>JARQOC010000006.1:362575659-363166608 GCA_033576535.1 Allobates femoralis
AGAAAAGAAAAGTTTTCTAAGAATTTTTTTGGGAAAAAAATATATATGTATAAAATCAAACTCTTAACATAATTTGATGTGACATAGCAGCATTAAATAATGAATCTCTTAGGGCAGGGTTGCCCAACCTACAACCCCCATATGTGGCTCACTGACCCATGATGGGTGGCTCATGGCTGTCTACGAGCTTGGAGCATTAGCACCAGGTCTAGCAAACCGCTAAATGGTGACTTTAGTTAGTAGCTCCACATAAAGGAACACATCTGGATGGGGGTAAGGTAGGAACCCCTTGAAGCATACTGTCTCAGTGATTTCTGTAGAAGAACATTGGTTGTCATTATAGTGGTAATGGGGGCCCTTGGCATCACTATGGTGAGGGGGCAGGAGCTGGAAGTGACTCAAGGTCAGAAAGATTGGGGACGTCTGCTGTAGGGGGTGGTGAACTGATAAAGCATATACATAGAGGGTATAGTAACTAGTTAGGCTGGATTTGTCATGGCCAGACAGTCATCTTGGGTGCAGGTATGGCCTACCTTGCTCAGTTTGCAGAATTAAGTGCATAGACCCTAGGTGCAGAGTTGTGGAGGTGTTCGCACTGTCATTTTGGCTCAGTAATTTGTGCATCTTTGCCTGCAGAAGACATGCATAATGGTAAACGCTTGCTGAAATCTTGTTCCTGGCCCAAATTAACTTCACTGGAAAATCAGAGCTTATATAAAAGTCGACTGCAGCAGAGGCCTCGGACACAGAGCGGTCACAAAATACTGCTATTTGTGCCAATTACAAAAAAGAAAGAAAATGACGCTCTGTGTCTTGTCCGTCCAACTGCAGGGCTGCTAATAGCAGGCTGTACACTTATATTTATAGATTGAGGGATAATTGTGAGGCAGTGAGAGCCAAAAAGATGAAGCGATGTTAGAAGACAAAAATAACATAGGTACAGAATACTGTAACATGTCTGTCCATAAACAAGAGAAAGACTTTCCTGAATTACTTGCAATGCAAAAAAAGTGAAAATAAGTAGTCTAGTTCCTATGCAGACCTGTGTCTCCATGGTTACAGACTACAAACAAATCATGTAGTCTGATCCTGCAGTCCTGCTTCACCCCAGCTCCCTTGCTTCTTATCTTGGTGAGGTGGCAGATACAAAAATAACAACTGCAGTGTCAGATTACATCAAGGTTTGTTGTCTGTAATCATGGACACTGCCGCATAGGAGCTGTATACAGAAAACTGGAGATTATTATTTAAGAGGTTTTGAGTTCATGGGACCTTATGCTTTTCGATGCAAGAAGACCGCAGCAATTCAAATGAAGGACTTGCACAATTACATGGATAAAGTCGATACCGTATTGGTCAATACTAAAATCCATAATGCAATATCACTATAGTAAATGCAGGTTGCAGGGTTTTCTGACATTTTGGAATGCACTGTCCCTTCATTAGAATAGTGTATCCTGAAACGTGTTATTCTGCCTGACTACCTGCATTTATACGTATTGTTCTGCGATATGCATTTCAATGTGGACCTAGAAGGGATCATGGCTTTATCCATTTTCCTGATTGCTGGACATCTGGTAGCTGTTTTAAGACATAATACATTCAGACAACTCCGACCATCGGGAATAGTAAATGACAGACTAGTGTCTGATGTAAAACAATTAACTCCGAGAGCTGAAGCATGTAACAGTGGTGAAAAGGCTTATGTGATACACCAGAGTCAAGTGGGAAATCTGCTTTAATACGGGGTCTTTCCACCTTCATGGCAATAAATAGTGCATTAATGCTGAAGCCTGTAATACCGGAATACCGGAATGGTAGCTCACCAAAAGAGCTGTGTAACAGCAAGGAGGTGTACCGCTCACAGAGCACAGTACAAAATACTTTAAAGGGATCCTGTCACCCCCAAATCACCTCTAAACCTATTAAAACCTGTCCCTAGAGCATATTAACACTGTCCCTACACTCCTTTTAGCTCCTAAATGGCATTAGTCAAAGTGAATATAAACGTTTTATAAGTACCTGATTAGTCATGATAATGAGTGACTATGCTATTCATAGTCACTCATCAAGGCAGCCCCTCTTCTTCATATCACGCCTATTCAGGCGTGCTCGTCAGTCTATGTTCAAAATCGCGCCTCCCTGCGCGCCTCCCCTCTCTCTCATAGCGTCCGGGCTTCACTGTAAGCTGTATGACGCGATTCGCGTCATTCCCGGCGCCAGATGACGTATTTGCAGCCGCGCCGCGCTGTCAGCTTCAAGTCCCGCACTGCGCATGCGCATGGGCATGCGCAGTGCGTATTTTGAAGCTGACAGCGCGGCGCGGCTGCAAATACGTCATCCGGCGCCGGGAATGACGCGAATCGCGTCATACAGCTTACAGTGAAGCCCGGACGCTATGAGAGAGAGGGGAGGCGCGCAGGGAGGCGCGATTTTGAACATAGACTGACGAGCACGCCTGAATAGGCGTGATATGAAGAAGAGGGGCTGCCTTGATGAGTGACTATGAATAGCATAGTCACTCATTATCATGACTAATCAGGTACTTATAAAACGTTTATATTCACTTTGACTAATGCCATTTAGGAGCTAAAAGGAGTGTAGGGACAGTGTTAATATGCTCTAGGGACAGGTTTTAATAGGTTTAGAGGTGATTTGGGGGTGACAGGATCCCTTTAAAAGGAGTGTAAGACTGGAGGGGGCTTCATTGTGACATTCACGGTGACCTCTCAGTAACCTGTCTGTCTGTGACCTTTATATTCAGTATTACCAATTTAAAATGGAGAAGGAAAAAGAATCTTTTAGCAAAATGGGCGGGAGTACAAATAGGATGGGCATGCAGCACAGACCAGCTCACTCACACTCATGCAGACGCTTGGACACACGCACACTCACATACAGACACACCGGGAGCAGGAGGCTAATCTCTCTGGGCACAGGTAATGGGGGAGTGCAGAGAGCTATGCAAGGATGTTCGACATGAACTCAATGAAGCGTTTGGAATACTGCTCCGGATTCACCGTGGAGATTTCTGCTCCGGCCTACGAGAAAGGAAAAGATTAGTTGGAATAGTGGGTGGCAGACAATTTAGCTTACTTTGATAGGTGGACGGCTCCAAGCTTACCCCATGTTTGACCGTTTTGGCGGCATGCGCAGCCTTCTTCTTGGCATCGTATGGCGTCAATATATCAATGATTGCCATGAAGTAGACTTCTTTCTTAGGGGCATCTTGCAGGAGACAAAAAAAAGTTACAGATAGATAAACAGTTTCAATTAACAAATAAACTTCTAAATTGAGTGAGAATTGCAATGAGAAAGTTACATTTACAATGAGAAGCAGATCATGGGGTGTGCCGATGTCGAAACGGGATGCAGGGTAAAACAGACACATTACTTACACAGTTATGGAAGAGACATAAGATCTTTCAGCATGATCATATCATTGAAAGGCGGCCGTCACACGCACAGATATCGCGCAAGATATCGCTTGAACGCGGCACATTAAACATCGCATAAGCGATGTCTGTGCGTGTGACGGCAAGATACGACGAGCGATTCATGATCAAATCGCAAAATCGAGATCTGAGCTCCGGACCTCAGATCTAGCGATTTACGATTTAGCGATCTGCTTCATCGTGGTGTATAACACCACGATGAGCGATCTCCCAGCGGCAGAGCCTATGCTGGGAGATGGTAACTATGGTACACGTCGGGTAACTAAGCGACGCGCGGCGCCTAGTTACCCGATGTGTACCATAGTTACCAGCGATCTCACTGGCCAACATCGCTGGTGAGTCTGTCTGTGTGACAGCTCACCAGCGATGTGAACGATATTGTAAGCGATCGCGCGTGCATGTGATCGCTTACAATATTGTTCAAGATATTGAAGCGTCTGACGGCCGCCAAAGGCACAACAAGTGTCTGCCTAAAGGCCCAGTTACACACACAGATAATTGTGTAGAGGTTGTTCGCAGATCTCTGGTTGCAGTGAAATCATGGACACATTGCTCCATTTGTACACGGCCACAAAATGTAACAATGTGTCCATGATTTCACTGCAACCAGAGATCTGCGAACAATCTCTGCACAATTATCTGTGTGAGTAACTGGGCCTTTAAAGTTCCTTAAAGATCACCAGTTACATGGTTAAAAAATTGGAGTCAAATAACCTTTAAAAAATTCCTGAGCTCCCGATTCTGCCGTGGTTTTCGGTTTTGCTCTGCATCGCTCCATTGCAGAGATAATAACATTTCAAGCTTTTGTAGCGCAGCATGTGAAATCTCTGCTTGCAGCGCAAATGGACATTTCTTCTCTAGAAGTGTGCACTTCCACCTCACGGATGCTACCATTCACAGCTTGGCATCCGATTTAGCAGTCTAAGATGCAGCAGAGCCATGTATGATTGGTAGCGACTCAGGGAACTGATAAAAGCAACAGAATCAGGAGGAAATCAAAGATGTGTACAAAGGTGTTTAACCATATTTTTTTGGAATAATTGACAAGTCCTCTAAACCTTTTCCAGCAGCTGAGTCCCCATCTTAACATGCAATTTATAATACTAGTCTCCTACGTGGCAGAACTTTTTATTCGCCTCGGGCACCATTTCCAAGAAGCAATTGCAATCTGTACACTTCATATTTACACCGCTGAAAATGTACACAATGGCATTGTTCCACTTTAATTATTCTTCCAATTATGTCAAAGCCTTAGTTATGCACATACTGAGTCCTGTCATGTGGATATTAAGGATGACCTTTTTCCAGATTCATATATAAATTTACGTTGAGAGTCTCTGTCTCTTATTAAGCTTATCCCCTATTCATATGGGTGAGCGAACGCTCACAAAAGGTTACAGCGGCAGCTTGTCTGAGGGTATTCTCACTCGTTGTGGCCGTTTTTGCATTTGGAGCACCAGAGAAAAGCAAGATAGTGCATCAAAGTAGGGTCCGGCCCTATGACGCACTATTAACAGAAAGGGACATATTTATAGATGTACCGCATTTTGTTCACTCACTCCCCATGCTCTGTGGGTAGGTTCAACTACTTTCAGTGCAACCCTATAGTTATTACCTGCATGGGTATCCTGGCCCAGATCTATTTAAAAGGGTTGGTCAGCAGGTTTTTGCTATATAATTTGAGAACAATGTAGGGTTGGGATTAAAATGCTAAATTCAGCAATCTCACTTATCAGATTGTGAGCCGTTTACTCATCATGAAGTTTTAACACTAGGACATTATCATTGCTCTGACTAACTGCCAAGTTGTCTGACCACATCTCCTCTGATAAGCAACTTACTGTCCATAGACACTATAGGAAGAAAGCTGTGGTGTGGTTAGCTTTCTGAGCTCTGCTACATCTAAGAACTCTAATTGTGTCACAACTGCTGCACCCAGTAAACTAAGTGATCCATCTCTCAAATCAGGTTCTCTTTTCCTTACAGTATGCTGTTCTCAGATGAGGCAGAATTACATATAACGTGCTACTCCAGCTGTGGGAAAGAAAACCTTGAATTGGGGCAATGAAAGGATCTATCACCAGGTTTTTACTACCACTTCGGACCGAGGCATAATGTATTAAAAGAGACCCTGATTCCAACAATGTGTCATTTAGTTTACTGGCTGCAGCTGTTTTGATACAAATCAGCGTTCTTAGGGGTAGGAGAGCTAAAAAAGGTTGACCCTGTCGACACCACAGCTTTCTATTAAAGGCAGTGAGCTTCTTATCAAAGTAAGGGGTGTGGTCTGACAACTGCTCACATGTCCAGTAGTGCTGGCAATGATTATCACCTGGTGATAAATCCTTCACTCTGAGTAAACAACAGCACAAAGCCTAATAAGTGACATCCTGAAATCTATGTTTCAGTACCAATCTTCTGCAGTCTTCAGATTACATAGCAAAAAGGTGATGACAGATTAGAATATAATAAAATATATATATATAAAAAAAACTACTTCAGTGAAATCAAAACATAAGAGGTCACATGAATGCACTCACTGTCATGGCTCCTCATTGCATAAACATCCACGGACGGGTCAAATTCACCAGGCCCAAAGAAGCGAGGGCAGTTTAGCAGATTCCCTGGACTATCTGGAGGCGTGCCATATGAACATATGGGGTTGCCAGTGCCATCTTCACACTCCTCTTCCTCGGCTCGTTCTTCTACTTCCATCTCTTCTTGTTCTGCACGATCCACATCATGTAAACCCACCAAGAGACTGTAATCCATTATTTTAAGAACAGACAGGAACTGCAAGAAAGTGATTACACATAAGACTATGGTTTATCTTAAGGCCTTGGTCACACTTTGCATTTCTGCCACAAACAAAATTGCAGCGTTTTACAGTACAAGCAAAGCAAATGAGATTTCTGAATTAAGAAGTATAGCTCATCTATTCTGGAGCATACAATCTTTTATTGCGGCTTTAAGACATAAATACATGTGTTAAGGTAGCTGCTTGTCATTAATGAATTCAAAGACTAAAATATCGGAAAAGGGAATTTTCTCATTGTGATCGCCCTTTTTATAGGGCCTAAACCAGCTCCTTCCCTATTCTTCTAACTGCAGCGTGCTCGGGCCGATCTATCAGTGATGGTGGTCACAGAGTAACCCTGAAATGAGGACTCCTGACAGATTAGGGTCATGCTCCACAAACCACTCTACTGCTCCAAGTTTACATTTCATGGTCATCGATACACTGAGCATCTGATTTAATGTTTAAAAGGCGAGCATGCTTTCTTAGTACTATTTAACCCTGTAAACCAGGGGTGGGGAACTCCAGGCCTCAAGAGCTGCCAACAGGTCATGTTTTCAGGATTTCCTTAGTATTGGGCAGGTGATTATATTATCTGCACTGGTGATGATTCCAACCCCTCTGCAATGCTAAGGAAATCCTGAAAACCTGCCACTGTTGGCGGCCCTTGAGGTCTGGAGTTCCTCACCCCTGCTGTAGACCCATGAAGGAAATGCACTGAACTGGGCTGTCTGTACAAATGTAACACTTAATATTAAAATTGCAACACCAAGAAGGAAGAGTCATAGAGTTATGGAAATCTCAGGATGGGTAGATATGTTAATGATATGCAAGTTATGAGGGGAAAAAAAGGGAAAATATATTTAAATTATCTTGATTTACTCAGAAACGAGTATGAATGAGAACCACACGCAGAAACACATGCAATTATTCGCCTTGGCATGTTATCAATGAGGTTATTAGCAGGTGTCCAAGGAATGCTCGGATACATTAAATCCCAGATATACTTGAAGATGAACAAGCCTGAAGACACTAAAAGTCAGGGTAGCTCATTGTATCATGAGTAATGTGGCCTGGCGTACCACTACTTCATGACCAAATCAATGGAACTCTGAGCTGTTGGTGAACCTGGGATGAAGACTACAGGGTCCGGCTACCAAACATCACGCTGCCCACATCCTAATCCTGGTAGTGGGACTGGTGTACACACACTTGTAAAGGCCTCTTTGGGGTGTAGCCCTTGGACCCCAAAGCCTCGTGCACACGTTCAGTATTTGGTGAGTTTTTTACCTCAGGATTTGTAGACAAAACCAGGAGTGAAAGCTAAATTCAGGAGCGGTGCCCATGGTTCAATTATACTTTCCCCCTGATTGTAATCCAAAACCAGGAGTGGAACAAATACTGCGATAAAAAGCTCAATGTACACATGGTCTAAGGTTGCCGTTAATGCTGTGATTTTTCAATTGTAGCAGCCCTGCGCCACGTTGTTCTTTCCACTGTTTTGCTGCACAATCACTTGATATTCCAGGGAAACAGGCGTTAAAAAAACACTGTGCGGCTCAGGTCTGCTGCCGTTAAGTCTCAGCCTTACCTTTGTGTATGAACGTGGCCTAAAAAGTACACTTTTTGCGAGGGGCAATTTTGTCCAGTTAACAAAGTGCTAATCAACTGTATCTAACACAATTGGCGCAGAACGATCGCTGGTACAATCACTGTCCCTTACAGCATCAGGTTATCAGCATCCATTCCCAGCGTACACAAGGTAATGTGCTGCCGATTATGTTTTTTATGCTGGCATAGACTATCCAATCGCCTTGTTCATTGGTTGGGTGATTGGTGCCTTGTTTACATTTATAGGCTCGTCTAAGGCTGCCTTGAGATTTGCAGATGCCTCCGCAGCGTTTTGCGGAGGCATCTGCATGCAGACCGCAGCCCCTATGTTTATAATGGAGCGCACGGCGGTCTGCAGATGCTTGCAGACCGCCGTGCGCACCCATTCACTCCTATATATGATCTGTGCGCAGGCGGACGCCTGCGCACAAATCACACACTCTCGCCCACACCAGGGACGCAACATGTCGCGTCCCTGGTGCGGACGAGAGTGTGTGATCTGTACGCAGGCATCCGCCTGCGCACAGATCACATATAGGAGTGAATGGGTGCGCACGGCGGTCTGCAAGCATCTGCAGACCGCCGTGCGCTCCATTATAAACATAGGGGCTGCGGTCTGCATGCAGATGCTTGCAGATGCCTCCGCAAAACGCTGCGGAGGCATCTGCAAATCTCAAGGCAGCCTAAATTAAATATTACCAGTGACCCAAATTTAAATGAACAATGCCAATGTCTTGTTCCTGTAAAAAAACAAACAAAAAACAAATGTCCCCATTGGGGGTGGCACTAGACAGGGGTTATTTAAGCTATGCTTCCTCTCTCGACCTTATTTGGGGACGCAGGACCATGGCTGATGAAGAATCCGAGAAAAGGATTTTTCGGCAAGTACACAAAAATCCCTATTTTATCATTATATACAGTGGCTTTGTCGGTGGTTTGTCTGAACCCCGCTTTAGGTGGATTTAGAAGAATTTCCTGGACGTCGAAATACATGTTCCACTCAGTTATAAACGGGATAACAGGCTATTGTGTCTTCTCTTAATAATGGCCTCTATGCCTCTCTCCTATATTCTGCTCATTAGCCAGAAAACAAACTTATTGAATCCACAGACGCATTTCAGTCCATTGCCTTGGTAGTAATGTGCCAGCTCTCACCTCAACGTCTCTCTTCAGCTTCTCAAGAAAAATCTTCTTATTCTCCTCGCCTACATGCAACTTCTGCCCTTCATTCAAGAAATCATTGTCCTTTAACGTGGGTAGATCCTTGGCCTGTGGATTAAGGGGGAATGAGCAAGTGAAGCATAATTATGTGAGAAATTCCCTGAAATAAGAGACTTAGTGAGAAATAACATTTGGTAATAAACACAATTAGGTAACTGCTGATGGGAAACGTCAAAATGGCAATTTAAAGGGGTCCTCAGAGCCTTATTATTCATGGTGTCTCCTTGGGATAGGATGTAAGAAGAGGCCATGCGGGTATAAGGCTGTGTGCCTATGCTGTAGAAATCTTCTGTACCAAAGCTGCATCTTGTGGTAGAAAAACGCACACAAATACCAAAACAAGACATGTGCCAGGCGTTTTTATTATAATGAATTCCATGTCTGGAAGGGCTGAAAACACAGTGAAATCTGCACCAATAAGGCTGCAGATTTAGTTTTTGTTTCTGCAACAATATCTGCAAAGAAAAAGAAAAAGCAATGGGGGCGCAGCAGATTTGTCAAAAACCTCAGCGTGGGCACACAGCCTATGTCCTAGGCAGACACCAGATCAGTATCATCATGTATGGGAGCAAGAACAGATCATTCCTATACGGTCCTCTGTACAGATGGCTTTACCCACCTTTTCTTTGTCACTGGCCTCCCTGCATACAGTGGAGCCCTGGAGAGACAACCGAAGACACAGATGAAGACCTGACCGCTACAATCACACGCATCTCTCATTATATATGGCATGTACCTTTAAATCATATTTGCGGTGGACTCCGAGGCGGTGGCTGAACACGTTCCTGGTGACCACCATGTAGGTCTCTACTCCATCTACTGTGAGTCGGTACATACCGAGGAACTGAGGAAGCAGAGTACTACCATGACACTCCACAATAAACTGACAAGAAAACATAGTGATAGGTTAGAAGAGGCACAAGTATGGAGACGGGTCATTCCATGTCAAGTGAGCCAATGATTATTACATCTTATATTTAATTCTTTAGAATTTTTGTTATTTGATAATAGCATGTCAGACAATGCAAAATGTGAAGGTAAAAAAAATTCTAAAATTTTTTTTTCTTTAAATGATTTTCAAAGTGTGAATTTCAGTGTTGCTGCCTTTACATTTCACCTCATAACTCAGGCTACAAATAGGATAGAGAAACAAAACAAACACCATTCTACTCAACTGTACGGGCTTTCACCAGATATGTCACAAGAGGATCTTTGTTAATATTTTACCCATGTGAACGAAAACGCAAAATTTTAAAACGCATTTCCGAAAAAACGTATAATTTAAAAATTCCCAAAAATGCACATGTGTCTGCTATACTCTTAGCACATCTGTACCAAAATTCAAGTTGGGATCACAATGGGATCATATTTTAAAATATTTAATTATTATTGTGTCAATGAGTCATTCCATATCAAGTGATCTAAATAGGAATATGTTTTTTTTTACCTGACGTCTTTAGATTTATTTTTTTTTTGTATATGAAGTACAACTTTAGTTAATTACAAATTAAAAGTTTTTAATTTTTTTCTTCCATCAGTTAATTTTTTTACAGAGTTTTAAAGTTTAAAAAAAAAAGCGCAAATTTTGGCCTGGTATGGCTTTACATTTATCATCATATCTCGGGCTAAAATTAAGATAATGAGGTGGGAGAGGCATCATTTTTCTCAGAACAGTACAGGCTTTCATTTGATATGTCACAAGACTGTTTCTTAATATTTTGTTAATAATCTGCATATTCATCAAGGCTCATCAACATAATGAGCTGGTCTATGACTCACTGAATGTCTATCACATACACAATCTGACAAGATAATAGGGATCTATAGAACCGTTACTAATGCTCCACAGCTCAGACCACTTTGTGCTGCAAAGTACAGTATAAATATTAACAAAATTATTAACATAATACTAAGAAACACAGTCTTGTGACATATCAAATGAAAGCCTGTACTGTTGTGAGAAAATTGATGCCTCTCTCAGCTCATTATGTTAATTATCTTTGATGTTAGAAAGTGATTTATTCAAATACTCTATTGTTAAATCAGGATTTATAAAATCCTCTGTGTTGGAAGTTGCAGGTTCTTCACAATGTTCTGCCTGCAGAGTATTTTTCTCTTTAGCAAGTTGCTTTCTACAACTGTCACAAATGTTCATTCCTGCATTGAATGATGGATTTATATCAAACATCCAGTCTTGGACCGGCCTGAGATTGTTCCTTGCTGTGTGTCCATTTTTTTTAAAGGGATTGCAACAGTATATATTATAAAATGCTATTCCTTGAGAAGCAGCAGCCATTGCTCTGTGAGAAAAATACAGTTAATATTAAGTAAGGAAGATGGGTATTAAAAATATTTACAGTACACTTGAGATATAACGGTCTTACTATAAAGTGAGTATTAGGGCTAGAGCACACACAACCTTTTCTGTCTGCGGATAAACGCTGCGGTTTTGGCAGCTTTTTTCTACTGAGTTTTCACTATATCTGCATTAGTTTTTTTAATCCCTAGTGAAAACGATGGCAGATTTATTTTACATAAATAGTGATAAATGCTGCATTTATTGCAGCGATCAAAAAGTAGTGCAAGCAGTGATTTACTCACTCTCTGAGTGTTTCAAAAAACACTGCATGTGTTTAAGGCCCCATTCACACACTACTTTTTTTGCTGCGTATTTTTATGCACAAACTCAAAAAAAGCCAGGAGTAGAACAATCAAAACCGGGAGTGGCACACTCAGAGGAAAGGTCTAATGGCGAGTTTACACCTTGCGATATCGTAGTCCGATTTCAATGAAAAGTCACTTGGTTCGATCGTTGGACCAGATATCGTTCCTGCGTTGTATGGTGTGAACGTCCAATACGATGCAGGAACGATGTCAATGCGATATCGGGGATTGAATGAGCGTGCTATTCAATGCTCCGATATTGAATAGAGATTGAAGCCGGATCGTGCTGTGTGACAGCCCAACTACGATGCGATGTTCAACGTCACCCATTCACTCCCATGTTAAATGGTCGTTCCTGGGTTGGGGGGCGTAGACATCGCACAGACGTTGTATTCCGATATCGCAGCGTGTAAACCTCCGATGCAATGCGGGAGAAATGTGCACTAAATGCGCGCTCCCGCGCCATTGAGTTGCGATATCGCAACGATATTGAAACGTGTAAACCCACCATAAGGATAGGGACACACTTCAGTTCCTGATCAGTTTTCCTCATCAGTTTTCCTGATCAGTGTTCATCAGCTTGTGTGCCAAAACCAGGAGTGAACCTTGCAGAGAAAAAGTTGAAAGATTGACACCTGTGGTGGGTTTTGGAGTCACTCCTGGTTTTGGCACACAAACTGATGAAAACTGATCAGGAAAACTGATCAGGAAAACTGATCAGGAACTGAAGTGTGTCCCTACCCTAATAGAAACAAGCGCTCAACTTATATGTTTAATCACCCACTCCTGGTTTGTGAGGAGCTTGTGTTAAAAATATGCAGCAAAAAAAGCAGTGTGTCAATGGGGCCTTAGGCTGCTTTCACACTGCAGTTTTTACCTGATCAGGATTCATTAGGCTTTGTCTGCCAAAACCCGAAGTGTCTCCAAAACTTAGAATAGGTGTCAATCTTTCAATTATAGTTTTTCTCCGCAAGTTTCACTCATGGTTTTTGCTCACAAAACCTGATGAATCCTGATCAGGAAAAACCTGCAGTGTGAAAGCAGCCTAACCCCGTTATTTCAAGCCCGAGATATGATAGAAAATGTAAAGCCATACCAGGCCAAAATTCCCGCTTTTTTAAAACTTTAAAAATCAATAAAAAAATTAACTGATGAAGAAAAAAAAAAAGGAGATTTTTGTGTACTCACCGTAAAATCCTTTTTTTCTTAGCCTCCAATTGGGGGACACAGGACCGAGGGTGTTATGCTGCTGTCCACTAGGAGGCGACACTAAGCAAGATCTGCAAAAGATTAACAGTGGCCCCTTCTCTGCAGTATACACCCCTGGAGCAGGCACTGCCTCACCAGTTTTTGCTAAAGCAGTAGGAGAGGGTTTAACAGAGCCTGTAAGAAGGCAACAATGTAAGAATACAAAAGCAATATCACGTAACAAGGCCTGAACACGGGCAACAGGGTGTGTGCTGTGTCCTCCAATTAGAGGCTAAGAGAAAAGGATTTTACAGCGAGTACACAAAAATCTCCATTTCTCCTTCGCCTCATGGGGGGACACAGGACCGTGGGATGTCCCAAAGCAGTCCCTGGGTGGGAACAATAAAGGAACTATGTACAGACAAAAAAAAAACATGTGACCCTACGACTGCCGAGACTTGCATCTGCTGAGGATTGGGTATGGACACAGTAATGTTTTGTAAAGGTGTGTAAGCTAGACCATGTGGCTGCCTTACACACCCGTTGTGCCGATGCCTGATGCTGAATGGCCCAGGAAGCCCCTACCGCACGAGTAGACTGCGTCTTGATACCTGCCGGGAATGGCCTATTATGTAGTTGGTAGGCCTCCTGAATAGTGGATCTAATCCATCTAGCCAGGGTGGCTTTTGAGGCAGAAGTGCCTTTACGGCTGCCTGCCGGTAAGACGAAAAGAGAGTCAGTTTTCTGAAAAGGCGCCGTTCTGGATGTATATATTCGAAGTGCTCTGACAAGATCAAGCATATGCAGAGCCTTCTCAACTCTATTGTACTGGTGCTGGGCAGAGAGAATGCATGCAAATTTCCTCGTTAAGGTGGAAGGAGGATACCATTTTCGGAAGAAAGGATGGAACCGGACATAGTACTACTTTATCCTGGTGAAACACCAGAAAGGGTGACCTACAGGAAAGAGCTGCCAGCTCAGAGATACGACGAATCAAAGTGATTGCCACTAGGAAGACTACTTTCTGCGATAGAAGGCGGAGAGGAATGTCCTTGGGGGTTCAAATGGCGTTTTTTGTAGGGCTGTAAGAACCAGGTTAAGGTCCCAAGTGTCCAGTGGTCTTTTGTAAGGGGTAACCAGTCAGCAGACCCCTTGAAGAAAAGTCTTCACTTGCAGTTTCGCAGCCAGTCGGCGTTGGAAAAGTACTAACAGGGCTGATACTTGGCCTTTCAGTGAAGCCAAGGACAAGCCAGCTTCCAAACTCGCTTGAAGGAAACCAAGCATGTTAGGGAGAGAATAAGGCAGTGGAGAGCAGGCTCAAGAACTACACCAGGCAAAGAAGGCCTTCCAGGTGCCAAAGTAGATCCTGGCAGAAGCAGGTATTCTTGCTCCGATCATTGTTGATGCTACCTCCGGGGAAAACCCGGCTTGGATTAAAATCCAGGTCTCAAGGGCCACATCGTCAAATTCAGTGCCTCTGAATTCTGGTGGTAAAACGTGCCCGAAGAGAAGGTCTGAGCAATCTGGGAGTCGCCAAGGTACATCGGCCACTAGTTGTATGAGTTCGGCATACAATACACGCATGGGCCAGTCTGGGGCCACGAGGATGACTGGGACGCCCTCCTGTTTGATCTTCCTTATCACTCTGGGGAGCAGAGGCAGAGGGGAAATATATACATCAGGCGAAACTGCGACCAATCCTGGACTAGGGCATCCGCTCCTAGCGATTGTGGGTCGTGCGACCGAGCCATGAATGTGGGCACTTTGGCATTGTGACGAGATGCAATGAGATTCACGTCCGGAGTTCCCCAGAGAAGGCATATTTGTTGAAATACCTCCAGGTGTAGGGACCATTCTCTGGAGTCTATGTGTTGGCAACTGAGGAAGTCTGCTTCCCAGTTTTCCACTCCGGGGATGTGCACGGCCAACAATACCAACTCTGATGTTTCTGCCCATTAAAGGATGCGCTGTACTTCTCGCACTGCCTGGACGCTGCGAGTTCTTCCCCGATGGTTGACATATGCTACCACCGTAGCATTGTCTGATTGTATCCACCGACTTCTTGCAACCTGCAAGAAGTCGGTTGAAGGCTTCAATGCCAGAAAGATTGCCCGGATTTCCAATAGGTTGATGGGCATGGTCGTCTCTAAAGGAGACCATCTGCACTGGGCACTGTGGTGGTGGTATACCGCACCCCATCCAGTTAGAATGGCATCGGTGGTCAGTATCTTCCAGTGAACTGGTAGGAAAGATCTCCCCTTGGAGAGGGATGATGGCCTGAGCCACCAGTGGAGAGACCACTTGGTTGCAATGGATAGTTAGAATTTCCTGTCCAAAGAGAACAGACTCTTGTCCCAGGAGGTAAAATGGTCCGTTGAAGTGGTCTGAGGTGCAGCTGAGCAAAAGGAACTGACTCCATTGCTGCTACCATCCTGCCCAGAACCCTAATGGCAAATTGGAGGGAATGATGTGATGGGCGAAGCAGGGTGCAGAGTTCTTGACGAAGTGCGCGTGCTCCGTCTTGAGGAAGAAGTACCAGTCCTCTGGCTGTACTGAAGAGCATCCCTAAAAAGGTTAGGGACTACCTTGGGACTGGTGAAGATTTTTGTAGGTTGACTAACCAGTCTAGTCTCCTTAGTGTGTCCATTGTGATAAGGATGCTCTGTTTGCAGTCCTTGAAGGTGGATGCCTTGATAAGCAAGTCGTCCAGATATGGGAGAACGACTACACCTCGTGAGTGGAGAATGGTCATGATGGCAGCCATGACCTTGGTGAAAACTCTGGGAGCTGTGGTTGGCCGAACGGGAGAGCCACAAATTGATAATGGTCTTGATTGACTGCGAACCGTAGGAACCTCTGTTGTGCTGAGGAGATTGGTATGTGTAGGTAGGTGTCTTGTATATTATGGAAGCATGATATTCTCCCTTTTCCATGGATGAAACAATAGAGCGGAGTGACTCCATGCGAAAATGACGTACCCGCACGTGTTTTAGGTCTAGAATAGGGCGTACAGTGCCGCCCTTTTTGGGGACTATGAACAGGTTCGAGTAGAACCTGAAATGTTCGGTCTGTGGGACATGAACAATGACTCCTCATGTCAAGAGAGACTCGACGGCCTGGAAAAAAGATGGGCTTTGGATGGAGGTTTTGGAGGTTCTGACGAAAAGAACAGATTGAGTGGTCGGGCCTCGAACTCTATATTGTAACGGAAGACACCAGCTCTCTGACCCACTTGTCGTCTGTAGTGGTGAGCCAGGCTTGACGAAAGCGTAAAGGTCGGCCACCTACTTGTGAGGTGTCTTCCGGGGCAAACGAGTCAGTAGGAAGCAAACCTATGGGATCGTGATCCCTTACGTTTGGACCGGCGTGAGTGGGATTGCCAGTTTGTGCTCGATTTCTGTGAGGGCTGTGACCTGTCTCTACGCGGTGAACGGTTGCCTGTTTGTGCTAGTCCGGAAACCGACCAGCCAAACGAGTTTCGAAAGGACCGAAAAGTGTTTGTTGGTGGCAGTTAAATGGCCGCTTTGGTTTGCATTGGGGAAGAGAGGTACTCTTACCTCCCGTAGCATCAAGATTAATTTGTCAAATTTTACTCCCAAGAGACGGCCACTTAGGGACTTTTTTGATGCCGCATCTGCCTTCCAATTGGCCAACCAGAGCGTGCGCCTGATGGTAATAGCGTTTGATGCTGCTACAGCTGCATAATTTGCTGTATCTAAGGCGACGTGAAGGAGGTAATCCGCAGTGACGGATATCGGTGCTGCCTGATCCGATAGTAGTGGATCGGGGCCTGTGGTGCATAAAGCAGAATGTAGGTTGCCGGCCCAAGTCATAATGGCCTTTGCTGCCCATACAGAGGCAAAGGCTGGAGATAATGATGACCCTGAAGCTTCGAACACTGACCAAGCTATTTGTTCCACTTGGGTTCAGTAGCATCCCATGCTGCTAGACGGGATACCGGGGGGTCCACTTGTGGTGGATCTGCCCAGTCCTGGGTGACTGCAGGTAAAATTGGATAACGTGCCTCTAATGTTTTCCGGTTGCAAAATTTCTTATCCGGATGTGAGCGATGTTTGTGCAGAGCTGGCACCGCTGAGTTCCGCCTTGTACAGTTGTGTACTGTAATGGCTGCGGTGTGGAGAGGAAGGGGGGCAAAGCCGGCAAAAGGGCACGTAGTGAAGACTCGCGATGTGCGAGAGGCGCCTTTGCAGCCTCGTCCTGCCTCCTATGCTGATGTGTCAGGAGCTCCGACGTCAGGCGGAGGGTGGGCAAAGAGGTGGGGAGAGCCGGTGATGTCACGGTTAGGCCGAAGCCGGGGCCTCTTGTGAATCGCAGGGCCCGAGAACGATGAAGGCGCGGAGGTCCGGCAGGAGCCAGAGGGGAGCCCAATACTGGCTGTTTCAAGAGGCTTGGAGAATAGTAGCCTCAGCCACTAGTGCCATATGCTGCATGTAGCTAAGAGCTGGGAGCAGAGCTCTTTGTATAGGGCTGCATTAGACTGCCGGTGGCAGTGTATGTGCTGTGGATTTGTCCTGCATGATATAGCAGAGTGGTTATTACCTTGTGGTGCCCCAAACCTTTGAGGATGGCTGTGCAGATGTGCTCTTGTGTACATGCTGAGGGTGTCTCAACTTCAACCCAGCACCTCCAACAGTAGGAGGCCGAGCAAAGAGGGTGGCATGTGGAAGGTTATGTCTCAACTTCAACCCAGTACCCCCAACAGTGGGGGGCCGAGGAAGGAGCATGCTGGGGGTCTTTCCAAGACCCTCAGTTGAATCTTCAGTGAAGGGAAAAACATCTTGTAAAAAGGAGGAGAAAATAAAAAGACAATGAAAAAAATTGTATGTGCCTTTTAACGACACGAAGCAAAAACTGGTGAGGCAGTGCCTGCTCCAGGGGTGTATACTGCAGAGGAGGAGCCACTGTTAATCTTTTGCAGATCTTGCTTAGGGTACCGTCACACGGCGAGATATCGCCGGCGATGTTGCCGGGAACACAGGGGCGTGGCCTAATTGTGGCGACATCGCCGGCGAATTGCCGCGTGTGACAGGACGATAATCAGGCGATGAATCGCCTGAGCAACATCGCCAGGTTTCCCAACAATGTCATGCCTGATCGCCCTGTGTAACGCGGCAACCTGCAATGTTGCGGGCGACACCGCCTATCTCCAACATTGCGAGTTACCGCTCGCTGGGTTGCTGGGCAACCCAGCGAGCGATAGCCGCGGCAACTAGCCGGCGACATCGCCGGTAAGTTGCTCCGTGTGACATCTCCCCGGCGATGTTGCCAGGGATGCGCGCTCCCACGCATCGCCGGCAACATCGCCGCAACCATCGCCCCGTGTGACAGTACCCTTAAGGTACCTTTACACGCCGCCACAACAGGATGGATACCAACCGCTACTTCACGTGCACGAGCACACCCAAACGGTTACAAACGGGAAACGCACCCTCTTTACACGCCGCCACAAGGTGCGCTACGCTACGCTACATCTACAGCTAGATACATCGCCGGGTGTCTCAAGTAGCCATCTGTAGCTCATTTACACACCGCTACAACCAGCTACTATGGGCGTACCTGGTGCAGCAGGGACAGCACATAGGCGTGCTCCAATCGTGGATTACGAGACGTCCGTACGCTGATAGGAGAAAGCAAAAATACCATGATTGGACAGGCATCGCAGGAGGCAGATTAATACTTGACGCTCGAGCAATTGTGTAGTGTGACTCGTCAGCTCCTTAAATATGCCGCCCTGTGCGGCGACAACCAATCGCAACGCAGGAGCTTCCTCCAATGATCGCTGAAGGGGGCGCGGAAACCCGGACCCTGTGTCACGCCCCAGCTACATAGCATGGTGTAGAAACAACCCTTCTGTTCCTTCTTTACACGCCGATACAGCTCGCTACAATCGGCTTTGTTGCCATCTGTTTATGGGCAGTGCACGGATACAGATGTATCTGTAGCCGGCTGTGTCGTCCTGTCTTCAGACGCCGCTACTACGGGCGATATTGGCGCGACAAGCTACATTTGTAGCCTGTAGCGGGTTGTATCCATCCTGTTGTGGCGGCGTGTAAAGGTACCATTAGTGTCGCCTCCTAGTGGACAGCAGAAGAACACCCACGGTCCTGTGCCCCACAATGAGGCGAAGGAGAAAATTCTAAACTTTTAATTTTTAATTAACTAAAGTTATACTTCATATAGAAAAAAAAATGAAAAAATCTTAAGACGTCAGGTAAAAAAAATACTCATATTTAGATCACTTGATATGGAATGACCCATTGACGCTATAATACGTAAATATTTTAAAATATGATCCCATCGCGATCCCAACTTGAATTTTGGTACAGATGTGGCTAGGAGCATAGCAGGCCTGTGTGCATTTTTCGAAATTTTTAAATTATACGTTTTGTTCGGAAATGCGATTTAAAATTTTGCGTTCACGTTCGCATGGGTAAAATATTAAAGATCCTCTTGTGACATATCTGGTGAAAGCCTGCACAGTTCTGAGTAGATTGGTGTTCATTTTGTTTCTCTATCTTATTTCTAGCGCGTGATATGACAGAAAATGTAAAGCCATACCAGGTCAAAATTCATGTTTTTTTTTAAACTTTAAAAATCTGTAAAAAATTAACTGATGTAGAAAACAATGAAAAACTTTTAATTTGTAATTAAATAAAGTTGTACTTCAAATGGCCACTTTACACGTGGCAACAGGAAGATAGAAAATGGCAGGTGTCGGAGACAATTGTACCTTTTACCTTCAAAACACCTTGCAGATACCTGAACTACACGCAGCCACTTCAAGGTGTTTTGAAGGTAAAAGGTACAATTGTCTCCGACACCTGCCGTTTTCTATCTTCCTGTTGCCGCGTGTAAAGTGGCCATAATAGATAAAAAATTAAAACATAATCTAAAGACATCAGGGGGAAAAAAAATAATTCATATTTGGTTCACTTGATATGGAATGATCCAGACATGATGGAACAATGCAAAAGAGATTGATGGCAACATGCATTTCTACAAAGAATACAGTAATATTTGCTTTAATTTTGCAAGATTTTCAATACACATTTGCTGATAGTAAATGAAGAAATTGTGTGTTACTACCAGTGGCTGAAAACTTGCCCTGATCATCTGCAGATGAGGATATCTTTAGGCTGCACCGCTCATGAAGTGTAGAGGTACACCGAAACATTAAAAGCATCACGTATGAAAAGCCTTCCAAACCACCAGGATAAAGCCTAAGGCTATGTGTCAACAGTGGTTATTTTTGTGCTGCATTTGTATGTACACAAATGCAGCACAAACCTGTTGCGTTTGTGTTTTGGTGTCCCCCGAATTGTGTTGCGTCTATATGCACAAACAGACACACACAGAGACAGACAGAAACACAGACACTTTCTAAACCTCACCTGCAATCCCACAATGATCGCCAGTGTTTCTTCCACCGTGCAGCAGCGGGAGATGTCTTTATCCATCTGCCAGACCCTGCACACCATGTGACAGGCTGAGTCACATGGTGCAAAGGTCCTGGAAGACAGATAAAGACATCTCCCTCCACTGCAGGGAGGAAGAATCACCGACGATCACTGTGGGATTGCTTGGGAGGGTGAGTATTGCAGAGTTTTCGTGTTGGAAATCGCAGGAATAAAAAGCACCACAGACTGTGGGAATACCCATCCTTTTGTGATGCTTTTTTCAGGGGAGGAGAATGATGTTTATGGGGAAAATGCGGCCCAAAAACAGGCAAGTTAATTGCAGAAACATAAAAAAAAAAACATTTTTGCAACAAAAATGCACATGTGGTACAGCTTTTGGGAAATCACATAGACTTTCATTACAAAACTGTGGATGCTGTGTTTTTGGTGCAGAAATGCAGCAAGAAAAATGCACAGTGGACACATAGCTTCAGGTGTTTTCAGCACAGTGCCTTATCTTCCTTGTACTTGCAACAATACTATTCTTACTATTATTTTGCACATGGCATACTCTCAAGTTTAGAAGTTAAAATAACTTCCTGATTTCGTGGGGTCCAATAGCTGGGACTCAATCCAATCTGAGTATTAAGACCATTCCTTATTGGGACTGCCAGAGATAGCGGTCTTCGGCACTCTCTTAGGAGTGAATGGAGCAGCAGTATGCATTATTCACCACACCTCCATTCACATGGGGCTCTGCAGAGCACCTGTTCTCAAGGTCAGCTGTCAGGACCCTAGCAAACAGGAAGATATCCTCTATCCCGTGTATAGGGAATAATATGTAAATTTGAGAATACCACGTAAATAGCATTAAACCATTATGTAATAGTGTCCGCTGGTATGTTTTTAAAACACAAGTCTTCATACTAGAGTAAGCAGAGCCTTTTTGTGGTGGTTTGTACACTAGTTTTTGACTTTGAGGGTATGTAAAAGATACAGAGTTAGACGTCTGTATTAAAGTGAAATTCTCGGCATGTTTTTGCTATGTAATCTGAGTGCGGTAGGGACAGAGTCTGCTTTTAGCGATGCATCACTCACTGGACTGTTTGATGCAGTTTTGATAGAATAGTTGTCTCTGCTGCAGATGTAGCAGTACTTTGAATGCGGAGTTGTGTATAACCCCACCCAGGACCCAAGAAGTCTGGTGCAATGGTATTTCTTTATAATACGTTTCGGAGCAACCTCTGCTCCTTCCTCAGGGATTAGAAATCAAGAATTAGGATAATCCCTGAGGAAAGAGCAGAGGTTGCTCCGAAAAGTGTTGGAATAAAGAAATACCACTGCACCAGACTTCTCAGGTCCTGGTTCTTCCTTGCAGCAGCGCGGATCACCAGCACTTCACCCTGTTGTTCCAGTTGCTTGTGGGATATAGTCCTGCAGTGATAATCTCCTGATCATATAACACTGATTGTATTGAAAACTACAGCAACTACAACAATTCTAAATCACATATCCTTGGATTCAGGCTTTCAGACCCTCATTATGATGCTCTCAGATTAAATGGCAAACACCTGCTGACAGATCCCCTTTAACCCATTAATGACCAATGATACACATGTAGGTCATTGGTTGTGTTCCTGCTTTTGATGTAGGCTAGGCTCACATACCAAGCCCACAGCTTTCTCTGCACATGTTGGCTGATCTGATCAGCTGGCATAAGCAGGTGTGGGTGGATTAGACATCTGCTCGTGCCTGTTAGCTAGTTAAATCGTAGTATCAAACTCTGATAGTGCAATTTAACATGCTCCGACAGGGAGAATGTCATTTAACATGCTCCGACAGGGAGAATGACCGCGGGGCGCTGATGCGTTGTCATGATAGCCGGTGGTCATTTGAGTCGTGACGTTCACAGGAGATGAGCATTTGTGCTGTAAAAACAATACAATGTACAATAAAAAGTTCACATCACTGCAGTTTCGCCATATTGAAAAGAAAGTAAATTAAAAAAAAAACAAACAAAAAAAAAAAAAAAACAATATTTGGTATTGCTGCATTCAGAAATGCTCGATCAATCAAAATATAAAAAAAATTTATTTGATCAGACTGCCCAGGTTAGCATACACCAAGGTCTTCCTGTGTCCCCAATGAAGCGATTAAGATAAGAATCCTGTTTACTCGCAAGATGGCAAATACGTGCTCAACCCAGGAACGGATTTATAAGGTACTATTCATGTGGTACCGTTGCCCTGATCGGATTCATGTAGTTTTCCAATCGATATCGGAGATGTGTTGGCGTTGTGGTGCAGAGGTGGGAACTATGCTCCACATATGGTGGGATTGTCCGTCAATAGTTTTTGGGAGGGAATGTTTCGGCACTATAACCTCATAACAGGTAAAAGACTTGTTGGTAGTCCTGAGATGGCCTTGTTGTCTATGTATCCTGGGTCTGTTAAAAGTATTAAGAGGGACATTCTACGCTTCTCTCTTTCGGCCGCCTGGTCTGTCATCCCACGTTAATGGAAATCCACAGAGCTGCCTCCTTGGCTGAATGCTATGCGGAGATGCTGGATATTTTTCAGATGGAGGAATTGGCGGCCGAGAGCACTGGGTCTATGGACAAATTTAATGTTGTATGGGTAGAGTGGATCATGTTTCATAATTCTTCCAACTTTCCGAAATGATTCTCCTAGCAGCTGTAAACCAGGATGCCTTGGATTGCGCAAGATGCCCAAGAGTTTCTGGCTTCCCTCACCATACTTCTCTTCCCCCCACACCTTGTTCTCTTCATTTCCTCTTCCTCCTTTTCTTCTTTCTTGTCATTTTCTTTCTTACTTCAAGTTTCTTCTTTGTATTTACATTTTATCTGTAGTTCATCTAGCCAACGAAAGCTTGTTGCTTCTACAGGACCAATTGTGAGCCATCCTGTCTAACGCCTGACGGTTTATGGACTCACTAGATATAAGTACCGGTTAGCTTGTGTTGGTGCCTGGCTGGTACCCCATACCCAGAGGACACCGGGTGATTTTGGACTTCTCTTCTTTTTTTATTTTCTTTACGTAACCCTGCATACGGTCCTCCGTTTATATCTAATGTCACTCAATATGTATCTTTTCTCATTTGTTCACTATAGTTGTATTGTAATTTTTGTATGTTCTATTTAAATCCTTAACTTCTTAATAAAAAGAGATTGAACCTAAAATTCAATAACAGGCGATCAAAACATCACGTCTACCCAAACATGGTGTAATGAAAAACACCAGCTTATGACGCAAAAAATAAGCTGTCACTTAGCCGCAGATCCCAAAAAAAGGAGAATGTTATGAACCTTGGAACACAGCGACAAATGCACAATTTCATTTATTTATTGCAAATTTAAATTTTCCCTCACTTAAATAATGAAAAAAACTATACATATTTGGTATCTCCGAACTTGTACTGACCTGGCAAATCGTACTGTCAGGTCAGTTTTACCATAGAGTGAGCATGGTAAATAAACACAAAAAAACAAACAAAAAACCCCCCACAACATTGTGTAATTGCACTTACTTTGCAATTTCACAGCAAACAATATTTTTCCCCCATTTTCCAGTACACCATTTGGTAAAACAAATGATGTCATTCAAAAGTACAACTCGTCCCGCAAAAAATTGACGGAAAAAATATAAAACTTATGGCTATTGGAAGAAGGGGAGGGAAAAGTGAAAACAAAAAAAATCAACCGAGAGTGAAGAGGTTAAAGTGATCCTAAACCCACAAACTGACCCCCCCCGCATCTTTAGACCTGTCCCTGCACCCCCTCTTATCATTTCTAGCCATCCCTTTTGCAGAAAAAATCGATTTTGTAAAGTAGAGAAAAAGTTATATATACTTTGTCCTGTGTGGGTTCTCTCTTTCTGAGGAAGCCGCAAATAGGCGTGCCTGTCTGCTGCTGCCTTGTAATTATGCACGCCCTCTCTGCTTGGTAAGAGCCTGGCCGCATCATGAAAGGAATGGGGCTAAATAGCGTCATGCCGGAGCCCCTGCCCCCTTTCATGACGCGGCCAGGCTCTATGCGAGGCAGCAACCTGAGAGGGGCGTGCATAATTACAAGGCAGCAGCAGACAGGCACGCCTATTGCGGCTTCCTCAGAAAGAGAGAACCCACACAGGACGAAGTAAATATAACTTTTTCTCTACTTTACAAAATCGATTTTTTTCTGCAAAAGGGATGGCTAGAAATGATAAGAGGGGGTGCAGGGACAGGTATAAAGATGCGGGGGTGTCAGTTTGTGGGTTTAGGATCACTTTAAGGGTCTGACAATTCACTGACTATAGAGCCTCAATGGTATGATCGGTGTGGATGATGCGAGTCTCAGGTAAGGGCCAGCTTTGTCCTCCTAAACACAACAGTTAATGACAATGACAGCTACCTGATGGTATTTCTTCAGAATATTGTGCATCTCAGCCACATCTTCACCAGATATTGTCTTGATAACAAACCGCCTGTCAAAGGTGATGAGAAATCGTGATCCAAAACGTCCTTGGTTCTCACTGTTCACAGGTGCGCTGCGGGTCAATGAGTTCTAGAAGGGAAAGAGAAAGAAATCCCATTTTAAACAGGCGTCTAATTTAAACATTCTTGAAATGTGAAATTAGGGCATAAGATTCCTTTTCAACATCTCCTATTCAGAAGCCAACCGTACCTGCTTGCTGGAGGTAGGGGGCGAGGGGCTCCTTGATTGACAGTACAGGCCAGCAGTGAGGCTTATGGTGGGTTTACACGCCGCGATATCGGCGTCCAACTCCGACCCAACTCCGACAAAAAGTCACGTGGGTCGCGAGTTGGAGCCGATATCGGGTGCGCGTTTGTGTGGTTTCAGGTACAACGGATCCTGGAACATGCCTAAACTGATATCGGAGTTGAATAGCAGAGCTATTCAATTTCCCAAATCACAAAGCCGTTGTAGCAGGAATCGCTGCGTTGTGACAGCCCAACTCCGATGCGTACACGCACTCACCCATTAACTCCATGATTAAATGGTCCGTTCTACTGGTTGGTGGGCGTACACAATCGGAGGGAAGTGGTATCCCGATATCGCAGCGTTGTAAACAGCGAATGCGATATGGGAAAAGCTTCCCGAAATTCCCAGAGCCACCGTCCGCTTGTGATAGCGATCTTGAGACGATACGCCACGTGAGCCACCATTAGCTACAGGGATGAACCATGTGCTCTCCCAGGCTGCTAGAACAGGCAGCTGAGACCATGCTACAACAATGGAGCAAATCGACCACTGCAGAGCAGCTCTTACAAGATCTATAGCAAACCCTAACCCACTAAACTGCAGGAAGGCTGGTTACCTAGGCAACAAGAAGTAAACAAAAGTAAAAAGCCTTCCATTATTGGAACGAAGAGTGTTTTAATAAATTTGCTTATTCTCCTAGCAGTTTGTCATTTTAACAGTTTAGCATTCCGCTAAAGTATGTGCTCAGAGTTCATAGAAAAGAGAAACATCCAGCAAAGAACCATATGTGCCAGAACACATTAAAGTATAACTTCTATTCTATGAGATAATAGGATCCAGGAGGCAGGAAAACTGGCAGTTGGGTATAAGCAGTCTGAGGCCAGACTATGTGTTTTGGCTGTTAAGCCTTCATCATGATCTACTGAAATGTCAGATTGGCTGCCACATCTATAAAAACTATAGACAGCCGATCGGGCATTATAACATGCCATAGTGAAGCCTTTAAGTGAACCTGTCACCCCTTTTGGGCATTATAACCTGTGTTCAGCACCTTACACATACTGTCATTGGGGTTCTGGTAACCCCTTTATACCCTTACCATCCAAGCCAAAAACAGAAACCAAATGCACTTACAAGATGCTAGTAGTGCAGAAGCATCGTACTGTGCAGCCCAATGCTCAGGCAGCAAAGCGGTTGGGTAGCTTTCAGACACTCTGCATCATATGTATCAGTGTGAATGGTGCTCTATGCAGGCCCAATGTATGCATGGCAAGTCGCCTCCCACACCTTGCTGGTTGAAGGTGATTTATTAGCCTGCACCTGGGCTTGCTTCACATCGTGGGGTCTGACTGCATCCTGTAAGTGCATTTGGTTTCTGTTTTTGGCATGGATGGTAAGGTTTTTTGATGCTGCTTATTTTCTAGTAGTTTTTAACCCATTTATACCCCAGACTGGCCCCTGATTACCTCAGAAATTAACTTTGAATGTGTCCCGCGCAGTATGGTAATTAGCTCTACACGGTCAGGTGGGATGCGGCTCACTTCAGTCCAAGCCGCCAGTGTGTCTGTAACCCCCACCTGTGGCCTGTAATGTGCTGCCCCCCCTTTGTGTGAATGGAAACAGTGACGGCATTCGCGCCTGCGCAGTGGCGCAGGTCACTGTGCTCTCTTGAAGCCGCAGTGACCAAAGTGTCGCAGATTAGTGAAGTCTCACGAGACTTTGTGCGGTTGCAATAGAGCCAGTGACCCACAAAACTGTGCAGACACGAATGCCGTCACTGTTTCCACTCACACAAAGGAGGGGCAGCATATTACAGGCGGCGGGGTGGGCTTTACAGGAACAGGGGCGGCACGGACTAATGTGAGCCGCATCCCACAAGACTGTGTAGAGCTAATTACCATACTGCGCGGGACTACATTCAAAGTTAATTTCTAAGGTAATCAGGGGCCAGTCTGGGGATATAAAGGGGTTACCAGAACCCCAATGACACTATGCGTAAGGTGTTGGGCACAGGTTTTAATGCCCAAAAGGGGTCAACAGGTTCACTTTAAGGCTTCACTACGGCCTATTGAAATGGCCGATTGGCTGCCATATAGTTTTTATAAAAAAAGGGATGACAGGTTCACTTTAACAGCCAAAAGCATAGTCTATCCTGAGATTGCTATACCTAACTGACAGTTTTACTGTCTTCTGGATCTTATTATGTAATGGAATAAAAGTTATATTTTAGCATATTCTGGGACATATGATTCTTTGCTGAAAGTTTCCTTTTCTATGAATTTCTGAGAGCTCTCACCATCTTAATGCAAGAAGAACCTCCCGGCTGTATGTGAAGCTATTCCTGGTGAGCTGACCATATTCTGTGTGTTTTCTATGTACCTGTAGGTGCACAACAAATCTATACAGGTCACTACCATGTTCTAAGCTGTATTACAGTAAGGGAATTTCCAGCAACCACAGAAGAAGAGTTTAAAAAATTAAAGTTTTTATTGTAAATCCATTAAAAAGTCCATCTCCCAGCAAGATGATGGAACGGGTACAGGCACATCGTTCCAATGCGTTTCGGCAAGAATTGGCTTGGTACTGGAAACAATTGTTTTCCACTACCAAGGCAATTCTTGCTGAAACACATCGGAACGATGTGCCTGTACCCATACCATCATCTTGCTGGGAGATGGACTTTTTAATGAATTTACAACAAAAACTTTAATTTTTTAAACCGTTCTCCTCCAGACGCTGGAATTTCCTTTTCTGGTCTCAGAAGCTTCTCTGCCATGCGTCTGCTGTGATTCCATGGGAGTCCACCGACATACAATATCCAAAACAGCAGGCTCACACTGGTGTGTGTGGTCAGTGACTGACTGAAGACCGAAGCAGTTTTCATACGTGACCAAGAACAGACTCAAGCACCTCTTAGGGAATGCCACCGAAAAGGATGTGGCACTTGTCTTTGGCCATCTTACAGCCCAGTTAAGGATTCCCTCTCTTTTTAAAGGTGCGCTGACATACATCTTTTTCTATTTGGACGTATAATAGGGATACAGACATCTAGGAGAGCATACCTCCAAAGTGTGGAGCCTGTGACACAGCACTGTATGGCATTGCAGGCCCTAGTACAAGTCTTTAAAGCGAACCTGTCACCCCCCGGGCATCAAAAGCTATAATAGCCACCTTCTGCAGCACTAAGGCTGCATTCAGGGAAGGTGGCTATAGGCTTTTGATGCCCTTTATACTATGAAATATGAAATTAGGTAAATGCTCACACTTGTGAAGACCAAAGACCGGGAGGCGGGGTTTCACGCTCCTCTGACCTGCCCCCTCTTGTCAGTCATGGTGCGCGCCTGCTGCTGCCTCCCCTCAGTGTGTAAAATGAACGCGCGTCTCCGTTCTCCTGTATGGAGGCACGCATGCGCTGTGCGCGCTGCCGATGACTTCCTGGACACCGAGCGCACAGCGCATGCGCGGCTCCATACAGGAGAACGGAGACGCGCGTTCATTTTACACACTGAGGGGAGGCAGCAGCAGGCGCGCACCATGATGGACAAGAGGGGGCAGCTCAGAGGAGCGTGAAACCCCGCCTCCCGGTCTTTGGTCTTCACAAGTGTGAGCATTTACCTAACTTCATATTTCATAGTATAAAGGGCATCAAATGGCTATAGCCACCTTCCCTGAATGCAGCCTTAGTGCTGCAGAAGGTGGCTATTATAGCTTTTGATGCCCGGGGGGGGTGACAGGTTCGCTTTAAATACTCCATGTGCTGCTGTACTGGCTGTGGAGATATTGTCTTTTAAGGAAGAAAATCACCATATTGTATGGTATGAAACATGAAACATCTTTACCCCTGTTGGTCATCGGAAGCAAACAGAGGTATAGTATGGGCAGATAGGTGCCATATTACAACTCAGTAATCCCGGAACTTGTATAGAGCAGCACTATATGCATTTACCTGGTAATCTTGGTCATCGATTCCAAATCTCTCTCGCAGATTCCGGAAGACCATGGGACAATATTCCTTAAATTTGAAACGGCTTGGCAGGTTCTCTCTGGAAAGAAGAATCGATTCTTTATAAAGACATGAAAGGACCAGGTTCGTTGTTGCACATTACCGCAAACGTTCAGGGTCTATTTATACGGCACCAAGGTTTCCATTTCTAAGGCAAGTGATCCTAATGGCAACCGACAAACTCCATTTACTTCTAAATCAGTTCTGTCCGGGGTTATGCATTTTGATATTAAGACATAACAGACACAGAAACATCAATATAGTGTCAAAGAGATAGTCGTACAGATCTCGAGAACCACGAGGCAGTCAGTGCTCAGGGGCTGGACTGCTCGACCATACGTAGGGCATATTCACGTCAGTCAGCTGTGTAGAAATACTGTAGAGGAAATACTATGGCAGCCACCAATATTATGTGTATGTTTCTGTAAAATATTCTTTACAAAAAATTGCCAATGAGAACAGAGGAAACCTCAATCTGGAGCAAAGCCTGCTACATCAGCAGAAAAGTGATGACAGGAGGGACTAAAAGCTCAAAAGTTGCTTGATAAGAGATAAACCACATAAGAACTACGGTAATACAACGTCTTCCTCCATCAATCTTCACAGATAACAATGAGAGGAAAACCATTTCATTACCATGTGTCACCGTGCCTCATATGAATTGTGATGCAGAAGCAGGAGGTCAGGTCTGTCCACACACTAAGGTCAATTCTGACGTGCAGAAAATGGACTGCGGCGATTGTCTTCTGCTGTCAGCCAGGGACTTTATAAAGAGGAGCTGGCTGTTAGCAATGCATCTATTACATTCACTATAGCAAGGAAGCAGTGCATTTATTTAGAAAGTAGCGATTCTTACTAACAATAATTACAAATAACCCAAAACCTTATCTTATCAAATGAAAGCTTTCAGTTTTTTTATCCTTCTAAATCTGCTCCCCTACCTGATTGCATACAGCATTTTGCTCTTCTTTAATACACAGCACACATCTTTCCAAGTAGTCCATCTCCATCTTGGTTTCTAGCTCTCATCCTGCATGTTATTACTCTATGCTCTACTACCAATACTATGTGACATCAGGAGATCAGAATATGACATGCTAGACCCAACAAGGTCTGCTGTGATTATAGGGACAATAGTCTCTCCTCTATACTCTCATAAATATAATAAGATTGTAAATGTACAAATAAGGGAGATTGAACTCTAAAGTCCTACAAAGATATGACAGGCACTGTGGAGTCATCATCATATACTGTGATAAGAGCTTCAGTGATACAGTCCATGCAATTGCATCATATAGAAGCTTATGTTGACAGCACTTAAAAGGGAACAGTGTCAGTCAATTCATGCTACCAAAGCAACATTGCCGTAAAGTATATTTTACAATGGAATAATCCAGTGCTTCAGAGAAAAAAGTTAAAGATGCAGCCAGATATCATAGTGAAAGCTCAGACAAGTGAGGTGCCAACACCAGTAAGCTTCTCCCCGCTACATTTCAGTTAACTGACATGAACATAGGGAGAGTCCTGTCAATTATCTATAACATTGCAGGGAGAAGCCAATCAGGGAAGGCTCTGGACTAGTCCGATCTCTGTCTATAGTGCATGGACAGATTTGTAAAATTTTTCTCTGATGCACTTCAGAAACAAACTACCTGGCCACAATCATACAGCAAAGCTCTGATTAACGCTGTACTTTGGGACACATAAACTGACTGAAAGGATCCCTGTAAAGGCAAGCATTTGCCAAGGAAGGAGAAGTAGGAGAGATTTGACCATGTGCTCACATGACCTAACTGAAGAGAGGGACCATGAGAGGTTATAAAAAGCTAAATTACTTGCCGGTAATGTATTTTCCAGAGCCATGACAGCACCACCTGAGAGATAAGTTCTGCCCATCCAGGAGAGGAAACCCCTGAAATAAAAAGTGCGGCACCTCCTCTCTGCCTGAGTTGGTTACAGAGTACGGAGAAGACTACCAAAAAATCCATTAGTACATGCCACCACCAAAAAAGAACAAGTCAATAAAACACCCACACGTGAAAACAATCAACCATGAAGAAAAGGGGGGTGGGGGGGAAGCGGTGGTGCTGTCATGGCTCCAGAAAAAATCATTACCGGTAAGTAATTTAGCTTTTTCCATCATTGCCATGACAGCACCACCTGAGAGATTCCAGAGAAAAGAAAACTTAGGGAGGTATCACCGCTGCAAGGACCCGTCTACCGAAGGTCACCTCAGAAGTGGATGATAAGTCAAGCCGGTAATGGTTAAAAAAGGTATGAGAAGACCAAGTAGCAGCTCTATAGATAAGCTATAAGGGTACATCAACTCATTCCGCCCAGGAAGTGACAACTGCTCTAGTGGAGTGTGCGCTAAGACCTGACGGGATAGGGACCCCAAACAAGAATAGGCTAAGGCAATGGAGTCCCTAAGCCACTTGGCTATAGTACCCTTGGTTACACTGCTACCCTTGGAAGCTCCCTGGAAAGAAACAAATAAGGTCTGGGTTCTCCTAAACTGTTTGGTGATGTCTAAATAACGAAGCAAGGTACGTCTAACGTCTAGTGTATGTAGGGTCGCCTCCTTTTGGTTAGTAGGTTTGTCACAAAAGGAGGGGAGGATAATTTCCTGAGTCCTATGAAACGTCTTAGCGACCTTTGGTAATATGCAGGGTCTCTAGACAGAGAATAAAACTGTCCTCCAAAACCTGAGTGTAAGGAAGGGACACAGATAGGGCCTATAAGTCAATGATCAATCGAGCAGAAGTCAGGGCAATCAAGAGGACAACTTTCAAGGTCAAAACTTTCAAGGGTGCGTCAGATAAGGGTTCAAAGGGGGGTTTAGTCAGGGCATCCAAGACTAGACAAAGGTCCCAGGGAGGTAGGATAGGGCAACGAACCGGAGTAGCTCTATGCCATGACTTAACAAATCAGGAGTTTGAGGCCAGGTTGTAGTTGTATAAGGTCCCCAGGGCAAAAATCTGGACCTTAGGTTATTAACTGACAACCCCATATCCCATCCCTTCTGTAAAAATTCCAAAATTGAAACAAACAGTAGAGAAATTTCTTTTACACCTTACCATATATTCGGGTGCTAACCGGCTTCCTGCTGTGCATGAGGGTAGTCACCAGATTGTCAGAGAACCCTTGATTCATCAGTAGTTCCCGCTCAAATTCCAGGCCGTCAGCCGAAGATTCGAAACTCGAGAATGGTAAATCGGGCCCTGGGATAGAAGTGTAGGAGAGTTCAGAGGGATCCATGGATCTGCCACCGCCATCTTGGAGATCCAATAGAACCAGGCCCTCTTTGACCAAAAGGTGCTATCAGGATGACCCTGGCCCGATTGCCCCGAATCTTCTGCAAGACAGCCGGAATCAGTGCTAGTGGAGGGAATGCATAAAGCAGGCCGGAGTTCTATGGCATCTGGAGGGCATCTAAAGCATGGGGTCTGTCTCTAGGATCTAGGGAGCAGAACTTGTATATTACAAGGCGTCCCCAATCTCTTGCATATCTGAGAGAATACTACCGGGTCCAGTCTGATTCCCCCTGTCTTAGCTGAGTACAACTCAGGAAGTCTGTCTGGTGATTCAGATCCCCCCCTGATGTGAGGGCAGATAGAGACAAGTGATGAGCCTGAACTATCTGAAAGATGTCCCAGGTGAGTGTCATTAGAGAGGGAGATCTCATGCCCCCCTGGTGGTTTATGTACGCAACCGTGACTCTGTTGTCTGAGAGTATCCAAACATGTTGCTTCGTCAAGAGAGGAAGAAACCCCTCCAAGGCCTTCCTTATTGCCCAAAGTTCTCTGAGGTTGGACGACATGGGGAATGATCTGGATCCCACTCCTCCTGTAAGACATGTTCCCGGAGGTGAGCTGCTCAACCCCATGAGCTTGCGTCCGTTGTAATTACATCCGACACTGGAAGAGCCCACAGAATGCCTGTCGTCAGATGATCCCTCTGAAGCTACCATCTTAGCAACGCTACAGTCTCCAAAGAAAGACGGATAGTCTCCTCTAACAAGTCTGCTAAGTGAAGCTGTTCCCGGAGGACCTTCCACTGAAGCTGTCTCGACTGGAGCTGAGCCCAAGGGACTGCCAGAATGCAAGAGGTTAAAGTGCCTAGTAGGGACATGGCTCTTCTCAGACTCATCTGAGGGTTGTGTATAGTCTCTGTCACTAATGAAATGACTTTCTGCTGCTTCTCTGGTGGAAGGAGATATTGTGGGTCAAGGAAAATTCCAGCTTCAAGCCATCTTGGACGATCTTCTGGATCCAGGTGCAGGTGGTTATACTGGACCAGGCTGGGAGAAAAGAGGAAAGTCTTCCCCTCACCAGGGGTGATCCATCATTTGGATGATTACTTATGGTCAGAGGTGTTCTTAAACATGAATCCCAACTTCTTGTCACCTCTCTCGGACCAGGAATCTCGGGATCTCTTCAGTGACTTCTTATGGGAGAAGCTTTTCCTCCAAAAGGATTGACCTATAAAGGTGGATGTAGGAAAATGAAAATTCTTCTTTGTATCACTCGCTTTTTCCAGAATCTCATCCAGAGACTTCCCAGAATGGAAATCCCCCACACATGGGACTGCACAAAGCTTGGATTTACACTGGAAGTCACCTGGCCAGGTCTTCAACCAGACTGCTCGACAAACTGAATTCAAAAGTGCAGTGGACTTGGCTGCCAATCGTAAGGAATCTGCAGAGGAGTAGGCTAGGATGGCAGCTGCCCCCTGGATATGGGGGAGAGAGGATAGTAGATCCTTCCTAGGAACGTTATTCTTTATCTGGGATTCCAACTGCTGGAGCCATACCATAATAGATCAGCGACACAGGTACTTGATGCTGAAGGCCAAAATGTTTTCTGTAACTTCCCAGGCACCTCTCCGACACCCATGAGTCTTCCAGTCTAATTAGTCCTTTATGGTGCCTGAATCCTCAAAGGGTAGACCGCTTGGTAGATTTTGCCACGGCCACATCTGTTTTAGGACAAGTGTCCCAGGAAGAAGAGGCCTCCGTATCAAAGGGATATTTCTTCCTGATGGAAGACGTGAGGGATCCCTTTCTTTCCGGCTTCTTCCATTGTTCCCTGATTGATGACTGCAGTTTGTCATTAAGCGGGAAGGTTTGCTTCTTCTTCTTCTGAGAGAGGCCCCCAAACATGAGACCCTCTACTGACTCTGGGTCCTTAGACTCTACCAACCCATAGTGGACCTAAGAGACTTAACAAGGTGGTTGAGCGCATCTTTGGGAAAACAATGTCTGCCTTCTGAGCAGCTGTCTGAAGAGGAACAGTCGGAGGAAGAAGTGATCGAACTAGGCTTTAGCCGGGGATTCCTCCTGATCTGAGGAGGAGTAATGTCTCTTGCACTTTTTCTCTGCTTCCTTGAGGGACCTGAATTCTTCCTTAGGTCATTAAGACTAGCAGCTAAACTTGGAACAGCAATTATAAGAAAAAAAGACAGCGCCTCACCAGTTGGTAATGCTTCAATCCACTTTAATACACTGCCACCATTCGACGTTTCGATCAACAAATGATCTTTATCAAGCATTTGTTGATCGAAACGTCACATGGTAGCAATGGATTAAAGTGGATTGAAGCTTAGCAACTGGTGAGGCGCTGTCTTTTTTCTTATAATTGCTGTATTGGTGTCCGGGAAGGACTCCCTGGACTGGACGTGCACTCGTTTGTGGAGAGTCTAAACTAAAACCTCCCCCCTTCTCCATGCGGTGCTGTGGAGCTTTCATGTAAACTTGAAACAGCGTCTCTCACAGTCCTATCAATACAGAAGGAGCAGAGATTTTTAGAGTACTCATCTGGAAGAGGTACTTTACAAACACCACATTCCTTTTGCTTCTTCTCAGAAAGCTTCTTTTTTGCATCCTGAAAAGATAGCAAGATAAGGACCCATCAGAGGCAGCATTATCCCACAGTACTCACCCTGTGGAAAGCTGCAGTACCAATTTAGGAGGTTGTCTAGGGTCACCATCTGGATTCCTATAACCCTGGCTGGGCTGGAGAACATTCCCCCCGAAGTGGAGACCTACGGCTGCGTCAGAGTCTTTCTCCAGTATAGTCTGCAGTGAGTCCTGTTTGTCTGCCATACCTTGGGAGTACAGGACACAAAGCAGCGGCTCCACCACCCTCTATATAGCCTCCTGGAAGTGGGAACAGGTATTTCATGGGCGCCACCATCTTGGACTCGACTGAGCATGCTCGGTGATGTCACATCCTGTTTCCCCGCCTGAAATAGGAAGTAGCTCTGAAGGGAGGGTCTTCTGATGTTCAACTGGGCGCACAGCGTGACAGAGTAGGAGCCATGCAGGCGCGCTGCCATAGGTGACGCTGGGGCTGAAGTGTGACCGCTTCTAGTCCCCTGCCAGGCCCCGCGCCCACCACCGCAAGGGGATAACCTGGGGAAGGTGCATCCGGACCAGAGATCCGAGGCCACGGCAGGTAAGCCGCTCTTAAAGCCCATGGGTCAGGACCAGGAAAGCAGGATCTGTATTCAGAGGTTTCCCTCTCCAGGACAGGAAACCATACTGAGGCAGAGAGGAGGTGCCGCCCTTTTTATTCCAGGCGTTTCTTGTCCTGGATGGGCGGAAACGGTCTCTCAGGTGGTGCTGTCATGGCGATGATGGAAAAAATAATCCCCCTCATTATTTTGCCGAACTGAAGAGAAGAATACAATCACATGGTGACCCCACTCCTACTTATCACAATTCTAGGTACACCTGCACAATTTTTGAAGGCACACTGCAGCTTTCCAAACACCTTGTAGAACTGACTGTAGATCTTTTGTGAATCAAGGCTTGTGAAGAGCCTTCTGTCTCTTCATGAAATCCTGAACTCTAGTACCACCTATTGGAACTAGCAATCCTTTAAAGCGTCTTGTCATATGACCAAGAATATACACGTGGTCAAATTTGTTGGTACCCCTCGGTTAATTAAAGAAAAACCCACAATGGTCACAGAATTAACTTGAATTTCACAAGAGTGATAATAAATAAAAAATCTATGAAAATGAACAAATGAAAGTCAGACATTGCTTTTCACCCCTGCTTCCACAGAATTGTTTAATTCGGATTGGTATGCCTACAGTCCCATTTGCAGAATTTGGAGGCACCTGCCCCTCCCTTATGAAGTCTGCACACAGAGCTGCCAGCCACACAGCCTTACAAGGTGAGATTGTCCTGTGCTCTCCCGCACCCTGCCCAGAGGTATGTACACACTGGCAGGTTTTTAACGTAGCATCTAGGGACAGAGTTAGGACTGTCTCTACCAGGGCCCACCGTGAAGTTGGTGAGGCAGCTTACTGTACGTTTTTTGCAAAAACGTATAAACCAAAAGGCCCTGTTTTTGTCACGGCACTTGCTATTTATTTTTACAGCAAAGCGCCTTTTGTGTGATACTTGTACGGTTTTTGCATTGGTTTTTCATGTTTTTGGTGGGGATTGGTCGCAGTTCACACTGCTGCTTCCAATGTGTGCGGACTCATATTCTTTGCCTACAGTCCCATTTGTGATGCTTTTTTTCCTGCAATTTCCACAGCAAAAACTCTCCAATACTCACCCTCCCCAGCGAGCCCACAATGGTCCCTGGTGATTCTTCCTGCTTGCACCAGCAGGAAATGTGTTTATTGAGCTTCCAGGACCTGCACAATGTGACTGGTCATGTGACTCAGCCCGTCACATGGGCAGGCTCTGGTAGGATACCCACAGGCCCGATTGATGCCCGGGAGGACGAAACCACTGGGGATCACTGTGGGCTCGCTGGGGAGGGTGAGAAAGTATGTTTGTGTGTGACTTTCTGTCACTGTGTGTGTGTCTGTCTTTGTGTGTCCCTTTATTTGCGCTGCGTTTGTATGTGCACAAATGCAATACATTTGTGCCGCTTTTGTTTTTACACAACTGCTTTTGTGTAGCTGACAAACGCAGCCCAAAAAATACATCAAGTGGGCACATTACCTAAAAGTCAATAACAACCCTTTAACGAGCCTTGTCATATGACCAAGGATCTCTAGAAAAAAAGGGAGATACAAGAGGCACAGATTGTACCCTATCAAACAGACACTATAGTTCTTATGTGGATTATAAGTGTATCCACTCACCTTCTATGGTTGTGAGACCCACAACCAGTTTAAAAGCATAAGGCAGCTGCTGCAGAACCTCCACCAACGCCACAAAACCGCGGGAAATCAGGAGATAAAACTGGAATGGTATCCACGGTCCGCGCTGCTGCTCTTTATCCAAGGAATCCACAAGAGGTTATTACCATCAAAAGTTCTTTATTTCATCAAACCAACGCGTTTCGGTGCTGACCCAGCACCTTCCTCAGGGCATTCATGGCATGATGCCCTGAGGAAGGTGCTGGGTCAGCACCAAAACGCGTTGGTGTGATGAAATAAAGAACTTTTGATGGTGATAACCTCTTGTGGATTCTTTGGATAAAGAGCAGCAGCGCGGACCGTGGATACCATTCCAGTTTTATCATATGACCAAGGATAGAAGCCAAACCAGAAACTCAGTTTGCAATCTTATCTCATATTTTGAACTGATGAGGGGCACTACCCTGAAACACCCTGTCTGCAAATCAAGTTTTTGGTTTGGCTTATATCAATGGTCCTATGACAAGGCTCGTTAAAGGATCAATATTGATTTTTAGGATTACTACTTTCAATAGATGGCATTAGACATCAAGTCCTCTTTAAAGAGACAATTTGCATATTTAATTTCCCAGAGGAGCGTGCAAGTCATTTAAGTATCCTCATACTGGCATGCCAGACCTGGTGTGTCACTGTCCATAAGGAGAAATGTTATCCCTTAGATCTTCATGAAATCCCACACACACTGGTATCATATCATATCACTTCTAGGACTCCTTGTTCTTTACTCTGAAAATAGCTCCTAACACATTGGCTGCATGTTTGGGGATCTTGTCCTGCTGCAAAAGAACTTTGGGGCCAGTCAAATGCTCCTTGATGGTACTGCATGATGGATGACTATCATGATGAGATGTCCCCACAGAGCCTTTATCGCCACAATAACATGGAGTCACTTTGAAATTACATGGAGACAGAAGGATTTGCACAAGTCTACATCCACAGATCTCAAATAAGACAGAACATGAAAGAACGGGAGCAGAACAAACACCGGAATGTGAAGGGGAAAAATAAAGTCTATGTCCAAGTGTACATAGACGAGAAGAATTGATGCTGGTTTGAAGGCAAGAGGGAAGTCATGCCAAATATTGATTCTATTAATATTTCAATTGTTCATTAATCTTGAATTTTGTTGATTAAAAAAAAATTGTTTATTTTTATCAATGTATTCTTAGGGTGTGTGCCCACATGCCGGGTTAGGGCCGGTTTAGATGTGTAAACCGCCGGTCGGTTTACATAAGTTTTATGTAAATTTATGTTAATCCAAACCGGCGTTTGGATTAACATTAAAACCTATGTAAACCGACACCCGCTGTGCACACAGCGGCGGTTTACACATGCTCATCTGTTGCTAACCCGCTGGGTTCCCAGCGGGTTAGCAAAGAATGTGCATGTCCTATAAACCGGCGGGTTCTGCAGCGGCTGCAAGCAGAATCATGTGCTGCTTCCAGCCGCTGCAGAACCGCCGGCGCTAACCCGCTGTGCACCCGCCCGCAGCACCCGCCCGCACCCGCCTCACATACCCGCCAGGAAGCCGGTGGACGCCTGCAGAGCTTCCTGGCGGGTCCGCCCAGCCGCCCTCCGGCACAAAGCCGGTATGTGGGCACACAGCCTTACTCTGCATTTTTTTCACACCAGCCTAGACATAGGAGGATCTATCAGGGGTCTCAAACTCGGCTGGGTATGTGGCCCGCACATACAAAACATTTTTATTTGGAGGGCTGCATTCTTTGTATAACTAAATTACATTTTTTGTAATAAGATTTTTTTATACACTTTTTGATCACTTTTTCAACATTATTTTGCTTGATTAGTTTATTATTTTAAATGGCATTTATCACATGAGTTATGGTATGTTATTTATAGGTTGGGTTGTTACGGATGTGGTGAAAACAAACATGCATTTATTTGGTTATTTTAGTTTATACATAAAACAGCATTTTAACAGATTTTTTATTTTTTTATTTTATCCCTTTCTTGTAATATTGTCTTACGATTAGCTCCATATAGTAATTTTGGCCAACATCTTGTAGTAATGTCCCCATCCTGGTCCCCTTCTTGTAGTAATGTCCTCATCCTTGTCTCTCTCATTGAAGTTATATTCCCATCCTGGTCCCTATATTGTAGTAAAGCCCCCATTCTGGTCCCTATATTGAAGTAATGTCCTCATCCTGGTCTCCCTCATTGTAGTAATGTACCTATCCTGGTCCCCATATTGCAGCAATATCCCCATTTTTATTCCCATATTGTGGTGATGCCCCATACTGGTCTCATATTGTGGTAATAGCCCCATACTGGTCCCATATTGTGGTAATGCCCCCATACTGGTCCCTATATTGTGATAATGTTCGCATCCCGATCTCTCTTTTTTGCAATAATGTGCCCTGTTTTACACACGATCACACACTCCCCTATACACACCCCCATACACACTTCTCCCCCCCTGGTTCTCGTTCCCTCGCCATCATCTGTCCGTCGTGGTCGACGCTTTATTACAACTTTTAGGTGCAGCCTAGAGACAAACTCTACGGCATAGCTAGATCAATAGAAGCCACTGGCCAATCAGAGGCCCGCAGGTGACCTCATATGAAGATGTCATCTGCAGATAACCAGGATGCAGACTTCCTCTCTGGGCTGGGATGGAATAACACCTACTAAGCACGGCTTCTACACCACAAGAATCCTACTGACAAATCTGCGGACATTCACCGCCCCAACACAAGAGAAAGACGGGCTACCACCAACTCCCACTGCACACCACCTATAAAGGTCAGTAACTTCAATCCCGGATCATTTCTGAGACCTGGAGGGTCCTAGGCCTGCTTCCCACGTGTGCAACCAAGACCTGCACTGGCTGCTATTCACACGGCAAAAATCCACTGCGACTAAAGGTATAATCCTACAAGCCGCATAGAACCCCCCCTTACCCACGGGAAACACCGGGGAGTACTACTTATCAGAGGTCAGGGCAGATAATGCTGTCCAGTTTCCCGGTGACTTCCAGCCTGTAAAGGGGCCACTAAAAGTGGGGCTGCAATCAGACAAAGCAGAGAGAAAACAGTCTCTCCAGCAACAACACACAGAGCCCCATCAAGGAGGCTAAGCACAGGCGAGTGGTCATTTCTCTTTGTGCCAGCTGAAAAGGAAAACTAGTGCATCTGGTGGTTGCCATAGTGAACTGAGACACGGAAAAGCTCTGCTGCCACCTAGTGGACAAAAAAATAAATAAGCACACACAAAAAAAAAGTAACTAGAAGTGCATACTGCGTACTGCAGCACGACATAGTTCCATAGCTGCCAAGAAACATAAGAACAGAATCTCAGCAGAAAGGCCAAACGGCAACGGCAGAGGGACCTGACACTGACTCCGTTTACGTCACCACTTCAGCAAATGGATCGCTACGTGTTACGCAGCTCACAAAAGCCGGAAGGCCCCCAGCAAACAAGCAGTGGGAGCCCCAGACCTGCGGGAGAGGACACTCCCGCAACAAACTCGCACCAGAAAACCCTAAGTGAGGAGAACGTTTAAGACCTAAATGAGTGCAGCAGGAAAGACCCTTCAAGATTGATATCAATAGACTTTAACAAACTGACAACTGATGTGGCAAGTAGCATCATTCCAGACATCCAAACAACCCTGGAAAATGCTATCAAGAAGGCCCTCCAGCATCTCCAAGACGAAGTGAGCAAACATAAAAAATGGATAGTGGAGCTGGAGCAGTGGGTCTTGCAACTGGAGGGTGCTAACATATAGGCTCTCCTGGCAGCTGAAAGAGACAACTATGGAAAGTGCCTGTATGAGAAGGTGGAGGACCTGGAAAACAGATCAAGGAACAACAACCTAAGGCTAGTGTGGCTCCCCGAATCAGTCCCTGCAGCTGAACTACAAAGACTTTGCAAAAAAAGACCTACCAATGGCCCTAGGAATTAATCACAGTTGTAGGGTCAAAAAGGTTCACAGAGTTGGGCCAGATCTACGATCTTAAAATCAAGGATCTGATGACGGGACATCCAGACCACGTCAAGTAATCATGAAATTCCTGGACTATAATGACAAGTTTGACATAATGAGAGCATATAGAAGATGTCCCCAGCCAGTGACTTTGAGGGGGATGAAAGTCCTATTATTTGAAGACTATTGTGCGGAGGTGGCAAAACACAGGAGAGCCATTAGTAAAATATGTGCAGCACTCTATCAAGCAAAGAAATGTTTTGCACTACAATACACGGCGACACTGAGGATTTTCCAAAATTACGGTGATAACCTCAACTACAAATCGCCAAGTGATGCAGAAAAAGACATGGAAAAAATACTGTCCAATGCAAAAAGCAACGAGCGAAGAAGAGGTCATGAGGAAAACAGCTTCCCCTCAACACCAAAGCCCCAGAGGGCATCCGGGCGGCGCAGATGAAGCACCATTGAAATGGACTGCAACATATAAATCTTGCTCTTGATGAGTTTCCCCTCCCCCTCCCAGACACCAATTGTACAAACAGCCAGTGTCTCCCCAAGGTGACTGGATGCGTTGGTAACGTGTTGAGTACTGCCAATTGATATATGTTGCGCCTTAATGAAGATGCGTTTTGGTGCGAAGTGCCCATCTGCCCCTTATTTGGGGAAGGGATACGGGTTCTGGAGGGGTGGAGGGCAAAGAGTTACGCAAAGGTATGGATCAGGGCGGAGGAGAAGATGCAGATGGCATTTTGACAATTATTTATATGGTGTGGTATGAAATATGCTTCTCCCACAGGTTTTTCTTTTTTTCTTTTGGTACCCTTACTTTCCTCAGGAAAAAAGCAAAGTCTACAACATAAGGGAAGCTAGAAATACACTACAGAGTATTGAGAGCTCACTGTTTGTTTTAAGGTTTAAAATCTCTATCCCCTTTCATGTTTTTAAATCTTTTTTTCTTTCTTTTTTTACCCTTCTCTAACCACCTGAGAATCTTCTTTTAATCACTAGAACCCCCATAAGGAAAATAAAGCAAGAAGTAATAGGCTGTAGTGACAGGAACTATGAAGGTCATCTCTTGGAATGTAAAGGGCCTAAGATCCCTGAATAAAAGAGTAATGATACTGAGACATCTGAAAAGGTACTCCGGTTTTGCTTAAGAAACCCATCTAAAGGAAGAGGAGTTTTTTAGGCTCAGCAAATTATGGGTGGGGAAAGTAGTGGGTTCGTCAGCTCAAGGTAGACACGCAGGGGTAGTGATACTGTTCCATCGTAATTTTGTATTTAATCTGCTGTCCCAGGAGTGTGATGATCAGGGGAGATGGGTTTGTGTCACCATAGAGCATGGAGAAGTCTATTCAATCTACAATGTATATGGACCTAATGGTTCAAACAGAGTCTTCTTTGATGACCTGTAGAGGAAGATTGTCCTGGACAAATCACCTCTGATAATTACTAGGGGGGGAGTTGAACACGGTTCACAATGGGGAAGAGGACAGAAAGAGCAAGAGCTGACTCCTCCAAAAAGAGAGACTCTTCTCTCCTCCTCCCTTGAACAAACTGGATTGAGGGATGTTTGGCATTGGCTACAACCAGAGGAATAGAGAGTTTACCCACTTCTCCATGCCCACCAATCCTGATCAAGGATAGACTATCTGCTGACCTCGGAGAGACTATTAAATAGAATGAAGTCTTTGGAGATCTATGACCTGGTCATATCTGACCATGCTCCGGTGGGTATGGAACTGGTGGATAACCAGATAAAAGGAACACATTACATGTGGAAATTTCCATCTGATCTTACAAAAGATGAGGGATTTAATGACAACTTGCATGGCTGGTGGGAGGAATTTGAACGGGACAACAAGAAATATGCAAACCAACACGGTTGTACTGGAATACGGACAAAAGCGACGTTAAGAGGCAAAATTATTACGTTTGTGGCCTCACTCAAGAAAAGAGTAGCAGAAAAATACTCAGATTGTATATATATATTTCTAAGCTTTGCGCTACAGAGTTCCTACAGAGCCCCACAACTCAAAACAGGGAAAAATGGAAGCTGGCCAAACAAGAGTTTGAAACCTGAATTGATGAGAGGGAGCAGATGTACCGCTCTAGACAGGAGGTTGAATTGCTGAGATATGGGAACAAAGCGGGGAAATTGCGGCAAGACTGGCAAAAGGGCGTCTTTTGAGCTAGTACAGCCATGAGTCTTCTTGGGAATGATGCAAAAGGTTTTTCACACCTGTATTTGGGGATCCTCTGCCATTCTTCCTTGCAGATTCTCTCCAGTTCTGTCAGGTTGGATGGTGAACATTGGTGGACAGCCATTTTCAGGTCTCTCCAGAGATGCTCAATAGGGTTTAGGTCAGGGCTCTGGCTAGGCCAGTCAAGAATGGTCACAGAGTTGTTCTGAAGCCACTCCTTTGTTATTTTAGCTGTGTGCTTAGAGTCATTGTCTTGTTGGAAAGGTGAAGCTTACGCTAAGTCTGAGGTCCAGAGCACTCTGGAAGAGGTCTTCATCCAGGATATCTCTGTATTGGCCACATCCATGTTTCCTTCAATTGCAACCAGTCGTCCTGTCCCTACTTCTGAAAAACACCCCCATAGCATGATTCTGCCCCACCATGTTTCACTGTTGGGATTGTATCAGGCAGGTGATGAACAATGCCTGCTTTTCTCCATACATACCACTTAGAATTATCACCAAAAAGTTCTATGTTTGTCTCATTAGACCAGATAATCATATTTCTCATAGTCTAGGAGGCCTTCATGTGTATTTTTGCAAACTCTATGCAGCTTCCATATGTCTTGCACTGAGGAGAGGCTTCTGTCGGCCCCACTCTGCCATAAAGGCCCGACTGGTGGAGGCTGCAGTGATAGTTGACTTGTGGAACATTCTCCCATCTCCCTACTGCATCTCTGGAGTTAGCCACAGTGATCTTGGGGTTCTTTACCTCTCTTATCTCACGATTGCTTGGTTTGGCTGGATGGCCAGGTCTAGGAAGACTTCTGGTGGTCCCACACTTCTTCCATTTAAGGATTATGGAGGCCACTGTGCTCTTAGGAACCTTGAGCACTGCAGAAATTGCTTTGTAACCTTGGTCAGATCTGTGCCTTGCCACAATTCTGTATCTGAGCCCCTTGAGCAGTTCCTTCGACCTAAGGATTCTCCTTTGGTCTGACATGCACTGTGAGGTCTTATATAGACAGGTGTGTGCCTTTCCAAATCAAGTTCTATTAGTTTAGTTAAACACAGCTGGACTACAATGAAGGAGGAAACCATCTCAAGGAGGATCACAATGAAAATGACAGCACGTGACTTAAATATTAGTGTCTGACAGGCAAAGGGTCTGAATACTTATGACCATGAATATTTCATACTTTCCTTTTTAATAATTTGCAAAAATTTCTACATTTGTTTTTTTTTAGTCATGATGGGGTGCAGGTGTAAATTAATGAGAAAAAAATGAACTTTTTTTAATTTACAAATGGCTGCAATGAAACAAAGAGTGAAAAATGTAAAGGGGTCTGAATACTTTCCATACCCACTGTACACATGGACAACCCCTTTCAGCCATGACTTGGCATCTAGTATTCTGTGTATACACGACTTCCTGATTTTTCACTTAAAATTTGCTGTGTCATGAAAGAAGCCAGAGCTGATGCTTGCATCATTCATCTTAGGGTGCTTTCACATTACGATTACTGCCTGTCCGTGGGATCCGAGTTTGAAGAAGGATCCCACGGACAGGCACGGATCCACACGGATCCCTGCAATCGAATGGCAAATAGCCATCCGATCCGATTCTATGCAGGATCCGTTGGATCCTGCGGTCCCCTGTTTCTCCCTGCTCCTGCCTCCTCCATCTTCTTCTCCCCACTATTCTATTCTGTCCCTCAGCTCCTCTATCCTGATCTAATCCCTAACCTGTCCCCTGTTCTCTTCCCTGTGTGTTGAAAAAAAAAAAAAAAAAAAAAAACTCCTCCCGGAGGATACATCACCTGTCACCACCTCCCATGATGCGACACCATCGGGGCCGAAGGGCCTGTGGTGATGTCAGAGAGCCGGTCAGCTGATGTGTCATGTGACCGGCTCTCTGACATCACAGATCCTTCAGCCCCGATGGTGTCGCATCCTGGGAGCTGGTGACAGGTGATGTATCCTCCGGGAGGAGTGTTTTTTTTTTTTTTTTTAAACACAGGGAAGAGAACAGGGGCAGGATAGGGATTAGACCAGGATAGAGGAGCGGGGAGACAGAATAGAATAGTGGGGGGACAGATAGAATAGCGGGGAGAAGAAGTTGGAGGAGGCAGGAGCAGGAAAGACAGGGAGAGGCAGGGAACATGGAGCAGACATCGGATCCAAGGTGAATTTCGGATCCGATGTCCATAGGCTACCATTTTGTGGGCACTCGGATCAGCACTGATCCGATGCTATCCGATTTGAGTCACGGACACAAAATCATAGCAGGCTACGATTTTGTGCCCATGATTAAATCGAATCAGATCGGATGGTGCCAAAATCGGATGCCAATAGTGGCACATTCGATCTGATCCGATTCCCATAGGGGGACATGGGACCCGATTTCGGATCCGATTGTATCCGTTTTGAAACGGATACAATCAGGTGACTGAAAAACGTAATGTGAAAGCAGCCTTAGAGGTTCTTGTGGAAAGACGTACAACATACTCACACATGTACTAATATCCGTTACCTAAATATATTGCTAATATCACATCTTTGTCTCAACTACAGGCTGTTATTATAAGGTGCCCGATGTATACTGCATGGAGTTGCACACAGGCAATGGGAAGGAGCGGTTTGGTGCCTGGCATCGTCTGCTGCAGGGTAAAGACAATGAGGCTTCTTGTGGGAAGAAGACTTACAACAGCTCTGTCACCCTGAAGAGAATATATTACCATACTGTACTTTACTGCTTAAGAAAAAAAATGACATCCACCTCAGCTCTTATAATAATAGAAGCCACTGTGTTAGTTAACAGACCCAATTCTCTAATGATTTCTTACACACATTTTATATACATTAATGGGTTATGTAGTAAGGACAACCGTCTTACATTCTCCAACAACCAGCTGATAAAGTAAGGTCCAATGGTTTTAAGTCCCCATAAGATCAGCACTGAATGTTGCTTTTTTTTTCTCCTTCATCTCATACATCATAAAGTGAAATAACAAAGGGTCCCCTTATAATCTGCTGATACTGATCCCCAATGTCAAAGTAACTAATGGGCAATATTAAAAGGATCAACATTTACCCTTAAAGGAAAACATATAGCAGTCCTGCTAACCGACCAGAGATCTTGCGCAATAATAGTCACTCTTGGGGCGGCGCATGCACACATTGATGGTCTTGCAGCTTCCTCAGGACTGTACTGCGCATGCGCCGCCCCGGGAATGACGTGCTTAGTGTTCTCAGGCAGGGAAACCAGGAGACAGATGAGTGACCTGTCACTCTGTGGAATGAGGTCAATAGTCGGGGGGAGATGCAGAGCCAAGCCCTCTGCAGTTACAGATCATTAGCCAAATAATTGGACAAGGGAATTCTCTGAAACAGATTGCTAAAACAAAGGTATGGCCTTATTCAGCATTACAGCAACTTAACTTTGATAGTATTAGTTTGGGGTTCATTTTAAGAACCTTGTTACTAGCATTTGCCTGGCCCTTCTTTACAGATTATAGCTATACGGTATGCTGCCAGCCTGAACCATAGGGTATGAGATCAGTTTAAGGATGACACTTACTTGTTGAATAGGTGGTTATCCACTTTGATCTTGCTGTAGGCTTTAAAGTCATCTGGCATTAGCATGACCGGGACAGGGACATTACTCAGCTCGTTGATCTACAGACCAGAATGGAAAAAAAAAAAGAGAACACTCAGTACAACAATGGCAATATACCTAAATCTCAGAATATCAATAGCCCAAAAGAGAGGCACGACATAGTCCAGTATGAAAAAGGTAAATAGAAGAATGGGTATTTTCCAAAGTGTGAAGAGAAAGGTGCACTTTATGTCACCTACCCAGATGTTGGATGTCAGAGACATGAAGCATGCCCCACATAATATAGTTTTTGTACTTCTTGTCTGCAGTCAATCAGTGGTGACAATGGTGGCCAACACATCACCACTGTGGCCAACGATTAGCTGTAGCGGTCACATGCTGGTTCAACCAGAGTCATGAAGGCTGCCACAGAACCTAGTCAATGCTCGGATATCTGATTATTTTAATTATTTTATTTGGAGCACGCAAGATTTTATTTAATAGAAATTTTGTCTGATTAGCTAGATCCCCTGCAGGACCATGCTTATGCTGGGTCTCCACATGTCACCAGCTGCACGTGGCCGAAATCCCACCATCACGTGACCAACTTTGAGGGTAACCCCTCACTTCTACCCACAGAACCATACTGTTGAGTACCTTGCCACATGCAGCTGCTGCAGAGGGTGTTGGGCACAGGCGCCATGGTTCCTTGTCCTACAGGAGCCTATCTACAGTAATCTAGATATGAGCTTGTTGGGCTGCTGTGGCCTTTCTGAGTACAAATTTTCCACTTGGATTAATGTATTATTATCTTTCTATGGTGCACAGGCGAGTGCTAAGCAGACAGGACAAGGTCCATGGGGGAAGATGGCAGATCTAGCCACTACTGAAGGGATCAGGGGCTCTCGCACCACGGTAAACTGTTGGCAGGACATCCGGTATTCATATACTCCAGCTTTTCTTAACTCTGTGGCAAGTGAAGGAAATCATCTGCGCATCCAAAATTGATCATCAAGAATTACAAGATGGTATTTTCACTTTTTGGTCACAAACTTAGTAGACATTTTACAACTTGTTCTACAGACAGTAAATACCTGTCAACCATCACCAAAACCGTCTGACAAGTAACCCAAAGCAACCGATCCCCGCCCACCTCTCACCTTCCCGGAGCCATTGAGGATTGAACAGCGAGCACTGATAGATGCTCGTTATGGCCAACAAGGACAGACTCTTATTTTGTGTATAGAGGAGTGGGATAATCACAGAAAACCCTGCATGTGACTATACCCAGAGCATGTCCTGATAAGCCAGGACCACCATTTATAAATCTGTATATAAACGGCAGTAAATGTCTATTCCTTATGTGACTACTGCATGTTTTATATCTTAACTACAGCTCAGGCTCGTATAGGCCTCGTCACCCATAGCAACCATATAACCTGCACCCAATAAAGCAGTGATGTGATCAGAGCTATGTGAGGTGACGGTGGTATAACCACCAGCCATAGCAGTGTCTGTACCCAGGGGCAGGGGGTGCCGAGTGGCATGGCACTAGCTGGATGCGTTGCCATAGTAAACATGGGAACAGCTAGATATAAAGAGGTGAAACTCTATAGGTGTGAGGATTACTTCATGTGAGCCTCCATACATCAGCAGATAGGGGAGAGCGAGATATGTAGGGTATCCCTCACTATTACCAGACTACTGCCTGCAGATATGGGGAAACATATCACATGTAATGTAGGGGCATGTGGGCTCATATAACAAGGAGGACATATGAGGCCTGTCAATATAGTAGAGACAAACAAGGAGGGACATGTAGTGGAGGGTGCGGAGCTGTATACACACACTAGGTATTTGGTGTCTACAACACACACAGGACAAGAAATATAAAATACCAGGATATATGCAAGTTTGGTACAAGGCTGCATACACACAGTAATATACATTGTACAGGATGTATACAGCCATATATACAGACACTAGGTGATCATTATACAGTGTACAGGATGTATGCAGCCCTATATACAGACACTAGGTATCAGTATCGTATACACACACTGGGTGATCAGTATACATTGTACAGGATGTATACAGCTGTATATACAGAGACTAGGTGAGGAGTATACAGTGTACAGGATGTATACAACTGTATATAAACACATGATAGGTGATCAGTGTATAGAATGTATACAGCGAGTATATAACACTAGGCCAGGGGTCCTCAAACTTTTTACATCGGGGGCCAGTTCACGGTCCCTCAGACCGTTGGAGGGCCGGACTATAAAAAAATCTATGAAAATCCCTATGCACACTGCACAGGACCAGGAGACTTAATGGATAATTTACACAGTTAAGCTGCCAATTTCATTAAAAATTCAATACATTTCTCAAGCCTCGCTTTTTCCCCTGTGTAGCCCTTTACTTATCAGGTATCTAGTTACTTGCTATAGCAGTCCCTTCTCAGGTATAACCAGGAGGCACTGAAACGCGTAATGCAATAAAGGATTTGGTATACTACATCTACCGTGTGTTTCTTGAATAGTTTGATCTTGCAGGCGACTGGAGATCACGTTTCCTTCCCATTTACTGTGTGTTCCGTGCAAGTGTCGGTGGAGTCAGCACAGCCACGGATAAACACTATAGTCTTGATCCAGTTGGGTTCACAAAGAATAGCGTGTTCCTTTATACACCGTACTTTAGTGTCTAAGTGATAAGACTATTGGCCTCTGTCCCTTCCTTTTCTTTCATTTGATTTTTTCCTAGGGATTAGTAAATACAGCGCCATCTCCCCCCATACAGCTCCAGCTCCCCCATACAGCGCCATCTCCCCCCATACAGCTCCAGCTCCCCCATACAGCGCATCTCCCCCATACAGCGCCAGCTCCCCCCATACAGCTCCAGCTCCCCCATACAGCGCCAGTCTCCCCCATACAGCGCAGCTCCCCCCATACAGCACCAGCTCCCCTCAGGTCCATGTTCCCCTAGAGATCCAGCTCCCCATGGGTCCAGGTCCCCCATAGAGATCCAGCTCCACCCATGCAGGTCCAGCTCCCCCCATAGAGATCTAGGTCTCCCCAGGCTCTCTTACCTGGCGCTGCAGCCGTTCCCTCGCTGAGTCGCGTGCTCTTTCTGTCAGGTCTAGCTGCTGAGTCGGGCTAGGTCGGACAGTGAGCGCTGAGCAGCGCCGGCCGCATTATAGTGCCTGCGGCGCAATTAAACAGGTGATGGGCGACGGGGTGGCGACGGGGCCGGGCAAATGGCCTCGGCGGGCCGGATCCGGCCCGCGGCCGTAATTTGGGAACCCCTGCACTAGGCGATCACTATACAGTGTACAGGATATATACAGCCATATATACACACCTAGATGATCAGTATACATTTTACAGGATGTATAAAACGTATATACACACTAGGGGTCATTCCATGTCAAGTGAACCAATGATTATTACCTCTATATTTTTAATTATTTTGAGATTTTGTTATTTGATAATAGCATGTCACACAATGCAAAATGTGAAGAGAAAAAAATTCTAATTTTTTTTAAGTGATTTTCAAAGTTTGGAAAAAGTGCAAATTTCGGTGTTGCCTGCCTTTACATTTCTCCTCATAACTCAGGCTAGAAATAAGATAAAACAAAATGAACACCATTCTACTCAGAAACTGCACAGGCTTTCACCAGATATGTCACAAGAGGATCTTTGTTAATATTTTACCATGTGAACGAAAAATTTTAAAACGCATTTCCGAAAAAAAACCTATAATTTAAAAATTCCCAAAAATGCACGTGTCTGCTATGCTCTTAGCACATCTGTACCAAAATTCAAGTTGGGATCGCAATGGGATCATATTTTAAAATATTTAATTATTATAGAGTCAATGGGTATTCCATATCAAGTGATCTAAATATGAATATTTTTTTAACCTGACATCTTAATTTTTTTTTTTTTTTTTTTCTATATGAAGTACAACTTTAGTTAATTACAAATTAAAGTTTTTCATTTTTTTCTTCATCAGTTAATTTTTTACAGTTTTTAAAGTTTTCAAAAAGCGCGAATTTTGGCCTGGTATGGCTTTATATTTATCATCATATTTTGGGCTAGAAATAAGATAATGAGTGGGAGAGGCGTCATTTTTCTCAGAACGGTAACAGGCTTTCATTCGATATGTCACAAGCCTGTTTCTTAATATTTTGTTATTAATTTTGTTATATTTTGTTAATAATCTGCATATTCATAAAGGCTCATCAACATAATGAGCTGGTCTATGACTCACTGAAAGTCTATCACATACACAATCTGACAAGATATTAGGAATCTATAGAACCGTTACTAATGCTCCACAGCTCAGACCACTTTGCTGCAAAGTACAGTATAAATATTATTAACAAAATATAAAATTATAAAAAAAAATATTAAAGGGAACCTGTCACCTGATTTTAAGTTCCTACACTATCTCTAGCTGTCCCTAACCTTCCTAGCAGCTCCCTATCATCCCTTTCTTATCTAAAGTGTCCCTATTAAATATGTGTAAATGAAGTATAAACTTACTGCAGTCCCCGTGGTTGGGGGACTGGGTAGGGGTGGCCAAGCTTCCTTCATCACTCCTTGGTGTTGTAATGCACACCCGCTGGGCGGCATTATTATGTGTCCTCTCTGCCCCCATTCTTTGGAATCTCCGCCCTCTGTGTAGTTCTATGCACTGGCCGGAGTCACATCCGGCGCGGTGCATTATGGGGCCGGTCACGTGATCGGCCCCATAATGCACCGCGCCGGATGTGACGTCCGGCCAGTGCATAGAACTACACAGAGGGCGGGAGATTCCAAAGAATGGGGGTAGAGAGGACACAAAATAATGCCGCCCAGCGGGGTGTGCATTACAACACCAAGGAGTGATGAAGGAAGCTTGGCCACCCTACCCAGTCCCCCAACCACGGGGACTGCAGTAAGTTTATACTTCATTTTACACATGTTTAATAGGGACACTTTAGATAAAGGGATAGATAGGGAGCTGCTAGGAAGGTGTAGGGACAGCTAGAGATAGTGTAGGCACTTAAAATCAGGTGACAGGCTCCCTTTAAGAAACAGTCTTGTGACATATCAAATGAAAGCCCGTACCGTTGTGAGAAAAATGATGCCTCTTCACCTCATTATCTTAATTACTTCAATGTTAGAAAGTGATTTATTTAAATAATCTATTGTTTAAATCAGGATTTATTAAATCCTCTGTGTTGGAGGTTGCAGGTTCTTCACAATGTTCTGCCTGCAGAGTATTTTTCTCTTTTGCAAGTTGCCTTATACAACTGTCACAAATGTTCATTCCTGCATTGAATGATGGATTTATATCAAACATCCAGTCTTGGACCGGCCTAAGCTTTTTTCTTGTTGAGTGTCCATTTTTTTAAAGGGATTGCAACAGTATCTATTATAAATGCGAATGTTTTGCCCTTTGGTCTCATGAGCAGCAGCCAGTGTCGCCGAAGCTTGGGCTCGCAGCGGCATTGCGAGCAGTTTAAGGACTGCTATGCCACGGGCATGGCGAGTCGCTTTGAGCGCGAAGCATTGGCGCGAAGCGGCATTGCGAGTCAAGACTCGCTTTAGATCCCGATCATGTGCATGGGCTCAGTAGTATATAAAATGCTATCCCTTGAGAGTACGTAGCTGCATGCGTGTGAGAAATACAGTTAATATTAGTAGGAGATGGTAATAAATAAAGATTTACAGTAATTGGATATAACTTCTTACTTAAGTGTTTAGAGGCTAAGAGCACACACAACCTTTTCTGTCTACGGTAAACGCTGCGTTTTGGTAGGTTTTTGCAACTGAGTTTTCACTATATCTGCATTAGTTTTTTTAATCCTAGTGAAAACAATGGCAGATTATTTTTTTTTATATATATTAAAATAGTATAAATGCTGCGTTTAATGCTGCGATCAAAAGTAGTGCAAGCAGTGATTTACTCACTCTCTGAGTGTTCAAAAAACAAGCATGTGTTTAACACCGTTATTTCTAGCCCGAGATATAGATAAAAAATGTAAAGCCAGTCCAGGTCAAAATTAATGCTTTTAAAATTAAGAATCTGTCAAAAATTCAACTGATGAAGAAAAAACGTTCAAAACTTTTGAATTGTAATTAACTAAAGTTTTACTTATCTAGACAAAAAATAAAAAAAAATGTAAAGATGTCAGGTAAAAAAAAAATCATATTTAGATCACTTGATATGGAATAACCATGAGCTATAATAGTTAAATATTTCAAAATACTGATCCCATTGCATTCGCAACTTGAATTGTAACAGATGTAACTAAAGGCCATGTTGCACACACAGATATCTGTTTGGATATTGGTCTCAGATCTCTGGTTGCAGTGAAGTCATGACACATTGTTACATTTGTACACGGCCACAAAATGGAACAATGTGTCCATGATTTCACTGCAACCAGAGATCTGAGACCAATATCTGAACAGATATCTGTGTGTGTAACGTGGCCTTAAGAGCACAGCAGGGACATGGGCATTTTTGGGAATTTTTAAATTATACGTTTTTTTTCGGAAATGCGTTTTAAAATTTTGAGTTTGCTTCGCATGGGTAAAATATTAACAAAGATCCTCTTGTGACATATCTGGTTTAAAGCCTGCACAGTTCTGAGTAGAATGGTGTTATTTTGTTTCTCTATCTTATTTCTAGCCCGAGATATGATAGAAAATGTAAAGCCAGACCAGGCCAAAATTCACACTTTTTTAAAAATTTAAACATTTGTAAAAAATTAACTGATGAAGAAAAAAATTAAAAACTTTTTATTTGTAATTACGTAATAAGTTGTACTTCATATAGAAAAAATTTTAAAAAAAAAATCTAAAGACGTCAGGGAAAAAAAAATATTCATTTTGTATCACTTGATATGGAATGACCCCTATGTAATCAGCTTACAGGATGTATACAGCCATAAATACACACACTAGGTGATCAGTGATACAGCATATACAGGATGTATCCAGCCATGATATAACACACTAGGAGATCAGTGTACAGCATACAAGATCTATACAGCTAGGTATATACACAAACTAGGTGATCAATATACATTGTACAGGATGTATACAGCCATTGTATATATACACACTAGGTTATCAGTATACAGCCATACGCGCGCACACACACACACACACTAGGTGATCAGTATACATTGCATAGGATGTATACAGGTATGTATATACACACAGTAGGTGATCAGTGTACAGCCATATATACACACAGTAGGTGATCAGTATACAGCATACAGTGTATAGAGCTATACACACAGTAGGAGATCAGTATCCAGCCATATATACACACATAGATGATCAGTATACAGCATACAGGATGTATACAGCTATCACAACCCCACTAGGTGATCAGTATCAGCATACGGTTATAAAGTTGTATATAACACCACACACACTAGGAGATCAGTATCCAGCCATGTATATACACACATAGGTGATCAGTATAGCATACAGGATGTATACAGCTATACACACACACTAGGTGACCAGTATCCAGCCATATCATACACACATAGGTGATCAGTATACTGTAATGTATATACAACTATGGTGACAGTATCCAGCCCTAACATACACACATTAGGTGATCAGTATACTGTAATGTATATACACACACTAGGTGATCAGTATACAGCATACAGGATGTATACAGCATTATATACACACACTAGGAGATCAGTATCAGCCATTATACACACACTAGGAGATCAGTATACACTAGGAGATCAGTATCAGCCTATACACACACGGGCCCCTTGCTCTCCGCCCCTATGACTGTCCATTTGATGTATCCAGCCATGTATATACATAATACACTAGGTGATCAGTATACAGCCATGTATAACACTAGGACAGTACCAACACTAGGTAGTCAGATACAGTATACACATTTTGGTCAGTTACAGGATGTATACAGCCATGTATATACACACACTAGGATGATCAGTATACAGCATACAGGATGTATACAGCCATGTATATACACACACTAGGAGATCAGTATACAGATGTATACAGCATGATATACACACACTAGGAGATCAGTATACAGCAACTAGGATGTATACAGCCATGTATATACACACACTAGGAGTATCAGTTACAGGATGTATACAGCCATGTATATACACACACTAGGAGATCAGTATACAGCATACAGGATGTATAAGCCAATGTATATACACACTAGGGATCAGTATACAGTAATGTATACAGCCAGTATATACAACACTAGGGTAGATCAGCTTATAACACTACGATGTATCCAGCCATGTATATACACACACTAGGTGATCAGGTAACATGCTACAGGATGTATACAGCCATGTATATACACACACTAGTATCAGTATCAGCGATTATACATACACACACTAGGTGATCAGTATCCAGTCCATGTATATACACACACTAGGTGATCAGTTACAGCTACAGGATGTATACAGCCATGTATATACACACACTAGGTGATCAGTTATACAATGCACCCTGTATAACACACACTAGGTGATCAGTATACAGCCATGTATACTATATACACACACTAGGAGATCAGTATCCAGCCATGTATATACACACATTCTAGGTGATCAGTGTACAGCATACAGGATGTATACAGCCATGTATATACACACACTAGGTGATCAGTTTACAGCATACAGGATGTATACAGCCATGCATATACACACACTAGGTGATCAGTATACAGCCATGTATATATCACACACTAGGATGATCAGTATCCAGAAAATGTATAATACACACATTCTAGGTGATCAGTGTACAGCATACAGGATGTATACAGCCATGTATATACACACACTAGGTGATCAGTTTACAGCATACGGATGTATCCAGCCATGCATATACACACACTAGGTGATCAGTATACAGCCATGTATATATACACACACTAGGAGATCAGTATCCAGCCATATATATACACACACGGCCCCTTCTCTCCGGCCCCCTGTGAGCCTGTCCATTTGATGTATCCATGCACAGCTGCGGTCAGTCACACATGATCCAGCCCGGGGCCGGTGCTCACCGTGTGGTTCACCCCCCACATGAGGACGCTCAGGAGGGGCTCGCTGGCTCGGAAGAGCTTGACTTTCTGACACACAAAGTGCTTCTTCTTGGTCTTGGTCTTGCTGGCGCTGCCCGCCACGGCGCTGCTGCAGTTGGAGGCCATGATCGCGGTTCTCCGATGGAAGCTCAGCGGGGCCTCCCGGGCCGCGGCACAATCCTAGTTACCGGGATCCCCTCCGGGGGCATTGGCCCCAGCTACCAGGATGTCATGTTCTCCGCAGTCTTCCGGTCCGGCAATGTGACCGTTAGGCGGCGCTGGCGGCAGCTCCCGGTGCTCTCAGCGCAGCTCCCGGGCTGTCAGTCCGCTAATGCTGGTGATGAGCCGCCTGTCACTGTGAGCCATGCAAGCCCCCGAAACACCGAGCACACAAGCGATCCCCACCCGAGCTCCACCCTCTCTGGGCCTTCGGGCTGGTCTCGGTCCGTTGCTCCCGGTAGAGCCGGTCCGGTCCCCGCTCCGGACAAGATGGCTGCCTGCAGCGGGCGGTGTGGGCCGGCGCATGTGGTGAAAGGAGTAGGGGGAACATAATCTTCAGCACTGCTGACATGACGGGGAACTGGCGAATAAAGTGGAACTCATTATTTTCCCATCACGTTAGTGTTTGATAAATCAGGACAATAACAGATAATGTGCATAGAATTGTCCTGGTGTCCTCCGGAATAAAAGCAGCGCATCTAGCTTCCCCCTACAGGGCGCCGGAATGGTATGATCCAGCAAAGACTGACAGATTGTGTGGAGTACGTGAAACTGTGATCGGTGATGGGCAGAGGGGTGTGTGTCACATGGGGGCTATGTGTGAGAGCAGGGGGCTGTTATATGGGGGTCTGTGTGTGAGAGCAGGGGGCTGTTATATGGGGGCTGTGTGTGTGTGAGAGCAGGGGGCTGTTATATGGGGGCTCTGTGTGTGTGAGAGCAGGGGGCTGTTATATGGGGGCTTGTGTAGAGAGGGGCTATGGGAGGCGGCTGTGGCTGTGTGAGAGCAGGGGGCTGTTATATGTGGGCTTGTGTGTGAGAGCAGGGGGCTGTTATATGGGGGCTATGTGTGTGAGAGCGGGGCTGTGTGTGTGTGTGTGTGAGCAGGGGGCTGTTATATGTGGGCTCTGTGTGTGAGAGCAGGGGGCTGTTATATGGGGGCTATGTGTGAGAGCAGGGGGCTGTTATATGGGGGCTGTGTGTGAGCAGGGGGCTGTTATATGGGGGCTGTGTATGTGAGAGCAGGGGGCTGTTATATGGGGGCTGTGTATGTGAGAGCAGGGGACTGTTATATGGGGGCTGTGTGTGTGTGTGAGAGCAGGGGGCTGTTATATGTGGGCTCTGTATGTGAGAGCAGGGGGCTGTTATATGTGGGCTCTGTATGTGAGAGCAGGGGGCTGTTATATGGGGGCTGTGTATGTGAGAGCAGGGGGCTGTTATATGGGGGCTGTGTGTGAGCAGGGGGCTGTTATATGGGGGCTGTGTGTGAGCAGGGGGCTGTTATATGGGGGCTGTGTGTGAGCAGGGGGCTGTTATATGGGGGCTGTGTATGTGAGAGCAGGGGACTGTTATATGGGGGCTGTGTGTGTGTGAGAGCAGTGGGCTGTTATATGGGGGCTGTGTGTGAGAGCAGGGGGCTGTTATATGGGGGCTGTGTGTGTGAGAGAGCAGAGGGCTGTTATATGGGGGCTGTGTGTGTGAGAGCGGGGGACTTTTATATGGGGGCTCTGTATGTGAGAGCAGTGGGCTCTGTGTGTGCGAGCAGGGGACTGTTATATGGGGGCTCTGTATGTGAGAGCAGGGGACTGTTATATGTGGGCTCTGTATGTGAGAGCAGGGGACTTATATGTGGGCTCTGTATGTGAGAGCAGGGGACTTATATGTGGGCTCTGTATGTGAGAGCAGTGGGCTGTTATATGGGGGCTCTGTGTGTGAGAGCAGTGGGCTGTTATATGGGGGCTCTGTGTGTGTGTGTGAGCAGTGGGCTGTTATATGGGGGCTCTGTGTGAGAGCAGGGGGCTGTTATATGGGGGCTGTGTATGTGAGAGCAGGGGGCTGTTATATGTGGGCTCTGTATGTGAGAGCAGTGGGCTGTTATATGGGGGCTCTGTGTGAGAGCAGGGGGCTGTTATATGGGGGCTGTGTATGTGAGAGCAGGGGGCTGTTATATGGGGGCTGTGTATGTGAGAGCGGGGGACTGTTACATGGGGGCTGTGTGTGTGTGAGAGCAGTGGGCTGTTATATGGGGGCTGTGTGTGTGTGAGAGCAGGGGGCTGTGTGTGAGAGCGGGGGACTGTTATATGGGGGCTGGTGTTATATGGGGGCTCTGTGTGTGTGTGTGAGCAGGGGGCTGTTATATGTGGGCTCTGTATGTGAGAGCAGGGGACTGTTATATGTGGGCTCTGTGTGTGAGAGCAGGGGGCTGTTATATGGGGCTCTGTGTGTGAGAGCAGGGGGCTGTTATATGGGGGCTGTGTATGTGAGAGCAGGGGGCTGTTATATGGGGGCTGTGTGTGTGTGAGCAGTGGGCTGTTATATGTGGGCTCTGTATGTGAGAGCAGGGGACTGTTATATGTGGGCTCTGTGTGTGAGAGCATGGGGCTGTTATATGGGGGCTGTGTGTGAGAGAGCAGGGGGCTGTTATATGGGGGCTGTGTGTGAGAGAGCAGGGGGCTGTTATATGGGGGCTGTGTATGTGAGAGCGGGGGACTGTTATATGTGGGCTCTGTATGTGAGAGCAAGGGGCTGTTATATGTGGGCTCTGTGTGTGAGAGCAGGGGACTGTTATATGTGGGCTCTGTGTGTGAGAGCAGGGGGTTGTTATATGTGGGCTCTGTGTGTGAGAGCAGGGGGCTGTTATATGGGGGCTCTGTGTGTGTGTGTGTGAGCAGGGGGCTGTTATATGTGGGCTCTGTATGTGAGAGCAGGGGACTGTTATATGTGGGCTCTGTGTGTGAGAGCGGGGCTGTTATATGGGGGCTGTGTATGTGAGAGCAGGGGGCTGTTATATGGGGGCTGTGTGTGTGTGAGCAGTGGGCTGTTATATGTGGGCTCTGTATGTGAGAGCAGGGGACTGTTATATGTGGGCTCTGTGTGTGAGAGCAGTGGGCTGTTATATGTGGGCTCTGTATGTGAGAGCGGGGGGCTGTTATATGGGGGCTGTGTATGTGAGAGCAGGGGGCTGTTATATGGGGGCTGTGTGTGAGAGAGCAGGGGGCTGTTATATGGGGGCTGTGTGTGAGAGAGCAGGGGGCTGTTATATGGGGGCTGTGTATGTGAGAGCGGGGGACTGTTATATGGGGGCTGTGTATGTGAGAGCGGGGGACTGTTATATGGGGGCTGTGTATGTGAGAGCAGGGGGCTGTTATATGGGGCTCTGTGTGTGAGAGCAGGGGACTGTTATATGTGGGCTCTGTATGTGAGAGCAGGGGACTGTTATATGTGGGCTCTGTATGTGAGAGCGGGGGCTGTTATATGTTGCCTCTGTGTGTGAGAGCAGGGGACTGTTATATGGGGGCTCTGTATGTGAGAGCAGTGGGCTGTTATATGGGGGCTCTGTGTGTGTGAGCAGGGGGCTGTTATATGTGGGCTCTGTATGTGAGAGCGGGGGCTGTTATATGTGGGCTCTGTGTGTGAGAGCAGGGGACTGTTATATGGGGGCTGTGTATGTGAGAGCAGTGGGCTGTTATATGGGGGCTCTGTGTGAGAGCAGGGGGCTGTTATATGGGGGCTGTGTATGTGAGAGCAGGGGGCTGTTATATGGGGGCTGTGTATGTGAGAGCGGGGACTGTTATATGTGGGCTCTGTATGTGAGAGCAAGGGGCTGTTATATGTGGGCTCTGTGTGTGAGAGCAGGGGGCTGTTATATGGGGGCTCTGTGTGTGAGAGCAGGGGGCTGTTATATGGGGGCTCTGTGTGTGTGAGAGCAGGGGGCTGTTATATGGGGGCTCTGTGTGTGTGTGTGAGCCGTGGGCTGTTATATGGGGGCTCTATGTGTGAGAGCAGGGGGCTGTTATATGGGGGCTCTGTGTGTGAGTGTGAGCCGTGGGCTGTTATATGGGGGCTCTGTGTAAGAGCAGTGGGCTGCTATATGGGGGCTCTGTATGTGAGAGCAGGGGACTGTTATATGTGGGCTCTGTATGTGAGAGCAGGGGGCTGTTATATGGGGGCTCTGTGTGTGTGAGAGCAGGGGCTGTTATATGGGGGCTGTGTGTGAGAGCAGGGGGCTGTTATATGGGGGCTCTGTGTGTGTGAGAGCAGGGGCTGTTATATGGGGGCTGTGTGTGTGTGTGAGAGCAGGGGGCTGTTATATGGGGGCTCTGTGTGTGTGAGAGCAGGGGGCTGTTATATGGGGGCTCTGTGTGTGAGAGCAGGGGCTGTTATATGGGGGCTCTGTGTGTGTGAGAGCAGGGGGCTGTTATATGGGGGCTCTGTGTGTGAGTGTGAGCCGTGGGCTGTTATATGGGGGCTCTGTGTAAGAGCAGTGGGCTGCTATATGGGGGCTCTGTGTGTGAGAGCAGGGGGAGGGGGTTGTGTGTGTGTGAGAGCAGAGGGCTGTTTTATAGGGGCTCTGTGAGAGCACTTTTTTGTGTACAATAGATTTAATGGTAAGGGCTCATTCTCATTTTTGCCACACATAACACTACTTTGCGTTTTACAGTACTTGCAAAGTGAATTAGATTTCTTGACTCTCATGCACGTTGATTTTTTTTCTTTACGTACACAGCAGTAGTTTCTGAGTCGCAGCATTTCAATTCTTTCAGCATTTTTCATCCATTCAAATGACTGGGAAAAAACACAAAAAAAGTGCATATTGTTAACATTTATCCCGCCAAGAAATGTGTTTTTGGTGCAGAAATGTCTGCAGCAAATACTCAAAGCACCATTGCAATGGTTTTTTTCTTATTGCACCACTGTAGTGGCACTTTAAATCTGATTCCTCTGCTCTGGGTCTAATACTCTCCCTCCAACAGCTTTATCTGTTATCCGTGACGCTCCGGTTGGTCTCCAGCTATTTGTGACCTGCTGGATCACACCCGTGTTTAATGAAGCACGTTGGAGGTCACTTTTCACTGTATCTCTGTGAGTACCTCTTTCTGGCTCTCATAGACTTGAATTGCGTGCTTGTGACGTAACTTCTGACTTCCGGACAGTCAGAAGTCATGGGCACAAAATGGCACTGTTGGACCCGAAGGATGCCGAAAAAGGATGAAAACGTTGGAGCATGACTATAAGTCTAGGAACAGGGCACTTCTATTTAAAGCGCCACTCCAGCATTGCAATTAAAAATGCTGTAGTGGAGCTTTAGGCTAAGGGCCCCTTTACACGCTGAGACTTTCTAGTGATCCGAGATGGCCGGGATCGCTGGAAAGTCTCTATGCAGTCGCTGATGAGCTGTCAAACAGCCAGACTCACCAGCGACCAGTGGACCAGCGACATTGTGGAAAGAACATAAACTAGTCTTTCCACGATGTCGAGCTCCCGCTCCTGTCTTCTGACAGGCTGCGTTAAGCGGGAGCAGGCTGGTAACCATGATAAACAACGGGTATCTAGGCAGCGCCTAGTTACCCGATGTTTACCAGCCTTCTCTGCTTCCAGGCTGGTATCCAAGGTACACAACGGGTAACTAGGGACAGCGATGTGCTTAGATACCCACTGTGTACCTTGGATACCCGCCAGGAAGCGGAGAAGTCTGGTAACCAAAGTATACATTGGGTAACTAGGCGCTGCGCGCTGCCTAGATAACCGTTGTTTACCATAGTTACCAGCCTGGGGAGCTCGCTGATCCTTGGTCTCTCGCTGTCAGACACAGTGATGCGTGCTGACCAGTGGGAGACCAAGGACCGAAAAATGGTCCTGAACCATGTGCAGCGATCAGCACCCTCACAGCAGGGGCCAGGTCGCTGCTACGTGTCGCACACTGTGACATCGCTGGAGAGGTCGCTTTTGCGTCACAAAACCTGTGACGTTTCAGCAATATCGCTAATGATGTTGTAGTGTGTGAAGTACCCTTAAAGGGAACCAACCACCTCAGATGACGTGTATAAGCTGTTAATACATGTCCCTGGACCCTACCTACACCATTGCAGCTATGTTTTTGCTAAGAATATTGATAACAGCAAACCGAAATAAACAGTTTATAAACTTACATGATTTAGTACTTGAGGGCGTCTCCCTCGGGCTTTAGTACGAGAGGGCTGTGTCTCCAGCAGCTTGAGTGGCTTTCCTCCCCTCCCTCTCTGTTTGCAGGACGTCACTGAGAAGACGTGCACGGACGGGAGCTGCCTTGGGTGCCCGCCCACACCAAGATAATATCACGCCCTAATGTGACGTCCTGCAAACAGAGAGGGAGGGGGAGGAAAGCCACTCAGGCTGCATAAGACACAGCCCTCTCGTACTAAAGCCCGAGGGAGACGCCCTCAAGTACTAAATCATGTAAGTTTATAAACTGTTTATTTCGTTTTGCTGTTATCAATATTCTTAGCAAAAACATAGCTGCAATGGTGTACATAGGGTCCAGGGACATGTATTAACAGCTTATACACGTCATCTGAGGTGGTTGGTTCCCTTTAAGGATAACCGTCAATCCAGTAGAACTTGCAGCAGAATATCTGGGCCTTTCTCCCACTGCTCCATCCTCCTCATGATTTGAGAATGAAAGATCAGTCCAGAACAAGGAAGAAGCAGATTTCTCTGATAACATATATTACAAAGCTGCTTCTTTTCATATGTACAATTGATTTTAGATATAAACATTAAAATAATATAACTTAATACATTACCTGCAGATGGTTGGGGTTCACATTTGTGAGAACCCCACTGAGCAGGAGTGTACAGATACAATAGAAAGTCATATGCTTTCTACTGTATCTATGCTACCGCAGGCCTGTAACATCAAGACGGTTGATGTTGGTGTGTGATCACATAGAGATGTTCTGGGTTCAGGCTAATTATGAACTAAGAGCCCTGGAAAAGTGGCATCCACCTTTGTGTGAACTTTGCCGGAATTGCTACTCCAGTCCCTTCTAAAGTAGGATTTGTGGCACAGCGAACCCTGCTGCTTATTATGAATTTGAAAAGTGGTGGTCGCCATGCCCCTCGCCCTACCCTCCTCTGTCCACAAATGGCATGAGAACAGCAAAAATCAGCTGCAAGTTGCGCCAAGTTTATGCGGCTTTTTATGCCAGTATACTGGGGATAAATGCTTTGATGAATCAGCCTATAGTATATAATATTACAAGTTCAATCACTTTCTAAAGCCATCCTAAAGACATAAAGAAAAGGTAAGCAGTACAAAAACTCACAAAACATTTTTCCATGTACTGTATGGGAATATCCTACCATATAGATTTTGGTGGTTTAGTGCCCCCCTCCCCACCTTAAAAAAAAAAAAAAGAACAAAGTTATTTTGCATGGAAACAAGGGGGTTTCATTGTACTCTTCATGTGTCTAAAAGCCCCGTCACACGGGGCGACATCGCCGCCAATTACATAGGCGATGTAGGGGCATAGCTTATCGGCGGCGACATCACCCCTATGTCGCCTTGTGTAAAGGGGCCATGTCGGTGCCACCGGGTAGTCGCCTGGTTCAGAGCAGTGCTCTGAAACCAGGCGACCGATCTGGGGCGATGTGTACACATCGCCCCATGTAACCGGCTGCCGGCAACCTGTCAGGCGATGGGAGCCATAGGCTCCCATTTCCTGCATCGCCACTGGGGTTTTCAGATACCCCGGCGGCGATGCCACCTGTCAGCTTGCCGGCGCGGCGCTGGAGATGTCGCCCCATGTAAATAGGGGACGGCGACGCTGGAGGGGCGGCGAAAACGTGTGCGCACCCGCCAGTCGCCGCCGAAATCTCCAGCCCCGTCGCCAGGTGTGACGGGGCCTTTAGGGTACCTTTACACGTCGCAACATTGCTTGCAAGTGAAATTGCATCTTACTGGTTGCTGTGAAATCATGGACACATTGTTCCATTTTGTTGCCGTGTACAAATGTAACTGTGTCCATAATTTCACTGCAACCATTAAGTTGCAAGTGAAATTGCATGCAATGTTGCGACGTGTAAAGGTACCTTTACATGCAGCAACTTTTCTAGGAATTTCACTGGCAACTTAGGGCCGCTTCACACTGCGGCATGATCCGGTCCGGTTCTGTCTGGGAGGACCCAGACAGCTGCGGACCGGATCAGCTCACAGGACTGGGCGGCTATTATGCCCTCCGGTCCTGTGTGCAGCGCACTCAACTGCAGCCGCTGACAGGTCAGGACCGTGGGTGCCGCGGTCCTGAGCTGTCAGCGGCTGCAGCTGCGTGCGCTACATACAGGACCGGAGGGCATAATAGCCCCCCAGTCCCGTGTGCTGATCCGGTCCGCAGCTGTCTGGGTCCTCCCGGACAGAACCGGAGCGGATCATGCCGCAGTGTGAAGCGGCCCTTACTGGTTGCAGTGAAATCATGGACACATTGTTCTATCTTGTTACTGTGTACAAATGGAACAATGTGTCATGATTTCACTGCAACCAGCAAATTGCCAGTGAAATTCCTAGAAAAATTGCCGCGTGTAAAGGTACCCTAAAGGAATCCTTAGGGCTCAGTGCACCGATATATCTCCCTTGGTTTACATACTAGGCAATTTGTCATATCCTGATTGAGATCAGGCAGTGAGTGCTGTCAATTAGAGGCTCTGCACTGACACTGCAGCATCCCAGTCACAATCATTATCAGTCTGCACCTATATCTGCAGTACCATACCGAATGGTGGCTGCAGGCAGAAGACAGTGTGGAGAGTGCACACTGACACTGTAAGCGTAGCAGGGCTCCTGCACTGATTGAGCTTGGGAAGAGCTAGCTGGAGCACTGTCAATCAAGACATGATAAGCTGTTCAGTTTGTATATTGAGGGGTTGTAATGGTGCACCATTTTCCCCCTGTTTGTATACAAATTGGTATTTCTGGCAACTAAAACACTTATCAATAATTACATGAAAACAAGTTTGTTTAGCTACTTTTTAGGGTGCTCTCACACTGGCATTTTTGCCTGGATCCGGACAAAAAAAAAACCTTGTGGCACACTTGCGGCAAGCCCCATGCATTGTCTATGGGGCTTGCGGTAAGTGTGCGGCAGATGCGGCAAGTGCGCTTCTGGCAGTACACAGCAGATATGACCGCGAAACAAAACACGGTCAGCGGCATTTCTTTTCACAGCCGCATCTGCCGCAACTACCAAAACCGCAGAGGTGTTCTTTTGTCCGGATCCGAGCAAAAACGCCAGTGTGAAAGTACCCTAAATCAGGTAAAAATAAGGCCACCTCCGCCTTACACTGACAATGGGTGCAATATCCAATATACACCTACTGGTTACTAAGGAACTGCTACTTCACAACCACATTTAAAAGGCTGCAGGTATCAGACAGCGTAACCATAGAAACCAGACTGTTGCTATAACTCAGATACACAGCTGAAAGTTACATAGGCCCTGTGCTGGAAGGAAGGGAAAAGTGTTAGCAGGTTCCTGTCACTGCTGTTCTGACCCTGCACTATTCTTCTCTCATATTTAGGAGATGACAGAGAACCTCTGATAGTCACTGGCAAAAATAAAGAGAACACTAATATATCACATCCTAGATCTCAATGAATGAAATATTCCAGTTTCTTCATTACATAGTGGAATGCGTTGAAAACAATGACATATTAATTAAATCTTAATATCCCATGGAGGTCTGGGTTTGGAATGATACTCAAAATCAAAGTGGAAAAATCAAGTTCACGAACATGCTCTCATCCATGAAGCACATAAGTCACATCAGCCAATCTTGGTGTTCTTTGGCAAGTGGCAATCGCACTGCACAATGTTGGCTGTAAGCACAAAACCCACTTGTGGACGTTGGGCCCTCATACCACCCTTATGGAGTCTGTTTCTGACAGTTTGAGCAGACACATGTATATTGGTGGCCTGCTGACGGTTATTTTGCAAGGCCCTGGCATTGCTCTTCCTGTTCCTTTTTGCAAATGTCGAGCCCACTGGGACGAGGGTACTCGGTACCGGGTCTTTACTGGGGAAGTCACGGGTGGTCCTGGTTTGGTCCGTGTCCCGGGCCCTGGCACTACAGCTGAAGCAACCTACTGCCGGCGGAGTAGCCCTCCTATATACAGAGAGGAAGGAGCCTGGTAGAGCCTCAGGCTTGAGGACTACTGGAGGCTGGGCTAAAGTAGAGTGTCGGCTCTAGAGGGGACTGTAGTTTACCCGGCATCCCCAAACAACACAACGGGGGGTCTGAGTTTCAGATTGAGATCCCTACCCAAAGGACAGGCAGCTCAGTGACACACTTAGGACTCACAGAAGCCCGAGTCACCGCCATACTGTCCAGTGTCGCACAACACGCAGCAAAGAGAAAGTAATAGCCCAAAAAGGACACTACAGACTGTATGAGGGGTCACAGAGAGAGAGAGGCCTGGCTGCAGAGCAAAGGGAACCCGGAGAGGGAGAATGTGCCCGTGTACTGAGAACTGTACTCGAATCTTGTAAGAACTGCAAACTAACTGTGAACTGTGTTGAACAACTGAGAGTAAAGCTTTGGAGAACCCTGGAACAGCTTCCCTTGTGTTTCTGCACGAAAGTGATTCTCTCCTTACAGGACACAGCCTGTCAGCACCAGCCAGGAGGAGAAATCCCTGCAGCCTCTGCAAAGTAAGTGTGCCACACACTCCACAATAGACTTAACCCTTACTGCCCCGCGGAACACAGTTCTACCCACTGGAACTATTACACCTAAGCTGCTATCCCATCATCCCCGGAGGTTCTGCAGCAGCGGCGACCCCATCACTGGCCGCATATAGTGGGTGGCGTCACGACTGACAACCCCTGTAAATATCCCCTTTTATTGCCGAGCCCGGGACACGGTCCGGACCAGGACCACCCGTGACTTCCCCCGTAGCAGACCGGTCCAGCACCTAGTACCCCCATCCCAGTGGGCCCGAAACAAAAGGAGGCAGTAACTGTCCTGCTGTTGGGTTATTGTCCTCCTACAGCCCCCTCCATGTCTCCTGGTATACTGGCCTGTCTCCTGGTATCTGCTCCATGCTCTGGACACTGTGGTGACAGACACAGCTAACCTTCTCACCACAGCTCGCATTGATGTTCCCAATACCCATTGTTTTAAATGGGCCCTAAAAACGTATCTATAGACTAGCCTATCACCTCACTTATCTATTTCTGACCTTTTCCAAATCTGGCCTCTTGTGTCATCTGTTTACACCCTACACCACTGGTTCCCAAACTCCAGTCCTCACAGGTCATGTTTTCAGGATTTCTTTAGTATTGCACAGGTGATGCCATGATGATGTGCAATACTAAAAAAAATCCTGAAAACATGATCTGTTGGGGGCCGTGAGGACTGGAGTTTGGGGAAACACTCCTACACACACTAAATAGCACTTTGTCTGTACTTGTACAGATCCCGGCTGGTGACCGATTCATGTAGTGTTATGCAAATTCCTAATTTATTATATTTACCTTTTGTGCCTCCCCTATTTCTTCATAGACTGTAAGCTTGCAAGCAGAGCTCTCACTCCTTTTGGTTTCTGTTGAATTTTTTGTTACTCCGTATGTTTGTTACTCAGTCTGATGTTGTCTGTTCATGTACTCTCTGAATTGTAAAGTGCTGTGAAATATGTTTGTGTTTGGCTGCATAGAAATAAAATTATTATTATTATCCTGGATGAGCTTCACTACCTGAGCAACTTCTGTGGGTTATGGACACCACCTCATGCTACCTCTTGGGGTGAGACCAATTACCAAATGGAAAAATGACCAAAACAACAGCCAAAAAGGATGAGAACAGAGAAAAGGTCTGTGGTCACCACCTGCAGAACCGCTCCTTTATAGGGGGTGTCTTGCTAATTGCCGATGATTTGTACCTGTTCTATGTCCCATTTACATAACAACAGAAGAAACTGATTCACAATCAGTGTTGCTTCGTAACTGTTCAGGTTGATTTCACATAAGTGTGATTGACTTGGAGTTACAATGTGTTGTTTAAGTGTTCCCTTCATCCTTTTGAACATTGTACATAATTGGTCTCATACTTCCCAGATCCAGTAGAGCAGTCCCAAATTTGGGGAGGTATCCCAGAATGACCAGGGTATGTCTACACTTAATTTCATATGTGTCCTTGGAACAAAGATACAGTTGAATATAATCATGGAGCAAGGAGCTGACAGATCCCAGTTTTATTCCATCTCAGTAGATTCTGAGGGTTTGTGCAGGTACTAAAGGCCCCGTCACACACTACGATTTCGTTGCAACGTCACCGGTTTGGTGACGTTGCGGCAATGTCTAAACGACATTGTTGCGTGTGACATTTACCAACGATGAGATCGTTGGTCGTTGGTAAATGACCTGGGCCATAAATTTATCGTTGGTCTCCCACTGGGCGGCCAGCATCGGCACGTGTGACAGCGGGAACCCAACGATGAACCAGCTCCCAGCGCTGCACAGCAAGTTTAGTTGGCTGCGCTTAGTTACCCGATGTTTACCTTGGTTGCCAGCATTCTCGCTGGTCCTGATCGCTGGTGAGTCTGCCTGTTTGACAGCTCACCAGCGATCAGCTAACGATGTCCCTGCGATCCACATCGTTGGTCGGATCGCTGGGACATCGTTAGGTGTAACCCGGCCTTTAAAGAGAATCTGTGAACAGGTTTTTGCCACCTAATCTGAGAGTAACATCATGTAGGGCCAGAGATCCTGATTCTAACGATGTGTCAATTACTGGGATGCTCAGTGTAGTTTTGATAAAATCACTGTTTAATCATCTGTAGATTACACTGGTCAACAGCATTTTTGGTGCCAAAGATATTTCATTGAATTTAGGGTAACTTTGGGGTGCTGATTCTGAATATGTCATCAGTTTTGCCAGATTGGCTCAAGTTTTTGAGATTTTTCGTAAAATGTGTAAAAAAAAAAGACGTTTTTTGCTACACGCGCATTAACTTTATTGATATTGTCATGAATACAATAAATTTAACAAAGTAAATGTTGATTTTAGTTTATTTTAACTAGTTTTAGAAAGTAATCTTCAAAAATGAACAAGACATGAAAGATAGACATTTAATCGCTGGAAAAGCGCTTTTTATATGATTTCCTTCTATGTGAGCTATTGGGGCAGTCACGCTGTAGATTCCAGCAGTAATCAGCCATCATATGTCTGTCCCATCTGCCTTGGTACCTTTCCTCCATCACCATAATATCCTGATGAAATCTCTCCCCTTGTTCTTCGCTAAAATCTCCAAGGTTTTCTGGAAATCTGTCCAAGTGACTGTGAAGATAATGCAATTTAATGCTCATGTGTACACCCAGATTTCTAAATCTCAACAGCATGTTTTGTACCAGTTCTTCATAATTGTCTGCCTTTTGATTTCCCAAGAAGTTCTTCACTACCAACACAAAACTACACCATGCAGCAGCTTCAATGTCATTCATTTCCTTAGGAAAATTTGAATCTTTAATGAGTTTCCGAATTTGAGGACCATCAAAGATTCCTGCCTTCAGTTTTTCGCTACTAAGACCAGGGAAAGATCTGCAGATGTACATGAAGCAATTACCATCTTTGTCTAATGCCTTGACGAACTGCTTCATTAATCCTAACTTTATGTGAAGTGGTGGTAGAATGATTTTTTCCCTGTCCACCAAAGGTTCGTTCACTATGTTTGATGCTCCTACTGTCAAGGTGTCCCTTGGAGGCCAATTCAGTTTCTCCCAGTGCTGATGTTTTGCTCTACTATCCCACATGCAGATGAAGCAAGGATACTTTGTGTATCCACTTTGCTGTCCAAGTAAAAAGTTGACCATTTTTAAATCAACACATATCAGCTACGAATGTTCATGGTAGCACAGTTTCTCCAAGACCATTTTGACATTTTGGTATTGTTCTGCAAGTTTAGTTGAGTGAGCTACTGGAAGAGATGCACACTGATTGCCATTGTTCAACAAAACACATTTCAAACTCCTTTTAGAACTATCTATGAAAAGCCTCCAGTCTACAGGACGATATACTTGTAAACCCATTTGCAGCATCAGGCCAGGAATATCCTTACAATATACAAGTAGGTCATCTTCACAGAAAAATGGAAGAAGTGCTTCTTCTCTGGTCCTGTAAGATGTAATTTTAGTTCCAGGCGTCAGACAATTTTTTTCACTTAGCCTTGAAGCTAAAAGTTCGGATGCACTTTTTGAGAGGTTGAGGTCTCTTATTAGATCGTTGAGCTCTCCTTGGGTAAATTGCGTAGGTGTTCTGAAACTTCCTTCATATTCTAGTTCACTTCCAGAACTAATGCTTAGCTCCATACCCTGCATTTCATCATCATCATCAGGTGGGGGAAGGTCAGGTAACAGGTACAGGCACATCTTCACAATGAGGGACAGGCCTTCTTGCAGATTCCATGTTAGGATACTCCCATTTTCGTTTCTTATGCTTATTGAATCCTTGTACTTGCACTGCACAGAAATAACAGTCATCATGATGATTTTTTTGCTCTCTCCACACCATTGGAACACCAAATTTGAAGCTTGTTCTTTGTCCTTTGCTCCATTTTCGTAATAATTCGATACATGCTTTGCACACTATGTGTGGTGCCCAAAACTTGTCTTGGTCCCCAAGCATAACCCCAAAATAGGCAAAATACACTTTTTTAACGAAGTCTGTTATGTTTCTTCTATGTTTTGTCAGTGTATATTCACCACAAATGTAACAGAATGAGTCTGGATTGTTAAGACAACTTCTTCTTGATGAGTTCATGCTTTTCACTGGAAAACAGACAACAACATAAAGTTAGTGCAAAAATCAAGCTATGAACAAACTTTTAGAACACTAATTAACACAAAACTATATTGAGAACTGCTCAGTTCAAGTACTAATCCAAAGAAATTAATGAGATGATGCGTCGCATTTACCAACAAGTGCTATAAATAAGATACCAAAAATCTCAAAAACTTGAGCCAATCTGGCAAAACTGATAGCATATTCAGAATCAGCACCCCAAAAATACCCCAAATTCATTAAAATATTTTGGGCACCAGAAAAAAAAATTTTTTTTGTTGACCTGTGTTATCATTACATTACTACTAGGCAAGCTGCCAGGTAGTCCAGCATGTTCAGGAACTGCTAAATGTGCAGCAGAGAAAACAGTGATTTTATCAAAATGAAAGCAAACAATTCAGTAAGTGATACATCGCTGGAATCAGGGTCTATCGTTACATTATGCTAGTCTCGGATGGGATGGCAAAAACCTGGTAACAGATTCCCAATAAGGGCCTTGTAACCTCTTTAGTCACCCTCTAGAATGGCAGCATATCAGATACATGGATGTGAAAGGCATGTAAAAACAAAATGCAGAAAATGTTATTTTTCAATATCCTTTTATAGCCATCTTCCAATTAAAAAAATATCATGACGTCCAGAAGATAACAAAATATCCACCCCAATTAGGCAACAATGACCAATGGTAACTGTCTGTTATGGTATGAATTCATTGTACACATCTGGTCATTGCTTCTGTATCTAATTCCTCCTGCATCTCATCTCTATGTGCCTTGCATATGTCTGCTATGGTATGTCATATTCCTCCATCCAATATTCCCTCATCTGCTCTGTATCTTACAAATATGCATATTCTTTCATCCTGCTTGTGTCTCTCCCTCCTGCTGATTTGCCCCCAAATGTTTATATTATTAGCAATCTGTTAATTCTCTCTTGGTGTGTTGTGTCCTGTCTCCCTCCTCTGATCCCTCCCTCCTACTTACGTGAGTCATTGTCTGGACACCCTAAGGGTGCCGTCACACCTGGACACTTCGCCGGCGATTTCACAGGCGACGCAGGGGCGTGGCCTTTCGCCGGCGACAGCGCCGGTGCATCGCCTAGTGTAAAGGGACGATAATGAGGCGAAAAATCACCTTAGAGTGGTCGCCTGGTTTTGCAGCACTGTTCTAAAACCAGGCGAGCACTCTGGGGTGATGTGTACACATCGCCCCATGTAACATGTTACAGGATCGCCGCTGCGGTTTGTGGACACCCCAGCAGTGATGTCGCCTGTAACATCGCCGAGGCGTCGCTGGAAGTATCGCCGCGTGTAAACACGCGGGGGTGCCAAAAACGTGCGCGCTCACGTGCGTCGCCGGTGATATCTCTGGCGATGGGGATAGGTGTGACGGTACCCTGAGAGTTAGAAATTAGTTGGGGCAGGCCTGTGTGCGATGTCACAAAGTGGAATTTCAATAAGTTTGCTGCAGATATATTTCAGAGAGAAACCAGAAGAAACCAGAAGGTATTAGCTGTACCCATCTGCTGACTGTAATACTTTGCTTTCTCACTAACATTTTAACCATGCTTACTTATGCCCTAACAGTAATTGCTCCACTAATCCTTACCTACTTTCACTTCCCCCAAACTCCATCACTCCCAGCACAAATATTTACTTCACCATCTCTCTTACCTCCCCATCCGATCTCTTCTGCTGACCTGCTTCTCAATCTCACACCTCTCCTGCAGAAACGCAAAACAAGCCAGCCACTATCATTCTCCCACCTACGGTACTTGCTCTCTCTTTGCTTCTCTTATCAGCTGGTGACATATCTCCCAATCCTGGATCTCCACAGCCAACATTCCCCACTATTTCTCCCTCCTTTCACCCCACACCTGCATGAAACAGCCACAATCTTTTAAATATATAACCCATTCCACTGACCCCCTCTTCACCGCCCCCTCTCTAGAGCGCTCTGGAATGCCCGTTCCATCTGTAATAAACTCCACTTCATTCACAACCTCTTTACCTCTCAGAGACTATCCTGCCTGGGCCTCACAGAAGCATGGCTGACACCCTGCGACACACCCTCCCCTACTGCACTGTGTTCGGCGGACTTAATTTCTCCCACACACCTCGCACTGACAACAAGCATGGAGGAGGAATGGGCCTTCTCCTTTCTAGCAACTGCACCTTCAACCCAATTCCTCCTCCTCCCTCCCTTATCCTTTCATCTTCTGAAGCGCACTCTGACCATATCTATTCTCCTTCCAAACTCCAAGTGGCCGTCAGATATCGACCACCGGACCCGACCACTGCCTTCTTTGACCTACACTCCATTGGCTTCTATACTTTCTCTTGCTGACATTCCCACCATCATAATGAAGCGACTTCAACATCCCCATTGACACCCACTGGTCAACAGTCTCCAAACTCCTGTCACTTGCCTCATCCTTTGGCTTCATTCAATGTTCCTCCACAACTACCCACACAGACGGACATATGTGGCACCCTGGCACCCTGGTTGGGGCACCACAGAACTCTTGGAACACAAATGGAATGTACACAGCAAGCAGACCTTACTAACTAACACACCTTTTACACCCCTTTCACCCCAGGCCTCTAGGGCGAGCTCCACTGGTTACCTTAAGCCAGTTCCCCCTATATATACGGGTCCTGGAGGGAGAAACAGCAGAGTGTGCAGTCACTTTAGAACTGTGAACAGCTAGGAGAGCTGACCTGGTACTGGAGCCACATTAGGCCCATACCAGCACACCCAGAAAGTGAGGGACTCTCGCAACAAGAGTCATAGGAACAGGAGGAAAATACCTCACAGGGACAGAGGAGTTTCCACAACTCGCCCTAATCATCCGGTCACTGGGTCCAAGCTGCAGGAGCCATAGCGCAGGCTGCAGAGAAACCAGCACATCAACCAAGGGAGTTTAGCTTCCTGGACACCTGAAGCACCACCAGATGAGAGCCCGGGAAAAGGCAAGCGTATCCCACAACCCTTTATAGTGCCCTCAGTGCAGCAAACTCAGGTGAAACACGTCTCACCAGAACGTGCAACCCCGGTCCGGTGGGATTCTATTCACCAGACCTCACCAGAACTGGACACACACTGGAAGCCTACACCACTGCTTGCTGTGAATCTCCAAGAGTGTTTACTTCATCACCCGGTCGAGTGTACCTGTTGTCACCAGTAAAAGGTACAGAAAAGACTTTATGTGTCTGTGCATCATTCTTGGATTAACACTCAGAACTACCCGAGCTGCCGTATTCCACCCAGTGCAGCTCCTGGCCCCGAGGACTTCTGCTCATCCTGTGAGGAGCATCCCATCTAGCTGCCGCACATCCCTCAGAGGCCCAAGCAGCGCCGGTGCATTCACCGGACTCCCACAGGTGGTGTCACGACAATCAAGAAATATCCCCATCCTTAAATCCCTTTTGATCTGACCACCGGGCCCCACAGCCTCAGGCGCGGAACCGTGACAAGTGCTGTATCGCCTGAGACGTGAGAATCGGCAACGGTGAGTCAAATTTGGCGATCACGAACAGGATGCGAATAGGCCCGTTCCAACGGGTATTGTGTGCTATTTAATAACTGTGATTATTGAACTGTACGTTTGAACCGCCATTGCTGTGCAGAAGGCGGGAAAAAAAGGGGAGTTACTGTGCAAAGGCGCGAAGATAGGCCCCGCCCCACGCTCTGACAAGTTCCTCCGAACGCAGCAGGAACCGGAAACTCCCATGGTGCCTCACTCCTCACCGCGAGGCCGACAACTTCCGCTGAGACCGAAAGGACTGGCCGCGCTTAACTTAGGGGGAGCGAGGATGAGTGACTCGGATTCCGGTGACGCGGTATCCCCGCAAATATACCCAAAGGTTGTTCCACCAGGGCCACCAAAGTACTCCGGTCGGTCAGCCACCCGTCGGCGGCACGCCGGAGCAGCCCGCTCTGATAATGCCGATATCTCTGCCGTACGTCCCGAATGCGGCCTGGTTACCAAAGTACAGCGGTAAACCCGGTACCCTGGATATGTTCCGGAGGAAGATATGCCAAGTGCTGGATATGTACGCCATGACCGGTAAGCAGAGAGCGTCAGTAATAATGGGACAGTTAACAGATGCAGCAGAGCTGGAGACCCGAAACTGGTCTATAGAAGCTCAGGAGTCTGTTGAACAGATATTTGCTAAATTAAACCGGGTTTTTGAACACCACACCGAAGCGGAATTAACACTGTTGTTTTACCATTGCAAACAAGGGGCACAGGAAAGTGTCCTAGACTATGCACTGCGTTTACAAGAAGCAATAGACTGTTAAAACAAGTCGATCCTGATGGTGTTAGAGATGAAAACAAAGCGTTAATTGGACAATTGTTGTGGGACTTAGACTACCTGATGATAAGAAATAGGCACGCTGGTGGGCTCTGCAGAACCCTGACGCAGAGTTTGATACCTTAAGAGACTTAACAGTGCGGGGACAGCAGTTCCCTACAGTGCCCGATCTAACCTCACAGCCGCAGTATGCTAACACCCCTTCCGTGCCGGCAGCAATATCTCCACATCCCTGGGTTCAGTCCAGCGCACAGACTATAGCACCTGATCGGTTTGATAAACTGTGCGCCGATGTGCAGCAGCTAATGAAAGACATGACCAAGCTCCGAGGTGAAAGAAGGCCCAAGACAGAAGCAAGGTCATCAGATAAGATCCAGCTAGCTGACAGCCCCGACGACGTCCCGTGGATGAGGAAGAAGACACAGCCGCCGTGAGGAAAACCTACAGATCGCTACACCCCTGATGGACATCGCATCTGCCAGAAAAGGACCAAGAAGGACGCACCTACCATTCCAGTCCTCTAAACGAGCAACCCCTGGGCGAGAAGGGCCAACCCCAGGAGTAGACTGTCCAGGCCCCATCCAACTGGGAGTACAAGTAGTGGGAGACCGTCCGTATTTGTCAATCATCATCGACGGCACCGCCAGATGTTAAGCTGGAACCCCCACACCCTGATCTGAACATTGAGGCAACTAATGGTTTGCTAGTTACATTAGAGGGACAATGGGAAGCTACAGTAAAGGTGGGGAGGGTGCAGCTGAAGAACCAGGGTAATCATAGTGGTTCAGGACAAACCATATGAGCGGGATCCACACGTAATACTGGGTACCAATGCAATGGTTAAATGTCTTGATGAAGTGTTGTTTTTACTCCAACAGAGTGCTGATGCTGGTAAACCAAGAGAAAGGAGAGCTATCCAAAGAGAGATCCAAGCTCTGGTGTATCAACAGCAGGTAAAAATGTCAAAGGTGAAATTGGCAGTGTACGGGTAACAGATCCCATTCCAATTGGGTACCACCCAGAAGTGAAATGATGATCTGGTGTCGGGCAGCAATAGGCCTTAGAGGGCAGGACTACCAAGCTGTAGTAGAACCTGTAATGTCTGATAGTAGTCCTACGCTCTTGACAGCCAGAGGGTTGGTTGAGTGAGAAAAGGGAGAGTTCCCGTACGCATATTAAATTATGGTGATGACGAAGTCAGACTGCCAAGATATTCTACTGTTGCAAAATTATACCAGGTTGAAAATAATGCTATACTTGATGTGAAATCCTCTTCCCAAGCAGTAACTGATGAACCCCCTCACTCCAAAGATCAGCTAGAGAAGTGGTGTCAGGAACTCAGCGTAGGAACTGACAACACACCCTCTCATCAGAAAAATGGAGTTTACCGGGTAGTTCGGGAGTACGAGCAAGTGTTCAGCAAACACCCACTTGACTTTGGGAGGATTAAAGGGGTACAACACCACATCCCCACAGGTGACCATGCACCTATCAAAGAGAGGTACAGGCCTATACCACCCACACACTACCAAAATGCAAAAGAAATGCATCAGGACATGAAAAAGGGGTCATTAGGGATAGCTGTAGTCCCTGGGCAGCACCACTGGTCCTGGTTAAAAAGTAAGATGGTAGTATGAGGATGTGCGTAGACTACAGACAAATCAATAAAGTCACACACAAGGATGCATACCCGTTACCCCGCATAGAAGAGTCACTAGCTGCACTTAAGTCTGCCAACTACTTCTCCACATTAGATCTTATTAGTGGGTACTGGCAGGTCGCCGTTGCAGAGGAGGATCATAAGAAGACAGCCTTCACACACCTATGGGGCTATTCGAATTTAACAGTATGCCGTTCGGGTTGTTCAATGCCCCAGGAACATTTCAGAGACTGATGGAGTGTTGCTTGGGTCACAAGAACTTTGAGACTGTGCTGTTATACCTTGATGATGTTATTGTATACTCTCAGACCTACGAAGATCACTGCAACACCTGAGTGAAGTGTTCGAGTCACTGTCCAAGTACGGTATGAAGCTGAAGCCGTCCAAGTGTCACCTGCTGAAACCCAAGGTCCAATACCTAGGACATGTGGTCAGTGCAGAAGGCGTGGCACCTGACCCGAGACTAAGGTAACCAGTCATCAAGAACTGGCCAGCGCCAACCACTCACAAAGAGGTACTCTAATTCTTAGGACTGGTCGGTTACTACCGACGATTCATCAAAGGCCTACACCAAGATAGCAGCACCCATGCAAGATCTCTTAGTAGGTCAATCTAAAAATGGCAAGATCTGGGGGCCCCGTTCCGGTGGGGACCAGAAAAGGAACAATCCTTCCAAAAGCTAAAAGATGCTTTAACAGGGGAAAAAATCCTGACCTATCCTGATTATAACCTACCATTTCTACTGTACACTGACGCAAGCAATGAAGGCCTAGGAGCCGTCCTGGCTCAACGCCAGCAGGGAAAAGAAAAGGTGATTGCCTACTCCAGCAGAAAGCTCCGTCCAACGGAAAGGAACCCGGAGAACTACAGCTCGTTCAAGCTGGAGTTCCTGGTCTGGGCAATCACAGAGCGTTTCAAGCATTACCTGGCATCCACCCCTTCACGGCTTTCACAGACAACAACCCTCTAACACACTTAGAGACGGAAAAGCTGGGAGCCCTAGAGCAGCGTTGGGTAGCAAGACTATCAAACTATGACTTCACTGTAAAGTACCGGGCAGGTCACAAAAACAGCAACACTGATGCCCTGTCTAGAATGCCTAACCTTCCAGAAGAAGAGAAGACATAGATGACCTGGAGGATATAGAACTACCGGCTTTCCATTGCACGGGTACGGCAACGTGTCATCAGGCGAGTCAGAGACGTGCAGAGAGGATCGTGAACCCTTTACCTCACCATGACTGGAAGGAAGTTCAAGCCAATGACCCAGACGTCAGCATGGTCAGGGAACTGATCACTCAAGAGCACGCCAGTATGGATCCTGATGCCTCACCAAATGCCAAGCGCCTCTGGAAAGAAAAAGGGAAGTTATTTGTCTACCAAGAGAAACTATTTATCTGAACCCCAGAACACACAAACTCATTGGCAGATTGTAGTTCCAAAAACTGAAGTCCAAATGATCCTCGAAGCTTACCATGACAATGCAGGACACTTCAGATGGAAGAAGCTAGAGAGGCTACTGAAAGACTGTTTCTACTGGGTCGGTATGCGAGGCTCGATTGATAAGTGGTGTAAAAATTGTGGACCGTGTCATCTTCGAAGAAAAGACCATCTGACTCAGAAAGCTCCGCTACAGCCAATTGTTACCAAGAAACCCCTTGAAATAGTTGCTCTCGACCACGTAAAGTTAACCCCAAGTCACACCGGTTACACTTAAGCACTTACCATGGTTGATCACTATTCAAGATCCCTGGTGGTTGTTCCAGTTAAAGACTTAACTGCGGAGGTAGCAGCCAAGGCATTCCAGAGTTACTTTTGTCGCCCCCATGGGTATCCAGACCAAGTCTTAACTGACCAAGGGCCAGTATTCGAATCAGACCTGTTTCACGCATTTCTAGGACTATATGGGTTTAAGAAGATAAGAACCACTCCATATCATCCTCAGACCAATGGTTTATGTGAGAAAATGAACCACATCGTGATTGACATGCTCAAAACTCTGCCCCTCGAAGAGAGAAATCAATGGCCTGAAAAACTTCCAGACCTTGTGGACATCTACAACCACATACCTGTTAGTTCAACTAATTACTCACCTGCTTACTTGATGCGAGCAAGACCAGGTAAACTACCAGTCGATTTAGAGATGGGAACCATCGAACCAACACAAGATTCTCCAGAAGAAGATTGGATTAACCAACGCCAAGAGTAATACAAGAAGGTACAAGAGAGTGTTGAAAGAAATCTGAACATAAGCCGAAGCAAGCAAGAGCATGACTTTAACAAGCATGCCTTAGCAGAACCTTTAACAACAGGCGAACTAGTGCAAAAAAGGAAGAGAAAAACAACAAATTAGATGACAATTGGGAACCCTACACAATAATGCCGTCGCAATATGACAACTCAAAAACTTGTGTTATAAGCAAAGATAAAGGAAACACCTTTACAACTGTATCAAGAGACCATTTGAAGAAATGTCCAGAACAGTTAATATCTCAAGAAACCAGTTATCCTACAGTAACAGTTGAAATCAAAAAGAAAACCTAGTCCATATAGAAATTGGAGACTTACCAGCAGACTGGCCTCAATGCAATGGTGCATTCATCATACCAGTTATTTCATTCTACCAACCTACAGAAAATCCAATACCAACTCAACCAGTTCAAGAAGAACCAGTTCAAATGCAAGAGATGCAGCCTGTTATTCCGGAACCTGAGATTCCTGTAATCGGTGAATCTGCTAGTCTCATAGTAAGAGAAAAGAACTTATAGACAACTACCTACACTACCACCTTTAACAGAGGATAGTCCAGTAAACCGATTACGTACCTACTATGGAATTCCAGAAACATGTAGGAGCAATAGAGAAAGAACCAGTACTTACACTACAAACACAGCTTTTGACACGCCAACACTACGCAGATCCACACATAGTACATTAGGACGAACCCCAAATAGATATGGAGAATGGGTTTAAAATGTAGTGGAACCATGTTACCTGTTAATCAATGTAAATAGTACCCGTGCTCAAAAACTGTAAAAAGTAGTGTACAGAAGGGTGGAGGAACTAGGCCCTGTCCCAAGTAAATTAAGTTGGGGACAGAAAGTGCCTGGGTAGGGTAAGAAGGTTAGACCCGGCCTCCTAAGCAGAGACACCCATAGGGAATGTATAAAGTTTAAAATGTATACCCGTATGTGTGTTTAACCCATCAGAGACTTTACTGCTGGACTTTACCCTTTTTCTCGTTTCATTAACTTGGACAATAGTCACAGGACTTGTGTGACAAAAACTTACCTTTTCCAGCCTGCAGCAGATGGACTAGTGCCGTATGGACTGCTTTTCATATTTTTCCTATTTTTCCCTTCTTTTTCAGTGATGTTTGTATTTTTCAATTTAAGACTCTGTAAGTACCGGTTATTAAATGTATATAAAATGTTTAGAGGTTAAATTGTAAAGAAAAACTTTTTGCTCAGTCTGGGAGAACTGAAGTTAACTAAGGGGGAATGTGGCACCCTGGCACCCTGGTTGGGACACCACAGAACTCTTAGTACACAAATGGAATGTACACAGCAAGCAGACCTCACTAACTAACACACCTTTTACACCCCTTTCACCCCAGGCCTCTAGGGGGAGCCAGTTCCCACTATAAATACGGGTCCTAGAGGGAGAAACAGCGTAGGGTGCAGTCACTTTAGAACTGTGAACAGCTAGGAGAGCTGACCTGGTACTGGAGCCACACTAGGCCCATACCAGCACACCCAGAAAGTGAGGGACTCTCGCAACAAGAGTCATAGGAACAGGAGGAAAATACCTCACAGGGACAGAGGAGTTACCACAACTCGCCCTAATCATCCGGTCACTGGGTCCGAGCTGCAGGAGCCATAGCGCAGGCTGCAGAGAAACCAGCACATCAACCAAGGGAGTTTAGCGTCCTGGACACCTGAAGCACCACCAGATGAGAGCCCGGGGAAAGGCAAGCGTATCCCATAACCCTTTATAGTGCCCTCAGTGCAGCAAACTCAGGTGAAACACGTCTCACCAGAACGTGCAACCCCGGTCCGGTGGGATTCTATATCCACCAGACCTCACCAGAACTGGACACACACGGAAGCCTACACCACTGCTTGCTGTGGAATCTCCAGGAGTGTTTACTTCATCACCCGGTCGAGTGTACCTGTTGTCACCAGTAAAAGGTACAGAAAAGACTTTATGTGTATGTGCATCATTCTCGGATTAACACTCAGAACTACCTGAGCTGCCGTATTCCACCCAGTGCAGCTCCTGGCCCGGGGACTTCTGCTCATCCTGTGGGGAGCATCCCATCTAGCTGCCGCACATCCTCCGGAGGCCCAAGCAGCACCGGTGCATTCACCGGACTCCCACAGGTGGCCTCACAACAATCAAGAAACATCCCATCTTTAAATCCCCTTTTGATCTGACCACCGGCCCCACAGCCTCAGGCGCGGAACCGTAACAAGTGCTGCATCGCCTGAGACGTGAGAATCCGGCAACGGTGAGTCACATACACTATACCTCATCTTCACCCACCTCTGCTCCCTAACTAACCCACAACCTCCCCTCTCCCCCTATCTGACCACCATCTACTCACTTTCTCATCCTTGTCCTCCCCACCTGCCACCCATGCCAACTCGCACACCCTCACAGATACCTCACACATCTTGACGCTCACACACTCTCCAACACCATTTTACTGCTATTATCCATATTCTCACTCCATGACACAGATAATGCCACAGCTTTCTATACTCACATCAGCTATTGATGCAGCTGCCCCTCTTGTTCATGACACAACATGACAAATCAACAGACAACCATGGCACACAGATACCACTAAAAATCTGCGGTGAGCGTCTAGGGTTGCTGAGCGGCGCTAGAAGTAAACACACTTGCAACAAGACTACACAGCATTCAAACAAGCACTTCTCAAATTCAAGTCAGCACTCGCCACCACTAAACAGAATTACTTCATTACCGTCATATCCTCTTTGTCCCACAACCCCAGGCAGTTATTCAACACATTTAACTCCCTCCTTCACCCCCACTGCCCCTCCTACTTCTTGTATCTCTGCAGAAGACTTCGCAACACACTTCACAAGCAAAATTGATCAGATTAGACAAGTCTTTGCTGACCAACCACCACAACCCCTATGTATACCAGACCCCTCCCCCACTAACCCTCCTCCCCTCCATCACTGAAGGAGAACATGCACACCTCCTCTCCAGATTGCACCTCACCACTTGTGCACTGGACCCCATCCCACTTCCTCACCACCACACTTATCCCAGCCCTAACCCACCTCTTCAACCTATCACTAACTTCTGATACCTTTTCTTCTGCTTTCAAGCATGCAACAATTACACCTATCTTAAAGTCTAAAGAAGCCGCCATCCTTCGAACCCACTTCTACATCCAGCTACCAGCCCATATCCCTGCTCCCGTTCGCTTCCAAAGGTCTCAAAAAGCACATCCACACTGTACTCTCATCCTAACTCTCTCTTTGACAACCTTCAATCCAGCTTCCGCCCCCACCACTCCACTGAAACTGCCCTGACCAAAATTACTAACTACTTACTCACGGCCAAAGCAAACAGACATTTCTCCGTCCTCCTCCTTCTACACCTGTCCTCTGCATTCGACACAGTCGACCACTGTCTCCTATTACAGATCCTCTCTTCCATTGGTATCACTGACCTCGCCCTCTCCTGGATCTCCTCCTACCTTTCCAACCACACATTTAGTGTCTCCCACTCACACACGACCTCCTCGCCTCATCCCCTCTCTGTTGGGGTCCCTCAAGGCTCTGTCATGGGGCCCCTCCTTTTTTCAATCTATACTCTTGGTCTGTGACAACTCAAAGTTCCATGGCTTCCAGTATCACCTGTATGCTGATGACACTCAGATCTATCTCTCTGGCCCAGATGTCACCTTTCTTCTGTCCAGAATCCCGGAGTGTCTATCAGCCATATCCTCCTTCTTCTCTTCTCGCTTCCTAAAACTCAATGTAGACAAAACCAAACTCATCATCTTTCCTGAATCTCACACACCTTCCTTACCAGATTTATCTATTACAATAAATTACATCACACTTTGCCGTGTAACTGAAGTCCGCTGCCTTGGAGTAACCATTGACTCTGCCCTGTCCTTCAAACCGCACATCCAAGCCCTTAACACCTCCTGCCGCCTCCAACTCAAAAATATTTCTAGAATCCGTCCCTTCCTCAACCCTCAATCTACTATACTACTAGTGCATGCCCTCATAATCTCCCATCTCGACTACTACAACCTCCTCCTCTGCAGCCTCCCTGCCAACACTCTTGCACTTCTCCAATCTGTCCTTAACTCTGCTGCTTGACTAATCCACCTCTCTCCTCGCTATTCCTCCACTTCTCCCCTCTGCAAATGCCTCCACTGTCTCCAATTCACCAGCATATCCAATTCAAACTACTAAGGCTACTTTCACACTATGATTTTTGAGGGAGCCGATGCTGTCCGATAAAATCGGACAGCATCAGCTCCTTCTGATGCCTGGAATCCTATTTGGCATCCGATTCCAACAGAAAATAGGATGCCCGTCCTCCTGTCATCGCTCCCTCCGGGCTGATAAAAAAAATAAACAATGTATACTCACCTGTCCCCAAGGCCCCCGCCATCTCCCGCACAGTCCCGCAGGCTCCCGGTGTCCTCGCGGTGTCCTCCCAATGTCTCCCGTGTCTGCAGAGGTCTTCTTCTTCTGAACAGGACCTGCAGTGATGTCACAATCACGTGACCGCCTGTTAATATGGTGAAACCCGGGCAGTCACATGACTGTGACATCACGGCAGGTCCTGTTCAGAAGAAGAAGACCTCTGCAGACACGGGAGACACCGGGAGGACACCGGGAGCCTGCGGGACCGTGCGGGAGACGACGGGGGCCTCGGGGACAGGTGAGCATACATATTTATTTTTTTTAACCCCTGCTTTCCTAGTTAGGAGCAGTTTTACTGTACTGAGCATGCTCAGTACAGCAAAATCGGGTCCGAGGACACATCAGATGTTTCCTCGGACCCTGCTCCATAGGGCCCCATGTTAAAAACATCGGGTCGGATGTGCACTAAATGGCATCCGATTTGGTCCAATCCGATTTTGTCCAATTTTATTTTCGGTGCAAAAAATCGGAGCATGCTCCGGACCAAATCGGATGCCATTTAGTGCACATCCGATTCGGTCCAATGCCCATAGGGCTGCATGGGGGCCAAAATCGGTCCGATGTTATCCGATTTTTATCGGACAGCATCGGAAAAGAGAAAATCGTAGTGTGAAAGTAGCCTAACATTGACTTACAAAGCAGTCTACAATCTGCCTCTCCCCCCCATATTTCTCTAAACTAATCTCCCGATATCATCCAACTCGTAATCTTTGATCCTCCCAAGACCTCCTTTCCTGCACATTTGTACTTTCCTCATCTAACCGCCTGCAAGATTTCGCCCGAGCATCCCCCATTCCCTGGAATTCTGCACCTCAAAATATCAGATTGTCCCCCACACTCGGAACCTTCAAGTGGAACCTGAAAACTCATCTCTTCAGAACAGCCTACAACCTGCAATTGGCACGCCCACGAGGGCCGTGGGGTACTTGGAACTGGGCTGGGTCGGTCTTTTTCTGGGGAAGTCACAGGGCTGTGAGGTTAAATGGGGAATTATTATATGGGATTATGTGATGCCACCTGTGGTATTTGGCTATATAGGGCTGACTCTGCAGTTCAAGACCACTGGGGCTATTGATGACACCGATCTCCACAGGTAGAGCATGGCCCCAGGACAGATGATACAGTCAAACAGGGCTGTGGTAATCATTGGGGTGCCAGGTGACAGACGCAGAGAAAGAACCGGAGGACACAGTTTTGTAGTTTCCATTACCTTTACTTGGTGGTTCCAGATGCAGTCTGGGGCACTTATTACACTCAGGTCAGCTGTTCATTTGAAGTAGCAGTGCTGGCAGGGTTCATGTGAGTTCATGCTTGCCTGCATGAACTCACATGAACTTTCCCAGGGTGCACAGCTCTGCTACATCTCTGGTGGAGGTTCTCTACCAAGATGTAGCAGAGCTAAAGAAGAACCCTGGATTGGACTACGTTGGACGGAAGAGGATTTTTTTAAAATAAAGATGGAGTCCTTAAGTGTCTTTTTGTTTGTTTTTTTCAAATAAAAATATTTTTTCTCTGTGTTGTGTTTTTTTTTTTTAATTCACTAGAAATTCATGGTGGTCATGTCTACTATTGGCATGACTGCCATGAATTTCGGGCTTAGGGCCAGCTGATAATACAAATCTGGCCCTAACCCCTTTATTACCCAGTGAGCCACGGCACCAGGGCCCTGGAGGAGTTGGGTTCAGCACCAGAAAATGGCGCTTCAATGAACACGCTATTTACTGGGGCGGCTGCGGGCTGCCATTCGCAGTGGGGGGTGCCCAGAAAGCTTGGGCCTCCCTGCTCTGCGGATTCAGGCCCCCAGCTGCCTAGCTGAACCTGGCTGGACATAGAAATCACGCGGAGCCTCACACATTTTTTTTATTATTTCATGAAATAATAAAAAATAAGGGCTTCCCGATATTTCTGTGTCCAGGCAGGTCCAAATAGTCAGATGGGGGTTGGGGGTAGCCCGTTGCCGCCTGCTGTATCCGGCGGGCATACAAAAATACGGCAAAGCCCACATCAAAATTTTTCAGAAAAATCCATTAAACAATCCCCTAAAAAGGGACTGCATCTTTATTAACCCATCGACCATGATGTAGTCCCTTTTATTCATATTGCTTTTTGGATTTTTCAGAAAAAAATTTGATGTGGGTTTCGCCGTATTTTTTGTATCCAGCCGGATACAGCAGGCAGCGACGGGCTGCCACCAACCCCCAGGTGCCTATCTGTATCTGGCCGGACACAACAAGAAAGGGGAGCCCCTTTTTTTTATTATTTCATGAATTTCATGAAATGATTAAAAAAAATTGCGTGGGGCTCTGCGCTATTTCTATGTCCAGCCAGGTACAGCTAGGCAGCTGGTGGCTGGAATCCGCAGCGCAGGGAGGCCCAACCCTTCTGGGTACCTCCCGCTGCAAATGGCAGCCCGCAGCCACCCCAGAAAATGGCGCGTTCATTGAAGCGCCATTTTCTGGCGCTGAACCCAACACTTCCAGGGCCCTGGTGCGGTGGCTCACTGGGTAATAAAGGGGTTAGGCCCAGCTTTGTATTATCAGCTGGCCCTAAGCCCGAAATTCGTGGCGGTCACGCCAATAGTAGACATTACCGCCATGAATTTCTAGTGAATTTTTTAAAAAACACAACACAGAGAAAAAATATTTTTATTTGAAAAACAAAACAAAAAGACACTTAGGGACTCCATCTTTATTTTAAAAAATCCTCTTCCGTCCGACGTAGTCCAATCCAGGGTTCTTCTTTAGCTCTGCTACATCTCTGGTAGAGAACCTCCACCAGAGATGTAGCAGGGCTGTGCACCCTGGGAAAGTTCATGTGAGTTCATGCAGGCAAGCATGAGCTCACATGAACCTTGCCAGCACTGCTACTTCAAATGAACAGCTGACCTGAGTCAGCTGTTCATTTGAAAATCCAGGTGGGAAGGTCAAAAATAGAAAATCGGATTGTAAACTGGATTGCCCCAGTCCGATGCAATCCGGGACCATAGAGCCCCATGTTATGGGGCGCCGGATTGCACCGGACTGGTACAATCCGGGAGAATCTGGTCTGGAAAACCGGATTCTCCCGGATTGTACCCGTCAGGTGCAATCCGGCGCCCCATAACATGGGGCTCTATGGTCCCGGATTGCCCCGGACAGGGGCAATCTGGGAGACTCCGGTTTTCACTGAATGCTGTGATAGCGGCCGTGCTTTGCGGCCGTCACCGTTCTATGTGGCTGCTGTCCCAAAGACAAACAGAAGAAGATGGAGGACGGTGAGTGAACCGGCACCCCAGCCACCCCCCCACACAATAAACAATAGTGACAGTCAGCCACTGCTGACAGCAGGATCCTCTGCTCCCCCGCAGCCTCCCCACCCGATTCTAAGTTAGGATAGGGTGGGGAGGCAGTGGGGGGAGCGGAGGATCCTGCTGTCAGGCAGCAGGGAAGTTGTCAGTGGCTGTCAGGATTGTTTAAAAGCCAGCGGCTTTTTACCGCTGGCTTTTAAACAATGAAATGGGGAATTGCAGGTTTTTCCTCTGCTGCAAGACCTCTTTATAGGGTCCAGCAGCAGAGGAATTACTCCCAATTACTCGCTTCCCCATTGACTTACATTGGACTTGCTAGACTCGCAATGAGTACCGAGTATCGGGACCTACTCGTTACGAGTCTAGAGAGTCCGAGTATTTTAGTACTCGCTCATCCCTAGTTCCTACCCATATGGCAGGCAGCTTGGGCCTTTTTCAGGTGCCGCTCCTCTCCTGGTGGCTCCAGGCTCTAATCTGCTGCTGTGCAACCGGGCATTTGGTGTGGCCAGAAGATTTGCAGTCTTCTGCCTTTCGGATTCAGCTGCTGGATCTTCAGTACCCACAACTCAGGACTCCGGTGACCTTTTTTCTGGCGCTCAGCTCCAGGATAAGCTCCGTCGCAGCTCAAATTCCCCTCAGAGAACTGACCCACATACCTCACTTCCATCATTGATGCCTATGCTAGAGAGTTTTGGAGAATGGTCAAATTATAAAATTAACATTAATAAATCAGAGGCTCTTGGAGTGGGATTATCTACGCATTCAGGGTCGGACTGGGGTGCCTAGGGCCCACCAGTGGAATTGACTCTAAGGGCCCAAACTATAATGGCCATAAACCAATTTATTACTTATTTCTCGGCCTCTGTTTACTAAAATATGTGAGAAGTGTATTATGCTCTACACTTTAACTGTGTCTTGTTAATCTACTTATTTAATGTACTTGATTATGGAATCTGTTATTTACAATCAGCAATTTCTCACACATTTTCTTCTCCTAGGCCAGTGATGGCAAACCTATGGCACGCGTGCCACAGTGGGCACGCAGCACCCTCTCTGGTGGCACGCGGCCTCGCCGCTGCACTAACCGCTTTTGCAGTTCAAAGATGTGTCGGAGCGGAGGAGACATTTCTCCTCGCTCCAACACTGTCTGCAAGCCCCGCCCGCCGATCATGTGACTGCGGTCATGTGACGTGCTCAGCGTCACGTGACCGCAGTCAGCGCGAGAAGAACCGCAGATATGAGAGGAGCAGCTGGCGGTGGAAACAGGAATAGTGAGGTGAGTATGTGACTTTTTTTTTTTAATTAGGAGGAAGCATTTGCTACAAGGATGGGGGCTATACCAGGATGGGGGCTGTACAAGGATGGGGGCTATACCAGGATGGGGGCTGTACAAGGATGGGGGCTATACCAGGATGGGGGCTGTACAAGGATGGGGGCTATACCAGGATGGGGCTATACCAGGATGGGGGCTATACCAGGATGGGGGCTGTACAAGGATGGGGGCTATACCAGGATGGGGGCTGTACAAGTTTGGGGGCTATTCCAGGATGGGGGCTGTACAAGGATGGGGGCTATACCAGGATGGGGGCTGTACAAGGATGGGGGCTATACCAGGATGGGGCTATACCAGAATGGGGGCTATACCAGGATGGGGGCTATACCAGGATGGGGACTATACCAGAATGGGGGCTATACCAGGATGGGGGTTATACCAGGATGGGGGTTGTACCAGGATGGGGGCTGTACCAGGATGGGGCTATACCAGGATGGGGGCTATACCAGGATGGGGGCTATACCAGAATGGGGGCTGTACCAGGATGGGGGTTGTACCAGGATGGGGGCCGTACCAGAATGGGGGCTATACCAGGATGGGGGCTATACCAGGATAGGGGCTATACCAGAATGGGGGCTATTTTAGGATGGGGGCTATACCAGAATCGGGGCTATACCAGGATTGGGGCTATACAAGATGTGGCATTTGCTACAAGGATGGGGGCTACACAAGATGGGGCATTTACTATAAGGATTGGGGCTATACAAGATGGGGCATTTGCTACAAGGATTGGGGCTATACAAGATGTGGCATTTGCTACAAGGATGGGGGCTACACAAGATGGGGCATTTACTATAAGGATTGGGGCTATACAAGATGGGGCATTTGCTACAAGGATGGGGGCTATACAAGATGAAGCATTTACTATAAGGATTGGGGCTATACAAGATGTGGCATTTGCTACAAGGATGGGGGCTACACAAGATGGAGCATTTACTATAAGGATTGGGGCTATACAAGATGGGGCATTTGCTACAAGGATGGGGGCTACACAAGATGGGGCATTTACTACAAGAATAGGGCTACACAAGATGGGGCATTTACTACAAGGATGGGGGCTATACAAGATGGGACATTTACTACAAGGAAGGGAATTAACTATAAAGATGGGGGCTATACAAGATGGGGCATTTACTATAAGGAGGGGGCAATACAAGGGGGGGCATTTACTAAAGGATGGGGACATTACAAGGAGGGGGCATTTACTACAAGGAGGGGGCAATACAAGGAGGATACATTTACTATAAGAATGGGGGCATTACAAGGAGGGGGCATTTACTACAAGGATGGGGGCATTATAAGGAGGGGGTATTACAAGGAGGGGGCATGATGTGGCTCTTATTACAAGTAGGCGGCATGATGGGGCATTTATTACAAGGAGGGGGCATGATGGGGCATTACTACAAGGAGGAGGCATGATGCGGCATTACTACAAGGAGGAGGCATGATGCGGCATTACTACAAGGAGGAGGCATGATGGGGCATTACTACAAGGAGGAGGCATGATGGGGCATTACTACAAGGAGGAGGCATGATCGGGCATTACTACAAGGAGGAGGCATGATCGGGCATTACTACAAGGAGGAGACATGATGGGGCATTTCTGCAATGAGGGGCATGATGGGGAACTACTGCAAGGGACAAGGATCGGGCATTACTGCAAGGGGACAAGGATGGGGCATTACTGGAGGGGGACAAGGATCGGGCATTACTGGAAGGGGACAAGGATGATGCATTACTGAAAGGGGACAAGGATGGGGCATTTCTACAAGATGGGAGCAGAATGGGCCATTACTAAATGTGGACAAGGATGGGGCATTACTACAAGAAAGGAGGCAGAATGGAGACATTACTGCCAGGAGAGGGTCAGGATGAAGCACATATCTACAAGGAGAGGGTAAGGATGGAGAGATTACTACAGGAAGACGGTCAGGATGGAGCACATACCTAGAAGGAGAGCGTCAAGATGGAGCACATAGCTACAAGGAGAGGGTCAGGATAGAGCACATAGCTACAAGGAGAGGGTCAGGATAGAGCACATAGCTTCAAGGAGAGGGTCAGGATGGAGCACATAACTATAAGGAGAAGGTCAGGATGGAGCACATAACTAAAAGAAGAGGGTCAGGATGGAGCACATTACTAAAAGAAGAAAGTCAGGATGGAGCACATAACTACAAAGAGAGGGTCAGGATGGAGCATATAGCTACAAGGAAAGGGTCAGGATTGGGCACATAACTACTATCTATCTATCTCTAATATTCTTCCATTTTTTTTCATACAGATCAGTCCACCTGCTGTGTCCGGAAAGGGCAGTGGGAGCAGCTCTGCTTCAATGTGAAGTTCACATGAGCTGGATGACCACTGCTGAAGAGAAGAGAACACTGCAAAGGTAAGTTTAAAATCAATTAATTGTTAAAATAATAGAACTTATCAGGGTGTCAAGACTACAAGCACTGTACAGGGAAGAGAGTTGTCAGCTGCTGACTCTTCCCCTGTGCAGTCCTTGTGACGGCCACATTTAGGATAAATTGCCCTATCGGCACTTCACTATGAAGAATTAGGTTTTAGGTTGCAGATTGGGCACTCGGTCCCGTAAAGGTTCGCCATCACTGTCCTAGGCAGTGGCGTAACTTGAAGCTCATGGGTCCCGCTGCGAAAGCTCCAATGGGGCCCCCAATTATTGCAAATCTTTAACAGCAATAGTCTTTTTCTATAGGCCAAAGGGACTTTTGGGGCCCCTAGGCTCTGGGGCCCGGGTGCAATCGCAACCCCTGCACCTATTGTAGTTACGCCCCTGCTCCTAGGTAACCACCCAGCCCCTAATATTAAACAATATTCAAAGTGTAGCAAGATGTTATACAGCGTCTTCAAATGGAAAAGTGTACTATAGTTAATACACCTATGCCACCATCTATCCATGACCCATATAGAGTCTGTCACAACTGACTTGAGAAATCCCCTGTAATAGTTAATATGCGGATATGTAAAGCACAATCACTCCAATACATTTTTCCATTTGAGACTCGATGAACATTTGCTTCACTTTAGTCTGACAGATCTATTTTTTTCTGTCTTTGTTATCATGCTGTTATCCATGATAGCAATACAATGTACTGTATGTTGGCAATATTTGGGATCTGTAGGATATTCCTCTTTCTTCCAGCTCCCTAGCTTTCCCATCTCCTGCTTGGATATCCCTCTTTCCCCCACCACCCAACACTCTCCATCCCCCTGCACACACCTCTCCCTGCACACTCCATCCCCTACAGTCACCATTCTCCTGCATCCTCTATCACCCCCTGCACCCTCCATCCACCGGCACTCTCTATCCCCCTAAAGTCTCCATTCTCCCTGCATCCTCTATCACCCCCTGCACCCTCCATCCACTGGCACTCTCTATCCCCCTACAGTCTCCATTCTCCATGCATCCTCTATCACCCCCTGCACCCTCCATCCACCGACACTCTCCATCCCCCTGCAGTCTCAATCCTACTGCAGTCTCTAAACTCCATCCCTCTGCACTCTCCATCCTCTATTCTTCTGCACTCTCCACCCTCCATCCTCCTGCACTCTCCATCCCCTTGCAGTCTCTATCCTCCATCCCCTTGCAGTTTCCATCCTCCATCCCCCTGCAGTCTCCATCTTCCTAACATCCTCCATCCCCCTGCACTCTCCATCCTCCTGCACTCTCCATCCTTTTGCACTCTCCATCCTCTTGCACTCTCCATCCTCCTGAACTCTCCATCCTCCTGCACTCTCCATCCTCCTGCACTCTCCATTCTCCATCCTCCTGCACTCCTTATCCTTTTGCACTCTCCATCCTCTTCCACTATCCTTCCTCCATCCTCTTGCACTTTACATCCTCCTGCAGTCTCCACCCTCCTGCAGTCTCCATTTTCCCTACACCCTCCAGCCTCCTGCAGTCTCCATCCTCCAGTAATCTCCATCCTCCATTCCACTGCGCTTTCCATCCTCCTCCACTCTACTTCCTCAATCCTTCTGCAGTCTCCATCCTCCTTCACTCCCATTCCTCCATCCTCCTGCACTCTCCATCCTCCTGCACTCTCCATCCCCCCCTACACTCTTCATCCTCCTTCACCCTCCATCCTCCTGCACTCTCCATCCTCCTGCACTCTCCATCCTCTGCCCTTCTGCACTCTCCATCCTCCATCCTCCTCCACTCTCCTTCCTCCATCCTCTTGCACTCTCCATCCTCCGTAACCTTCTTCCTCCTGCATTCTCCATCCTCCTGCACCCTCCATCCTCCAACTTCCTGCACTCTCCATCCTCCTGCCCCCCATCCTCCCTCCCCCTGCACTATCCATCCTCCTGCACTCTCCATCCTCCTGCACTCCCCATCCTTTTGCACTCTCTATCCTCTTCCACTCTCGCTTCCTCCATCCTCTTGCACTCTCCATCCTCCTGAACTCCCATTCCTCCATCCTCCTGCACTCTCCATCTCCTTTACTCTCCATCCCCCATCCTCCTGCACTCTCCATCCTTCTCACTCTTCATCCTCCTTCACCCCTCCATCCTCCTGCACTCTCCATCCTCCTGCACTCTCCATCCTCTGCCCTTCTGCACGCTCCCTCCTCCATCCTCCTCCACTCTCCTTCCCCCATCCTCTTGCACACTCCATCCTCGTAACTCTTCTTCCTCCTGCATTCTCTATCCTCCTGCAAACCCTCCATCCTCCACTTCCTGCACTCCCTTCCTCCTGCCCCCATCCTCCATCCTCCTGCACTATCATCCTCCTGCACTCTCCATCCTCCTGCACTCTCCATCCCCCTGCACTCCCCATCCTTTTGCACTCTCTATCCTCTTCCACTCTGCTTCTCCATCCTCTTGCACTCTCCATCCTCCTGAACTCCCTTTCCTCCATCCTCCTTGCACTCTCCATCCTCCTTACTCTCCATCCTCCATCCTCCTGCACTCTCCATCCTCCTACACTCTTCATCCTCCTTCACCTCCATCCTCCTGCACTCTCCATCCTCCTGCACTCTCCATCCTCTGCCTTCTGCACGCTCCATCCTCCATCCTCCTCCACTCTCCTTCCTCCATCCTCTTGCACTCTCCATCCTCCGTAACTCTTCTTCCTCCTGCATTCTCCATCCTCCTGCACCCTCCATCCTCCAACTCCTGCACTCTCCATCCTCCTGCCCCCCATCCTCCATCCTCCTGCACTATCCATCCTCCTGCACTCTCCATCCTCCTGCACTCTCCATCCTCCTGCACTCCCCATCCTTTTGCACTCCCCTTCCTCCCTTCCACTCTGCTTCCTCCATCCTCTTGCACTCTCCATCCTCCTGAACTCCCATTCCTCCATCCTCCTGCACTCTCCATCCTCCTTACTCTCCATCCTCCATCCTCTGCACTCTCCATCCTCCTACACTCTTCATCCTCCTTCACCCTCCATCCTCCTGCACTCTCCATCCTCCTGCATCTCCATCCTCTGCCCTTCTGCACGCTCCATCCTCCATCCTCTCCACTCTCCTTCTCCATCCCTTGCACTCTCCATCCTCCTAACTCTTCTCCTCCTGCATTCTCCATCCTCCTGCACCCTCCATCCTCCAACTTCCTGCACTCTCCATCCTCCTGCCCCCCATCCTCCATCCTCCTGCACTATCCATCCTCATGCACTCTCCATCCTCCTGCACTCTCCATCCTCCTGCACTCTCCATCCTCCTGCACTCCCCATCCTTTTGCACTCTCTATCCTCTTCCACTCTGCTTCCTCCATCCTCTTGCACTCTCCATCCTTCTGCCCGCTCTTCTTCCTCTGGCACTCTCTATTCTCCATCCTCCTGCACTCCTCATCCTTTTGCACTCTCCATCCTCTTCCACTCTCCTTCCTCCATCCTCTTGCACTTTACATCCTCCTGAACTCTCCATTCTCCTGCAGTCTCCACCCTCCTGCACTCTCCATCTTCCCTACACCCTCCAGCCTCCTGTAATCTCCATCCTCCATTCCCCTGCGCTTTCCATTCTCCTCCACTCTACTTCCTCAATCCTTCTGCAGTCTCCATCCTCCTTCACTCCCCTTCCTCCATCCTCCTGCACTCTCCATCCTCCATCCTCCTGCACTCTCCCTCCTCCTGCACTCTTCATCCTCCTGCACCCTCCATACTCATGCACTCTCTATCCTCTGTCCTTCTGCACTCTCCATCCTCCATCCTGCTCCACTCTCCTTCCTCCATCCTCTTGCACTCTCCATCCTCTGTAACTCTCCTTCCTCCTGCATTCTCCATCCTCCTGCACCCTCCATCCTCCAACCTCCTGCACTCTCCATCCTCCTGCACCCCCATCCTCCATCCTCCTGACTCCTCCATCCTCCTGCACTTTCCATCCTCCTGCACTCTCCATCCTCCTGCACTCCCCATCCTCATCCTCTGCACTCTCCATCCTCCTGATTCCTCCATCATCCTGCACTCTCCATCCTCCTGCACTCTCCATCCTCCTGCACTCCCCATCCTCCATCCTCCTGCACTCTCCATCCTCCTGCACTCCCCATCCTCCTCTCTCCTGCACTCTACATCCTCCTGCACTCCCCATCCTCCTGCACTCTCCATCCTCCTGCACTCTCACCATCCTCCTGCACTCCCCATCCTCCATCTCCTGCACTCTCCATCCTCCTGCACCCTCCATCCTCCTGCACTCTCTATCCTCTTGCACTCCCCATCCTCCTGCACTCTCATCCTCCTGCACTCTCTCTTCACTCCTCTCCATCCTGCCTCTCTCCATCCTCCTGCACTCCCCATCCTCCTGCACTCCCCATCCTCCTGCACTCCCCATCTTCCTTAACTCTCCATCCTCTATCCCCTGCAATTTCCATCCTCCAACCCCCCTGCATCCTTCATTCCCGTGCACAGCCTGCCGCCCTCTGCACCCCTCTCTCTCACACCTCTTGTACCCTTGTTTATTTGGTCCCATCTTCGCTCCAGCTTCTTGTATGACATTTTGCTCCTTCATGCTGGGCTCCGCCCACACCGAGTCACATGCCTGTGACATCATCGCAGGTTCTGCTGCTCCATGGTATTGTCTCTTCTGCTGGGCAGGCTAATACGGCCCTGAGTGACATTGCCAGCAATGAGAGGCTGCGCCCATCATCCCAGGGTCCCAGGATGCAGGGTCCCTAATGCACCCACCATCCACCGCGTTATAACACTTACTGATGTGAATCACCTGCAGGCTCCTGCTGCATCTGAGCTGAGGCCCGCTGGTGATTCAACAATACAGTGAGGAGAGGGGCCATTCTCATCCTGCATCTGTTTGAGGCAAGTGGGAGTGCAAGGGGCGGGGCCTAGCGGGGCTTTAACCGATACCCCAGCAGGCCAGACCGACACTGTACACATTTAACAAACTTACTGAAATCAAATTACCCGTTCAAATGGCCGCAGAACAATGCAGTAAATTATTTAGGAACTCAGATTTTTTCTGACCTGTCGAGGCTGTTCACTCTTAACTTCCTCCCCTTTCTGTCCAAACTGGAGGGGAATTTGCAGTCTTGGAATCAAGGTGATTTTTCCTGGTTTGGCAGAGTTAATATTTTGAAAATGAACCATTCTTCCCAGACTACTTTATCTTTTACAAACTGTCCCAATCCACATACCATCGTACTTCTGGACCAAGGTCAGACGTCACTTTGGACACTTTGTCTGGGCAGGTAAACACCCCAGACTCAAATGTAATGTCTTGACTGGGTCTAAGGAGACGGGTGGGATGGGCCTCCCGGATTGTCGTAGATATCATAGGGCTTCATCACACGCAAGGGTTCTGGTTTGTTACATAACTCAAAGTCAAAATTGTGGGTGCGTAACATACAGGATATATGCCCCTTGATGGTGATGACCCTCCCTTGGACTTGGCCTACTCGATCTCAAAAAAGAATTGAAATACCATTTAGCCTGTTGCAGACTTTGAAAATTGTCTGTCGACAATCGGGGAGAGACTCATTAATTGACCCTAAAGGACCTCTAACGGACAATCCAAAGTTTCCCCCTGGTGGCTCTTCTAATTTTTTCCTGAACAGCTCAAGAGGATCACCCTTGCGTGTGCATCAAGTAGCTGCGAGAGGAACTCTTCTACCTCTTTCAAATATACTTGGGGATGATCTCATGTGAACACGCCATAAGTTCGAACACATGCAGCTCCAACATTTTCTTGCCTCACTAGCTATAGATCATGATTTTACTCGTCCTCTTACAGCCTTTGAGACCTTATGCCTTGTTGACTCCCACCCACACACACCATAGCGGCTGTATATAGATTACTTACTATGCGGGGTCGGAGGTTCCTCCCTTTTGCAGAGCCTGGGAGAAAAAACTTGGGAAAACCTTCACTGAAAAACAATGGCACAGATGTTTCTTTCTGTCCCACAAATCATTCATTGCCACCAAGTCACAAGAAACCAGCTTTAAAATTATCTCAAGGTGGTATAGAGTTCCCCAGGTCCTGCATAAGTGGTTTCCCAAGGTCTCGGACCTTTGCTGGTGTTGCAACAATGAGGTTGGATCCATGAAACACATATGGTGGTCATGCTCAGTTCTTCAACCCTTTTGGAAGAGTGTTCTCAGGGTAATTGCCGAGGTCACCGGGATAACCCTACCTCACATCCCAGAAGCGATTCTATTATACATGACTCCTATCCCGAAACCTGTTTACAAAAAATCCCTTCTGAGACATCTACTCCAAGCAGCTAAGACAATTATCTCTAGATTGTGGAGACAGACTATTTCCCCAACACTAGAGGACTGGTTTAATGAAATAGCCTTAACCCGACGCATGGAAACCCTGATTGCCCATACCCAAAAAAAAGAGAAGACTTGGCTGGAAGATGGTTCCACTGGGACTCTTTTCTTAATTCACCCCTCTTCAGTGAGATAACATTGTAGGGAAGGTTGGATCCTGCCTTTTTTCCTTCCGACTTTTCTGTGCCTGGATCCTCCCCTTCTCCATTCTCTTTATTCTTTCTTTCTTATATCCATTCTTTTCCTACTTGATAAGTATTTGTTTCTAGAGTGATACTAAACATACCACTCTTACTTAAGTATACTTACTGTAACCTGTATTGTTTCTATTTCCATGTTTGATACAAAAAGGAGATTTTTGTGTACTCACTTTAAAATCCTTTTCTCTTAGCCTCTAATTGGGGGACAAAGACCTGGGTGTTATGCTGCTGTCCACTAGGAGGCGACACTAGGCAATATCTGAAAAAGATTAAGTGGCTCCTCTTCTGCAGTATACACCCCCTGGCTGGAGATTGCCTAACCAGTTTTGTGCTTAAAGCAGTAGGAGAAGAATAAAATTAAACAAACATAAGCCTATAAAGAAGGCTACAATATATGACCTTAAAAACTTCAAGAACACCAAAGCGTCCTGAAACGGGCGACAGGGTGGGTGCTGTGTCCCCTAATTAGAGGCTAAGAGAAAAGGATTTTACACTGAGTACACAAAAATCTCCTTTTCTCCTTTACCTCATTTGGGGACACAGACCGTGGGATATCTTAAAGCAGTCCCTGGGCGGGTAAAGAATAGCTTCATAGACTCACATAAGATATGCACCATCCAGATGGGCCACTGCTGCCTGGTGGATGTGTCTATCCAGACTCACGTCAGCTGATGAATGAGCATAAGCACTGTAATGCTTCACCTAAGGTGTGAAGGCTGGGTTAGGTGTGATCACTCCTTTTTAGATGCAGACTAAGATTCCATAATTGTTTCCTCAGAATTGAGTGATTCCATAATTTTTTCCCTCTGTTTGGTCTGAAAAAAGGTACCCTAACTAACTACCACATTTTTTATCTTGATTTTTTTTAGTGTTTCTTAAAACCATAAAGTTGCCATTTGAAATGACTTAGTTTTGTGCCATGTCTGTGATCTGCTTTTTTTCTACAACATTAAACAACTGAATGAACGTCCTCCAAGCCAGGTGATTCCATAATATTTTGCCAGGGGTTGTAGTTTCGCTCTTGTCTTTGCCTTGCCTGGGACAAACTCTTCGCTATGCACTCTTGAACTCGGTGATACTGTTGTTGTCTCTCTGTATCTCAGTCTGCTTCTGGTGCGGGTCACCTCAGGTATTAAGCCTCCCATGTCCAAGTTAACTGGCAACTTGCCAGGCCTTGCTCTCATCAGTTACGCAGGTGTGCAGTTGGTGGAATTCACTGGGATATGTTCTACAATTCTACAGATCTGGCAATTTCTCTGGCCATTGACTTCTCTCTTCCAGAGGCAGGGTTTTCAGCAGGTCTATTAATACCTGGTTTATCTTTGCACACAGCCCGTTGGTCTGGGGATAGCATGGCATTGTCCTGAGTTTCTTGCAGCCGTACAGGTTACAAAACTCCTGGAAGACTTCTGCTTCAAAGGCTGGGCCTTGGTCGGTAAGCACTCATTCAGGATAACCAAACAAAAGTGCTGTTGAAACACTCTGGCTGCAGTCTTAGCCGTTTCGTCCTTCACTGCCACGATTACAGAACCTGGAGTAATGGTCTACTATGGTGAGGGCGTAGACATAGCCTGACTGACTCGGGGTTAACTTCACGTGGTCCAAGGCTACCAGTTGAAGTGGTTGGCTGGTAACTATGAGCTGCAGGGGAGCCCTCTGGCTTTCACTGTCTTTCCTCCTCAGGTTGCATGGTCCACACTTGCGACACCATCTCTGAATCGCTTTCCTCATGCCAACCCAGTAAAACCGTTCACGCAGCAGAACTTCCAATTTCTTCCACCCGAAGTGGCCTGCTCCATCATGGTACGCTTTTAAGACCATCGAGGCATCTCTCTTCGGGACTACTATTTGCCAAACAAGTTCATGAGTTCTGGAATTTAAACTTCTCCGACACAGCTTCCCTTCATAGATTAATAATTTACCCTTTTCCTTCCACAACTGCTGGGTCTCTTGTGGAGCATCTGGACCAGGGTGCAAATCAGCTTGTGTCAGCAACTCCTTTACTAGATGGACAGCCGGGTCACTATCTTGCGTGTCTGCCCATCCATGGTGGGGCAGTGGGTTGAACCTGACCTCTTGCACAGCATGGCGCTTTTCTCTTACGCAGTGGGAGCACTGGTTCACTCCATGACGATAAGGAAAGCTTCGGTAGCTCTATTTTCTTCCAGCCCTTCTGGGTCTTCTTCCACGTCTGGCAGGTTGGGCATCCTAGACAGCGCATCCGCATTCTTATGCCCTGCTGGGTACTTGGTGGTAAACTCATAATTAGATATCTGGGCTATCCATTGCTGCTCCAGCGCACCCAGCTTCACCATCTCAATGTGGCTCAGCGGATTGTTGTCTATAAAGATGGTAAATTTTGCTGAAGCCAGGTAATGCTTGAAGCACTCCGTTACCGCCCAGACTATGGCAAGAAACTCGAGCTTAAAGAAGCTATAGTTGTCAGGGTTCCTCTCCGTGGAACAAAGCTTCCTGCTGGCATAGGCAATCACTCGTTCTCTGCACCAGGGATAACACAGCTCCCAATCCCACATTGCTGGCTGCAGTGTAAAGTAGAAAGGGTTGGTGATAGTCAGGGTAGGCCAGGACCTCGTCTCCCGTAAGGGTACAGTCACACCTGGTGACGTCGCCGGAGATATCGCCAGCGACGCTCGGGGGCGCGCAAGTTTTTGACGCCCCGCCAGTGTCGCTGTTGTGTGTTTACCCGCGGCGATACCTCCGGCGACGCACCGGCGATGCTACAGGCGGCATCACCGCTAGTGTGTCTACAAACCCCAGACAAACCCTGTAACATGGGAGCCTATGGCTCCCATCGCCTGTAACATCAGTGATGGGCATGTTACATGGGGCAATGTGTACACATCGCTCCAGAGTGCTCGCCTGGTTTCAGAGCACTGCTGAGAAACCAGGCGACCACTCAGAGGGGATATTTACCACCGACATCACCCCTTTACATTAGGCGACACAGCGGCGCTGTCACCTCATGTGACGGTACCCTAAGAGCCATCTTCAGCTTGGTGAAGGAGTCTTCTTTCTTACTTCACTCAAATGAGGAACTCGGATTCTTGGCTATCTTGAACTGGCCCACTAAGAGGTCCTGTAAGGGTGCTGCTATCTTGGTGAAGCCCTTTATGAATCTCCTGTAGTAGCCTACCAACCAGAGGAACTGCCTCCCTTCCATGATTGTGGTGGGTCTTGGACAGCCCTTGATTATGGTGACTTTATCTGGGTCTGGTGCTACACCCTCGGCGCTTACCATGTGACCTAGGTACTGCACCTTGGGCTTCAACAGGTGGAACTTGGACAGCTTTACTTTCAGGTCAAAACTGGACAAGACCTCAAATACCTCGGCCAGCTGTTCCAAGTGGTCTTCATTTGTCTTGAGTAGACGATGACGTCGTCCAGATACAACAAGACTGTTTCAAAGTTTTTATGTCCCAGTCAGCACTCCGTTAACTGCTGGAATATTCCTGGTGCGTTGCAGAGCCCGAATGGCATGCAGTTGAACGAGCAGAGCCCCATCGGTGTTGTAAATACGGTCTTCTCTCTGTCCACCTCTGCTACGGGAACCTGCCAATACCCACTGGTGAGATCTAAAGTGGACAAATAGTTGGCAAATTTTAAGGCGGTAAAGGATTCCTCAATTATGGGTAATGGGTATGCGTCCTTATGTGTTATGTGGTTAATCTACCTGTAATTAACACACATTCTTATTGTGCCATCCTTTTTCTTTACCAGGACTAACGTAGCTGCCCAGGGACTACAACTATCTCTGCTCACCCCAGCCTCCTTCATTTCCCGTAACATTCCCTTGGCACATTGATAGTAAGCTGGAGGCACAGGCCGGTACCTCTCCTTAATGGACGGATGGTTTCCGGGGGGATATGGTGTTTGACACCTTTTTACCTACCCAAAGTCTAGTGGGTGTTTGCTAAAGACCTGTTCATATTCTCAGACTACCCGGTAAACTCCATGCTTTTGGTGTAAAGGGGTGGAATCAGTGCCTACATGTAGCTTCTGCAAAATATAAATGGGAGGGGGACAAGAGGCGCAATAGTGCCCTATCACTAGTGACACTAGTGTAATATGGTGGTGCTGTGTAGCCGCTCACCTGGTCCAGTTGTGATCCCCACAACTGGTTTGAAGGCATTTAGGAATCAATGTTCCAAGCTGCTGCAGGACCTCCACCTACCACTGGATAGTGGTATGATCCAAGAGAAATGATGGGAGTGATGGTGTGTCACGGTCCGCGCTGCTCTGGGTTCAAAATAACTCACCAAGGAGCCAATCAACTTTTCATCCTCTTTATTCCTCCTTCTCCTACGCGTTTCAGTGCCACACCCCTGAGGAAGGCGCCGAGTGTGGCGCTGAAACGCGTAGGAGAAGGAGGAATAAAGAGGATGAAAAGTTGATTGGCTCCTTGGTGAGTTATTTTGAACCCAGAGCAGCGCGGACCGTGACACACCATCACTCCCATCATTTCTCTTACATGTAGCTTCTGACACCAATCATCTAGTTACTCTTTGGTGCCATTGCCAGGTCGGACGGAATCAACGGTTCCACTGCCTTTATGACATTGTTACTGACAGTGAACAGTTTAGCAATGGTAGCATACTGGGGCAGGTTAACCTCATCCTCCCCACAATTCAAGATGCGTATTGGTACTCTCCCCTTGCGGACATCAACTACCCCCCTGGCTGTCAGGGTGGTGGGCCTACTGGTTGAATACACAGATTCTACCAGGGCCTTGTAATCCTGCACTCTGAGGCCTATTGCTGCCCGACACCAGATTAACATTTCACTCCTTGGAGACATTGCAATGGGAACGGATCACTTACTCTTACACTGCCGACCTCTCCACCAGACAGCTCCACCTGCTGCCTCTGCATCAGAGCCCTGATTTCCTTCTTCACGACTCGCTGCTCACCGGAATTGCCAGTTTGGGGTACCTGTTTTAATAGAACAATAATCTCTGCAAGACAATTTTCTATCACATTGGTACCTAAGGTCATCATTGGATTACATTCCCGACGATCAATGTCTTCAACAATTAAACCTTGAGATTTTAACTCTACTCGGCCAACCTTTATGGTCACCCCTTTGTACCCCACTTATGGTAGAGGTTAACCATTGCTGGCAATTATTGTCAAGTCATCATCTGGGCCGCAGGTCAGGTCAGAGTCAGCCCAATAATACTTAAAAAGGATATGTGGCATCGTTGTCACCTGGGATCCAGTGTCCAGTAAAGCATTCAGTGGGATGCCATCAATCACGGCTGGGAGGACCAGTCATCCCCCTACATACTTGGCTCGCCAACTCTGTGGGCCAGATCACCTTATGTCTAGGGGTTGGCCCTTTGTCCCAGGGATTGCTTGTTTAAAGGACAGTATCTTGCCAGATGCCCCGCTTTGTCACAATGGCGGAAAATCGGTTGTCCAGCTGCATCATAACGATCGCTTTTTCTTCCCAGGATCGGTGGGATTCTTTTCTGGGACGTCATCTGGACTGGAGGCCAGCTGGATCTTTTTCTTTTGGGGAGCAGCCTGCATGGACTACACAGTTTTGGTTAGCGCAGCTATACTTTTGGTCAGCTCCTCAATCTGGGCACGTAGATCTGCAGAGGAGCTATCATCACAGGCTTGTTTATCAGCTACCACGGGTGCTGGGGAAAAGGGCGCCGCCACCTGTTGGTAGGTGATAGCAGGGTGCCAGGTGGATGCAGTGCCGCCTGCGGTTGCAGCGCCCGAAATGGCCGGTTGGTCTCGCAGCGCCCAAAATGGCCCAGTCTTTTAACTGTGCAAAGTCAAAGTCCGTATTTTGTAGGGCCATAATGCACAGCTGTGTCCAGTGAGCGTTAGACAGGAGCCCCTCGATAAATTGCTCAGTCAACAGTCTGTTCTCGTCTCTCACATTGTCGGGGTCCACTTGCTTAATAGCCCTCAGCGCCTCTTGCAAGTTTAATGCATATGTGGCGCCCTGCAATGAGTGCATCACAGGAAGGTATTGCATCCCTGCCAGAAGATGTAATATCTTCCGTCTCGGTGATGACATGGTTAAAACTCAAAGCTCCATACCCTACATGCACCACTAAAATAGAGGGCCAACCAGGTCCCGGTGGAAGGAGTGTAGGAGTAGTGTGTAGGAGCAAAGTAGGAGAAGTAGTAGTCGTCAGGAGGAGGAAGAAAGTAGAAGAAGCAGGGCTCTGCACAGTTCCGTGCAGCCCTGAAGACCACTTACCGGCTGGCGCCATTAGCGGTGCCCTAGACCGGGACACGGGCAACTACCTAACGGATCCAATCATACCCATGCCCAAGAACCACCTACCGGATCACTGGTTCCGAGGCAAGCAAGACGTTCACCGCAGCTCCGCAAACCAGGGTGAAGGAACCGCTTCCTAGGAGGCACCTCACCACAGCCGCAACTTAGTTGTCTTGCCAGCAGGGACTCACCACTGGGAGACAGGACCTTCAGTAAGAATTTGGCTATGTACCACTCAGAAGTCTCCCAAGTACCCTGACCTGGTACACTAAGGCAACATCGGCAAACAAGCTAGAGAAGTTAGGAAAAGGAGAAACACTGCGGAGCTCTGAACCAACACCAGTCATTGCTGGGTCCACCCGGTCCGTTACCTGCTGACTGTATACCTTGTACCATCTTACCGGTTACAGTAAAGACCCGTTACAGAGGACGCTGGTGTCTGTGTTTCCTTCAGAACTGTTTAAATCTACACCTTCAGAACTACTGAGCTGCCATATTCCATCAAGGGCGGCTCCTGGCCCTGGGGACTCCCGCTCATCCTGTGGGGAGCGTCCCATCTAGCTGCCGTACATCCCCTGGAGGCCCAAGCAGCGCCGGTGAAATCACCGGAATTCCCGCAGGTGGCGTCACGACAAGTAAGAATTAGGGTAGGTGCAGACTGGCCGGCGGGTTGGGCGGCGGCGGCTGGGCGGACCCGCCAGGAAGCTCCGGAGCCATCCACCAGCTTCCTGGCGGGTATGTGCGGCGGGTGACGGGCGGGTGGCCAGCGGGTTAGCGCCGGCGGTTCTGCAGCGGCTGGAAGCAGTACATGATTCTGCTTGCAGCCGCTGCAGAACCGGCCGGTTTATAGAACATGCTCATTCTTTGCTAACCCGCTGGGAACCCAGCGGGTTAGCAACGGATGAGCATGTGTAAACCGCCGGTGTCTGCACACCGGGTGTCGGTTTACATAGGTTTCTTTGTTAATCCAAACACCGGTTTGGATTAACATAAATTTACATGAAATTTATGTAAACCGACCGGCGGTTTACACATCTAAACCGACCATAACCCGGCCAGTGTGCACCTACCCTTAAACCCCTATCCATTCAATCAACCCCTTTTGATCTGACCACCGGGCTCCACAGCCTCAGGCGCGGAACCGTGACGGGAGAAGCAACGCCCGGAACGTGAAGACCTGGCTACGGTGAGTCACATAGTCTCGTACACTGTCCTGCACCCTTTGTTTACACCCGTAGAACTTCATTTTAATCTCCGCTGCCGTGTGGGTATCACAGGTATCTTTCAGCCTGGCCAGTATTTGTCTAACAGTTCTGGTCCGCGTCTGGCCAGGACTTTACCTGCCTCTGGGCTGCACCGATTAGCTGGCCTATCAAGATGCTGACTATCACGAAAACGTAGTCAGGACCTGCAGCTCTCTTGCACCCCCTTATCCTGCTGGCCAAACACGGTATAGACAGAGGATAAGCAAGGGAACCCAGCTGCCCTAATTTATGTCATCTACTGTGGCACGTGGATGTGACGGGATGTATATATACCACCAGTTCCTGCCAGGAACGTATATAAACCTCAATCCAGTCACCCTCAGGCCCACAATATCACATAAATACAAAAATTATGCTGCCACCACCGATCTCTTTCAGGTGGATCAGTAACCTGTTTGGTAACGTGAATTTACGGAGGAACGTATTCTGCTTGTTCAAAGAACATGAAGAACGAAACTAGTAAATTATAAGTTTTACTCCAGTAAGTTGGCAGCGTTTACAAAAAGATATACAAGATATTGCAAAAGAGATAATTTACATATATGCATAAAACAGTTATTAAAAGAAAAGGGATTAAATAAGAAAAGTACAAAACCTGTGCCACACGGTGACAACTCAGATACAGTAGGGGGATAGCGCCCCAAAAATGGTGTGTGATTCCTCCACGCAGTATTAAGTTTGTGCTACGTCTGATGTCCCAGGGTGGAATGAGGCCAAAATGGACGCTTTAGTTTTATGTAATGAAACAGAAACCAGAAAACTCCCACTTTGTTTACCTCACAAGGGGGGCTGGGTTTTGTAAACCCACCCAGCTGCACAAGACTTAAAAACTTCCATTTTTCATATCGTTGGATTGGATGCACCCACGTCCAAGATATATACATCATGTTTACCCTCGTGAATTTACATGAAGATTGATATCAAATATGACATATCTGGGATATGTGGAAGGTCAGAACTCATTTCCCAGGTTTCTGATTGTTTTCCCCATATTAAAGATAAACCATCATAAATGAAAAAAGGTAAACACTCCAAAAATATGATTTATGTGTTTGTAGTATGAATGTGTCTTATTAAATTTGAAGTTAAAAGACTGTAACTTAAGACAAAGGAATATCACGTGGATGCTGTAGGAAAACCAGCGCAAACCAGTTATCTTTCAGCTTAGCTCAGGTTTATGGCTTGTTGTAAAAATTCTTGACTGGAGGGAAGCAAAGCGGAGGTCTATGTAGCTCCCTTAGGCTGGGGTTACACATGAGCCCTTGGTTCTTTTTTGGCTTCATTTTTGTTAATTTTTTTTCTAAGTCCAAAAACTGACAGAAAAACTGATTGGATGTAATAAACACCCTGTCCGTTTTCTTCTGCACTTAAAAACATTGCTATGTCCGTTTTTGAGCCAAAAACGATGCTAGCAACGTTTTTGGGGTCCGTTTTTCAAAAAAAAAAAAAAAAAAAAAAAAAAATTTTTTTTTTTTTTTAACATGGGCCCTATGGAAAAACGGATCCGTTTTTTTTGAGGTGCCTTAAAAAACGGATCCGTTTTTTGAGAATTTTGGTCAAAAAATGACTAAGTCCAACAACGTTCAGGGGTATAGGAGGCACAAAAAGCACCCAAAAAAAACGGATTGGTCATGGAAATCACTTCCAAAAACGGATTTCTATGTGTGACCCCAGCCTTACAAACGAACAAGGGGCTGAGAAGTAAGCCAGCTCTGGTTGTCTTTTCAAACATTTTGAAACAATGCCAAGAATTCATATTTTCCTGAGACAGACTTTCTGGCTCTCTGTCAGGAGGTACAGTTCCAATAAACTATGCAGTCTCTCTTTAAAGTGGCTCAGGATGTGCGACTTCCCTGAGTACTGAGGCAGCCAAGTTTCCCCGGGAATGTACGGCATCACTGCGGCTGCATCTCCACCCAGGCTAAAGATTTTCCTTTCCCCCTAGTGAACCGCAGCCAGGCTTTCAGTCTCTATTAAATTATCAGTCTTCTGCTCGACAAGCGGGAGAGATTGCTTTACCTCAGAATTCTGGGTCGGGGTCTCCTGCCTCCTGCCAGATGACATCAGAGCAAGGTGCGGGGTTACTCTTCATGCTTTTTCTAGGGCTCCGCCTATGATAACACGCCCTTTCGGCTTCCCGCGCGCTTCTCTATGCAATAATGGCGGTTTCCTCAGAGTTCAATAAAGTCTATGGCATACAGGAACTGGTGGTACTGGGTCGGTACATCCTATTTGTGATGCCAAGTTGGCATACCCAGCAGGACCATGGGGTACTTGGAACCGGGCTGGATAGGTCCTATTCTGGGGAAGTCACGGATGTGACCTGTTCCATGACCCTGGCGGTGTGGTTAAATGTGGAATTCTTATATGGGATTACATACCTCCCAACTTTTGAAGAACAGAAAGAGGGACAGTCGATGCGGCGCACGTAGTGCGCCGCGCAAATTTTTAGCCCCACCTCTTGCCCCGCCCCTGACCACACCCATTTACAAGTGACGGACATTCAGATGCCCTTATTACTATTAATCTTCTGATTATTGCATTTTTGCTGCATTTTTTTGCCTTTTCCAATTCATTTGATGCATTTTAGTGCCATTTAGTACTGACAGCACAGACTATGGGCTGCCCCATCATGCAACACAGCAGGACGGCTGAGACTAGTGCCTGCCCTGCAGCATTGTGCAGTTCATAGCCAGGGATGTGCAGTCAGTAATCAAACATCTGACTCCGAATCCTCAGTTTCCCTGAATCCAACCCCACCAAAATGGAAACCGTCTCAGACGCCATCTCCACAGTCATGGTGTGCAGCCGGTAAGCCAAACCTCCGACTTCACCAAAATGGACACCGACTCTGAGTCCACAGTACTGTGTATCGCGCCCCCTGATGGCAGTCTGCCGTCCACAACAGGATACAATACTAGCTCTGGGGATGCAGTAGGGAGATGGGAAAAAGTTCCACAAGGTGAACTATCACTGCAGCCTCCACCAGTCGGGCCTTTATGGCAGAGTGGCCCAACAGAAACCTCTCAAATGAAGAATTTAATTTGAGTGATCCGTTTTATGCAGTGTACTGCAAATAATGGATCAAAAAATGCAGAGTCTGAATGTAGCCTATATATCTCCATCCTGGTATATATGGTGTCCCTTATGGTCCATTCGCCACAGAGGTACTGCACCTTAGCCAGAGGTGTGGTACCTCCCCCCCACCCCTGGTAAGGAGAGGGCACTACCCGGTACCCACACATCCGCATCCAACACCAGCCCACTCTAGGCCAGGGTGCTGAGGCAGAAGAAACCCCATGATGGGCAGACCCCATCTCTGGCTGGAGAAGGGGATTAGTAGGTGGAACAGTTAGGAAGTAGTGGAGCACTAGGAGGTAGGCAGTGACAGTTCAGAGTGGGAGGAGTTAATCCAGACAGAAACAGGAAGTGCGCAGTCAGTGAGTCGGACCCGGGGACTGGAGTTGTGAGTAGCTTGTCCTGGGGAAGAGGATGGAGAGAAAGTTGGACCCGGGGACTGGAGCCAGACGAGCTCGTCCCAGGTCAGAGAGGATGTAGAGTATCTGCAGAGACTGAGAGGGAGCTCTGAGGGGAGGGGAGCACCTCTGGGTCGCCACAGAGCCCTGTGTGGAGGAACCCCGTTCCAGTGATTGCCTGGAGGGACTTGCTGGAGGAGCTAGGCCACAGAGGGGACCGGCCCCAGACTAGTGGAAGACTTTAAGATTCAGCTAGCAAACCGGAGGTTGCAATATCTTTATGTGCAGCAGCCAAATCCGCACACAATCGCTGAAAAGGCAGCCGCATAGGCTCAAGGGGACAAGAGAGACGTCGCCCGACAGGACCCAAGCTGCTGGCTCTGGACAGTGTGCGTGAAAGGCAGGAGGGCGAGAGCCAGCGCAGTGAGATGACCCGGAAAGGTACACACAAAGGTGGTACCAAACAAGTGCCACCAATCTGCCTAGAAATGGCTGGATCCCTGACTCGGAGTACACAGCACCCGGCGGGTCGGCGTACTTCAGAAACTGAGTAAACTGTGAAGACTGCACCCTGCTGTGTGCCCTGATTTATTTACTTCACGACCTGCCCTGGGTTACACCTGTGACCACCATCAATAGACTATAACTGCCCTGGGGTCCTGCTCTACCCGTGGAGAGCTGTAACATCCCTGCTGCATCACCCCAGTGGATCTGAACCGCAGCGTCGGCCATCCAATTGCTGAATACCACAGGTGGCGTCACAAATTTAATCCCATATAAATAACCCCCATTTTTATGACACCGCCAGGCTCACGGAGCCAGGTCACGCCACCATGACATTCCCCAAAGAGAACTGAACTGTTCGGCCCGGTTCCGAGTACCTCACGGCCCTGGTGGGCGCGTCAGTATACATGTCCCTATTTTTCTCTAATTTAAGAAAGTATTCTACTCAACGTTCTTCAGCTCCCACATCACCCAGTGTCCTCTGTAACAACGCACAGCTGGTAGCTGACATTGGAGTGTGCGCCTTGATGCAAGAAGTGACTGTCATGTGCTGCCCTATCACGGTACCGCAGACGTCAGCTGTCAGCCACAGTTTGGCCGTCAGCGTGCAGGAACCTAACGGGTCTCTGTACATCAATGCGCTTCAGCTTGATGCATGTCCTCGGATGCACATCCAGCTGCAGTACGTGCTGGGGTCGCTCGGGCCCCTGTATCGCCAGGCCTGGTCTTGACCTCGATCCTTACAATTATGTAGATACTGAACAGAAATTGTTTATTCTTTTATTAGTGTTGTGAAAAAAATTCAGAAATTTGTAATTAAAAATACATTTTTGCTTGTGTCACTTTCCAAGATCTGTAACGTTCTTAATCTTTATGATCCGGGCTGTGAGGGGAGGTTTGTTGTGCCCTGTGCTGACATTACTGATACCATGTGGCTGTAGATCATATACTGATTGGCTGTTATATGCCATTCATCGCAAGGTGGAGGAGGCAAAAAAATAGATAGAATTCTGGCGATTTAATTGTTGTTGTTTTTTGTTACGCTGTCTACCAATCACATTCATTTATTTTGGATTTTGAGAGGACTTTTATGAATGCAGTGATACCAAATATGGGGGGGGATTATTTATGTTTTGCTTTTTATGGGAAATAGGGGTTGGTTATAAATTTTTGTTGTTTTTTTCCCATATGTTTAAAAACACTTTTTTTTTTCTCTGTACTGTAAGGGTACCGTCACACCTAGCCTTATCGCCGGCAATCCCATAGGCGACGCACGTTTTTGCGTGTCGCCCGAGGTCGCCGACGCCCATTTACACGGGGCGACACCTTAGGCGACGCTCAGGCGACGACCTGACCGGATATTGCCTGAGCGTCGCCCAAGCCCCACAGGCGATTAAGTCGCTGGCGGCCGCATACGCGTCACACAGAGCAACCACATTAGCGATGTGGGCGTAATTTTGAGCCGCATCTCGGAGATAGGCGTGAACATTATGTTGTGTGACGCCTTGAAGAAATGTGATTGGCCTGGGTGTCTGATGCAGAATTGACATGTACTGAGACAATTGTGTTGGTGTTAAAAAGAGACATTTGGCAATGGCACATCTCTGCACTTTGTAGCACACAGTGGGGCATCAATGCGCTGCTTTTTAATAGAATGTACGCTCCTGGGTATGGCCCCTTTGACATCTGCGTTTTATGCTGATGGCGGCAGTTGCAGTTAAAAAAACCGCAACTGCCACTATTACCGCAAGTGTGACCGCACTTGCGGTTCACTTGCGGCAAGCACCATACAATGTCTATGGGGCTTGCGGCAGGTGCGGCAAGTGCGCCAAGTGCGGTTTCGGCACTTGCGGCATACTGCGGTTTTTTCCCAGCCGCACCTGCCGCAAGCCCCATAGACATTGTATGGTGCTTGCCGCAAATGAACCGCAAGTGCGGTCACACTTGCGGTAATCGCGGCAGTTGCGGTTTTTTTAACTGCAACTGCCACCATCAGCATAAAACGCAGATGTCAAAGGGGCCTAATACACCTTTCAGCACCATGGAAAGGAAGACTACATTAATGTGGGACGCACACATCATCAAATAGGACGCCGAGGAACAAGACTACCAATCAGAACGCTGGAGCTGCCACCAATCCACGCGACCGCCGGAGATAGTAACTACGCCCTGAAACGCCTACTGAATAGTTTTGGTGATGTGTGCTGTCGCCTTTCACATCGCTCATGAGATGTTACACAGGGCGATCAGCGCACATCACCCAGGAATGGTCGCCTGGTTTCACATCAGAGCACTCAGACGTGTCGCCATCGCCCATTTACATTAGGCGACGCATTGGCGATGTCGCCGGCGACAGGCCACGCCTTAGCGTCGCCTGTGGAATCGCCGGCGATATCTCCAAGTGTGACGGTACCTTAATAGTCTCCTTAGGGGAGCTGAAGCTGTATCTTATCGCTTCTCCAGAATGCAGCAGTGCTACAGCCGCTATGTAGAGTGAAAATCATGTTCTTCTATGAACACCACATAAACGCTGGCCCTCACACAAGAACCGTCACGATAGGTATGGAGGTCTTCAGCAGACCCCTGGCTGTCATGGGAACCCATCACATCCTCAGACCTCACACAATACCGACGCAGCCGACATCTCCTGCCGGGACCGACGTGGCCGACGTCTCCTGCCGGGACCTACATCTCCTGCCGGGACCGACGCGGCCGCCATCTCCTGCCGGGACCGCCATCTCCTGCCGGGACTGCCATCTCCTGCCGGGACCGCCATCTCCTGCCGGGACCGACGTGGCCCACGTCTCCTGCCGGGACCTACATCTCCTGCCGGGACCGACGCGGCCGACATCTCCTGCCGGGTCCGCCATCTCCTGCCGGGACCGCCATCTCCTGCCGGGACCGACGCGGCCGACATCTCCTGCCGGGGCCGACGCGGCCGATGTCTCTTGCCGGGGCCGACGTCTCCTGCCAGGACCGACATCTCCTGCGTTCACTAGTCTGTGGCCCCTGCGCAGCTCCTGCTCCCTCTTGTGCAGGTGCGAGGGATGAACAGACTGTGGAGGACAGAGGAGATGTCAGTCATATCAATCAAGGCAGGAGAGATGGTAAATCAGGATCACAGTGAGCAACTGTCAGACATATAACTCTTGTACCCGGCTCAGCCTCTTTCTCTATTTTCTTTAACACGTAGCGTATTTACCACTTTTTTTTGCAGTGGCGCTTTTTTGCACAAAAAAACACAACTGCATTCACACAGTGCGCTTTTCCCAGTGCGCTTTTCCTGAGCCCATTTTATAATGCGACCCATGGGAAAAGTGCGCTGAAAAAAGTGCAAAGAATTGACATGGTCGTTCTTTTTGCATGTGTGCTTTGCAGTGAAAGCGTGCGCACATCAAAGAGCAAAAATATGCAACGTGTGAAAGCCATAGCTTTTGCTGGATTGCTTATCCAGTGTTGCGTTTCACTGCTTTTACAGCAGCACAAAATAGCAGTGCGTAGATGCAGTAAATACGCCACGGGTTAAGCCTTACTCCTGCTCTCTGTTATCAGCTTCTCATTTCCTGCCATACTGGTCACTGGTTTTAGTTCTTCATCCAGTGTCTCGTTCTCCAGGGTCATATCTAGGGGAAACTGGTGGGGCATTTGCCCCGACGCAGCAGGCAGGGGGGCGCCGCTGGACCTCCTGCTGCAGTGGCCAAGGACGGGTCTCCCCGCCAGCCGCCTGTTACGCCCCCCTGCATTGTTCTCCACCAGCAGACAGAGCTGCACACTACATCCACGGCTGCTCTGTACTGACAGGACCTGTGAAGATGTCACATGGAGGGGAGGAGTCAGGGGTCACATTATCAGCTCCTCAGTGTATGCAGGACTCTGCTGTGCTGGTTGTTATGGTGCAGGATAAGGTGAAGGTTATGTCAGGAGGGCTTTACAGTGTGGATGTAGCAGAGCCGATATTGTACTAAATGTACAGAGCTAAGCTGTGGGCGTAAGGAGTGGAGCTGTGTCTCCACGAGGTTTATGGAGCGGAGCCGCGTGTGTACGTGCCTGCATCAGTGCACGGTGAGGAGCTGCACCTGTATGAGGTGTACAGAGCGGAGCCGTGCCTGTATGAGGTTTACGGAGCGGAGCTGTGTCTGTGTACGGAGCGGAGCTGCGCCTGCATCAGGTGCACGTAGCGGAGCCGCACCTGAATGAGGTGTACGGAGCGGAGCCGCACCTGCATGAGGTGTACGGAGCAGAGCTGTGCATTTATGAGGTGTACGGAGCAGAGCTGTGTCTGTATATGGTGTGACGGAGCGGAGCCATGCCTTTATGAGGTGTACGGAGCGGAGCCGTGCATTTATGAGGTGTACGGAGCGGAGCCGTGCCTTTATGAGGTGTACGGAGCAGAGCCGTGCCTTTATGAGGTGTACGGAGCGGAGCCGTGCCTTTATGGGTGTACGGAGCGGAGCCGTGCCTGTATGAGGTGTACGGAGCGGAGCCGTGCATTTATGAGGTGTACGGAGCGGAGCCGTGCCTGTATGAGGTGTACGGAGCGGAGCCGTGCATTTATGAGGTGTACAGAGCAGAGCCGTGCATTTATGAGGTGTACGGAGCAGAGCCGTGCATTTATGAGGTGTACAGAGCAGAGCCGTGCATTTATGAGGTGTACAGAGCAGAGCCGTGCCTGTATGAGGTGTACGGAGCGGAGCCGTGCATTTATGAGGTGTACGGAGCAGAGCCGTGCATTTATGAGGTGTACGGAGCAGAGCCGTGCATTTATGAGGTGTACGGAGCGGAGCCGTGCATTTATAAGGTGTACGGAGCGGAGCCGTGCATTTATGAGGTGTACAGAGCAGAGCCGTGCATTTATGAGGTGTACGGAGCAGAGCCGTGCATTTATGAGGTGTACAGAGCAGAGCGTGCATTTATGAGGTGTACGGAGCAGAGCCGTGCATTTATGAGGTGTACAGAGCAGAGCCGTGCATTTATGAGGTGTACGAGCAGAGCCGTGCATTTATGAGGTGTACAGAGCAGAGCCGTGCATTTATGAGGTGTACGGAGCAGAGCCGTGCATTTATGAGGTGTACAGAGCAGAGCCGTGCATTTATGAGGTGTACGGAGCGGAGCCATGCTGTATGAGGTGTACGGAGCGGAGCCGTGCATTTATGAGGTGTACAGAGCGGAGCCGTGCATTTATGAGGTGTACGGAGCAGAGCCGTGCATTTATGAGGTGTACAGAGCAGAGCCGTGCATTTATGAGGTGTACGGAGCGGAGCCGTGCATGTATGAGGTGTACGGAGCGGAGCCGTGCATTTATGAGGTGTACGGAGCAGAGCCGTGCATTTATGAGGTGTACGGAGCAGAGCCGTGCATTTATGAGGTAAACGGAGCGGAGCCGTGCATTTATGAGGTGTACGGAGCGGAGCCGTGCATTTATGAGGTGTACAGAGCAGAGCCGTGCATTTATGAGGTGTACGGAGCAGAGCCGTGCATTTATGAGGTGTACAGAGCAGAGCCGTGCATTTATGAGGTGTACGGAGCGAGCCGTGCCTGTATGAGGTGTACGGAGCGGAGCCGTGCATTTATGAGGTGTACGGAGCAGAGCCGTGCATTTATGAGGTGTACGGAGCAGAGCCGTGCATTTATGAGGTGTACGGAGCAGAGCCGTGCATTTATGAGGTGTACGGAGCGGAGCCGTGCCTGTATGAGGTGTACGGAGCGGAGCCGTGCATTTATGAGGTGTACGGAGCGGAGCCGTGCATTTATGAGGTGTACGGAGCGGAGCCGTGCATTTATGAGGTGTACGGAGCGGAGCCGTGCATTTATGAGGTGTACGGAGCGGAGCCGTGCATTTATGAGGTGTACAGAGCAGAGCCGTGCATTTATGAGGTGTACGGAGCAGAGCCGTGCATTTATGAGGTGTACAGAGCAGAGCCGTGCATTTATGAGGTGTACGGAGCGGAGCCGTGCATTTATGAGGTGTACGGAGCGGAGCCGTGCATTTATGAGGTGTACGGAGCGGAGCCGTGCATTTATGAGGTGTACGGAGCGGAGCCGTGCCTTTATGAGGTGTACGGAGCAGAGCCGTGCCTTTATGAGGTGTACGGAGCGGAGCCGTGCCTTTATGAGGTGTACGGAGCGGAGCCGTGCCTGTATGAGGTGTACGGAGCGGAGCCGTGCATTTATGAGGTGTACGGAGCGGAGCCGTGCCTGTATGAGGTGTACGGAGCAGAGCCGTGCATTTATGAGGTGTACGGAGCCTGTCACCACACTCCTCTGTGTTCTGTTATCATCACCCCTTGTGTTATCCTCAGTCTGTGCTCCCATGTCTTTGATACCTGTGTGCTGTGCTCCTGTCAGTTCCTCCCAGTCACAGGCAGTCAGTGATCCAGGCTCCAGTGTGGAGGCAGAGCCCTCTGTGTCCCGGCTGCTGCTGTGCTGATGCTTCCTCCATTGCTGGGGAACTTCACAGAGGCCGCGCTGAGCCGGGATTGGATGACTGAGTTCTGTCCCCTCTACACACAGGGCAGGAGAGAGGTCACACGACTCACTCTCTGCACTGTGATTGGGTGCTCAGTCCTCCCAATGTGCTGCTGTGAGGGGGCGTGACCGGCAGCCGGAGGGGGCGTGGCCGGCAGCTAGAGGGGCCGTGCAGCATTCAGTGAAGTGCCAGACACCGGGACACTTCTAGTCCCGCACGGGACAGCGGGAAGCCCGGACTAAACCGGGACTGTCCCGCCAAATCCGGGACACTTGGGAGGTCTGGGATTATGTGATGCCACCTATGGTATTCAGCTACATAGGGCCAACGCTGCAGTTCAGGACCACTGGGGCAGTTGATGATGCAACAAAGATGACACAGCTCCCCACAGGTGGAGCAAGGCCCCAGGGCAGATGATACAGTCTGTGGTGATCGTTGGGGTGCAGGGTGACACACACAGGGAAAGAACCGGAGGACACAGAGTTGTAGTTTCCGTTACCTTTACTTGGTGGTTGCAGATGCAGTCCGGGGCACTTATTACAGATGGTAATGGAGGTTTGGTTGGCCTGTAAGCAATTGGGTGATCCATCACACCAGGGGAATTCGAAGGCCTCCCTTTTGCACTCCCCCTTTTGGTCCTTGCTGCCTAAAGCTATGCTGTGACCCTCTTCCTACGTGTTTAGTTGTTCATACCCATGTAGCAGGCAGCTTGGGCCTTTTTCAGGAGCCGCTCCTCTCCTGGCGGCTCTGGGCCCTAATCTGCTGCTGTGCCACCGGATATTTGGTGTGGCCAGAAGACTTGCAGTCTTCTGCCCTCCGGACTCAGCTGCTGGGTCTTCAATACCCCACAACTCAGAACTCCGGTGTGCTTTTCTCTGGCGCTCAGCTCCGAGATGAGCTCTGTCGCAGCTCAATTTCCCCTCAGAGCTCTTCTCCACGTCTCTCTTCTCTTCCCCCTCAGACTGTCTCCAACAGTTACCTCACACTGACTGCACTCACACTTCATGTTATTCTCCTCTTTTATAACTGGTCCAACTGTCTTTCGACTGCTCCCCTGAAACTGGGTTAGAGCTCCCCCTTCAGGCTCGGAGCAGGAAAAGTGTTGGATGCTGAGTAATACCTAGTGTGGGGACGCCTTCTTGCTTCCAGGCATGACATCACCCCCTAGGAGGGAGGTAATGCCACTGTGGCAACCGGACCCTGGGGTGCCATACAATGACCATAGTGCCACCTCACCACTACTGGACTCAGCGCTCCACCACCAATTGAGCAGACCCAACCTACTGTCTTCCTCCCCATTGCCTTGTAGAATGTAAGCCCCCAAGGGCAGGGTCCTCTCTCCCTCTGTACCAGTCTGTCACTGTTAGTTTGTTTACTGTATTGATAACTTGTTTGTATGTAACCCTTTCTCATTTACAGCACCATGGAATCAATGGTGCTCTATAAATAAATAATAATAACTGCTATAGAAGAATCTCAACCCTTCAGTAACATGATAACATAATAGAGATGGAGGGAACGGAAATTTTCAACACATCTTTATGTCACATTTTGGGGATACGCCTCTTCCTCAGGCAGTTTTGTTCTGTTTCTGCACTTCACCATATGTTTTTCATTGGAAATTGCTTTAAAAAATATATTGAAAAAGGGTTTCCGCATTGTGTTTTTACTGCTTTGTGAGGTTATTACAGAGGATTTGGAGATATCCTTATCTATACACAGCAGTTTCTCCTAAATTTTGTGACAGCCAAGTGTAATCTAGCGTGCGGGGAAACTGGGGGCATGATTTTGTGTAGATGCATCATACAGTGTCAGGGAATGGGGGATCATACAGTGTGGGGTGGAACTGTGCAGTTATGTGTGTGAGGAGAGGGCGGACGGTGGGGAGTATTGTTCTATGAAGGGCGGCTGTAAATGCATCATACTGGGGGGTATATAAAGAACTGAGCGAGGCTAGAAAAGTGAATTAGCATTAAATAGGAATTGCCACAGCTAGCTATGTGTCCCACACTTTGTGTCCCTCTTTCCTGAATGTCAAAATAAACTACAAGTCCCAGCATGTAATCACAGCATTCGGGCGTTATGGTGTGCTAGGACCTGAAAGCCACCCCTAGCAAGTTAGAATTTGCAAGTACCTAATATACAGCAATTCAGTATAATCAATTCTTTCATCTGCATGAATATGAAAATAGGTAATGTATTTGGTAACCTAAATCCATGTGTAACCCAAAGTAAGGATTTACAGGAAAGACTAAGGGTACTTTCACATTAGCGTTTGCGATCGCTGCGTGGGTCTGCGTGGTAGTATTTCATGGAACGCATGCTTAATGCGTACCTATCCTTATAATGAGTTGCGCAGTGGCATGCTTTTGGTTGCGTTTGGTTGCATATGCGCCCTCTTGCGTTTTTATTCTGACCCATCAAACGCAACATGTTGCATTTTTGGTGGGCTGAAATATGCGCACTAATGCGCATGCGCTTGACTACGTTCAAACAACGCATTGTTGTCTATTGACACGCAACAAAAAACAGAACCATGCGTTTGGCTTGCGTTTGCCATGCGTTTGCGTTTGCAGATGAAACGCAGCGATCGCAAATGCTAATGTGAAAGTACCCTAAGAGGCAGTATTATCATTATCATTTACAAAGAAAAGCAAGAAGCCAGCACAGTTTATGCCTAAATGATTTATAAGTGAAGACAAGGAGGCAGTACTATCTATGCCTACATGATTTACTAGAGAAAACAAGGAATCCATAGTATGTATGCCTTCAGCCGGTCTCTACATTGAGTACAGGGAATATTACCTATGCCTGCATCATTTACAGGTAAAGACAAGGAGTCAGTACTACAGGGTTTTCATAAAGTAACTATGCAGCCCAGTGTTGTGTTATTATAAGTACTAATACACAGTATATTTGTCCCCAGGTCCGGTTAGATTGCAGAACAGTTGTGAGGACTATGGAGAACAGTGTGTGGCGCTGCAGTAGCAACCTTGTTAAGTGTGACACGACAGGAAGTTCCACATCACCTACTGGCAACTATTAACCACTGCATAGTTACTTTATGAACACCCTGTATGTCTAGTATTATTTACAAGGAAAAACAAGGAAGCAGTACTATCTGTGCCTACATAATTTTTGTTAAGACAAAAGGGCGTACTACTCTTATGCCCAAATAAGTACAATGAGAGATGAGAATACATTACTTTCCCCAGTAATGATGGTTACCTTGCTCTCACTTGTTTACCTTATTCCCATATAGTAGTATTCCAGGAAGTCTGCAAAATATTCAAGATGGGGAATCAGGATTTCCATACAAGTGACGTAACTGTTCTGGATCTGCTTCCACTGATCCAATATCCTCTTGATATGCAATTAACGTGCCCGGCGGGTGCCGTGGGGTACTCGGAACTGGGCCTCTCCCTCACTTCTGGTGAGGTCGTCTGCGAAATCAGGAGTATTTGGTAATGTCACGGTGGCGTGACCCAGTCTGTGGCCCCAGAGCAGTCAATAAAAAGGGCAGAGGTTCATGGGATACATAGTAGTGGATTTTGGGGGTGGTTGTCGTTATGCCACCTGTGGTATGCAGCTATTAGTGGCCGCTGCTGCAGACCAGGACCTCTGGGGATGATGGGATGGATGGCAGCGTTGATGGTGTTGCTCCCCACGGGTGGAGCGGATCCCCAGGGCATTCGAAGTAGGGGTTATTAGGGTAATGGTGGGCCAGTGGGGCTGATCTGGCTTCGTAGCATCTCACAGGCCGACTCCTGCGGCCTGCATGGCATTTCAGTCTACCGCTCCTCAGGCAGGAAATGATCAGTCTCGCATACAGTTCTGAGTTCCAAACCCAGTTTATTTAGCTGTTCTCTGCTCACACCACAGATTAGGCCAGTTTCACACCACGGTTGTGGTGTATCAGGTTCTGTCCGATGTTTTGCAGGAAACACAGGACAGAACCGGATAGAACAGAACCGGAGGGCAAATATGCCCTCCGGTCCTGTTTTCTGCTGGAATCGGCAGATCGCAGGGTTCAGCAGCTGTCCCTGCTGAAATGTCAGGAGCGTGGCTAGCTGGGAGCTATCCGCGGTCCTGAAATCTCAGCAGGGGACAACTCCAGGTGCTGAAATTCAGCACGGCCGGCGCTGAGCTTCAGCACCCGCCGTCCGGGAACCTGACAGATTCTCTGTCGGGTCCAGTGCGATCCAGCGCACCATAGACTCCCATGTTAGGGGTCGCCGGATCCGTGAGAATCCGGTTTGGTTTAATTTTTTGCCCCGGCCACAAGAATGCTGCAAGCTCCGATTTTGTGTCCAGGTCAAAAAAACTAATGCAGCCTGATGCTGCCTGACTGGGATAAAACCGGATGGCAAATCACTGTCATCTGGGCCCATAGGGCTACATTGTGTAAAAATCGGGTCCGAGGCTGTCATGTTTGCATCGGACAGCCCCGGACCTGCTCACACCGTGGTGTGAATCCGGCCTTAAAGTTCAGGTTTAATCGCAGTCTGGGTAGTCCTTAGCAACCAGGATGGCTTGTCCAGTGCATCCCTTTAATGTTTTTTCCCTCTTGGGTCGTTCTTCCTCAGCGCTGCATGCTCGTCTCACTCCTGCACGCGCCTCCACACACACAGTGCCCCAATCCAGCAGCCACAGGCCTTGTCGAGCGACCGACCGTGTCCCCTAACCCTAGTACGGCTGCCTTCTCGGCGGGTGTGCTGGGAGTAGGCCACAGCGCTTCTAGATCTTATGGCCTACGGTTCTGTGGTTGGAGTGTAGAGTCTCCTCGCCACCCTCAGGGCCATGTCCCTGGTGCTCTCCCTGCCCCTCTGTTTTACTTCAGATTCCGGCGCACGGGTGGATCGCTCACTGCCCGTGCCCCTAGGGCTCCCTCTGTCTTTGTGCAGTCCATTGTCCTGGGACCCAGGACAAGCTTCATCTCTGCTCAAGTCCTCCGGGTACAAGCAACGGACAACCCATTCTTAACAGCTAAAGTGTCCATGATAAGATAACAATATCTCCCTCCCAGACTAGAATCAGTCCTTTACTGATGGGTTTTCTGGCAGCCACATGACATTGACATGACCAATGCAGCCTATTAGCAGCAGTCTTTCACTATTTCAACCAAGATGACGTCTACTCTGATGGAACAACAAGATTTGCTGATGATCAGAGGCCACCGACTGTCTGCGGCAGTCACGTGACATAGCAAAGACTGCTGGGAAATACATGGAAGGACATTGGAGAAATGGTGCCAATTACGAAAGTAAATAGAAGTTGATTTTTTTTTTTTATCCTGAATACTTAAACTGTTAAAAGGAACCTGTGAGCTGGCTTAGTCTCAATCAACCACCACTATGCCTATATTGTATCATTTTACTGTGTCCTTTTTTCTGCTTAGCAATTGCTAATAAATGTAAAAGCAATGTTAAACCCAGTCGTCTCCCTGTGTAAATCAGTGAGTGACGAGTCAGGGGAGACTCTGATTTGTTAATGCTCCCTCTCATCATGTAAGTACACCCCACTGGGCATGAGTGACATGATTTATAAGTAGTCACTCACACCCACTGGGGTGTACTTACATGATGAGAGGGAGGATTAGTATGAGGAAATCAATGCCTCACCCTAACTCACCAAGCACCCATTAAGTTACATGGTACAAGCACAGGATTTAAATTTAATTTCAAATTTATTCAGCTGTTGCTAAGCAGAAAATAGGGTGCAATATAGACATGGTGGCGGTTTAGGGGGGCAGACCAGGGCAGCTGACAGGTTCCCATTAAGAAGGAGTTACCCAGTAGAGAACAATTCCTTTAAATATGGTCACCTTAACATCCGAATGTTCACCATAGACAGCCTACTATCTGCAAAAGTATGGTATACCGAACCTGTAAATGCATCCTTTAGGCTGCCTTCAGACTTGCAGATGCCTCCGCAGCGTTTTGCAGAGGCATCTGCAAGTATCTGCATGCACCGCCGTGCGCTCTCATTGCCACCATTAGTGATCTGTGCGCAGGCGGATGCCTGCGTACAGATCACACACTCTCGTCCGCACCAGGGACGCGAGATGTTGCGTCCCTGGTGCGGGCGAGAGTGTGTGATTTGTGCGCAGGCATCCGCCTGCGCACAGATCACATATAGGAGTGAATGGGTGCGCACGGCGGTCTACAAGCATCTGCAGACCGCCGTGCGCTCCATTATAAACATAGGGGCCGCGGTCTGCATGCAGATACTTGCAGATGCCTCTGCAAAACGCTGCGGAGGCATCTGCAAGTCTGAAGGCAGCCTAATAGATACAATTATTAGTGCAACACAACTGAATGAATCAGTTAAGAAAAAATACACTTCTTGCTAAAACACATTAAAATTGTTTATTAAAAAAAAAAATAAAAATAAAAATGCAACAGATAACGCTGCAGATCAGAGCCAAATACACGTCCGCCCCACACAGAAATTTAATATGGTGAAGACGTTGAGGGTCTGACATAGATCCACGTAGAGATATCTTATGATACACATTGTTCTCCACAGAACACTACAGTATACAGCCATTGACAAGTGTTGGCACTGTTGAAATTGCGGAAAATGGAGTATTTCTCCCAGAAAATTATTACAATTACATGTCTTGTTATATACATTTATACACAGGAAAAAAAAAGGCAAGTTTTACAATTTCACACAAAATCCCAAAAATGTTGACACCTTTTCAAAATTGTGGGCAAACAACTTGATGCTCATTCAAACTCACCCGTGGCAAGTAACAGGTGTGGGCAATATAGAAATGACATCTGGTAGAAAAAAAAAAAAGGGGAGAAGTTGACTAATGGTGCCGTCACACGCATCAATTTGAAGAACGATATTGTTACCAATCACACGCACGCAAGATCGCTAACAATATCATTCAGATCGCTAGTGAACTCACCAGCGATCAATGGACCAGAGACATCGTGGAAACAATTTAAATATCGTTTCCACGATGTCTTGCTCCCGCTTCCAGCCTGCGGTAAGCGGGAGCAGGCTGGTCTGCAAGGTAAACTGCTGGTAACTAGGCAGCGCGCGCTGCCTAGATGCCCGATGTATACCTTGGTTACCAGCTTTCTCCACTCACTGGCTGGTATCCAAGGTACACAGCGGGTAACTAGGGTCCCTAGTTACCCGCTGTGTACCTTGGATACCAGCCAGTGAGCGGAGAAGGCTGGTAACCAAGGTATACATTGGGTATCTAGGCAGCGCGCACTGCCTAGTTACCCGCAGTTTACCTTGGATACCAGCTCCCAGCGCTTGCTGAGAGGCGCTGGGAGCAGGCTTATCGGTCGTCTCCTGGTGTCACATGCAGCGATGCTGTGTGTCCACTGGGCGACCACCGATTGATTTGAGGACAGGACCTCAAATCAAACGATGAATGATCAGCCGACTGATCGTTCATCGTTTATAGTGTCACACACAACGATGTCGTTTCGACATCGTTCAAGCGTCACAGAACATGTGACTTTTGAACGATATCGGCAACGATATCGTTACGTGTGACGTGGCCTTAAATGTTTGCATTGTGTGTCTGTGTGTGATACACTAAGCTTGGAAAATAGAATGTTGAAGAGAACTGTCTGAACACTTGAGAACTAACATTGTTGAAAAATATCAACAATCTCAAGGTTACACGTTCACTACCAGGATCTAGATGTTTCCTTGTCCACAGTGCGCAACATAATCAAGATGTTTACAATCCATAGCACTGTAGCTAACCTCAATGAACGTGGACTGCGGAGAAAAATTGTTGAAAGTTTCCAATGCAGGATAGCCCTGATGGTGGGTAAGCAGCCCCAATCAAATTCCAAAGAAATTCTATCTGTCCTGCAGGCTCAGGATGCATCAGTGTCAGCAAAAACTGTCAGGGTACCGTTACATGTCGCAACATTGCATGCAATTTCACTGGCAATTTGCTGGTTGCAGTGAAATCATGGACACATTGTTCTATTTCGTTGCTGTGTACAACTGGAACAATGTGTCCATGATTTCACTGCAACCAGCAAATTGCCAGTGAAATTGCATGCAATGCTGCGACGTGTAACGGTACCCTCAAGATTAGAATGAAATGAAACGCTATGGCAGAAGACCCAGGAGGACGACTCCACTGCTGATACAGATATAAAAAGTTAGACTGCCAAAATTCTTCTGGGAAAGTATTTTGGACAGATAAGACCAAGATACAGCTTTATGGTACAGCACATATTTCTACTGTTTACTGAAAGCGGAATGAGGCCTACAAAGAAAAGATGTGACATTAATTTCCACAAGGGAAATAGACATGTATATACCAAAGTATGTCATTGTAATATTTATCTTGGGGAAATACTTCACTTTCTGAAACAATTTGCTATTGATGGCAGCACTGAGGTCATGTCAGCAGTGATGCAGCCAGTGTCTGAGCCTAGCACCTCTGTTTAAGTTAATGGCAGAAACCACCGAATAATTCACTGCCACGCACCAGACAATAAAAATCGATGGAATCAGAAACTCAGCCGCTGAACCCAGAGAGGAGCAGTAAAGCACAGTATGTGTTTTTTTTATTTTATTTATTTTCCTTAAAGCAATCTGGAGCAGGGGAATTGAGGGTTTGCAAGACAGAGGGAACCTTTTTAATGTTCTATAGCTTACTGTGCAGCCTAATTTGGTACGAAAGGCAATGCAACCAATGTTAAAGGGGTCGTCCACTACTAGGACAAGCACTTCTGATTCCATGTCTCCTCCATGTAAAATAAAAGAGCCTGTACTCACCTCCTGTGCTGGTGCCTTCCAGTGCTGTCAGTATACGCGTTCCTAGGGCTCACATGACATTGTGACATCACGTGAGCCCCACATCCAAACACCTCTGGCTCTGCGTCACAGCATGAGGCAGGACAGGCGGCCGCGTCAAGCATGACAAGGAGGCGCAGGTGCAGAGGAGGAAGAATTGACTGGCAGGAGAGAGGCGGCAACGGCTGTAAACAAGGCGGCACACAGACCCAGGGGGCGTCAATTGCAGCCATGGAGCGAGGTGGCTCCAAGCACCAGAGACAGCCTTCATGGCATCTAAGTTATAAAAAGCTTATATCTCGGGGTACAAGCTTCACAAACACATGGGGGACCCCTTGACTGAATGCAGCATACATGCTGCATTCAGTGCTGCACTTAAGATTCACATCCATGGGGGGTGACAGGTCCTCTTTAATTGTAGAATAAGTAATAAATGTTAGATTGCTAGGGGTCCAAGTGCTGTCAGACTTACAGTGACCAGCTTCAACCTATACTCGGCTGCAGCTCCATATAACTCTTTCCACTAGGTAAGTGTGGTGGTCCCAGCAGTCTTGCCTAGTCCACAATGACTAAAACAAAGACTAAATCAAAACGGTCCATTTATACCCTTTTACAGTATTGATAAAATGAAGCACGAGTGATGAGAGGCTGGGTTACTGTACAATAAAAAGAAGACAGTTTACATTTACTCAAGACTTTTTATACAAATAATTATATCAGGAGAACAGAATAATGTACATAGAAAGGACTGATTAAAAGCATTGTATAAAAAATACAAATATAATGGAAGAGGTCTATAGTCACAACATTATCTTTTCATGAAGTTCTTCTCCAGGGCGGAGGATGTCCTCTGAATCCCATGGATATTGCGCTTCACTCTGTCCTCCAGTGAAGAGGACGCTGCACTATCCAGCTTCATCTGACTGCAGCAAGAGGAGAAAACGGAAAGTTGTCAGAAGATTTCAAAGGGGAAAAGGGAGAAAAAATATGACATTGGCTACAGCCAAACATGACAGGGGTGAGAGCTCTCCGTATCATCCCATACGTACTGAATGAATTTGCTGTCTTTTTTGTGATGGTCCTTCTTTTCATCGCTCTCCTCTTCTTGTTTGTACCTGCGTACATTACTTTCCCTATCTTTCTCCCTCTTCCGGGCGTCCTCCATCATCTCCAACCTGCGGCATTCTAGCTCTTCGGCAGAGAGCTTCCTGGGGCACAGAGAAGACAAATAGTAAACGTCTAATAATCTACTATATAATTGTCTAAGGGATTTTTGAGTTTGTCTGTAACCAAAATCGCGCGTCACACAGAGGCAGCTCGTTGGCCGCCGCCTTAGGCGGCGGCCAATGAGCTCAGAGTGTGCAAATAGCGCGTGCTGAACATTCGAATTTCGCGCCAATTTGCAGCCTGGAGGAAGCGTGGAGGAAGCGTGGCGGAAGCGTCGCCTGAGCGCCGCTTCCGCAGGTATGCACGGTCCGGCAAACGGTGGACCCAGCGCACGCGAGACAGCCGGGAGACGACCGGCGTTAGCGGTTAGTCTCCTGGCTGGCGAGCTGCTAATCGGAGCTCAGCCGCAGCTACCTGCGGAACGGAGGTCCGCGGCGAGCCAGCCGGGAGATGACCGGCGTCAGCTGGTCATCTCCAGACTGCTTGCAGCGGTGGTGCACTTCACGGCATTCACGCTGAACGCGGCGACCAATCAGAATAGCGGCACACTCTATGGCGCCATGTTTCAAATACACTGAGTACAGTGTATTTGAAATATGGCGGCAAAGTGCGCGCCGCTATTTTGATTGGTCGCCACGCTGAACGCTCCATGCTGCTCCTCTGGCTCCATCCTGCTCCTCCGGCACCATCCTGCCCCACTCATTCCATCCTGCCCCCTGCCACCATCCTGCTCCTCCAGCTCCATCTTGCCTCCCCCTGTTCTTGCTCCCTCCTGCCCCTCCCCCCGCGCCTCCATCCTTCCCCTCCCCCACACCTCCATCCTGCCCCGCTCGCTCCATCATGCCCCCCCCACGCGACACAATCCTGCCCCCCCTCAGCTGATCAGTTTCCCAGGCAACGACAGGTCCTAAAGGCCTGTAGGACCTAGAAGATGGAGGTGGAGCGAGCCGGCGGACAGGTGAGTATCCTCACTAATGATTTTTTTATTTTTACTTTTACTGTGGAGGAGCGGGGGCCAGGAGGAGTGGGGGGCCTAGGGGAGCGGAGTATCGCCATATACCATAGTGCTGCTATACATGTACTATAACACTGGGGAACACAATTTTTTTAGGAGTTAGGACAGACAACTGTTCTTAATTAATTTTTGGATGCTGAATCCAGAAATGATCTCAGTTTTTCTCTATCACGTCAAGTTTTTGAACTATAGGATTTTTGTCTTCTCAAAAATATGTAAACTACTGTACCAAAAGTGTTTTTTTTTTTTTTTTAAATAGTACAAATATGAACAAAAAATGAAATATATAAGAAATAGGCATGACAAATATGTTTTTTAACACTATCATGTTTTTTACAAAGGATATATATATCAGATAACAAGTCTTATTACAGATATCAGTGCAATTGTGCTTCTCTGGCAGGTAAGTTGTGGAGGAAAAACTTGACGTGCTAGAAAAAAACTAACTTCATTTTTGGAATCAGCATGCCAATTTTAGTATAAATCAGCTCAAAAAGCTAACTCAACAGAAATTTTTTTTCAAATTGTTCCCCAGTGTAATGTACCGCCATGTACCATAGCGCTGCTATACATGTACTGTAATGTACCGCACTATACTATAGTGCTGCTATACATGTACTGTAATGTACCGCCATATACCATAGTGCTGCTGTACATGTACTGTAATGCACCGCCATATATCATAGCGCTGCTATACATGTAATGTAATGTACTGCCATAAACCATAGCGCTGCTATACATGTAATGTAATGTACCACCATATACCATAGCGCTGCTATACATGGTTCACTCACAATGACAGAACAAGTTCTGTCAGTCACAGTATGTCAACTACATAGATATTCTAGAATACCCGATGCGTTAGAATCAGGCCACCATCTAGTAATCTATATTTATATAGCGCCAACATATTCCGCAGCATTTTACAATTCGAGGTTCATATACAGTCATAAGAAACAGATATCAAAGAATATAATAATTAAAGCAAAATAATGACGGCCCTGCTCATAAGAGCTTACAATCTACAATGAGGTGGGGGTGACAAAGTACAGGTGTTTATTTACAATGATGGTGCAACCAACTTAAAAAAGTGGAGAATAGGTAAGAGCTGCATGAGTGGCCACCAGCCATTCTATGTAAAGCATTTTGTGTCAGGTGGAGTAAATAGGCCATGTCTGAGTGACTTTGACTAGGGGGTATAATAGGCTGCCCTAAAGGTTTGTTTTTAGGGAGTGCCTGAAACTATGTAGGTTGTGGATACACCTACTTTCTTGGAGTAGAGCATTCTAGAGAATTGGTGCAGCTTGGGAGAAGTCTTGGAACCGGGAGTGGGATGTTCGGATTAGTGCAGATGTTAGTCCAAAGTCCCTTCCAGAGTGTAGAGAACGGGTGGGCTGATAGACAGAGATGAGGGTGGAGAGGTAGGGAGGTGCTGCACTGTGAAGAGCTTTGTGGGTGAGAATAAGCAATTTGTCATGCTCAACATTAAGCCCTGATGAAGTAGTCATTTTAGTGGTGGTGGAGTGGAATAAAGCAATTTCGTTAATCCTGGCCTCTCTCGTGGTCAGCACGGAGGACAACCAGTCCTTTTCAAACATCCTTCAATTGATCTTCCACGGGATCTGCAGCAGACACATCGCTTTGTCATTTGGCTTTGAAGGGGTTATGGCTTGCACAACCAAATAAGGCGAGTGTGTAAGATTACATGCCCCTCAGTTTATCGGATTTACGGCCCTATGTGCGCTTTCTCTTGTTTTTTGTCTTTCATCAGATCTGACTTCTAAAATGCTATGCATATGTGTCTGTCTATGGCTGAAGTTTCAAGACTAAAGGCTACATCTCCTCTGGCCCAAGATTACACAACCAGGTAGTTAACAGATAAACGCAAAAGGATTGTCCACCTCAGGGGCCAATTTTTTTTTTTTTTTTCTTAAAGCACCACTCCAGCGGGTTGTTTTTTTTAATTGTATTTCTGGAGTGGTGCTTTATAAATTTCCTGCCATCTGTCTTAAACTCGCCTTCCAGTAGATGCATTTTGTCACTGCCGCTCTGGTTGACCGCAGGCGATAGAAGATGAAGTGTGTTTTATAGAGCGTGCCTGAGATCACAACTCATTACATCACTATGAGCCTTGTTCAGTCTCAGAGTTGCATTGGGAGCCTGCGACATAACTTCTGACTCCTGGCCAGTCAAAGGTTACAGACACAAGATGGCGCCACAGAGCCGAAGCAGACTTGGTAACAGGTGATGCCGCCAGAAGAGGTGAGTATGACTCAAAGCGCAACTCCAGGGCTGGAGAAAAAACAAAAAACTGGAGCGGTGTTTTAAATACATGCATTTGGGGGGTTAAAAGTGATTTCTGCATTGGAATGCTTTAAAAAACATTGCACCATTTCCTTTCCATGGCCTTGTACAGTCTATTACTAGCTTCAGGGCGAGTTAGTCCATCAGTGAGCTCGGACAGTCTTAGGGGAAGTTTGTAACTTCTCTATCCTTTTTCAAGCTCTTCTCAGCTGATTTATGACCACATCCAAGTTGAATGTGCAGGGAAACAAAAAGCGTGTAAAAGCCAAATGGTGCACAATTTTTAACCAAGCCCAAATGCAAAAATGATTTTAGCCCCAAATACATGGCAGAACAAATTGTCCTCAATAGTTACAGAACCCCTTTAACCACTCCAGGACATGAAGATTTTTCATTTTTGCTCTTTGGATCTTTCCTCCACTTCTTCCAAGAGCTATAACTTTTTATTTTTCAGTCAACATTGCTGTAATTTTAAATGAGACTATTCAATTTGTCGTATCATGTACTGAATAACCAGAAAAAAAATTAAGTGGGATGAAATTGTGAAAAAAAAACTGCAATCCTGTCATTGTTTCCCAGATTCTGCATTTATGAAGTTCATTGTGCCGTATAAATGACCTGACAACATGATTCTCCAGGTAGGTTAGGAGTACAGCGATACCAGACTTCTACAGATTTTTTTTTTAATTTTGTACAGAAAAAAAGAAAAATCTGAAATTTGCAAAAACTCCATATAAACACATCCTGACTAATGCAAATATACGGCCGAGTGCACAAAGGGTAATCCTTAAGAACACCACATGGAGCAGAATACTCGCTACACTGATTGACTCTGTTCAACGAGGTCAATGATGTGAATGGTCATTTTGACCAACAATATTTGGCATTAATAATACCGGACTACAGGCTAGGAAAGGAAGTGGCATCATGGGGACACTGGAGAACAACAGCTACAGGCTTCAGACTTCACACTTCAATCACTGATATATGAAGCACACAAGTCCAATTAGAGAAAAGCATATGCTTATCATGAGTAGTAACTAATGTAGAATACCTACACATAATATCCAATTATTTCCTTTTTACCAACTAATCGAGCAGCAGGACATAGGGGCCTTCGCCACAAAGCTTATCTTTTGGGAATCACCAATTTCTATTTTTCATTCTTTTTAGCATGGAACAAGAGCTCTAGTTCATAACGTAGTCTTTCATATTTCAAATAACAAATTTATTAGGGAATGATGCTCGTAATCAACCAGTGGTTGCAATGGGATATTATGAACCTATGCCCATTATTACACTTAACGCTCTCAAAAGCATGTATACAGTTTATCCCATGTCCTTAATCAGAGGCACAGGGCTCCTCTTGCTGGTTAGTGGCAGTGATCTGCTGATTGACAGTTCGGACCAACGTATCATCACGTTGCGGTCTTGAACCTACAAGCAGATCGGGCTGTGCCTCTGCAGTACTGCTGGAGAGCAGGGGAACGGACATTGGTGGAGCCCGAGATTCAGCTAACTTCAGAGCAGCGCTCAAAACGCCTTATTGGAAAGACCTTGAGAGTTCTGCATTCCTTTCACAGGAGGCAGGCCAGCACTGGTAAATTACAGTAGCAGTAATGAGCAGCAAAGAATAAAATCCTTAGCTCTTGAGCATTTTGCAATGTTATCCAGTTAAAGGGAAGCTGTCACCAGGTTTTTGCCATTTCATCTGAGAGCAGCATAATGTAGAGCGAAAGACCCTGATTCCAGCGATGTGTCACTTTCTGAGCTGCTTGCTGTCGTTTTGATAAAATTAGTGTTTTCTCTGCTGCAGATTTAGCAGTTTGTGAAAATGCCAGACTACCAGACTAATGATAATCTCCAGATGAATAAAAGAAGAATTTTGTGTACTCACCGTAAATTCCTTTTCTCTTATGCCTATAATTGGGGGAGACAGGACCATGGGTGTTATGCTGCTGTCCACTATGAGGCGATACTAAGTATACTTCTGAAAAAAAAAAGAAAACAGTGCAGCTCTTCCCCTGCAGTATATACACCCTGGCTTGCTCCAGCCTCTCCAGTTTTGTGACTAAAGCAGTAAGAGAACCAAACAACACATATAGATAAGTTAACTACCACTGTATATAGATCAGTTAACTAGAACTGCAAGAAACTCTGATCTGAGATAACAAGATAACAGCCTGAAATAGGCAATAGAGAGGGTGCTGTGTCCCCCAATTAGAGGCTAACAGAAAAGGAATTTACGGTAAGTACACAAGATTCTACTTTTCTCCTTCGCCTCATTGGGGACACAGGACCATGGGACATCCAAAAGCAGTCCCTAGGTGGGTACACAGCTTTATCATGTCGGTCTACAGGTGGGCAACCGCCGCCAGCAGAACACGCCTGCCCAGACTCACGTCTGCTGAGGACTGGACATGTACCTTGTAATGTTTAGTGAACGTGTAAAGACTGGACCATGTGGCAGCCTTGCACACCTGTTCGGCAGAAGCCTGGTGCCGAATGGCCCTGGAAGCCCCTACCGCACGAGTAGAATGTGCACGCAGCCCATTTGGGAAGGACTGATTCTTGACTTGGTAGGCTTCAGTGATCGTTGTCCTGATCCATCTGGCAAGAGTAGCCTTGGATGCAGACAGCCCCTTACGGTGACCCTCCGGAAGAATGAACAGAGAGTCAGATTTCCGAAAAGCCGCCGTTCGGGATATGTAAAGGCAACGAGCCCGAACCAGATTCAGCGTATGCAACGCCCTTTCCACACGATGAACCGGCGCCGGACAAAATGAAGCCAGAGTTATGTCCTCATTCAGATGGAAAGAGGACACCACTTTGGGAAGGAAGGGAATGGGCGGAGAACCACCTTGTCCTGGTGGAAAGAGAGAAAAGGGGGCTTGCAGGATAGAGCAGCAAGTTCCGACACGCAATGGATAGATGTGATCGCAACGAGAAACACCACCTTCTGGGACAAAATACGAAGAGAAGTGTCTTTGAGAGGCTCAAAGGGAGGCCTTGTAGGGCGTCCAGAACCAGGTTTAGATCCCATGTCTCTAAGGGCCTTCTGTAAGGGGGAACAAGGCGAGCGACACCTTGTATGAAGGTCCTGACTTGTGACTTATTTGCCAGCCTGCACTGAAAGAGAACAGACAAGGCTGAGACCTGTCCCTTTATGGATCCTAAGGAGAGGCCGGAGTCAAGACCGGACTGGAGGAAGCCTAAAATAGCCGGCAAAGCAAACGGAGGCGGCCGGTTTTGGGACCTACACCAGGAGAAAAAAAGCTTTCCAGGTGCGATGGTAAATGCGGGCAGAAGACTGCTTCCTTGCCCTAAGCATGGTGTTAATGACACCCGGGGAGAATTCGGCCTGGGTCAAAACCCAGGTTTCGACGACCATGCCGTCAAACTAAGGGCCGATGAATTCTGGTGGTGAATTGGGCCCTGGGCAAGAAGATCCGGACAATCTGGTAGATGTCAGGCGGGGTCGGCGAGTAGACGAACCAAGTCGGCGTACCAGGCACGTCGTGGCCAGTCTGGTGCGATGAGAATGACCGGAACGTCCTCCGACTTGATCTTCTTCACCACCCTGGGTATCAGGGTCAGAGGGGGAAAGATGTAGCAGATATGAACCTGAGTCCAGGGCTGTACCAGTGCATCCACTCCCTCTGCTTGTGGGTCGTGGCATCTGGCCATGAATCTGGGTACCTGGTTGTTCAGACGTGAGGCCATCAGGTCCACCTCCGGTGTTCCCCACCGCAGGCATATTTGTTGGAAAACCTCGGGATACAGACTCCATTCTCCTGAGGCGATGCCTTGGCAACTGAGGAAGTCTGCCGCCCAATTGTCCACGCCGGGTATGTGAACTGCTGAACTCACGGACCTCGTGGATTCCGCCCATTCAATTATTGGACAAACTTCGTGCATCGCTGTCTTGCTGCATGTCCCGCCCTGGTGGTTGACATATGCCACTGCCGTGGCATTGTCTGATTGGACTCGTATGTTGCGACCCACCAGCAGATAGTGGAAGTCCTGCAGGGCCACAAAAATGGCACGAATCTCCAACAAATTGATGGTAGAGTGGTCTCCTTAGTGGACCACCTGCCCTGAGTCATGCGATGACAATAAATCGCTCCCCAACCTGTTAGACTGGCGTCGGTGGTGAGAATGTCCCAGTTTACTGGTAGGAAGGACCTCCCTGTTTGAAGAGAGGCAGGGCGGAGCCACCAATGGAGAGATTGCTTCACAGATGGAGACAGACGCAAGGTTCTGTCTAGGGTAGCAGGATTCCTGTCCCAGTGAGAAAGGAGAGCGAGCTGTAGGGGCCTGAGATGGAGCTGAGCAAACGGAACTGCTTCCATTGCTGCTACCATCTTCCCCAGTACCCTCATTCCGAACTGAAGGGAATGTGGCTGGGGACGGAGAAGCGTCCGAAAACCTTGAGGCAAGGCAAAGGTCTTTTCTCGCGGAAGCAAAACTAGTCCATGAGAGGTGTTGAACACCATCCCTAAAAAGGTGATGGTTTGACTCGGGATTGGAGAAGACTTGGGCAGATTTAGTAACCAGCCCAAGCGGACGAGAGTGTCCATGGTAATTTGCACACTCTCCTCGCAGTCTCTGAATGATGGTACCTTGATGAAGAGATAGTCTAAGTAAGGAAGGACCACTACGCCCCTGGAATGTAGTACCGTCATGACGGCTGCCATGATTTTTGTAAATACTCTGGGGGTAGTCGCGAGTCCAAACGGTAGAGCTACGAATTGGTAATGGTCTTCGCATATGGCTAATCGCAGGAATCGTTAGTGGGCCTGGGAGATCGGAATGTGCAGGTAAGCATCTTTGATGTCTATTGATGCAAGAAATTCTCCCTTGTCCATCGATATGATGATGGATCGCAGTGATTCCATGCGGAAGTGACGCAGTCTGATGAACCTGTTGAGTTGCTTGAGGTCTAGGATAGGACGTACCGACCCGTCCTTTTTGGGTACTACTAAAAAGGTTTGAGTAAAAACCTGTGAATCGTTCGTTTGGTGGTACTGGGACGGTGACGCCTGCCAGCCGGAGGGAATCGATGGCCCTGAAGAAGGCGCGAGCCTTTGCTGGAGAACTTGGGGGGGGGGGGGAGAAAGGGAAAAGGGAAAAAACCGGTTGGGAGGACGGGTTCGGAACTCTATGGAGTAACCGGAAGAAATTACCTCCCTGACCCACTCGTCATCTACGACAGCGAGCCAAATGTTTTGAAAAAGGGAAAGGCGGCCGCCTACCCGGGAGGAGTCTTCCGGGGAAAGGGATGAGTCAGGAGGAGGAAAATCTCTGTGATCGGGATCCCTTAGATTTTGACTGTCGTGAGCATGAGTAGCCAGCTAGATGAGGACCTCAGAGGTTTGAGGGTTCCTGTCTCTCCTTGGGGATCATTTATTGGATTAAGACGGGCGGGATGTCGACCACTCAAAGGAGTTATGAAAAGACCAAAAACGGGTCTGTTGGCGTCAAAAGAGGGGACGTTTGGGTTTGTGTTGTGGAAGAGAGGTACTCTTTCCCCCCCAGTGGCGTCCGAGATTAATTTGCCGTGCTTTTCCCCAAAGGAGTCGTCCACTGAGGTAATGTAGACTGGTCAGGGACTTTTTGGAGGCAGAGTCTGTCATTCACAGTGCCAGAGAGCTCTGCGGATAGTAATAGAATTAGCCGCTGCGATGGCTGAACACTTTGCGCCATCGAGTGCCGTTTGGAGCATGTATTCTGCCGCAAGGGATATCTGGGCAGCTAGGTCCGACCCATCTGGGGACTGTGAAGTATCACGGAGGGAGTTTGCCCAGGAGATGACTGCCTTAGCTACCCAAATTGAAGCAAATGATGGGGACAAAGCCGAACTAGTGGCCTCGAATATTGAACAAGCTAATTGTTCGACCTGCCGGTCGATGGGGTCTTTAATAGATGAACTGTCTGGAAGGGAGAGGAGAGTGCGCGTAGCTAAGCGGGAGACCGGGGGATCGACTTGTGGAGATTCAGCCCAGTTCTGGCCCAGAGTAGGAGGGAAAGGGTAGCATAATTCCATGGCCTTATGGTTGCCAAACCGTTTGTCAGGTCGGGCCCTGTGTTTGGTTATGACTTCCTGCAATTCAGGATGGTCAGAAAAATAGAATTATTCTTACCGTTAATTTGGTTTCTAGGAACCTTCCACGACAGCATAGGAGGTTGCCTCTCCACGCCCTAATTGGGACAGGAAGCAGAAGAGGTTAAAAGGACCCTCCCACCTCCCACTAGCCAGTGTCTTACAAAGAACCATAGCCTGAGAGTATAGAGAAGGATTTCCAGTTTGTCAAGGAGCGCTTCCAGATGGTTCATTGATTACTCCGATTATTTCAAAGAAATTCTGATTTATTATATATACAAACACTGTATATCCTTCTCTACACTCCCTGATGAATCTCCTGCAAGGTGGTTCATTTCAACTGTTTTGAGCTGCAGGCCAGAGGATCCAGACCATTACTCCACTACCCTAATACAGGGTTACATGCTGAACAACAAGACACCAAAAAGGTGAGGAGAAATCCTAATTCTGCTTAATATAATTATATTTCTGCACTTAGATCTGCGCCCCCCTTCTTTTTTCCTCTCACCCCTGTCTTGCAGACTTTACTGTCCTCAAAGACGTTACTGATTTAATAGCCTGAGAGTAATAATAATAACAGTAACACATTCCAGGATAAATCGAGGAAGATAGGGAGGGAAATAAGTGCTGTCGTGGAAGGTTCCTAGAAACCGAATTAACGGTAAGAATATGTTCTCTAGTCACCTTCCACGACAGCATAGGAGGGATACCAACGAACTAATACTTAGTCCTGCAAGCTGTAGTCCCTCCCTATCCTGCCAAAAGCCAAAACCCCAGGGGAAGCCAGGGCCAGATGGTAAAGCTTCGGGAAGCATGCAATGAACCCCAGGAAGCAGCCTAGCAAATCTGCTCCAGAGAAGCCCCAGCCCCTTGCCCCCCAGGAGACAGAGGGAAAACTGGAGAAACGAGCAGGAACAGCTGGGAAAGGAAGGAGTCCGGAAAGACATTCCGAAACCAGGAGGCGAAAGTACTTATAGCCACTGCCTCGCCCGTATGACGACCAAAAGGCCGGACAAAGATATAGAGCCACACGCCAAGGCGCCCACACGCCAGAGCACTGCACTATGGACAGCAAAAGAAAGAAAGTCCACCACCAAAGGAGTCCGCGGATGTTGACAAAAGGAAGGAAGAAACATCCACTGGGAGCGAAAGAAGGCCGAGACGACCTCGGGAACAAACGAAGGGTCCAGGTGAAGGACAAAGCCATCATCCAGGACAGACAGGGACGGGTCCTGGACAGATAAAGCCTGAAGCCCCCCAACACATCGGCCAGAAGCAATCGCCAGCAGAAACGCCAACTTGTTAGACGACAACCGGATATCACAGGAGGACAGCGGTCCAAAGGGAGGGCGAGAAAGCCCAGGCAGAACAACAATGAGGACCCAGGAGGGTGGAAGAACCGGAGTCCATGAACAAACACGACAAGCAGACCCCAAGCATCGCCGAAAACAGCGAAGAATTGCCAAATCAAAGGGGAGCGCAGTCTTATTAGCTACACGCCGACCTGCACCCATACCCCTGGGACATCCCCGTGAATCAGAGATGCCACGAGAGAAAACCAACGACTGGGATTACCCCCTGAAGGAATTCTCAGGAAAGCTCCAATCCTGAAAGAAGGTAGAATGGACTGGAAAGCTGACTGGGCTGGCAGATCCAAAGCCGCCAACATCCCCAGACGGTAGAGCTTTCCCATAGAGCTCTGACCGGCCCTAGCCCAAGTTCCTCCAAGTAGAAGAGGAACCTACTCAATTCAGTGGTACTGGAGGATGAAGCGACATCAGCCCGAACCCGAGCCTGGCCTTCCCTCTCCCAGGAGCATTCCCTCGAAAGGAGCTGCCAGAGAGAACGAGGAAAGGGAAGCCTGAATCTCCAGGAAAACCCGGGATCTCAAGCCATTCACCAGGCTAGGGTGGGAAGCCCAACCAGGACAACAGGCATTAATGGACCTCCCAGAGGGAGTCTGGTGCCAGACTTGTCCCCTGAACCAAAGCACAGTCAAGGGGACCAAACAAGAACAATGGCCCATAGGCAGAAAGGAGGACCCCCCCCACTCTCCAGCAGACATACACTGTGGCAGGGGAAACACTGGCACTGCAGATGCAGGAGAAGACTCAGTAGCACACATAGGACAGCACCTTACCGTGGCTCAGAAGTCTTCAGGGCAGCCTTCCTAAAGAAAGGCCTGCCCCCCAGTGTCTGTAACGAGTTCCCCACTTCCCGCCCTGGTTCCTGGGCTGGCCACCTGCAGTGGTAGCGTGGCCGCATGCTGACCGCCGGGTCCCGCCACCGGAACCCAAAAGCGCTACGCTCCCGCCGGGGAGCACGTGACCGGAAGTCCCGCCCACCGGCGTAACTTCCGGTTGCGCTGGAACAGCACGAAAGCGCGGGAAGCGGCCGGTGGGCTCCGGAACAGGGGAGGCCGTCTGCCAGGGAGCCCACAGCCCGCATCACCCCGAGGGGATCCGGAGGACCAGGGCAGCGGTCACACATACGTGGGAGCAGCAGGAGGAGGAGCGGAAGCCCGACCAATGCTGCCCGGCTGCAGACCAAAACCAGGAACAAGAAAGGTATGCTGCAGCTCGCCGGCCACCACAGCATAGGAGAAAGAAAAAACCTCTCCATGCCCCATGGGGACAGGAAAGACACTGGCTAGATGGAGGTGGGAGGGTCCTTTTAACCTCTCTTGAGCTTCCTGTCCCAATTAGGGCGTGGAGAGGCAACCTCCTATGCTGTCGTGGAAGGTGACTAGAGAAAGAATATATGCGGGCGCTTTGCCTCCTTGAAGGACACTGTGGGTTCCAGTGTATCAGATGGGGGACTATCCACGTTAAGCGTCTAATTAACAGCTGTTATCAGGTCCTGTACCATAGACTGGGTGTCAGGGTTCTCCACTTCAAGGGACATATCCTGCTCTGGGTCCGAGTCGTACAGACCCTGAGAAGGAAAGCCTGGTTCTTGGTCCTGGGATGGAGAGCCATGGAACCTTTCCGAGGGGGAGGGAGGAGGACTCCTGTGGGTTCTTTTATGGGTAGGAACCTGATGCGAAGAAGGGGACTCTTGAGTGTGGTCCCTAGATAAAGTATTCTGGATTTCTGCATTATCCTCTCATGACTCGGAGAGTCCGGGTGTGGATCGGGTTTGCAGAGCTTGGATGAGAGTCGAGGACAGTTTCTCCATAGATTGAGTCATAGAGTGAGTCATAGACTGAGTCAGAAAAACAGCCCATTCTGGAGTGGTGCGGAGACTACTAATTGCAGCAAAGGCAATGGGCTCAGAGGTTACCTCGGGTGCTGAGGTCGCTGAAATGGGGGGCTCAGGAGTAGCGTTTTGATCACAGACGTGGCAGAGGGGGGTTGTGAGACCGCTGGGCAGGTGTGCCCTGCAGGTGGCACATGAGGCATAAAAGGTTGCTATTTTAGAGGCCTTCTTGTTACCTCTAGAGCTCTGCATGATCTCAATACCTGCTGGAATTGACCCTGTAACAGGGTGTGCAGGATATCTCTATATGTGCTGCCTGGGGCAATGAACTTATGCTGAAGTTCCTGCGAGATGCGAGAAGCGCCAAGATAGAAGGATCAGCCCGCTCTGACGCAGCAGAGACCTGCAATTTCTGGCCGCGTGACATCATGCGGGGGCAGGGGGCGAGAGCTGGCGGGGGCATGCCACCAGGTGTAGGCCGCAAGCCGGGAGCTAAATTAGGCTGTGTGGCCGAAAAACAGCGTGGTCCGGCGCGGAGCACCTGTGGGGCTAGCGCTGCCCTAGTAATAGTGTGGTGCGGCCCCTAGTAATAAAGGCAAATGGACCCCCTTTACCCGTAAAATGACCCCAGAGCAGGGGAAAAAATAGAGGGGGGGAACTGGGTCCCAGGGGAACCCTCATTACCTTATGGAGGCTCCTCGACCCAGAACCCTGGGAAGGATATGGGGAGGGCATCTTGTGGAGTCTCCTCGACCCATAACCCAGGGAAGGGTATCTGCTCCCTGCAGAGGCATCCAGTAATACAAGTCCTGAGGCTGCCTCCCGTGATCCCCAGAGGGAACTGGGGGAGATATAGCCGGAGCGCCAGTAGAGGAGCAAAAGGAGATCGGAACACAATGGAACAGTCGCCTTGCTTCCTATCCTTCACGGCAGAAGGGGGTATGTGGAAGTAACACTCCTCGTTCCTGTCTGTTGATGATTTTTGGGAAATCGGTACGCGAGGGTACCATCGCCCTATTATGTCTTCAGGAAAAAAAGAGAAAATTAAAAATCTAACCATCTACTATTAATGGGGTCTATGGACCACATCTACATCCAAATGACACTAAGCAAAAACTGGTGAGGCTGGAGCCAGCCAGGGTATATATACTGCAGGGGAGGAGCCGCACTGTTTTCTTTTTTTTCCAGAAGTATACTTCGTGTCTCCTCCTAGTGGACAGCAGCATAACACCCACGGTCCTGTCTCCCCCAATGAGGCAAAGGAGAAATAGTGATTTTATCAAAACTACACTGAGCAGCCCTGTAAGTGACTTATCGCTGGAATCAGGATATCAGGTCCAATATTATGTTATTCTCAGATTAGGTTGCAAAAACCTGGTGACAGGTCCTCTTTAAGATGAGAAGACTAACCTTTTAATGTGCACTTACTTTGTATACCCCGATACTCTCTGTCTTCTATAAGCCTCTTTTTTGGGGGAAGGACTCCTCCTATAGTTTCGATCCTCCTTAGATTTCTCTCTGAAACATTAGGACCAAAGTAAATTTCATATTTCAATTCACAAAGACCTTCTATCATGGGTCGACTTTTCTCTTATGTGCTATAAATAACCTGGAATTACAACTGAGAGTCCATGTACACAACATGTCCCAAATTTCATGCAGATAAATGTCAGCATTTTGTAATGGAAAGACTCTTGCATGCACAGCATAACAGAGCAGATTATTAAAAGCAGAGACAGCATTAAAATATCCCCCTTCATGGCAGCATGGTGGCTCAGTGGTTAGGACTGCATGGAGACTTAAGGTACAGTTACGCTCTTCAATGTCGTTAAGATCTCACCAACGATCTCCTGAGCGCACAGTCGTTAGGACATCGTTTAGAGATCGTTGGTGAGACGTCACACATCTAGATATCGTGGATGACGCACCAACGATGTAGTGAGCAGGTATCGTTCACACAACCCAGCGAACAATACTTGTTCACTGCTGTGAATAGGAGAAGTCGTTAACGACATCGTTATTGCGTTGTCACACACAACAATGCAGCAGGTTGGCTGCTCGAGGATCGTTTGATTTGAGAATATGTTCTCAAATCTGCAATCAACGATCCAACGATTTATCGTAGTTGTATCTCGGTGTAACATGCAACGACGTCCTAACGATGTCGTTTGAACGACTCCAAACCTGTGACGTTTGAGGGATATCGTTCACGATCTCATACCGTGTAACGGGGTCTATAGTGGTTAGGACCATTACTCTGCTGCACTGGGGTCCTGGCTAGAAATTCCACCAAGGACAACATCTGCAAACAGTTTGTACATTCTCCCTGTGTTTGCAGGGGTCTCATTTCGATGCTCCCGTTTCCTCCCACACTCCATAGACAAGGAAGAAGATAAGGATTGTGAGCCTCATTGGGGACAGTGATGATGTTGTCCATAAAAGCCTGCGGAGCATACAGGGTGAACCAGATACTCACTGTACTCTGTCATTAGGAGGACTTCTTGAGCGGCCTCGGTGTCTGTCCTTTCCTTCTGACACGTCTCGTTTGTTACTCCTACTGGAATCTCGGACCTAGGAAATGAATCAGAACCATAAAACATCCAATATTTCTCTTTATCCTAGCCTACAATATCTACATACACAGCTGAGCTGAATTTGTGTTACTAGATTTAACCACAGATTTTCTTTAAAACTATTATTAACAGATTAGATTGGATCTAAGATCAATCATTTTACAGTTCTGAAATCTTCATAGCCAAAATGTAACAAACATGGATTAACATAGCTACATTGCAGGTCTTCTAGGTCAGTTGAAAGCGCCTGTGCAATAGGTATAATGCATCTGCCACAATCATATCTGTGACAATGTTAATAGACCAGTGGATGGATTTTTAAAAGCCTCAATGGAGAAGCCAAGTCCATGTCTTGGTGTCTAAGCATTGTGCAGATGTAATAATCATTGGTGCCAGGTTATTTTCACTGTATAAGATGAACGTAAAGTAAATAAGGTAGAGTAATATAACCTGTAGTCCGTAGCCCGTCACTTTCTGGTGAGGAGGATGGGATTGGGAATGTGGTCGGTGTTTGGAAGCACTGAAAGAAGAAGAGGGAACAATAGTGTAGACCCATGTATTCTACCTTCTGTGCGGTACAGGGATAGCCATGGCAGTCTCATATGATGGATTCATTTCTCACCTGCTTCTGTCATGCTGATCACCATCACTCTCTTCATCACTACTGCTGCTAGGACTTGATCGTCTCTCCTTCTTTCTCTTCTTTTTTTCCTTCTTCTTCTTTTTGCTCTTTTTATCCAAGCTTGTTTGGAGCTATAAATATAGTAATCAATTATATTAACCCAATATTCAGAATAAAAATCAAAATAGCAGAGGGCCAAAGACTTTCTGCTGATTCTTAACCATAGCATTGAAACACCAGTGTTTTCCACATTCACACAGCAATGCACCCTCCTAGTGACTAAATGGCAGCCGGGTGCCCGCAGCTGCAGGGTCCTAAAAAACATTACATTCTTTATCAAGGGCTCACATGTACCATGTAAATACTAGATCAATTTCCACCCTTCACAGTTGGCATCTTTCAGAGAAGAGAATGGCACCAAGTGTTTCGCTCACTCTGGTAAAATTAAGGTAAAACTTGTGTTGCTGTAATACGGAGCAAAATCCTCTGAGTCGCTAATGACATGTATCCGAGGAAAGTCTATTAAAGAGAACCTGTGATGATATATATCCCGACTGATCAGGTCGGCAATGTGCATCGCTGTTATTCTCAAGCCAAGTGTTCCATTATATAAGTGAAAAAACACTTCTTCCTTACTTACTTGCCTACCACACCCTGGCCTTCAATCATCTGAGTGGTGATACATACTGTTTCAATCACTATCCTCTGGACAGTTGTCACAACCAATGCAGGGTTATTGATAGCCTGGACAGACCACCCTTCATGCCAATTGCCAAGGAAATCCTGCACTTGCCTGCTGACAACAGTCATCTCCCCTGGCATACACATTGAAGCTGGGGGTGTGTGTCCCCAACTTCATCTGTTATGAGCACCCGCTCCAGAAGTCACAACGAGACAGAGTCTTCGCGCATGTTGCAAGACTGCAATACAGACTAGACTGCGAGCTGTGAGGATTGTCCAGTGCCGGAGCAGGTGGCGGGGTCATGTGATCACAGGTATGGAATATGCATGCATGCAGACACGTTCTGACTAGAATGAATTGAGTGAGACTGGATACGTGTAGCTAGAACGTGGCCTGAGGAATACACATGGCACACTTGCAGTCACGTGACCACCCCCTCCAGGCACCGGTGAATCCTAACAAATCTTTTTTAACATAAAGCAACTGCAGACTTTGTAACCCAAGGTCAGACAACCCCTTTAAAGTGTGGAATAAGCTTCTTTGCAAACTGTCCTGATTAAAAATATCCCAGTACTTTGAGTATATAAATCCTTTATATATTTCTATGGATTCAGACTACAAGCAAGCCACATTTAGGCCTGCAGTCATACGCCCACCATCTGTCCAGCATTGTTCGATACTATACGTCTAGTAGGAACAATAATGACAGGATGCACAGGTAGCCGGCGTGCTGCACCAATGTAAATAGCAGCCTGGTGATTACTACATCCTGATCCTGGAGCAAAACATTGCACATACCAGTTCTCTAATCATCTTCATTTTTACAGGATTCTTTAGAACTTCTCTTCTTTTCTCATCTTCTCGTTTTCTAAAGATTAAACGATAAAATAATGGTGAGAAAAAAAAATTATGAAAATATATAAGAAAACTTTTGACCAACCTTCCAAAAGGAACAGCATCACACACTGCTGGATCTCTATATAATGTACAGTGATCCCCTGACTGTAGATTATCAGGATAGGATCACACAGTGCTGGATCTCTATATAATGTACAGTGATCTCCTGACTGTAGATTATCAGGATAGGATCACACAGTGCTGGATCTCTATATAATGTACAGTGATCCCCTGACTGTAGATCATCAGGACAGGATCACACAGTGCTGGATCTCTATATAATATACGGGGATCTCCTGACTGTAGGCTATCAGGACAGGATCACACAGTGCTGGATCTCTATATAATATACAGTGATCTCTGAATGCAGATTTTCAGGACAGGATCACACAGTTCTGGATCTCTATATAATATACAGCGATTTCTGAATGCAGATTATCAGGATAGGATCACACAGTGCTGGATCTCTATATAATGTAGTGATCTCCTGACTGCAGATCATCAAGACAGGATCACAAAGTGCAGGATCTCTATATGATGTACAGTGATCTCCTGTCTGTAGATTATTAGGACAGGATCACACAGTGCTGGATCTCTATATGATGTACAGTGATCTCCTGACTGTAGATTATAAGTACAGCATCACACACTGCTGGATCTCTATATAATACTAGCTGTGAGCCCGATTCTAAAGAATCGGGAGTCTTGAATCTGTATATAATTTTTTTAAGAGTTGTAAATAATAGACTTAAACACCAGATATATGACTAAGTAGGCGATGTAGGCAGAACTGTGAGGGTAGCAATATAGTGGAGGTGTAGAAAGAGTTAATGTCCGACTAACAGGACTATAACAGAGTAGGAACTTATAATGATATCAAAAATGTTATTGAAGGAGGTAATGTCCCACAGGCACTCCCACAACAGACTCAGCGCTGTAAATTATATCCAAAATGGTGTTCAAGGGGTTAATGTACCAGTGGCAGTAGTTATAAACACTACCAAATATGCAGTTAATGCTGAACTGGTATATAATGGGTTAATTTCGCAGTGTCATTACAACTATACACTGTGTAATAGAAATAACAACAATAATGGAATATAAGGGGTTAATGTTCCTACTGGCAGTAGTAATAGAGACTACAAAGTATGGAGTTAAGGCAGAAATGGTATATAAGGGGTTAACTTCGCAGTGGCAGTACAACTACACACTGTTATAGAAATTACAGATAAAACGAAATGTAAGGGGTTAATGTTGCTACTGTCATGAGTACAATGAGAGAAGCGCCTCACTGGCCATTGAGATACATGGAGGACTTTGAGTTTGACTTTGAGTAAATTTGAAACTCAAAGTCGTCCATTATATCTCAATGGGAAGTGAGACGCTATTCTCATTGGTCGCTGTGTGCTGGCGCCGACCAATGAGAATAGCGCCTCACTTACAGCGGTAATGGACACTTAAAGTTTCAAATTTACACTGGAAGTGAGGCGCTATTCTCATTGGTCGCTGTGTGCTGGCGCCGACCAATCAGCATAGCGCCTCATTACCATATTGAATACACAGTCGTCCTTTAGAGTGTGCCGATGGCCGGGCCCCTTGGTTCTATTTTCGGCCACGGGGGGGGGAGACTCGCAATGGACCTACGTGCCGGAGTTACCGCGGCTGCAACAACTCGCCACCGGGAACGACCGCTAACGCCGGTCGTCTCCGGCTGCTCGCCGCGATCCTCCCGCATAGGGCGGCCATCTTGTGCGGGTGGAGCTGGCCAAATATCCGACCACAACACTACGGAAGTGGCTTCGGGTTTGGCCGGAAGTGGCTTCGGTTTGGCCCGAATGTAGGCTTCGGGCTTTACAAATAGCCTACAGTCAGGGATCACTGTATTATCAGGACAGGATCACACAGTGTTGGATCTCTATATAATGTACAGTGATCTCCTGACTGTAGGTTTATCAAGGACAGGATCACACAGTGCTGGATCTCTATATAATGTACAGTGATCTCCTGACTGTAGATTATCAGGACAGGATCACACAGTGCTGGATCTCTATATAATGTACACTGATCCCTGACTGTAATAATCATGGACAGGATCACACAGTGCTGGATCTCTATATAATGTACAGTGATCTCCTGACTGTAGATTTTTCAGGACAGGATCACACAGTACTGGATCTCTATATAATGTACAAGTGATCTACCTGACTGTAGATTATCGGACAGGATCACACAGTGCTAGATCTCTATATGAATGTACAGTGATCTCCTGACTGCAGATTATAGTACAGGATCACACATGCTGGATCTCTATATAATGTACAGTGATCTCCTGACTGTAGATTATCAGGACAGGATCACACAGTGCTGGATCTCTATATGATGTACAGTGATCTCCTGACTGTAGCTATCAGGACAGGATCACACAGTGCTGGATCTCTATATAATGTACAGTGATCTCCTGACTGTAGATTATTAGGACAGGATCACACAGTGCTGGATCTCTATATAATATACAGTGATCTCCTGACTGTAGATTATCAGGACAGGATCACACAGTGCTGGATCTCTATATAATATACAGTGATCTCCTGACTGTAGATTATCAGGACAGGATCACACAGTGCTGGATCTCTATATAATGTACAGTGATCTCCTGACTGTAGATTATCGGGACAGGATCACACAGTGCTGGATCTCTATATGATGTACAGTGATCTCCTGACTGTAGGTTATCAGGACAGGATCACATAGAGCTGGATCTCTATATAATGTACAGTGACCTCCTGACTGTAGGCTATTCAGGACAGGATCACACAGTACTGGATCTCTATATGATGTACAGTGATCTCCTGACTGTAGCTATCAGGACAGGATCACACAGTGCTGGATCTCTATATGATGTACAGTGATCTCCTGACTGTAGATGATCAGGACAGGATCACACAGTGCTGGATCTCTATATATGTACAGTGATCCCTGACTGTAGATGATCAGGACTGGATCACACAGTGCTGGGTCTCTATATAATGTACAGTGATCTCCTGACTGTAGATTATCAGGACAGGATCACACAGTGCTGGATCTCTATATATGTACAGTGATCTCCTGACTGTAGATTATCAGGACAGGTATCACACAGTCCTCAGTTATGAGAAATTCTTGTAGCACAGAACATTATAAAAGCTATAGTCACCTAATCATAAAGAGCGGATCCTCACGAATCTTGTTTGCAATATCCAAGGTTGATGCAGATCCAGGTTTACTGAATATTGACCCTGGGAGAAGTCCAGTTTCAGTGGATGGACCGGATTCTGGATCTTCCATTTTATCAAGGATGAACTTGTCCACTGGGCGTCCAAGAAGGTATTCATCTCTGTTCACCATCCCGCCAGGCCCCTGGTACATCCAATCTAACTTTTCATCTTTTTTTCTGAGGGAGCATTAATAAGAGAAATTAACAGATACTGAAAAAAGGAATACAAGTGTAAATGTATTAAAATGTTGTGTAAGGTTTGAGAAAATGTTTCACATTTTTAAAGGGACCTGTCATCTGGTTCATGCTGCCAAACCTGTGGGCAGCAGAAATCTGGCAAGTACTGTATATTTTTCTCTGAAATGCTCTGCTTTTCAGAAAAAAAAAAAATATATATAGTAAGACGATCTGCCCATTGCTGGAGACTAACTATTCCTGCTGAACCCGGACATACCGCCCCAGTCCTGGTACAAGTGATTGATAAGACAAGAAAACACAAGAGAGACAGCTGTCAGTCACCTCTAGAAGTGCTGGGAAGAGCAAGAGCCGTCTGGGGCGGCCGCACTATCTGGTCTCCAGCCAGACTTAACTAGATTTTCTCTGTAAAAAACTTTATTTTTCAGTCCCCTTAGGGGATGTGAGCCTACTATCATCCGGTCGCCTATGTTATATACTGCAATAATACAGCATTGTGCCATTTAATAACAATTAGGTCTGCTATGAAGGCCAGCACACACTTCAGAGGCACAGTATGGAAGAATGAACAAGGAAGGGGGGGGGGGTGTAGGCCGACAGGACACCCTCGGCTGCCATGGAGGACCATCCTCACCCAACAACAGCATTGAACGTGCGTACATACATGTGCGCCCTTGCTTGCACACTTACAGATTGACAGTGGAATTACAGCAGCAGGCTATTATGACTAATGGATTTACTTTATGAACTGTTTCACCCCTATACAAAAGTGAGTTTGCAATATTATGTGATTTCTGAAAAGTTACAATTCATAAATCTGGCTTAGAATCAAACCTTTCACCAGTTTGACAATGTTACATTGGACACAAAGGAATAGTAGCTGCAGAGCAAAAGACTTTATATTTCTCAATTTCTCATCTCTGTTGGGGTGACCTTAGCTAGTGAAGTTTAGATTCTAGTTTTCGCTAAGGCCAAAGGCAGTTGCAGAGATTAGTTTCTAGGAAAATACCGTATGTGTTTTTTTCCCTGTAAGACGCTTTCCAAAAAAAAAATAAATAAAAAAAAAAAAAAAACACACAACACAACCCCTACAGAACCTCAGAGACTATTTTCTCTTTGTAGGACATGCAATGACACAGTCCAGCTCTCCTCATTGATCCCAATGCCGGTATCTTGTGTCATTACAAGAGGGGATATTGAAGAACAGATGTGAATCATTATAAACACCTCTTGCAGCTCTCATTTCCGTGCACTGTCAGCTCTGCTGCCCATTCCCCCACTCTAACATTGCCAAGAAATGAGAGCTGCAAGACATCTTTATAGTGACACATCTTTGCTCTACTCCCCTGCTTTTAATCACAGTAGATGTTGGCAGTGAAATCAGTAAAAAGAGCAGGTCTGTGTGTCCAGTGGTGGATAAATCATAGGTGCAACCTGTGTGGCAGCAAAGGGGCACAAGAGGTAAGAGGACCACTCCACTTCCAGATGGGATTGTGCATTGTGGTGAGCTATTGGACTGAAAAGGCCCATATACTGTTCTTACACAAGGGCCCTTTTCTGTCAGTGTCATTAAACGGTCCTGCACTGAGAAGCCGTGTCTGACCTTCTCTGCAGGGGTGTTTGTCCTGCATGACAACTACTAACTATGACTGGTCAATGTCACACAGGGAGAAAACCTCAAATATCACTGTTGGTTGTAGCTTATAAAATTTAGATTTTAATGTTCACTAATATTTGGATATGAATGAAGCAAAGATAAAATTATAATTTTATTCAAAAAAGCACCACAGAATCTTATGTAAATTATTATTTTTAAAAGGACATGTAAATGATGTGAAAGGAGAAGTCCTTGTTGCATCGTTCTGCCCCTGCAAGTACAATTCATTGCACCCCACTATGTTAACAGTGGTCGATCAAGAGCATTGCATTAATTAAATCCTCAGCCCTACAAACACTGATAAAGCATGAGCCATGAGCACACAGTGTCAGTGAGCAGGTCTAATCTCATCATTCTCTCCTGTATGCAACAGCCACTCAGTGCACACAAGATCAATGGGCGGCCATGGCTGACATGAGATGAGGACAAGGATGAGCTCACACTCCGACACTCTGTGCGCATGTCGTCATGCCGCTCTACAGTCAGCATCAGCTGCCCCTTACTATGTGATCTTGTGTGTGGCGGGCGGCAGCTGCAGACAGGAGAGGAGGATGAGAACAGACCTGCTCACTGACACGGTGTGCTCATGCGTTAGTGTGTGCAGGGCTGAGTCCTCTATGCGAATGCTTTAATTAGAGATTTGGACAGACTCCCCATAAGAGTACAGAGCCTTAAGTTTTATTGCGGCCACATTTGAGCATATACTTAAACTATCAGACAAATTATTTCAGATGACAGCTTTGCTCCCCGCTGCAAGGCACAGCTGATCCATACTAATATCAATACAGGAAGGGAGCGCCACAAATCACTGTTCACCATCACCATTATACAACTGTAACTGTTTGGAAGGGTAAGAATGATTTGTCACATAGGTGACCCGCATTCTCACTCATTCCAGCCTCTCACTTCACAGCTCCCGTATCCTCCGCATATCTTTGCATTTCCTCTCGAGCCCTCTCATCCCGCAGCTCCTTCTGAAGCTCCTCGATTTTCTTCTGTTCCGCCTCATGTCTTTGTTCGGCTTTCCACACTTTCTCCACATTGCGTAAGGTCTGTGGATGCCAGCTCTTCTTCAGATTCTAAGGAAATAAACAGAATTGGCAAGGTTTAATGATACGCTCGGATCCTTCAGACGAAACATGAAAACCCATCTCTTAAGGAAAGCTTACAGCCTGCAATGACCGAGCCGCCGTCCCACCGCCACCGGAGCTGCTGCATCCCTGACCTACTGTCTCCTCCCCAATATACTGTAGAATGTAAGTCCGCAAGGGCACGGTCCTCTCCCCTCTGTACAAGTCTGTCACTGTTAATTTGTTTACTGTAAACTATATCTATAATTTTATATGTAACCCATTCTCAAATACAGCACCATGGAATTAATGGTGCTTATAAAAAAATAAATATGCATGTGCTTATGTTCTGAACTATTTGGGACCAATATGTATTTCAGAATCCAGTAATGATGACTTAATTGCCAAATCAAGCATTTATAACCGGAAAAAGACATTCCTTTACCAAGCTAAAAGATTCAGTCCCCTGCTTTATCCTCGTATCTACTGCTTTTTCAGACTATAAGACGCACCCAACTTGTGAGAATTGAAGTTAATCTTATAGTACAAATTTAGGTTACCAGGGGGATGGAGGGCATCGGTGGTAAAGCGAGGTAGGAGCCATTGATGTCCTGGCAGTGAGCTTCAGGAAAATGGTACTGGAGACCGTGCATGCGCAGGTTGAGATCTCGCACTGCCACTATTTCCCTGAAGCCCATTGCTGGAAGATCAATGGCCCCTGGCTCACCCCCCTCTTCCCAGACTAGGCCCACAGCATCATCCCACTCCTGCTTCCTGAAGTGGTGACCCTGTCTCCTGTGATCCTGCTCCACCGCACCCTAGGTATAGCTGCATTCAGGACTGTATGACACACACCCATTTTTCTCACAAATTTTGGGGAGGAAGTTGGTGTCTTATAATCTGTATAATACGGTACATGGGCTTGCCATGGCAAGCCCCTTTATCCTGACAACTACCCACTCCTAGCTATACCTCAGTTAATTGGGAGCCCTTTTAATAAACCCGATGTTGGGGCAGGGTATAAAAAACAGGTAGTATAATATATTTTTCCAAGGATGATATATATTTTACATGAATAGTAGATAAAGCAGCAGAGGGAGTCCACTAAGAGATTATTATAGCGAATTAATTAATAAATTTATAATGGATTAATGGATAGTATAGGGAATAGAACCCCCATCATGTAGGCAGCTGTAGAGCCTTCAGTATACATCTGTGTGTAAGGCTAGGGTCACACTTGCGTTTTTTTCATGCTTTTTTGGAGCCTGCGTTTTTAAAAAAAAAGCATGTAAAAACGCACCCATAGGCCCCCATGTTAAAAAACGGATACCCTAATAGAAAAAAATGCATGTCTTAATAGCAAAAACACATGCCTAAAGTGCCATGCGTTTTTGGCATGAGTTTTTGCACTTATGTGAGTAGCTGCCTTCAAAAACGCATGCAAAAAAGCATGGTACATTAGTACCATCCAAAAACGCATGCGTTTTCCATAGGGGTCCATGTTAAAAAACCATGTTTTTAAAACAGCACCAAAAAAATAGTTCAGAATTTTTTTTGGGTGCTGATTTAAAAACGCAGGGTGCCATCAGACACCTTAAAAAACGCATGCAGAAATGGAAAAAAGCATGCAGAAACGCATGCTTTTTTTAAGGCACTTAAAAAACTCATGCTAAGTGTGACCCTATCCTAAAGAGGAGATATAACCTCCATCATGTTGGCAGCTGTAGGGCCTCAGTATATATATGTGTGTGTATAAGTGGAGATATAACCACAATCATGTAGGCAGCTGTAGAGCCTTCACAATATATTTGTGTGTATAGTAGAGCTATAACTCCCATCATGTTGGCAGCTGTAGGGCCTCCAGTATATATATGTGTGTGTATATAGTTGGAGATATAACCCTAATCACGTAGGCAGCTGTAGAGCCTTCAGGATATATTTACGGTATGTGTGTTGTGGCTATCCAAGTGAGTGCCGTATATATTATGAAGTGGAGCTATAACTCCCATCATGTTGGCAGCTGTAGAGCCTCAGTATATATTATGTGTGTGTATAAGTGGGACTATAACTAATCACGTGGCAGCTGTAGAGCCTTCAGGATATATATTATATGTGTAATAGTGGAGCTATAACTCCCATCATGTGGCAGCTGTAGAGCCTTCAGTATATATTTATGTGTAATAGTGGAGCTATAACTCCCATCATGTTGGCAGCTGTAGGCCTTCAGTATATTATGTGTGTGTGTATATAGTGGAGTATAACTACATCATGTGGCAGCTGTAGAGCCTTCAGTATATATTTGTATGTGTATAGTGGAGCTATAACTCCCATCATGATGGCAGCTGTAGAGCCTTCAGTATATATTTATGTGTAATAGTGGAGCTATAACTCCCATCATGTTGGCAGCTGTAGAGCCTTCAGTATATATTTAGTGTGTATAGTGGAGCTATAACTCCATCATGATGGCAGCTGTAGAGCCTTCAGTATATATTTATGTGTAATAGTGGAGCTATAACTCCCACATGATGGCAGCTGTAGAGCCTTCAGTATATATTTATGTGTATAGTGGAGCTATAACTCCCATCATGATGGCAGCTGTAGAGCCTTCAGGATATATTTATGTGTAATAGTGGAGCTATAACTCCCATCATTATGCAGCTGTAGAGCCTTCAGGATATATTTATGTGTAAGTGGGGCTATAACTCCCATAATGTTGGCAGCTGTAGAGCCTTCAGGATATATTTATGTGTGTATAGTGGGGCTATAACTCCCATCATGATGGCAGCATAGTGCCTTCGGTATGTATAGCTAAAGGTATGTGTATAGTGGAGATATAACCCTCATCATGTTGGCAGCTGTAGAGCCTTCACGATATATTTATGTGTGTATAGTGGAACATACCCCCCTCATTTTGGCAGCTGTAGAGCCTTTTGTGTTATATATTAATATATATATATATAATATTAATATATATACACACACCTGTATGTAATAGTGGAGCTATAACCCCCATCATGTTGGCAGCTGTAGAGCCTTCAGATACATTTTTGTGTGTATGTGGAGACATACCCCCATCATTTGACATCTTAGTTTGTGAGATACCTAATATATATATAATATATACACACACACACACACACTGTATGTTATATGGAGCTAAACCCCATCATGTTGGCTATTTCATACACATATCTTTGTTATAGTGGAGCTACAACTCCCACATCATCTGTTGTGAGATTACCCCACATCTCGTACATCACACACACACACACACACACACACACACACACATCTTTGTTTGGAGATATAACCCACCATTTGGCATATTACACCACTCTTTGTTTAGTGGAGATATATAACCCCCATCCATGTTGGCATATTATATACACACACATCTTTGTTTAGTGGAGATATATAACCCCCATCATGTTGGCATATTACACACACATCTTTGTTTAGTGGAGATATATAACCCCCATCATGTTGGCATATTATATACACACACTTAGTATACACCCATCTGTTGATATTCCCCATGTTAGTGGAGTACAACCCCCATCATGTGTGGCCCCCGCCTGCTGTATACTGTCAGGCAGGTGATATACACGGTACTGACCAGGTCTCCTCCGCCCATGATGAGCCCCCGCCGGTCCTCCTCTGCTTCACACTTGCGTATTCCAGGAAGGTAACTGTCTTTCAGGCATTCACGTGACGTCATCAAACTGAGCCGGAAGCGGAAATATCCGACCAGCTGGAACGCAAGGCGAAGGTCATGTGACTAGTTAAAGGGCCGTGTCACGTGAGCAGTGTCCCTCCACGTATAACTGTGGAATTTTCTGGTTTCCTGCTCCTTATTGGCCGTGGGACTGCACGTACAGGCATCTGTGGGAGCGATGCAGTCTGAGGCGGCATATTGGATCCTGTGCAGCTGATCGCTGAGATCATGGTCGGTGCAGGGACACAGACTGCCTGCCTTGTGTGAGGCTGGACCTGCCACTGGCTCCTCCTACACTGAGGAATCACGAGGCAGAAACATAAATCTCTTAATAATCAGGGCAATGCTATCGATACCAGACACCATTGATCTAACCCCAACTGAGTGATTACTGCTTAGGTGATAACATTATGTAAAATGGCATAAAAACGTTGTGAAGGGGGCACCCGGATTTGAACCAGGGACCTCTCGATCTGCAGTCGAATGCTCTACCACTGAGCTATACCCCCTCCTCTGAGAAGTGTGTGGACTGTGACTGAACATGAGCTAGGAGGGTGAAAAGGGGACATGTGGCTGTATGAGAGGACTTAGGGAAAGGACTCATTCACTGCTCCAGCAAATGCTAAACAATAACTTATATAACCTTTACATAAAATAATGATCGTTATACAAAGACGTTTTTGTACTGCACCATTTCTGTGTAATTTAATACCCTGCACAATTAGAGTAACTCCAAGTTGTAGTTTTCTCACCCAGTGCTTGTAAAACTAACTGCAGGACCCAAGACTGATGTGCCGAAGAATGGCGGCTGGGAGCCTTAGATTTTTCAGCCAATGATATAATCTATGGTTATACATGTCCAATCAGTCTTTTGAAGGATAACAAAAGATTGTCATAATAATGCCTAAAAAATGAAGATGTGAGGTTTCTGAGCATCAGGTGCTGTGGACTTGGTGGTGATCCCATTGCCATTTACATACTTTGATAATATATCTTAGTATTTCATAAATTGTTTTATTGAGAAAAAACATCAGCTGTAAGGGGGCACCCGGATTTGAACCAGGGACCTCTCGATCTGCAGTCGAATGCTCTACCACTGAGCTATACCCCCTGCTATATACATACTGATCACATGATCTTACCTGTAGATAAGTGTGCAGCACAATGGGTCCTATGAAGACCCACTTACAGCGTGTTTATTAAAGATTATTAAACCTATCGAGTATATTTATTACACTTTTTATTTAGTAGATGGCAGGACAGAGATCATTCCTTTCCTTGAACAAGCCCACACATTTGGTAGAAAAAAGTATGTCCAATTGCGGCTGGTTTCACATTAGCGTTTACATCTGGCATGCAGACGTAAACGCAGACATTCTGACATGAACGCAGCGGTGATTGTCCGCATGCGTTCACATAGTATGTCATTCCAAATGTGCCCGGCCACCCAATCAGCAGTCTCAGCGGCCGGGAGATGGAGTTCAAGCAGTGACTGGGAGGCAGAGATCAGTGGCGGCAAAAAAGAGATCTCCTCCCAGCCACCGCTGCTGATCTCATCCTCTCAGCCGCCACTGCTGATCTCCTTCTTCTTTCGCCGCTTATCTCCTGCTTCGCCGCCGCTGATCTCCTCCTCCCGCATGGAGATCAGCGGCGTCGAAGAACAAGAGATCAGCGACTGGGAGGAGGAGATCAGCGACTGTTGCGAAGAAGGAGATCCGTGGCGGAGAAGAAGAAAGAAGGAGAGAGAGAGACCAGGTGCTTACTATGGAGATTTCGATGTGATCCGCAGCGTCTGCCTGCACTGCCATGCGTATGACACTGGGGATCCATTGAGCTGCATGCAGTTCTTTGTGCGCATGAGGGCTCTTGCGTCTGAAGCGAGCGCTCTCAGACGCACAAAAAAATGCAACATGTTGCGTTCGAAGGGCACCTATAAAAAACGCATTGACCGCAAACGCGAACGCAGCCAAACGAAGGTATTATGCATTCCCATGTTAAACATAGGAACGCAGTACGCATGCATTTGGCTGCGTTCACATACGCTGCATTCAGAACGCAAATGTGAAAGCGGCCTAAGTGCCCACTGTGCATATTTTTGGGGCTGCGTTTTGTTAGCTGTACAAAAGCAGCTTCTATAACAAAAGCAGCACATACCTATTGCTTTTGTGCAGATACAAACGCAGCACAATTATGGGGATACCAAAACACAGATAGACATACACAGAGACAGACAGACACAGATAGACACACAACTCAATTTCTCACCCTCCCAGCAATCCCCACAGTGATTCTTCCACCGTGCAGCTATGGCATCCCAGGGTCACAGTGTCATTATCACCCCCGGGTGGTAGTGTCACACTCAAGAGCAACAGAAGGGTATTCACACCAGACAAACTTAAAGCACACAACACCTTTCTGCCTCCAGGCCTGAAGGGGGAGACCAAGACCCGGCCTCAGGGTAAGCTCCCCTATGAATTCTGGTCTGGGGCGGAGTTAGTCAGTTCAGTACAGAGCAGTACTGAGGAAGACATCCTGGTGGACTGGTAGCTGCCTTAAGCTCGTCCCAGGATTGGCTAACTGAGGAAGAGGACAGAGGGAAGCCTGGGGAGTGGAAGCAATCCTATGCTCACCCAGAGGACAGCGCCACAGAACAGACACCAGAGTCCGAGGCTGTGCAGGGCCTAACGACCCAGCAGCCAATACCGGAAGGTGGGGGATTTCAAGTTCCCCAGCCACACTGTGCCCGGAGGCAAGCAACGCAGAGAGCCCAGGTGCAGCTGCCTGAGACTTGGGGCTGATAAAGGACTCGGGTTGTCTGTCATATGGCACCTAGCAGGAGAGAGAAAGGGCAAGCAGCTAGTTTATACAGCAGCAAGTACCCGCAGCAGAGCGCAGCAAGGAGGCCTCAGGACTTGTTGGGTATGGAGAACCTGGAGTTGCTCTCGGGTGAATGGACTCAGTTTACCAGCAGCCAGTACTACCGATGCACCAGTAAAGGACTGAGGAACCTACAAACTATGAGTCTGTCTGTTTGCACCCGCCATCTTGCACCATACACCATTACTATATCCACTGCTCTGGGGAATCGCTCCACCCGTGGGTAGCCGTTCCATCCAAGCTGCCTGTCCATCATCCCCAGAGGTTCTGTGAGGAGCCCCCAGGCTGTGGGGTATTCAGTATGCTGTCACTGGGGAGTCACGGGGGTCGTGACCCGGTCCTGTGGCCTGCAGCGATCTCTGCAGCGATGCAGTAAATGAACAGTCTCAGGCACTTTTGAGCTTACCGGGCACTTTGCTGTCTCAAAGTTCTTTAGCAGCAGGTTACAGTTTACAGTTCTTAGAGTCTTAGTTCTTACAAGTTAGCACTGCTCCAGGCACCCCGATTCTACTGCAGCTCAGACGGTTCCTCTGCATTGCTTTCCTCAAAGTACCTTTCAGGCCCTGCTTGTCTCTCTCTCTGTCCTCGCTCACGGGTTCGGTCTGGCCGTCACGGACTCTTTAGTGATGCTTCCCTCTGCCTTAGGGTCACTTGCCCTAGTACGATGGCTGTGTTCCTACTCCGTGGCAGTATGTACGTCGCGGGCCATAGAGTCCTCGCACCAAGCCGGTGTGTCTTGTGATTAGGGTCTTAGAGTTTGCCCAGTCACTTCTACAGAGCCGTCTCTCTGGCTGTCATGGCCTAGCCCTCCAGTGACCTAGGTGTGATTTGGGCTCACCAGGCTCCTTCTATCTCTCCAGTTGTCAGCTCTGGGTCCTCCGGCTAGCTATATTAGTGGCTGCCGGGCCCGTTTCTCTCCCACTACTCTGTGGTGTTTAGCTGTAGGGTGTGTCTGCTTGCGGTGCTTCTTCCTTCGTCTCTGTCTCTAGAGCAAGCTTTCTCCCTTGGGAAACTGCCTCCAAGATTCTGCGTCCTCCAGGGAACCTCTCCTCCTGGGAATCCACACCTTCAACTTAGTGTTCCAGTGTTTTTAGTACTGTTCCTCCACCCCTTTGTCCGGGTTCTACCTTTCTCTCCACCCACACTTCTCTAAACTCCCACCACCCCTTGCCCTACATAGAGTCAGTGGCTTAGGATCGGAGTGTATCGGTGTGTTGTCTGGCTGCAGTTCACACTGTGGCTGCCCTGGTCGCAGGGGCGCCACATCTGCAGCAGCGGTGGCCACTAATAGCCACATACCTCGGGTGGCGTCACAAATAACTCCCTTATTTATCATCCCTTCTCCCTATCACGTCAGAAGAGAATTCCCCCTTTTTAAAGCTGCCCCCAGGGCCACAGAACTGGGTCTCGACCCCTGTGATTCCCTGGAACTATATGATAGCTCGGTTCTGAGTATCCCATACCCTGGTGCGGGTCACAAGTATGTGTAGAGAAGAGTTTATCATAAGCAAGAGAAAGGCAAGAAAGAGTATATAACCAACATGCTCCTGCAACCCCTTTGAAACCAGGCGAGCAAGTTCTCAAGAGAAAGAGACGTACCAACAAACTGGATGATCAGTGGGAAGGAGTGCCATATACTATGTCAAGCTGACATCACACATGTCAATGTCGCCAGCGATCTGATCGCTGGCGACATTGACGGATGATTGCTGGTGAGCTGTCACACAGGCAGACTCACCAGCGATCATTTTACCAGCGACATCGTGGAAATTATTTAAATATCGTTTCCACGATGTCTGCAAACTGGAATCCAAGGTAAACTGCGGGTAACTAGGCAGCGCAGTCCAGTCCGAAAACCTGGCGATGATCAACCAGTGATTTATCGCTGGTTGATTCAGCATGTCACACGCGTCAATATAGCTGCAACGTCACACGCAGCAGCGATATTGACAGCGATATTGACGCGTGTGACATCCCCTTCACCATCCAACTTTGATAATACCAAGGTTTGCTTAGTGAGTAAAGACAATGGGAGAACATCGGCAGCACTGTCAAGAGACCACCTCAAAGTGTCCTGAAATTCTGAAATCCCAAGAGAGAATACTAGAAGTTCCAGTACCAGTAAACCTAAAGAAAAAGTAATCCATACGGTTCTAGGAGATTTTCCCAAGACCTAGACCCAGTATGACGGAGCAGAGCACTCATAGTTCCCATGTTAGCCTTTCCCCAAGTAGTGGCACCTGAACTAGGCAGACGTGAAGAACCACCACCTGAGGCATCAGAGGAAGCACCACAAGCGGAAGCATCAGAAGCAGTACCTGTAGAAGAACGGGAAGAGCAACCGCCTGCTAACAGAGAGCTTGTCAGTCTCATGGTAAGACTAAGAAGACACTCTAGTATACCAGTGCTACATAGACCTACATGTAGCATAGTGGATAATGCACGTGACCCACCCCAGGGCCCTTAGGGTACTCAGATCCCGGGCGTTTAAAGTGGGGGATGTCATGGGTGGTCTGCCCGAGCCCGTGGTGGTCGCTAAAAAGTGGCAAAAAGGGGAAAAATAAAATAAAGGAAAGTCTAGTGATGCCACCTATGTTATCCGGTAATGATATCGGCGCTGATGCAGACCTCCGGGGATGATGATGATGATGAGGCAGCCAGTTGGTTACAATCCCCGTATGTGGAGCAGGATCCCCGGGGGCAGGGATGGATGGGGATTTTGCACAGGGAGGTGGCTCTGCAGGTTGGATGCTGACACAGTCTATGTGTTGGGCAGGATCGAGACCATAAGAACTGACACTCACACACTGGATGTTGTTTCCGTACCTTTTACTGATGATGTTGCAAGGTAATTTCCAGGGTACACTCCAGGTGGTCGGGAGGCATTTCAGGATCTCCACACCCGGTGAGTTGTGAGGCCTCCTTGTTCTAGTGTGTGTTTACGTTCTGGCCTGTCTGGAACCTGGCCTGACCTCCCCATGTGTCTCTCATTTGTATTGCAGGCGGTGAGAATCTTCTGCTGGGTGCCGCTATCTCTCCTGCGGTTCCTGGCTCTCGTAATTGCTGTGCTACAAGTGTCCCAGAAGACTGACGTCTCCTTGGATGACCAGTATTTTCTGCTAGGCTAAGTAGTCCCTAGCAGACTCGGACTCCGGTGTCCGGGTTGCTTTCTGGGGTGAACCGGTATGGTTTCTCTGCCCCCACTCTGTTCCTCGCCTTGCCTCCGACCCTCACTCTTGGGACCCTGCACTAGCTAGGCTTCCCTCTGGTACTGGCCTGGCATGGCTCCGTTCACCAGGATGTCTTCACAGTCCTCCCTGGAATTGCACTGCCTAACATCTCCCTTAAAAGGGACCTTGCCTGAAGGCGGCAAGTAGAGCTCCCCCTTCAGGTCCGGGGTGGAAGGTGTTGCATATGTAGGGTACCTGATGTGGAAATCCCTCTGTGCACCAGGTGGTTCTGTGGCAACCATTCCGTAGGGGTGCCACACAAGCACAACACCAGTAGCAGACACTAGAAATCAGACCAGACCATCAGAAATACCTGTACTGCGTAGATCAAACCATAGTAACAAAGGTCAGATAGGGATTAAAGTGCAGTTTAGGTTAAAATATAAATGTGTTACCTTGTTTGTTCATGTAAGATCTAAATACATAACCATGCAACCACCAAGCTTATGCACCTACAGTATGAAGTATTTACTGTATGAACGTTTAAAATATTCTTGAACTTTTATTAACTATGGATCATAATACCACCAGACTGGTTGTGGTAAAGACTTAGTTTATTTTTAGCCAATGGTGGAAGGACTAATCACCAGAGTGACTATTTTTTAATTTTTTTGGTAATTGTAATTTTTGATTTGTAAGACTCTGTACACTTTATTGTCATTTAATCTTGCATTGTTTATGTTATTCTTTTTGCAAAAAGGTTATCGCAGTCCCGGAATACTGTATTTTACTAAGGGGAATGTGGCTACCCAGGGTCCAAGTGCTACAGTGTCATTATTGCCCCCAGGTGGTAGTGTCACACTTGAGAGAAACGGAGGGACTTCACACCAGGCAAAGCCCAAAACATACAACACCTTTCTGCCTCCAGGCCTGAAGAGGGAGACCAAGACCCGGCTTCAGGGTGAGCTCCCCTATAAATTCTAGTCTGTTAGTTAGTTCAGTTCCTAGGAGGACTGAGAAAGACATCCTGTGAACTGGTAGCTGCGTTAAGCTCATACCGGGGTAGCTAAGCCTAGCTTGAGGACCCAAGACAAGGGTCTGAGTAAGTGGAGAGGAGCCCGGGGAGCGGAGCAGTGTTGTGCTCACTCCAGAGGAACAGCGCCAAGGACGGACACCGGAGTCCGAGGCTGTGCAGGGCCTAACGACCCGGCAGTCGTTACCGGAAGCTGGGGCATTCCAAGTCCCCCAGCCACACTGTGCCCGGAGGCTAAGCAGCAGATAGAGCCTAGGAACAGCCGCCTGAGACATGGGGCTAGAGAAGGACTCGAGTTGCTTGCCATACCGGCACCAAGCAGGAGAGAGAGAGCGGGCCAGCAGCTCAGCTTATGCAGCAGCAGAGACCCGTTACAAAGCGCAGCAAGGAGGCCTCAGAACTTGGTGTGGAAAACCCCGAGTTGCTCTCAGGTGCCAGGACTCAGTATAACATCGCCAGTTGGAATTACAGTTGCACCAGTAAAAGGACTGAGGAACCAAGAAACCGTGAGTCTGTCTGTTGCTTTGCACCCGCTATCCTGCACCCTACACCCTTGCCATATGCACTGCTCCAGGGACCCGCTCCCCCCGTGGGGAGTTGCTCCATCCCTACTCCCCTTCCATCATCCCCGGAGGTCCTGCAGCAGCGGTGGCCACTAATAGCCACATACCACGGGTGGCGTCACGAATAACTACCCTTCTTATCACTCCTTCCCCTACCACGCCAAGAACCCCCTTTTACAACTGAACCCAGGGTCACGGAAGCCAGGTCTCGACCCCTCTGACCCCCAGAGCTGCTAAATAGTCAGGTTCTGAGTACCCCACGGCCCTGGGTTGGCCCATATATACAGGATGTGGGGCATATATACAGAATGGGGGACATATATACAGGATGTGGGGACATATATACAGGATGGGGGACACATATATAGGATGGGGGGATGTATATGCCAAGATGGGGGTATATATACAGGATTGGGACCATATATACAGAATGGGGAGATGTATGCCATGATGAGGGATATATATATACCAGATTGGGAGGGCACATGTACCAGGATGGGGCATATGTACAGGATGGATACATATATACCAGGATGAGCGATATATATACCAGGATGGGGGCATATATACAGGATGGGGACATGTGTACCAGGATTAGGGACATATATATCAGGATGGAGGGGCATATGTACCAGGATGGGGGCATATATACAGGATGGGGACATGTATACCAGGATGAGGGATATATATGCCAGTATGATGGATATATATACCAGGATACCAGGATGGGGGAGTTTATGTACCAGAATGAGGGACATATATACTGATTGTAAGACGGACATTGGCATAAGACGGACCCCAAAAATTATTTTTTTCTCTTTTCCTTCACCAAATTTAGGGTGTGTCTTATAATCGGGTGCGTCTTATAAAGGGAAAAATATGGTAATTGTCTCTGATGGAGTGTGCATTCCCCGAGTATTGCAGAATGGTAACTGTGGTGGGTACACTAGCAGCAGGGTGAGATTTTGTTAGATGCTTTTATGGCCGGGGTGTAAGCATACCTCCCAACTGTCCCGGATTTAGCGGGACAGTCCCGATTTTGCGTTGCTTTCCCACTGTCCCGCCCGGGAAGGTCCATTTCCCGCAAAGCAGTGAGTAGCTGCTGACCACGCCCCCTTTACATTTTGGCTCTGTGCGTCACAGTGCAGGCACTGGCAGCGCCATCACTGCTCTGTCTGAATGTGTAGTTCATGTGTCTTTTATTTTTTTAATAAAGTTTTGTGCCGCACCTACACACATCGGGATTACTGACACTGCCCTGCGCAGTGCGGCTCTGTGCTCCTGCCACACACTTCTCTCCCTCACCCCAGCTGTGACCATACAGGATTCCTCCACCATTCTTCTTCACTGGGATTGCAATCAGTGAGGGCCCAGCATCAGTGAGGGGAGGGGGGACACGTTCTGTAGAGGAGGTGGGCGGGGCCAAGTCTGTGCGGGAGGGGAAGAAACACAAGGCAGTGTGCCCTGAGGAGAGGAGAAGAGTACAGCCTGGAGCCCCCTCCCTCCTGTAATAACACTGCCAGTTCAGCTGTCGGGAGCAGGAGGAGGGAAGGAGAAGGAGCCTCCTGCGTGTACAAGCCTCTGATGAAGATTTCAACTTCTCCCCCCACTACTGTGCTGCCGCCACGTGATGCCCTGGAGAGATGAAGAGAGTGAGTATATATGTGTTCATACATGTATCATGTATGTATAATGGTATGTGTGATGTGTGCATGATGACATGTGTGATGTGTATGTGAGTAGCTTACAGTGATGCATGTGGTGTGTAAGAGTAATGCATGTGTGTGAGTCATGCATGTGTTATGCATGGGGTGTGTTAGAATGATGCATGTGCTGTCTGAGTGATGCGTAGGGTGTGTGAGTCATGGATGTGGTGTGAGAGTGATGCGTGTGGTGTGTGCTAGTGATGCGTCAATTAGAGTGATGCGTGTAATGTATGTGATATGTGTGGTGTGTGAGTGATTCGTGTGTCTGAGTGATGCGTCAGTTGGAGGGATGCCTGTAATGTGTGTTATGCATGGGGTGTGTGAGTCATGCATGTGGTGTGTGTGAGTGATGTGGTGTATGAGTCATTGTGTTAGTGTGTGAGAGTGTATGTGGTGTGTTAGAGTGATGTGTGTGTGAGTGATGCTTGAGGTGTGTAAGTTATGTGTGTGTGAGTGATGCGTGGGGTGTGTGCAACAGTGATCTATTTAAGTGTGAAGGTATGTGTGTGTATGTGTGATTGTGCACCTGGTGTGTGTTGCGGCATGTGTGATTGTACGCCTGTGTGTGTGATGTATGTATGATGATATGCCTGTGTGTGTGATGTATGTATGATGATATTCCTGCCTGTGTGATGTATGTGTGATGATATGCCTGTGTGTGATGGTATGCCTGTGTGTGTGATTTATGTATGATGATATGCCTGTGTGTGTGATGTTTGTGTGATGGTATGCCTGTTTGTGTGATGGTATGCCTGTGTGTGATGTATGTGTGATGGTATGCCTGTGCGTGATGTATGTATGATGATATTCCTGCCTGTGTGATGTATATGTGATGGAATGCCTGTGTGTGTGATGTATGTGTGATGGTATGGCTGTGTGTGATGTATGTGTGATCATATGCCTGTGTGTGTGATGTATATGTGATGGTATGCCTGTGTGTGTAATGTATGTATGATGATATTCCTGCCTGTGTGATGTATGTGTGATGATATGCCTGTGTGTGAGGGTATGCCTGTGTGTGTGATTTATGTATGATGATATGCCTGTGTGTGTGATGTATGTGTGATGGTATGCCTGTGTGTGTGATGTATGTGTGATGGTATGGCTGTGTGTGATGTATGTGTGATGATATGCCTGTGTGTGATGTATATGTGATGGTATGCCTGTGTGTGTGATGTATGTGTGATGATATGCCTGTGTGTGTGATGTATATGTGATGGTATGCCTGTGTGTGTGATGTATGTGTGATGATATTCCTGCCTGTGTGATGTATGCGTGATGATATGCCTGTGTGTGATGGTATGCCTGTATGTGTGTTTTATGTATGATGATATGCCTGTGTGTGTGATGTTTGTGTGATGGTATGCCTGTGTGTGTGATGTATCTCTGATGGTATGCCTGTGTGTGTGATATATGTATGATGATATGCCTGTGTGTGATGTATGTATGATGATATTCCTGCCTGTGTGATGTATGTGTGATGATATGCCTGTGTGTGTGATGTATGTGTGATGGTATGCCTGTGTGTGTGATGTATGTGTGATGGTATGCCTGTGTGTGTGATGTATGTGTGATGGTATGCCTGTGTGTGTGATGTATGTGTAATGGTGTATGTGGGTGTATGTGTGTAGGTGCACCTGTGTTTGTGCTCTGGCCAGGAGTGTGTGTCGCACTGGCACTTGCAGGCTGGGTGCATAGCATTACCAGCATGTAACGCTATGTGTTGCCTGCTTATGTATTGCTATGGTAACCTGAGGCTTTGCGCACCCCCTTGGCTCCACACACAAGTCCCGGATATGCGCTATTGCAGAGCGGTCTGCAGCGTTTCATGTGCGCTCTGCAATAGCACACAAATGGGAGATCTCTGTGGAGCCGGAGGCTGCGGTAAGCGTCCGGTTGCAATAGAGATCTATAGCCTGGCGGCACATATTGTTACATGCTGGTAACGCTACCGTATGTGCTGAGGCAGAACATTTCTAAGTTTCTACCGGATTCGCCAGGCTAGGGGCGGACGCAGGTCAGACCCTAGCCTTAGGCTACGTTCACACTATAGGTTTTCTGCAATCTACCACAGTGTCTTAATATTGGATCTTTAACAGACTGAACCGGACGGTACCGTTTCGTTTTTTCTGCAGGATCCAGCATAATACCGGAGCAGCACCATGTCAGTCTGTCAGAGTGGTCAATGTCAGCAGTCACAGGTCAGTCTCTCAGAGCGGGCACTGTCCGCAGTCACAGGTCAGTCTCTCAGAGCAGTCACTGTCAGCAGTCACAGGTCAGTCTGTCAGAGTGGTCAATGTCAGCAGTCACAGGTCAGTCTCTCAGAGCGGTCACTGTCCGCAGTCACAGGTCAGTCTCTCAGAGCGGTCACTGTCAGCAGTCACAGGTCAGTCTCTCAGAGCAGTCACTGTCCGCAGTCACAGGTCAGTCTCTCAGAGCAGTCACTGTCCGCAGTCACAGGTCAGTCTCTCAGAGCGGTCACTGTCCGCAGTCACAGGTCAGTCTTTCAGAGAAGTCACTATCAGCAGTCACAGGTCAGTCTCTCAGAGCAGTCACTCTCCGCAGTCACAGGTCAGTCTCTAAGGTCGGTCACTGTTCGCAGTCACAGGTCAGTCTCTCAGAGTGGTCACTGTCCGCAGTCACAGGTCAGTCTCTCAGAGCGGTCACTGTCCGCAGTCACAGGTCAGTCTCTCAGAGCGGGCACTGTCAGCAGTCACAGGTCAGTCTCTCAGAGCAGTCACTGTCCACAGTCACAGGTCAGTCTCTAAGGTCGGTCACTGTTCGCAGTCACAGGTCAGTCTCTCAGAGTGGTCACTGTTGTCACGCTGGGAGTGGGGAAGACACCCAGCGTAGGATAACGACGGGGGGGGGGGGGGAATAAGGGGTCCCTACTGCTAAGGGCACAAGAAGGAGACGGTGACCCCTAGACTTACTAGGGCTGACCCTGTCTGCCCTAACGTCCCTGTACAGTCTCCTCAACTGTCGCCGACCACGAACCTCGTCCCTCTCTGATCCTAGCACTATCTTATCTAAGGATCAGATGGAGAGGTGCACTAGACCCCTCCACTAACAACTAAAGACAAACACCAGGAAGACAGACATTTGGGGAAAAGAAACACTTATCTTTCAGCAGACCACAGCGAGCTCACAACCTCAGCTTCTGCTGGAGCAAGGATAAAGTGTGCACAAGGAACTATCACCTGCACTGAGGAAGGGTAATGAACCTCCTTATAAAGGTAGAAGGAATCTGCTGGGTCCTAGAGACCTACAATACAGGTGGATACAACCAGACCGAGCACAAGACCTCCACAGCCGTCTCCCCAAAATAGAGAGATCTCATCACACCTTCTCTTCATCTAAACAGAAGGTAAATGCCCCTGAAAGAGATGGACCATCCTCCACCATTATGGCTGGTGGGCCAAACGCTGAGATCGTCTGCGCGTGGCCTCCACCCTGTCACCCGCGCCACCCGTGACAACTGTCCGCAGTCACAGGTCAGTCTCTCAGAGTGGTCACTGTCCGCAGTCACAGGTCAGTCTCTCAGAGCGGTCACTGTCCGCAGTCACAGGTCAGTCTCTCAGAGCGGGCACTGTCAGCAGTCACAGGTCAGTCTCTCAGAGCGGGCACTGTCAGCAGTCACAGGTCAGTCTCTCAGAGCGGGCACTGTCAGCAGTCACAGGTCAGTCTCTCAGAGCGGGCACTGTCCGCAGTCACAGGTCAGTCTCTCAGAGCGGGCACTGTCAGCAGTCACAGGTCTGTCTCTAAGGTCGGTCACTGTTCGCAGTCACAGGTCAGTCTCTCAGAGCGGTCACTGTCCGCAGTCACAGGTCAGTCTCTCAGAGCGGTCACTGTCCGCAGTCACAGGTCAGTCTCTCAGAGCGGGCACTGTCAGCAGTCACAGGTCAGTCTCTCAGAGCGGTCAGTGTCCGCAGTCACAGGTCAGTCTCTCAGAGCGGTCACTGTCCGCAGTCACAGGTCAGTCTCTCAGAGCGGGCACTGTCAGCAGTCACAGGTCAGTCTCTCAGAGCGGGCACTGTCAGCAGTCACAGGTCAGTCTCTCAGAGCGGGCACTGTCAGCAGTCACAGGTCTGTCTCTAAGGTCGGTCACTGTTCGCAGTCACAGGTCAGTCTCTCAGAGCGGTCACTGTCCGCAGTCACAGGTCAGTCTCTCAGAGCGGTCACTGTCCGCAGTCACAGGTCAGTCTCTCAGAGCGGGCACTGTCAGCAGTCACAGGTCAGTCTCTCAGAGCGGTCAGTGTCCGCAGTCACAGGTCAGTCTCTCAGAGCGGTCACTGTCCGCAGTCACAGGTCAGTCTCTCAGAGCGGGCACTGTCCGCAGTCACAGGTCAGTCTCTCAGAGCGGGCACTGTCAGCAGTCACAGGTCAGTCTCTCAGAGCAGTCACTGTCCGCAGTCACAGGTCAGTCTCAGAGCGGGCACTGTCAGCAGTCACAGGTCAGTCTCTCAGAGAAGTCACTATCAGCAGTCACAGGTCACTCTCTCAGAGCGGTCACTGTCCGCAGTCACAGGTCAGTCTCTCAGAGCGGGCACTGTCAGCAGTCACAGGTCAGTCTCTCAGAGAAGTCACTATCAGCAGTCACAGGTCAGTCTCTCAGAGCAGTCACTCTCCGCAGTCACAGGTCAGTCTCTAAGGTCGGTCACTGTTCGCAGTCACAGGTCAGTCTCTCAGAGCGGTCACTGTCAGCAGTCACAGGTCAGTCTCTCAGAGCGGTCACTGTCAGCAGTCACAGGTCAGTCTCTCAGAGCGGTCACTGTCCGCAGTCACAGGTCAGTCTCTCAAGCGGGCACTGTCGCAGTCACAGGTCAGTCTCTCAGAGCGGGCACTGTCAGCAGTCACAGGTCAGTCTCTCAGAGCAGTCACTGTCCGCAGTCACAGGTCAGTCTCTCAGAGCGGGCACTGTCAGCAGTCACAGGTCAGTCTCTCAGAGAAGTCACTATCAGCAGTCACAGGTCAGTCTCTCAGAGCGGGCACTGTCCGCAGTCACAGGTCAGTCTCTCAGAGCGGGCACTGTCAGCAGTCACAGGTCAGTCTCTCAGAGAAGTCACTATCAGCAGTCACAGGTCAGTCTCTCAGAGCAGTCACTCTCCGCAGTCACAGGTCAGTCTCTAAGGTCGGTCACTGTTCGCAGTCACAGGTCAGTCTCCCAGAGTGGTCACTGTCCGCAGTCACAGGTCAGTCTCTCAGATCGGTCACTGTCCGCAGTCACAGGTCAGTCTCTCAGAGCGGGCACTGTCAGCAGTCACAGGTCAGTCTCTCAGAGCGGTCACTGTCCGCAGTCACAGGTCAGTCTCTCAGAGCGGGCACTGTCCGCAGTCACAGGTCAGTCTCTCAGAGCGGGCACTGTCCGCAGTCACAGGTCAGTCTCTCAGAGCGGTCACTATCAGCAGTCACAGGTCAGTCTCTCAGAGCGGGCACTGTCAGCAGTCACAGGTCAGTCTCTCAGATCGGTCACTGTCCGCAGTCACAGGTCAGTCTCTCAGAGCGGGCACTGTCAGCAGTCACAGGTCAGTCTCTCAGAGCGGTCACTGTCAGCAGTCACAGGTCAGTCTCTCAGAGCGGTCAGTGTCCGCAGTCACAGGTCAGTCTCTCAGAGCGGCACTGTCAGCAGTCACAGGTCAGTCTCTCAGAGCGGTCAGTGTCCGCAGTCACAGGTCAGTCTCTCAGAGCGGTCAGTGTCCGCAGTCACAGGTCAGTCTCTCAGAGCGGGCACTGTCAGCAGTCACAGGTCAGTCTCTCAGAGCGGTCAGTGTCCGCAGTCACAGGTCAGTCTCTCAGAGCGGGCACTGTCCGCAGTCACAGGTCAGTCTCTCAGAGCGGGCACTGTCCGCAGTCACAGGTCAGTCTCTCAGAGCGGGCACTGTCAGCAGTCACAGGTCAGTCTCTCAGAGCGGGCACTGTCAGCAGTCACAGGTCAGTCTCTCAGAGCGGGCACTGTCAGCAGTCACAGGTCAGTCTCTCAGAGCGGGCACTGTCCGCAGTCACAGGTCAGTCTCTCAGAGGCGGGGCACTGTCAGCAGCTCACAGAGTCAGTCTCTCAGAGCGGGCACTGTCCACAGTCACAGGTCAGTCTCTCAGAGCGGGCACTGTCAGCAGTCACAGGTCAGTCTCTCAGAGCGGGCACTGTCAGCAGTCACAGGTCAGTCTCTCAGAGCGGGCACTGTCCGCAGTCACAGGTCAGTCTCTCAGAGCGGGCACTGTCAGCAGTCACAGGTCAGTCTCTCAGAGCGGGCACTGTCCGCAGTCACAGGTCAGTCTCTCAGAGCGGGCACTGTCAGCAGTCACAGGTCAGTCTCTCAGAGCGGGCACTGTCCGCAGTCACAGGTCAGTCTCTCAGAGCGGGCACTGTCCGCAGTCACAGGTCAGTCTCTCAGAGCGGGCACTGTCAGCAGTCACAGGTCAGTCTCTCAGAGCGGGCACTGTCCGCAGTCACAGGTCAGTCTCTCAGAGCGGGCACTGTCAGCAGTCACAGGTCAGTCTCTCAGAGCGGGCACTGTCCGCAGTCACAGGTCAGTCTCTCAGAGCGGGCACTGTCAGCAGTCACAGGTCAGTCTCTCACAGCGGTCACTGTCCGCAGTCACAGGTCAGTCTCTCAGAGCGGGCACTGTCAGCAGTCACAGGTCAGTCTCTCAGAGCGGGCACTGTCCGCAGTCACAGGTCAGTCTCTCAGAGCGGGCACTGTCCGCAGTCACAGGTCAGTCTCTCACAGCGGTCACTGTCCGCAGTCACAGGTCAGTCTCTCAGAGCGGGCACTGTCCGCAGTCACAGGTCAGTCTCTCAGAGCGGGCACTGTCAGCAGTCACAGGTCAGTCTCTCAGAGCGGGCACTGTCCGCAGTCACAGGTCAGTCTCTCAGAGCGGTCACTGTCCGCAGTCACAGGTCAGTTTCTAAGGTCGGTCACTGTCCGCAGTCACAGGTCAGTTTCTCAGTTTGCATTAATACTTTAATGTATTACTTGTAAATAAATTAACTTTTTTCTGTTTATAAACCAGTGTCACCAGCGTGCATATGGGTGTGACTAGTTGTAAAGTGGGTGTGGTCAGGGGCGTGGCCTAAAACGTGGCCTAAAAATCTGGTCCCTCTTTCCCTTCTTCAAAAGTTGGGAGGTATGGTGTAAGGAGCACACACACCTGAGATGACTTCCCCTGTAGTGACTGGTCCAGCTATATGACACAAATGTAGAACACAGTTCTAGGCAAAGATAGTGTCTGTGCAAGTCTGCAATCAATTTACTGTGGGTAGGAGCCCTGGCTTCACTGCATTCACTTATGGAGGTAAGATGGCTGACCTTCATACCGCACTCTCAGCAAGTGATTTGTCCTGCCACTGGATAGACACACTGCCAGGTAGTGAAGCTAGATCAGCAAGCAGACAGCGTCAGCATCCGGAGGCAGGACGACTCTCTTGCTGAGAGCGCTGTACGGCCATCTTACCTCCATTACTGTGCTGTGTTCTCAGTAGAGAGCCTCCGGATGCTGTTAGCCCAGCATGCTGCGCATGTCACCTCTGACATGCATGTCATAGGTTAGCCATCACTAGCTTAGATTCGCCAACTTCTAGAGGCCAAGCACCACCCAAGGGAGGTGGACCTGGAAGTCCTGCATATCTATTCCTCCATAGGAAGCCCATTAGGCTGGTTTCACACTATGATTTTTTTGAAATCCGATGCTGTCCAATATAAATCGCAGGGGCGTAACTACAATAGGTGCAGTGGTTGCGATCGAACCCGGGCCCTGCAGCCTAGGGGGGCCCCAAATGTCTCTTTGGCCCACAGAAAAAGACTAATACTACTAAAGATTTGCAATAATTGGGGGCCCCGTTGGAGCTTTCACATCGGGGCCCCGAGGCCTGAAGTTACGCCACTGATAAATCGGACAGCATCGGATCCAAACTGATCCCTGCAATCGGATGCCAAATAGGCATCCGATCCCGACGTTTTGCAGGATCAGTTTGGCCGGCTCCTCCTGTCATCTCGCTACTCTCTGCCTCCTGTCACCTGTCAGCTGTTCTCCCCTCTTCTCCCCTCTTCTTCCCTGTGTTAACCCCGCTTCTCCCCTGTGTTAACCCCTCTTCTCCCCTGTGTTAACCCCTCTTCTCCCCTGTGTTAACCCCTCTTCTCCCCTGGTACTCCCCCTCCTCTCCCCTCTCCTCCGGAATAAAAAATAATAAACCATCTATACTCACCTGCCACGAGTCCCTCGGCGTCTCCAGATGTCTTCTTCTGATCCTAGGACCTCGCGTGATGTCACAGTCACATGACCGGTTACCGCGGTAACCGGTCTTGTGACTGTGACATCACGGCAGGTCCTAGAGGCAGGATGTGCTGGAGACGCCGGGGGACTCGTGGACAGGTGAGCATAAATGGTTTATTATTTTTAGCCCCTGCCTTACTTAATTATACTGTATATACATACATTGCGGATGTAAAATTAGATGGTTAGGAGCAGTTTTAGTGTACTGAGCATGCTCAGTACACTAAAATCAGGTCCGAGGAGACATCAGATGTTTCCTCGGACCCTGCTCCATAGGGCCCCATGTTACAGGACTTGGATCGGATTTGGCCTAATTGCCATCCGATCTGTCAGATCCGATTTTTTCCGATTTTTGATTCGGATGCAAAAATTGGAGCAGTCTCCAATTTTTGCACCGGAAAGAAATCGCACAAAATCGAATCGGACACAATTCGGATGCCATTTAGTGTATATCCAAATCGGTCCGATCTCCATAGGATCACATTGGGCCAAATTCGGATCCGATGCTGTCCGTTTTCTATCGGACAGCATTGGATTTCAAAAGATCATACTGTGAAACCAGCATTAGGGCCCTTTCACATCAGCGTTTATTTGAAATCGCGGCAGATGCGGTGAAAAAAAACACATCTGCCGCGATTGCCGCATAACCGCTGCACTTGCGGCGCGGTTGCGGTAATCCCCATAGAAAGTATAGGGGGACTTGCGGCAGGTGCGGCAAGTGCGGTTTTGCACTTGCGGCAGGTGCGGCCGCGAAAAAAACCTTGGTCAGCCGCGGTTTTTTTCGCGGCCGCACCTGCCGCAAGTGCAAAACCGCACTTGCCGCACCTGCCGCAAGTCCCCCTATACTTTCTATGGGGATTACCGCAACCGCGCCGCAAGTGCAGCGGTTATGCGGCAATCGCGGCAAATGCGTTTTTTTCACCGCATCTGCCGCGATTTCAAATAAACGCTGATGTGACAGGGCCCTAAGACACTAATGCCACCTCAGTTCACTGTGGGCTCTAAAATGTTTAAGCACATTGTCTTAAAAACATGTTAGGTTTTATGATTTACAATGGAGCTTTTAATATTTTGAAATAAACAAGTATTATTTAAGGAATGAGTTGAGTTGTAGGACTCATCGTAGGACAATGATAAAGGACCTGAAAGAATTCTAAATGCAATTAGAATGGACAATCTTCCCTCCTGCTGTTTTTCTATATCACACCAGAATGGCTCTCCACTTTGGTATTATTGCTACATTTTACTCACCGTCATCATTATCCTCAAGACTGTTTATATATAAGAAAAGTTGTACCTTCCTCCCAATGGGTAGTTGTCAGAATAATAGCTAATTGTAGATATTTTTGGAATGTGGGGTAACTAATGACTTTCTAACTATTATAAACTTATATGTACAAAAAGAAGGGGGCACCCGGGTTTGAACCAGGGACCTCTCGATCTGCAGTCGAATGCTCTACCACTGAGCTATACCCCCTCACATGTCACCTACTCTAGAAGGAGTAACTTTTCTTACCTTTTGTATTGTAGTCTACCTATTTTCTTTGTCCTTGAGGAACTCAGTGAGCTAACATATTGACTTAACTCCTTAGGGTAGCGCTACAAAGAGATGAACAAAAACCTATGTGCAACTTGTCTGAGACTTACTGAATTGCAAACTTCTTTCTCCGAGCTAAAGTTTGCTTTAAGAAGAATACAAACAAACTGCGCCTTCTCACCCTGCGCTTAAAAAATAAACTTGTGGAAGAGTCCTTTATAAGACCGGTTGGATTTTTTTTCTGCCAATATTATATAACCAATGGTTATATTAGCTGCAGCGAAGAAAGGAAACATTTCCAACATTTCCAATCAGTCTTTTTTAAAGGTAGTCCATCGGCCACTGGTCAAAACAAACAATCATTTATTAAATCCATTCTCAAACCACAAGGCAAGTTGCAGTTTTTGGGCTTCGGCTGGACTACACTTAAGGGGGGTTTACCCATAGCGACGCACCAGCGATCCCGACAACGATCCTGCTTGACTTGGATCGCTGGTGCGTCGTTACATGGTCACTGGTGAGATGTGGGACAGGCAGATCTCACCAGCGATCACCCAGCGATGCGCCGACACTCGACAGTCATTGGGATCGTTCGGGGTCTCGGGCGCAGAATGGGGATTGCTAGTAAGTCTGCGTGTCACACACAGCAATGCAGCCTGGCCAGCGGGAGATCGCAGATCAAAAAATGGCCCAGGCCATTCAATAAAGATCAGCTAAGTGTCAGATCGCCGGCAAGGTAGCTGCTACCTTCACAAAATCAGTGACATAGCAGCGATCTCGTTAGCGATCTCACTATGTGTAAACCACCCTTTAGGGTAAGTGCACACTTACCGGCGGGTTTGTCGGCGGCAGCTGGGCGGACCCGCCAGGAAGCTCCGGAGCCGTCCACCGGCTTCCTGGCGGGAGCCGGGCGGGTGACGGCCGGGAGCCGGGCGGTTGCACAGCGTGTTCTCGCCGGCGGTTCTACAGCGGCTGGAAGCAGCACATGATTCTGCTTGCAGCCGCTGAAGAACCGGCGGTTTATAGAACATGCTCATTCTTTGCTAAACCGCTGGGAAACCTGCGGTTTAGCAACAGATGAGCCTGTGTAAACCGCCGGTGTGTGCACAGTGGCCGTCGGTTTTCATTGGTTTTAATGTTAATCCAAACGCCGGTTTGGATTAACATAAATTTACATAAAACTAATGAAAACCGACCGGCGGTTTCCGCTGATAAAACGGCCATAACCCGGCCAGTGGGCACATACCCTTAGAGTAGATAACCTAAAAAACAAGCTGTGAAGCCCCTGGCATGCACCTTGGACAGAGATTTAGGCCGGAGACACACTATGGAAGATGCATGCAAGTGTCTCGCATGCATCTCACATGACTCACCAGTGCTCTGCCTCTCTGAACGGTGCGTGGAGCTGATTGTGTTTCTATGGAGCTCCATACTCCTGTTCAGAGAGGCAGAGGCCAGGCGATGTGAGATGCATGCAAGACACTCACATGCAGCATCTCTGCCATAAGACCCAAACCCATATGAGTAAAATTTTCAAAGCTTATATTAACTCTAATGGTACCTTTACACGCCGCTACCAAGGGTAGCAACAGGTAGGCACAGCACGTGCACGCACGCATTTTCAACGGTTGCTAACGGTACCTGATGCCGCAAATACACGCCACCACAAGGTGCTCCACAGAAGGTATTTTCGTTCTCCGGAAGTGCCGACGGGTGCCGCAGGATACCTTCTGTGGAGCACCTTCCCTGATTTACACACCGCTACCACAAGGGAATCTGGGCGTACATATTGTGCGCCGTAACTACATAGGCGTGACAGAGTTGTGTATTACGCGACGCTCCTACGGTGATTGGACAATGCAATAACATCATGATTGGCCAGCCAGCGCAGGGAGGCTGGCTAATACATGACGCTATAGCAAATGTGTATTGTGACTGGTCAGATCGTTAAATATGCCGCCCTGTGCAGGAACAGCCAATGGGTACATGTTGAGCCCACTGGGACGAGGGTACTCGGTACCGGACCGTGTCTGCTATTGGGGAAGTCACGGGTGGTCCTGGTCCGGACCGTGTCCTGGGCCCTGGCAAATAAAAGGGTGTATTTACAGGGGAGAATAGTCTATCGTGACGCCACCCACTATGTGCGGCCAGTGATGGGGCCGCCGCTGCTGCAGAACCTCCGGGGATGGTGTAATGGCAGCGCAGATGGAATAGTTCCAGTGGGTAGAACTGTATTCCCCGGGGCAGTGATGGTATAGTCTATAATGGATATGGATATATGGATAATGGAGACGGGGTTAAAGGACACACACTCACGTTTTGTAGTAAAAGGTGCAATTCTCCTTCTCTCCTGATGCTGCAGCTTTCTTCCAGCCTGTGTGCAGAGCTGACAGGCTTGTAGCTTCTCAGGTGGGACCTCTCTGCTGTTGGATGTAGGGCAAAGGTTGCAATCAATACACAGACTCATGGTGGGTTTACACGACGCATATCGGCGTCCAACTCCGACCCAACTCCGACCAAAAGTCACGTGGTTCGGGAGTTGGACCCGATATCGTTCGCGCGTTGTACGGTTTGAACGTACAATGCGATACTGGAACAATGCCAAAACGATATCGGAGTTGAATGAGCGTGCTATTCAACCGCCCGATATCGGATGGCCGTTGTAGCCGCATCGTCCCGTGTGACAGCCCAACTACGATGTGTACGCCCACGTCACCCATTCACTGCCATGATAAATGGTCGTTCCTGGGTTGGGGGACGTACACTTCGTCGGGACGTTGTATCCCGATATCGGGCTGTCTAAACCGGCGATGCAATGGCGGGAAAAGCGTGCTCAAAAAGCGCGCTCCCGCGTCGTTGGCTCCGATATCGGGCCGATATCGGGACGTGTAAACCCACCATCACAGTTTTGCTGTTTTCCAAAGCTTTACTGCAGATGTTGTTGCTGATTACAGTCCACGGAGTCTGTACTGGGGCTAGGCTTTCCTCCCACCCTGTCCGGGTCATCAACTTCCTCGTGCTGCGGTGTGTGTGTGTGTCCTGGCTGCTGGGTCTAGCTGAGCTGCTGGGACTGTCTCACTGTCTCTCTGTTCTGCTGGTACCACTTGGCTAGGCAACTTGAGTCCTCTGTGCTGTGCTGACCCCTCCGTGTTGCTTCGCGCTGGTACTGTGGTCGTCTAAAGGCTCCACTACTCCTGGATTCACTGTGCTGTGGGTGCCAGACACAGTGCCGGATCCGGTGTCCGTTCTGTGCGCTCTTCTGGGGCGAGTAATGGTTGCTCTCAAGCTCCCAGATGTGTTCCTCAGTCTGTAGTTCTCCTGTTACTCAGACCCTCACTAGGCCTGGAATCTGTGAGCAGACTGCAGAGAAGCTTAGCACAGCCTCTCTCTGTCACTGCAGTCTCTCAGTCCTCCAGGAGCTGAACTAACTACTTCCTCGTGAGCTGGAGTATTTAAGAGAGCAGGTTGTGCTCCCCCTCCTGGCCCAGAGGTGCTAGTGTTTGTCAGTGTGTTGTGGGGAGGGAACCCGTGTGATGTTATTGTGGCACATTAACCCATGGGGTGCCACATACACAGTAGCCCCCACCAATGATAGCTGATGGGGCGTGGTATACATGACGCTGTGGCACCCCCAGGGAACTCAAATACCGTACCTGTGCCCCGATTACACGCCGCTACCATAGGGATTATACCTGCTTGTTTTTCAGCACGGCTGAAAGACAGGTATCCAAAGAGACAGGAAGGTACAACCTGAATTACACGCTGCCACTTTGCAGTGTTTTGAAGGTAAAAGGTACAATTGTGTCCGATACCTGACGGTTTCTACCTTTCGGTAGCGGCGTGTAAAGGTACCATAAAGTAGTAGTATCATTGCCATTTGTGGTGACTTTGGTATCAAATTTCCTTTCTTTCCTTCAAGCTGAAATAAGTGTTTTATGGAGCTTCAAGGGGGCACCCAGATATGAACCAGGAACCTCTTGATCTGTAGTTGAATGCTTAAAGGGATCCTGTCACCCCCAAAACGCCTCATAAGCTATTAAAACATGTCCCTAGAGCATATTATCACTTATCCTACACTCCTTTTTGCTCATAAATGCATCTAGTGAAAATGTAGAAAAACGTTATTAAACTCACTCAATAGGTATGTTAATGAGCGGTGGCTATATTTATAGTCACCCAGGCAGGCTCTCCTCTTCATAATATCCCGCCTTAATAGGCGTGATCTTGAACGCTGATTCAAATGTGCGCCTCCCCGCTCTCCTCTGTGCTGGCGGGGCTGCAGTGCGGCTGTAATGATGCGAATCGCGTAATTTCTGGCATCGGGTGACGTATGTACACCCGCGCCGCTCTGTTATACCTCCAGCATGCATGCGCAGTGCGGGGCTTGAAGCTAACAGAGCGGCGCGGGTGTACACACGTCACCCGATGCCGGAAATGACGCGATTCGCGTCATTACAGCCGCACTGCAGCCCCGCTGGCACAGAGGAGAGCGGGGAGGCGCACATTTGAATCAGCGTTCAAGATCACGCCTATTAAGGCGTGATATTATGAGGAGGAGAGCCTGCCTGGGTGACTTTGAATATAGTAGCCACTCATTAACATACCTAATGAGTGAGTTTAATAACGTTTTTCTACATTTTCACTAGATGCATTTATGAGCAAAAAGGAGTGTAGGATAAGTGATAATATGCTCTAGGGACATGTTTTAATAGCTTATGAGGCGTTTTGGGGTGACAGGATCCCTTTAACCACTGAGTTATACCCCTTCACACTACAAACAGCTGAAGTGGTTTTGCAACTTTTTTAAGAACATCAAGACAGTTTTTTAGGCCCCTTTCACATCAGCATTTTTGCTGAATTGCGGCAGATCCAGCAGATTTACGGCATCTGCCGCATAACGGCCGACTTGCGGCAAGCCCCCATTCGCTCTCTATGGGACTTGCAGCAGGTGCGGCAAGTGCATGTTTTGCCGCGATCCGGCAAATCCGGCAGTTGCAGCAAGTAAAAAAACTGCAGCTAACCATGGATTTTTGACCTGCCGCAACTGCCGGATTTGCCGGATCGCGACGGCATCTAGGCTGTTACGCAGCAGAGACGGTAAATCTGCCACGATTCAACAAAAATGCTGATATGAAAGCAGCCTTACTCTATCTTGAAGAGAATTAATAAGATAAGATTAACTAATAATTATTTAACCCTTTAGGTTAAGGCTACACAATGATATTTGTCATGACCGAAAACATCTATGTAACTTGTCTGTGACTTGCTGCCACAAGAATGTTTTACAGATGTGATTTTGCTGTAACATAGAATGGAAAAATAATATTTATTAATATATATAGTGTCGAGCCCCAGGCCCTTGGGTACTCAGGTACCAGACTCGGTGGGTGTTCTAGGATGTCACGAGTGGCAGCGCCTGATCCGTGGCCTGGGTGACACTTCAAAAAAGGGGGGTGTTTACAGGGGGATAAGAGTTTGTCATGTGACGCCACCTGTAGTACCTGGTGATGGGTCACCAGTGCCGCCACAGTCCGTCGGAGGGAGATGGTAGTGCAGCTGAGATGGCAAAGTTCCCTATAGGTGGAGCTGGTCCTCCGGGGCAGCGTTCCTGCAAGGGAACAGATAGATGTAGAAACTCACACACAGGCAAAGTCACTTTCTCCCAGGTACTTTACTGTCAACTTGTAGCAGCATCATACAAAGTTCACAGTCCAGCATCAGATGTTATAATAACAGGTAGCTCTACGGGTGGCTGCAAGTGGATCCCAGGTGGTATGGTGGAACCCGTGGTGTACCTTAGTTGACGATCCCGTGTCCTTTCTTCCCCGCCTAAGATGGGCCTATACCCAACGGCTTAGTGTAGGTAGTATTGAGGGTCCTCTCCCTCGAGGTCCCTCGAGGTGAGGAAGCAGGCAGACCACTCCGTCTGCAGGGTGCTGTGGCGATATACGGACCACAGCAGCTGGTTGCCGACTGCAAAGATAAACCTTGGCCGTATCCTCGGGCCCGGCGTTCCCGTGGTGGACTGGAGAATCCCCTCAAGTATGGTCGCTCCACTCTGGGGTTATCCCTTTCTCTCTAGGGCCTCGAGTCCGCTCGTTGGGCGCCCTCTTTCAGTATCTCCTCAAGACCCCTTCTCCTTCCCTCCGGATCAGCTTGAAACCGTCTGGGTAACCTTTCCGCCTAGTTCCACACTCTTTCCAACTTTCCTCCTTCTCCGACTGTTCCAACCCTCTCCCCCTCTCACCAACTAGAGAGACACTACTCTTTCTCCTAGCTTGCCATTCTGCTGAAGAATACCTCCTTTATCCCCCTAGAGATGAATATATCCCCTCCCGGGTAATCTCCCACCGCTCAGCTAATGTGGGAGTGCTGGAATGGGTCCCACCCACCAACCTAGGGTCCACTTGCAGCTGGGGCAATTACACCTCTTTTACGGGTGCAATACCCCTCGGTGATGTCTGACTACGTGGGGCGCCACAATAGCACTATTAATTCCATACAACTTTACATATCTTTGTAACACTGTCCCCAATAGGGCTCACAATCTAAACATCCTATCAGTATGTCTTTGGAGTGTGGGAGGAAACCAGAGAACCTGGAGGAACCTCACCCAAATACAGGGAGAACATACAAACTCCTTGCAGATGTAGTCCTTGATGGGATTTGAACCCAGGACCCCAGTGCTGCAAGGCTGCAGTGCTACCCACTGAGCCAAAAATAGCTGAAAAGTAACATTTTCTTTAGTCCCAGGAGGTCGCACATCACAATGTGACACCACAGGAAATTAGCAAAGGCAATGTGCCACTGTGACTTCAGTGCCACATGAACGCTTTCACAGTGTGGCCCCCATAGATTTAATGATTGACTATACACCTTTTTTGGCGGTCAAATGTCGGGAAGCGGTAGATAGCACAGCAGCAAACTCCAGGACTGCAAAGCAGTAAATACGTGACAATCGTTTATTTAATCTATTCAGCTGACTTTTGTTCAAGTTGCACTTTTTGGGGTTTAATTGAACTACACTCACAGCTCTCAACCTCTGAGACACACAAGGGTGGCAACACCCTTGACCTGATCTTTACTCTACCTCCTCCTTAGATAACTCACCTCTTCTCTCCGTCCACAACATTCTCTCCTTCTCACTTCCTAACCCTCACTCACCACAGCCCACCCCTACCTATCAAACATCCAGAAATCTACGGGCCATTAGCCCTCATGCACTCACAGACTCCCTCATCTCATCACTGTCCCACATCTCCTCATTCTCCTGTCCAGATCTGGCAGTAAATCACTATAACAACACTCTCAGAAGCACCCTGGACCAAGTAGAGCCCCTCACCCTCAAAACCTCCAAACATAGAACAAAACACCCCTGGCATACATCACAAACTCGATTTCTCCAGCGATGCTCTAAGAGTGTTGAACGCCTATGGAGGAATACTCGCTCACCAGAAGACTTTATCCATTATAAATTCATGGTAAAAACCTACAACTCCGCCCTTCACCTTGCCAAACAAACCTACTTCACCACCCTAATTTCCTCACTATCTAACAATCCAAACAAAACTCTTTGACATCCTTTCACTCTCTCCTCAGTCCTAAAGTGCAGGCCCCCATCACCGACCTCTATGCTGATGATCTGGCCTCTTACTTTATGGAGAAAATAGACAACATCCGCCAGGAAATAAGCTCCCAGCTTCCAAGCGCTGAAACTCCCATTCTTCCCCACATCTTCTCCAGCTCACAATCCACATTTGACCCAGTTACAGAAGAAGAGGTTGCCAGGCTCCTCTCTTCTTCTCGTCCCACTACAAGCACTACTGACCCCATCCCCTCACACCTACTCCAGTCTCTCCGTCCGGTCGTCACCACTCACCTAACCAAAATCTTCAACCTCTCCCTCTCTTCTGGCATCTTCCCCTCCTCATTCAAACACTCGATCATTTACTCCATTATTAAAGGAAGCTTCTCTCGACACTTCAGCTCCTAACCTTACCCCTGCGGTGTTAAACAACACCAATGACTGTCTAGCTGCTGTTTCCAATATCATGTCGGCTCTCTATTTAAAACTCTACCTCTCCAAAACTGAACTTCTTTTGCTCCCGCCCTCCACTAACCTCCCTAAATCTGACATCTCTCTCTCAGTGTGCAGTACCATGATGACTCCTAGGCAGCAGGCTCGCTGTCTGGGTGTCACGTTTGACACCAATCTCTCCTTCACCTCCTACATACAATCTCTCGTCCGTTCTTGTCGCTTACACCTGAAGAACATCTCTAGAGTCCGCCCCTTTCTCACCATGGAAACAACTAAAACCCTCACCTGGCCCTAATCCACTCCCGCCTTGATTATTGTAATTCTCTATTAATCGGCCTCCCCCTCTCTAAACTTTCCAGTTTACAGTCCATCCTTAATGCAGCAGTAAGGATCACCTACCTGGCCAATCGTTACTCAGATGCCTCCGCTCTGTGCCAGTCATTGCATTGGCTGCCTATACACTGCAGGATAAAGTTCAGATTGCTTGTTCTCACCCACAAAGCTCTTCACAATGCAGCGCCCCCCCTACATCTCCTCCCTCATCTCTGTCTATCACCAACCCATTCTCTACGTTCTACAAATGACCTTTGACTAACATCTGCACTAATCCGATCCTCCCACTCCTGGCTCCAAGACTTCTCCCGAGCTGCACCAATTCTCTGGAATGCTCTATCTCAAGAAATCAGGACCATCCACAACTTGCATGGCTTCAGACGCTCACTAAAAACACATCTTTTCAAGGCGGCCTATCATGCTCCCTAACAAACTCCTTTGTACTGTACATAGCCCATTCACTATCTCTCTCGACATAACTCTTCTTCAAACTCCACCAAACCCAAAAGGTCTACACAGATTGTCTGGTGACCATTCATGTAACTTTATTTCTATCCCCCATTTCTCAAGATACCTGGACCATCAGTGTAATAAACCCCTGTACTTTGTATAACCCCTATCTCATTGTAGATTGTGAGCTCTTGAGCAGGGTCACCCATATTTTTTTTGTTTTATCTATTGTATTTTTTACATTGATTTTATGCTTATTGCATTGTTTCCTATTATTGTACTGTTTTCTTTCTCTACTGGAATTAATGTATTATATTGTGTATTTTCTTACTGCGTTATACTGTGTATTTTCATCTATTACCCACTGTATTGTAAAGCGCTGCGGAATATGTTGGCGCTATATAAATAAAGATTTTATTATTTATTATTATAACTACATTTACAGAAGATACCCCCCCCCCCCAAAAAAAAAAAGCTGAGAAGCCTCTGACAGGCACCATGACCTGAGAATTTACATCTATACCCATATGAGTGAACTTTTCAAAGTTGAGAGTAACACTAAGGTAGTACGGTAGTATCATTGCCATTTATGGTGACTTTCGAAACAAATTCCACTTTTTTTTCTTCAGTCTGTTATAGATTTATTACCATAAAACAAGAACTTCAAGGGGGCACCCGGATTTGAACCAAGGACCTCTCGATCTGCAGTCGAATGCTCTACCACTGAGCTATACCCCCAAGCCATACCCTCTCTCATGATATCAACCTGAAGTGGTTGTGTAACTTTCTTAATCTCATGACAGTATGTTTTTTATTCTATATTGGAGAAACTCAGTAAAATAAGATTATAATTGTTTAATCCCTTAAAGGGAACCTGACCCCTAAAAATGAACTTCCAGCCTATTAATACCTGTCCCTGCACCCTGAGTATGCTAATCTTGCGATCCTTTTATGTAAAAATAGTGTATTTGTGAAGTTTAGAAAAGTGCTTTTATTACCTCCGGATCTGGGGCTTCTGAGATTTTGAGAAGTCACACAGGGTGTTCCTGAGGCTTCTCTCCAACACGTATACTGTAATTATCCTTATTGATTATCATCTCCCCCTCCATGGGCGCGGAATAGCCGGTATGACGTGATTCGCGTCATATCCGGCTCTCATGACGTCGTACACCCACGCACACATCGCGATGTGCATTGCGCATGCGCGAGGTTACTTTACGGCAGCTTATCTGTAATGATTGCTGTAAAGTAACCTTGCGCATGCGCAATGCGCATCGCGAGGTGTACGACGTCATGAGAGCCGGATATGATGCGAATCACGTCATACCAGCTATTCCACGCCCATGGAGGGGGAGATGATGATCAATAGGGATTATCACGCCCATCGGGGCGTGAATAATTACAGTATGGGTGTTGGAGAGAAGCCACAGGAACACCCTGTGCGACTTCTCAAAATCTCAGAAGCCCCAGATCCGGAGGTAATAAAAGCATTTTTCTAAACTTCACAAATACACTATTTTTACAGAAAAGGATCGCTAGATTAGCATACTCCGGGTGCAGGGACAGGTATTAATAGCCTGGGGTCATTTTTAGGGGTCAGGTTCCGTTTAGGGTTAGGGCTGAAAGCAATGGGTCATGTCCACAAACTTCGGTGCAACTTGTCTGGGACTTGCTGTTTTGCTGTAAATCAGAATGGAAAAATAGCTGATAAGTGGCATACAAGTCTCAGACATGTTTGACTTGAATTGCAGTCTATAGTCAGGTGTAACTTGCATTAGAAAAGCCAACAGATTTGGAAACCTTTGTGACTATAGTCCCAGGAGGTCGCACATCACAATGTGACACCACAGGAAATTAGCAGACTTAATGCATCACTGTGATTTCAGTGCCACATAATCCATTTTACAGAGTGGCCCCCTTAAGCCCCAGTTACACACTCAGATAATTGTGCAGAGATTGTGTCACAGATCTCTGGTTGCAGTGAAATCATGGACACATTGTTCCATTTTGTGGCTGTGTACAAATGATACAATGTGTCCATGATTTCACTGCAACCAGAGATCTGCGAACAATCTCTGCACAATTATCTGTGTGTGTAACTGGGCCTTTAGATTTAATGATTAATCATACGCCTTTTTTGGTGGAAAAATATTAAAATTTGAGAGTCCTCAGTGGTTGATACCTTTCAATGGCTAAAGGCCCCATTACATGCTACGATATCGTTAACGATATCGTTGCAACGTCAACGTTTGGTGATGTTGCAGCGACGTCGAAATGACATCGTTGTGTGTGACAGGTACCAACACCCAACAATAAGTTTGTTCATCGTTGGTAAATGACCTGGACCATTTATTTATCGTTGGTCTCCTGCTGGGCGGCCAGCATCGCCGTGTGTGACAGTGGGAGATCAACGAGCTCCCAGCGCCACACAGCACACGATGGGAGCTGGTAATCAGGGTAAACAGCGGGTAACTAAGCGCAGCGCTCTGCTTAGTTACCCGCTGTTTACCCTGGTTACCAGCGTTCTCGCTTGTCCTAATTGCTGGTGAGTCTGCCTGTTTGACAGCTGACCAGCGATCACATAACGATGTCCTAGCTACCGCCATCGTTGGTCGGTTCGTTGGGACATCGTACTGTGTAACGGGGCCATAACTGAAAAGATGGTAGCAGATTGCAAACCTTTGAGACAACTCAGGTCTCTTCTTCAGGCTGGTAACTGAAGAGCCCTTAGTTGTCTCTAAAGCTTACGATCTGTTACCATCTTTTGAGTTAGCCATTTTTATTATTTATTTATAGAGCACATTTGATTCCATTGTGCTGTACATGAGAAAAGGATACATACAAACAAGTAAAAAATACAATAAACAAACTAACAGTGAGACTGATACAGAGGGGAGAGAGGACCCTGCCCTTGTGGGCTTACATTCTACAGGGCAGTGGGCAGAGAGACAGTAGCTTGGGTCTGCTCTTATGGTGGTGGAGCACCACGTCCAATGGTTGTGGAGCGCCAGTTCCAATGGTGGTGGAGCGCCGGGTCCAATGGTGGTGGTGGAGCGCCGGGTCCAGTGGTGGTGAGGTGGCACCGTGGTCATTGTAGGCCCATCTGAAGAAATGGGTTTTCAGGTTCCGCTTGAAGGTTCCGAGTGTGGGGGAAAGTCGGACGTTTTGGGGCGCAGAATTCCAGAGAATGGGGGATGCTTGGATGAAGTCTTGCAGGCGGTTAGATGAGGAAAGTATAAGTGTGGAGGAAAGAAGGAAGTCTTGGGAGGATCGAAGATTACGAGTTGGATGATATCGGGAGATTAGTTCAGAGATATATGGGGGAGACACATTGTGGACGTCTTTGTAAGTCAATGTTAGTAGTTTGAATTGGATACGCTGGGGAATTGGGAGCCAGTGGAGGGATTTGCAGAGGGGAGATGTGGAGGAATAGCGAGGAGAGAGGTGGATTAGTAGAGCAGCAGAGTTAAGGACAGATTGGAGAGGTGCAAGAGTGTTAGTAGGGAGGCCACAGAGGAGGAGGTTGCAGTAGACGAGACGGGAGATTAAGGGCATGCACTAGTAGTTTAGTAGTACCATTGAAAGGTATCAACCACTAAGGACTCTCAAATTTTAATATGTTTCTATCTACTGGCTAATACGGTGCAAACATATATTTTACCTTTTTTTGGTGGCCATTAATGGGCCATTCTGCAGTGCCACCTTTTTACAGCAGCACTACAGAATAAGCTGGCGTTATAAGTAGCGCTGAGATCTCCATACTCTGGCTGTTCAGATGAGAGACCAATCACAGTGTTTACAGCTGACTGTAAAGGCCCCGTCACACGGGGCGACATCACGGCCAATTACATCAGCAACGTAGGGGCGTGGCCTATCAGCGGCGACATCGCCCCTACGTCGCCTCATGTAAAGGGGCGATGTCGGCTCTGAAACCAGGCGACCGATCTGGGGCGATGTGCACACATTGCCCCATGTAACCGTCCGCCGGCGACCTGTCAGGCGATGGAAGCCATAGGCTCCCATTGTCCTGCATCGCCGCTGGGGTTTTCAGACGCCTGTCAGCTCGCCGGCGCGGGGCTGGATATGTCGCCCCATGTAAATGGGCGACGCGCCAAAAACGTGCGTGCACCCGCCGCCGACATCCCCAGCCCCGTCGCCAGGTGTGAAGCCTCACTCATAAATTTGTGAGAACAAAAAAAAAGCATGTTTCATAAAGAAAAAGTTACATTTTTATACGACTTTTCTAACAAAAAGCAGGTTTCTGGCCAAAGTTAGGATAGTAAAATTTACATTTATACATATATTATATATATATATATATTAAAAAAACAACATGCACTAAAATATGTATATAATAATTGAAAAAATAAATGACATTTTATTTCTAATTAAAAAAAAGAAGGTACAACAGCAAGCGAACTATACCCATATGTATGTAGGTTAAGGTGTGAGTGATGCAAATGATGGTGCCATCATGTCACACATAGGGGTCCTCAGCAGGCCCCCAGCAACCCATTGGTGAGCGGCAGTTAGAGGCAGATGATGGTAGAATGTCACAACCATCATTTGCCGAAAAAGATACGTGCTCAGTTCTTGAGCCTGCATCATAATATGTACCGTAACTGGTAGTGGTTTAAAAAGGTTTATTTTTCCACCTAATACTGTACTATGGTCTGCAAGGTAATATGAGCACTTATGCAAACTTTGTAAATAGAATTTATCTCCTAAAGGTACAATACATCAATGTATTTTAAATCATTTACTTTTAATAACACACCAACATATCTGCAATCCAAGTATCCATGTAAGGCTGTGGTCACACATAGAAATCCGTTTTTGGAAGTGATTTTCATCACCAATCCGTTTTTTTCTGGGTGCTTTTTGAGCCTCCTGCACTCCTGAACGTTTTTGGACTTTTCATTAAAAAAACGCATGCACGAACGCATGCGCAAACGCAAGTGCGCATATGCCATGCGTTCGCGCATGCGTTTCCCATAGGGCCCCATGTTAAAAAAAACGCATGAAAACGCATGCGTTTTTTAAATGATGCCAAAAACGTTGCTAGCAACGTTTTTGACTCAAAAACGGACAGGGCAATGTTTGGAGCTCCAGAGAAAAACGGACAGGGTGTTTATTACATCCAATCCGTTTTCTGTCAGTTTTTGGACTTAGAAAAAAAAAATGAGAAAACTGAAGCCAAAAACGGACTGAGGGCTTATGTGGAACCCCAGCCTAAGGCTGTGGTTCCACATAGAAATCCGTTTTTGGAAGTGATTTTCATCACCAATCGGTTTTTTTCTGGGTGCTTTTTGAGCCTCCTGCACTCCTGAACGTTTTTGGAATTTTCATAAAAAAAACGCATGAGCGAACGCATGCGCAAACGCAAGTGCGCGTTTGCATGCGTTCGCGCATGCGTTTCCCATAGGGCCCCATGTTAAAAAAAAACGCATGAAAACGCATGCGTTTTTTAACTGATGCCAAAAACGTTGCATGCAACGTTTTTGACTCAAAAACGGACAGGGCAATGTTTGGAGCTCCATAGAAAAACGGACAGGGTGTTTATTACACCCAATCCGTTTTTCTGTCAGTTTTTGGACTTAGAAAAAAAAATGAGAAAACTGAAGCCAAAAACGGACTGAGGGCTTATGTGGAACCCCAGCCTTATACAAACAAAAAAAATCTAGAGCCATAAAAGTAAAAACTTTATAAAGTTAAAAAAAATTATTACACATGAAATTTTGAAAACTGGATGCAATATATATACTTTCAGCCAGAACTCGACTAATGGGCGCAGCATCACGCAATACAACTTTATTGAGGTCACATCCACTAGTAGGAGTGCTGCAGACTTTTCTGCACACAATACTTTTTAGGCCGGCTTCACACCACGGCCTGATCAGGTTCGGGGCTGTCCGGTGTAAACCTGACAGCCCCGGACCCAATTTTGACATTATGCAGCCCCATGGGGCAGGATGGAACCGGATGGCAGCTATGTGCCATCCGGTTTCCATCTGTCCGGGAGGATCCGCGTGAATTCGGATATTCCTCCTAGACACAAAAACGTTGCTTGCAGCGTTTTTGTGTATGTGGTGAAAATCTGCCCAAATTGGATCCTCAATGATCCGGCGCTCCTTAACATGGGAGTCTATGGCACCAGATCGCCCCGGTCCAACAAAAACATCGGATCCGGGAACCGGACACCAGCGGCTGAAGTTTAGCACCAGCTGTCCCCTGCAGTGATTTCAGGAGCTAGTCGCGATCTTGAAATTTCAGCAGCAGCAGCTGCAATTGAGGAATCCGGCTGCGAAAGGGACCGGAGGGCATATTTGCCCTCCGGTTCTGTTTGCAAATTGGGTCCGGGGCTATTCCAGTTTAGCCCTGGACCTGTTCACACCGTGGTGTGAAGCCGGCCTTATTATAAAGCTAATCCTATCCTTTGCAATGTTAACCCCTTAAGACCCATGATGACATATGTACACTATGAGTCATCTAGCTTGCCTTGCTGTGGGCTCGGTGTGCCTGTATCTTTCCCTGCAAGCATTGGGCGATCATCTGCAAGGTGGCTCAGAGATCCAACCGCGGCTGTTAACTAGTTAAATTCTGCTGTCAACCTCTGTCAACGGGATTTACTATTCTTGTGTATTTCACAAGTCTGCAAGGGTAAACTGAAAAGTAAGAGGTGGGGTAGGGTCACATTGCAAACCTAAATTGCATTCACCGCATCCGGATCCGGATGCGGTGAACGCAATGCCGGGCACACACATTTTTTTACAAAAATGTGTGCTGAATACCGCACTGCGGTCACCGGATGGCTCAGGATGTGTAATCCTGAGCCATCCGGTAACTGCATAGGTTGCGGTTCCCGGCTCAGCAAACCTAGTAAAGAGTTAAATTGATTACTAAAGTACTGTTTGAGGTCTGTAGGGGGGCTTAGACCCCCCTACAGACCGGCCGCCCACTTCGGTGGCCTCCTAAAACAATATCCCCGCTGGCACGGGCTTCTCCGAGCCCGTGCAAGTCCCCACACCCCCAGCCCCCCGAATTACTATACAGGGGTGCCTGCACCCCTCTTGTATCCTTATTCCTGTATGGGGGGGAAAATGATATATTACAGTCTTGGTGAAAGTACATATTTACGTGTCTTCTGCTCCAATGTGGTGACGAATCCATGGGCGGGGCTGTTTGCGGCAGCCTCCGCCCCATCATTTCTTATGGCCGCCCCCTCTGTGCCTCAGCCATTGATGTGACGCCGGACGCGTCATGAAAGGGGCGGGCCGAACACGTCACACCGTGCGCCCCGCCCCTTTCATGACGCAGCCGGCCTCACATCAATGGCTGAGGCACAGAGGTGGCGGCCATAAGAAATGATGGGGCGGAGGCTGCCGCAAACAGCCCCGCCCATGGATTCGTCACCACATTGGAGCAGAAGACACGTAAATATGTACTTTCACCAAGACTGTAATATATCATTTTCCCCCCCATACAGGAATAAGGATACAAGAGGGGTGCAGGCACCCCTGTATAGTAATTCGGGGGGCTGGGGGTGTGGGGACTTGCACGGGCTCGGAGAAGCCCGTGCCAGCGGGGATATTGTTTTAGGAGGCCACCGAAGTGGGCGGCCGGTCTGTAGGGGGGTCTAAGCCCCCCTACAGACCTCAAACAGTACTTTAGTAATCAATTTAACTCTTTACTAGGTTTGCTGAGCCGGGAACCGCAACCTATGCAGTTACCGGATGGCTCAGGGATTACACATCCTGAGCCATCCGGTGACCGCAGTGCGGTCCCAGCAAACGCTGCGAAAACTGCTGCCTGCATGATTTTAAACGCAGGCAGCAGTGCCGGATCCGGCCACCGGATGGCTTGTGAAGCCATCCGGTGTTTTGCATAGGCTCCTATCAGGAGCGTTTCCTGGTCCGGTTTTGAGCTTTTTTAAAGTTCAAAACCGGATCAGGATTTTGCAAACAAAACGGAAATGTGACCCTAGCCGTGATTTATATATAGTTTTGATCTCTGAACTCCATCACGTACAGTTTTTTCACAACAACTCCATTTTCTTTGGCCCCTTTGTGAGAGACCTTTGTTGCATGACTTTGGTGTCATTAGATTGGTTAGAAATGAATGGATGCAGTGTGGTGATTCGCTGCTGTGGGCAAAGAAGATTTTCTTATCCCAGTATCCAAAGAGTGTGGTGGTGTCCACAGCATCCAATCAAAGCATATCTTTCATTTTACCTCAGTAGTATAAGAAATTAAAGCTGTGCTGTGATTGGTTGTTATGGGTAGTAAAGACAGATATTTTTGCCTTTAAAACAAACGTTTATAAAGCCCCCATCACACATAACGAGATCATTAGCAGATCGTTGTAACGTCACAGGTTTTGTGACATAACAGCGATCTCACTAACAATCTTGCTAAGTGTGACCGTTAACAGCGATCAGGCCCCTGCTGTGAGATCGCTGATCGTTACAAAGTGCTCTGGGTCATTTTTAGGTCCTTGGTATCCCGCTGGTCAGCACGCATCGCTGCGTGTGACAGCGAGAGACCAACGATCTGCGACCTCACAGGCTGGTAACCATGGTAAACACCGGGTATCCAGGAAGCGTGCGCTGCCTAGATACCCTGTGTTTATCATAGTTACTAGCAATGTGGAGGTGGCTCCCTGGTCCCTGGTCGCTGGGGAGATCTGCCTGTTTGACAGCTCCCCAGCGACCAGGTAACGACGCACCAACGATCCCAACAGGATCATTATCGTTGTCGGGATCACTGGTGCGTCGTTGTGTGTGATGGGAGCTTAAGCTCTGTTGGATTTTCATTGATAATAATAATAATTCTTATCAGAAGTGGAAATAGTAAACATTTCCAATCAGTCTGCTTAGGCTGCTTTCACACCGCTACATTTTAACCCCATCAGGACCATTGACGGGATTAGCCGTCATGAAAAAATGTTAGTTCCCGCACCATCACAGCTAATCCCGTCATGGCTTTGAACTGTCATTGCTTGTAAACAAACAGTGACAGTTCAATTCTAACAGCTGTCAGTGACAGCTAAGGGTCAGGGGCAAAGATGTGTGGACCCTTTTTAGTGGTCCCCACACTCAGAGTGATATGATCGGTCAGTCAATCTGACTGACCGATCACATCATGATCGCGCAGGAAAGTGCTGAATATCAGCACTTCCCTGCATGATCTCTGCAGGAGCAATGCTGTCAGCTGTGCACGACTCCTGCAATCATCCCCTGCCTATGCCCACTGCCCCTCCACCGCTGTGCCCGGTTCCTGCTCTCCTCTCCCCACTCTCTTCCTTGCTCTTCCTGGTCTCCTCCCTCCTCTCCCCGCTCTCCTGCCTTCGCTCCCGGCTCTCGTCCTTCCTCCCGTCCGTTCACCTCCTCTGCCTGCTCTCCATCTCCATCATCTGACCTCCGGTACCCGCTCTCCTCCAGTCCTCTGCTGGGTGCCTGACTGCCCGCACTGCCCCTCTCCTCTCAGCCTCATGCCCTGCATGGAGGAGATGAGGCTGAGAGGAGCAATCTGACAGCCAAGGGCTGCGATCTGTGTGGTCGCTGTCCCTGGCTCTGTTTCGCTCCCTAAGTGCTGTGACCTTACGATCACAGCACTTAGGGTCGGGGGAGAGGGAGTGCAGGGTCACTCATCTCTCCCCGCAGTGATCGGCCCATCATAATGTAATTGCGATGGGCCGATCACCATGGTAGCCCGAGGTTGCCATGACACGTTGCCATGGTGACATCTGGTAAACTGACCCAAGCCTCAGAGATAATGTGATTTCTGGGACTTGTGTTTGCAGCACTGACAGCTGCACTGTATGGCAGATCATTGCCCTACAGTGCAGCATCAGTCAGAGACTGCAGATAAAGTACCCTTGATCCCTCGCTGCAGTCTCATGAGGTGATTGAACGTCATGGGACCATCATTGTGGACTACGTCGGAGGGCATGTGGGGTAATAAAGATGGAGTCCAAATATGTGTTTTTTGTTATAATAAAATGAATTTTTTCACAGTGTGGTGTCTTATTTACCATTGACTTAGAGGTTCTTAATGGCCGGGTCTAACATTGGCCCGATATTATGAACCTCGGGCTTAGTGCCAGCTGCCAACACAAAGCTGGCGTTAACCCCATTATTACCCAGTTTGCCACGGCACCAGGGCAACTGGAAGCGTCTGGGTACAGCGCCAGGAAATGGTGCTTCTAATGAATATGCCATTTCCTGGAGCGGCTGCGGGCTGCAATTTGCATCTTGGGGGGCCCAGAACACTTGGGCCTCTTCACGCTGCGGATTCTAGCCCCCAGCTGCCTAGTTGTACCTGCCTGGAAACTAAAAATACGGCGAAGCCCACGTTGTTTTTTTTTGTAATTATTTCAAGAAATAATTTTTTAAAAAGTGCTCTGCTTTATTGGTTACCAGCAAGGTACAACTAAGCAGCTGGGCGTGGGTGGCAGCCCAGAGCTGCCTAATTGTATCTGGCTGGAAACTAAAAATACAGCAAAGCCCAAATAATTTTTTTTTAAAATTATTTCAAGAATGAAAAAAAAAGGGCTCCGCTGTATTTTGATTACCAGCCACGTAAAACTGGGCAGCTGGGGGTGGATGGCAACCTGTTCTCGCCTGCTGTACCTGTGCTGGTGACCAAAAATACAGCGGAGTCCATTATCGTCAGTGCAAAATCTCACTTGTAGGGGAGCTCCATTGTTTAGGCACATCACGGAATCTCCAAATTCAACATGGTGTTCACTAATGATTTCAGCTAACTTTCCGCTAGGAGCATCAAATAGTGCTCCTTCCCTTCCGAGCCCTGCCGTGTGTTTATGACCACATATGAGGTATCGGTGTACTCAGGAGAAAGTGCCCAACAAATTTTAGGATCCATTTGCTCCTGGTTTTCGTTGTGAAAATGCAAAATTTGAGGGTAAAGCAACATTTTTGTTGGAAAAAGTAAAATGTCCATTTTTTCCTTCCACGTTGCTTTAGTTTCTGCGAAGCACCTGAAGGGTTCTTGGATGTGGTTTTGAGTAGCTTGAGGGTGCCGTTTTTAGAATGGTGTCACTTTTGGGTAGTTTCTGTCACATCTGCCCCTCAAAGGGACTTCAAATATAATGTGGTCACGAAAAAAAGTGGCTTTGTAAATTTTGTTGTAAAGATGAGAAATTGCTGATGATCTTTGAACCCTTCTAACTTCCTAACAAAGAAAAATTTTGTTTCCAAACTTAGGCTAATGTAAAGTAGACATGTGGGAAATGTTATTTATTAACTATTTAGTGTGACATAACTCTCTGGTTCCACCGCTGCCTCCAGCAAGCTCCGGTGATAGGACCTGCTGTGATGTCACAACCCGGCAGCGTCATCAGGTCACGTGACCCGATCAGCTGATCGTGTTGTGACGTTACCGCAGGTCCTATAAGCACCTGGACCTTGCTGGAGGCAGAGGTGGATCGTGGATAAGCGAGAATACTGATTTTTTATTCTTAACTCTTTCTTTTATGCTATATTTCACTTCCTCAATGTATATTATTCATTGCGGAAGTGAAAGTGCTCCGCTGTGTCCGGATCCGTGATAATCATGGACCCGGACACAGACTAGGTCACCCCCTGTGGTGTCCTTTCCTGTCCATGGGGTTCTACAAAAAGTAGGATCCCACGGACAGGAAAAAAAATGTTATGTGAAATCAGCCTTATACCCACAGACTGTTTTTTTAACGGGTCTGTCATCAGCAGAGAGGGGTGGGAGGAGCTGTACTCTGTATAGCAAAACGGATCTGTTTCACAGATCATTTTTTTTCACGGATCCATACGGATCCATCCTCCATAGAGCTCTATGTTATTTGACGGGGACAGCTATGGATCCGTGTCTGTCCATTGGTGTCAGTGTTTTTCAAGGCAGCCCAAAATCGGAGCAGTTTCTGTTTCTGGGTGCATGCAAAAAACTGACAAAAACGTATCAGTGACAAAACTGACACACACGAATAGCCATTTAGGACTAATCCATGCTCATAGGATAACATGGGAGGCCAAAACTGATCCGTGGCTATCCGTTTTAAAACAGATAGACACAGAACAGAAACCTAGCAGTGTGAAAGCAGCCTTAAAGATAAAGTTTGTCAGTCATCCACTTGTCAAAACAAGCAATCATTTATTTCATCTATTCAGCTGACTATAGGCCGAGAAGTTGCACTTTCTGGGCTTTGGCTGAATTAAACTTAGTAGATAACCCAAAAAACAAACTGTGAAGCCCCTGGCATGCACCATGGTCTGAAATTTAGATTCAAACCCATATATGCATAATTTTTGTAAACCTGAGAGTAACACTAAGATAGTAGCATCATATTTTGGTAACAAATTCCCTTTTTTTGTTCACTCTGTTAGAAATGTTCTATGAAGGTAAAATAGGAACTTTCAAGGGGGCACCTGGATTTGAACCAGGGACCTCTCGATCTGCAGTCGAATGCTCTACCACTGAGCTATACCCCCTCATATTTTGCTATCCTGAAGTGGTTGTATAACTTTTTTAAGAATTTCAAGACAATTTTTTTTTTAACTCTACCTGGGAGAAAATCAGTAAGATAAGATTAACTAATAATTACTTAACCCAAGGCCTCGTCACACACTATGCTGTACCAGTGATCCCACCAACGATGTGGATCGCTGGGACATCGTTATCTGATCGCTGGTGAGCTGTCTCACAGGCAGACTCACCAGCGATCAGCGAGAACGCTGGTAACCAGGTTAAACATCGGGTAACTAAGCAGAGCGATACGTTTAGTTACCCGATATTTACCCTGGTTACCAGCTCCCAGCTTGTACTGTGCGGCGCTGGGAGGTCGTTAATCGTTGGTCTCCCGCTGTCATACGCGCCAATGCTGGCCGCCCAGCAGGAGACCAACGATAAAATAATGGTCCTGACCATTATTCTATGATCAATGAACTTATCGTTGGTCGTTGATACGTGTCACACACAACAATATTGTTTCGACCTAGCTGCAACGTCACAAAACCGGTGACGTTGCAACGATTTTGTTAACGATATCGTAGTGCAGGGGTCTCAAACTCGGCTGGGTTGGTGGGCCGCACATAGAAAAACATTTATAGCAGGGGGCCGCATCCCTTGTAGGACTAAGTGATATTTTTAGTAATACCAGAATTTTTTGCTCAATGTAGTAAAGTACAAATCCTGATTCCTTTCTTGTAGTAATGTCCCCATCCTGTAGTAATGTCCTTTTCTACTGATGTCCCCCATCCTGATCCCTTTTTCTAGTGATGATCCCTATCCTGATCCCTTTTTCTAGTGATGTCCACCATCCTGTTCCCTTTTTCTAGTGATGTTCCCCATCAATCATGGTCCCCTTTTGTTGTGATGTCCCCACACTGATCTCCTTTTGTAGTGATGTCCCCCATCCTGATCCCCTTTTCTAGTGATGTCCCCCATCAATCATGGTCCCTTTTTGTAGTGATGTCCCCATCCTGATCCCCTTTTCTAGTGATGACCCCCTTCCTGATCTCCTTTTCTAGTGGTCCCCCTTCCCATTCCCCTTTAGTAGTGATGTCCCCCATTTTGATCCCCTTTAGTAGTGATGTCCCCCATCCCGATCCCCTTTTATGGTGATGTCCCCCATCCTGATCTACTTTTATAGTGATGTCCCCCATCCCGATCCCCTTTTATAGTGATGTCACCCATCCTGATCCCCTTTTATAGTGATGTCACCCATCCTGATCCCCTTTTATAGTGATGTCACCCATCCTGATCCCCTTTTATAGTGATGTCACCCATCCTGATCCACCTTTATAGTGATGCCCCCCCCATCCTGATCCACCTTTATAGTGATGCCCCCCCATCCTGATCTACTTTTATAGTGATGTCCCCCATCCCGATCCCCTTTTATAGTGATGTCCCCCATCCTGATCCCTTTTATAGTGATGTCACCCATCCTGATCTACCTTTATAGTGATGCCCCCCCATCCTGATCTACTTTTATAGTGATGCCCCCCCATCCTGTTTTACCTTCTTACACACTCAAATACACACTCTATCACACTCACACACAAACCCACACACAAACCCCCCCACACACACACACATACTCTCAAACACACTCTCACACATCCTCATACACACTCTTACACTCACACTCATACACACACTGAAACTCGCACACACTTTCTTATATACACATCCTCACTCACACACATACACACACCTTCTCACACACACTCACACTTTTGTCACTTTAATGATGCATCGCTCCAGTGTAGGGGGCCGCCGCGGTCCCCGCTGTACTGACTTCCGGCCTCCGCTGTGCTATGACTTCCTCCAGCCACCACTCAGACAAGCTCTGTTGCTCATCAAGATGAATGCAATCTGCCAGCCAGAGGCCTGCAGGTGACGTCATTCTGCCGTTAGCTGCGGGCCTCTCACTGGCTGGCAGCATGCATTGATCTTGCTGAGTGGCAGAGCTTGTTAGTGCTGCGGACAGAAGTCCTCACACAGCGGGGACTGCAGCAGCTCCCTGCATTGGGGCAACTCATCATTAAGTTGTCCAAAGTGCCGCGGGCCGCATAGTGAAGCCCCGGGGTCCGCATGCGGCCCTCGGGCCGCGAGTTTGAGACCCCTGTCGTAGTGTGTGACGGGGCCTTCAGGCTCATGACCAAAAACTTCTGTGCAACTTGTTTGTGACTTACTACTCGTGCTGACCAGGAGGATCACACTTCCGATTCAGATAAACAAAAGAAAAAAACTATTGAAGAATTTCACTTTTTTTTTCCATTTTGCCACATTTGGAATTTGTTTCCACTTACCATTACATCATGAGATAAAATGAATGGTGTTCAGTTCTCTTTATGTGAATAAGGGCCACGTCACACACACACAGATAATTGTGCAGATATTGTTGGCAGATCTCTGGTTGCAGTGAAATCATGGACACATTGTTACATTTGTACACAGCCACAAAATAATAGAACAATGTGTCCATGATTTCACTGCAACCAGAGATCTGCCAACGATATCTGCACAATTATCTGTGTGTGTGACGTGGCCCTAAGACTGAGCTGTAATACCAGGCACAGTCACTACTAAGTGTAAGGTGCAGTGCTGGGTAAATAATGAGAGGTGATGTGGCACTCCTTGAAGCACAGCTGGTACCGCATGGCTGCTAGGAGTTGTATAGGACAACAATATTAAAGTGTAAAGAAAATTACATTCAATTCACTGAACACAAATAGTGAATTTATATGTCAGTGGTGGGAGGACAATAATCAGAATTCCAAAGTGATTTATTCATTTCTACTCCATCCAAAAATAGTGAGAAGAGAGCAAAGTTCAGTTCAGCCAAAAAGTGTGCAGCTACAATACAGATTGTTCAGAAGAAAGGCTTATAACAAATGTAATCTAATTCAGGATTAACAACCAAAAGGTAAAACGTGGAAGAAAGGGGGCACCCAGATTTGAACCAGGGACCTCTCGATCTGCAGTCGAATGCTCTACCACTGAGCTATACCCCCTTTATGACAGAGCAACTTTTTTTTCCTGATAACATTTATTTAACCTTAAGAAACTAAACTCTGTGGAGTACCCTGCAATTTATTGTTGTGGGGGAGGGGTTGGGCTGTAGAGCATACCATTTTGGGGGTACAAGTACTGTTGCAGTGAGTCAGATAATATTGTGGGGGCATGTACAGTAATGTTGTAGTGAGGCAGATCTTTTTTGAGGGGTGTCTGAGGCATACACTGATGTTCTGAGATAACATTGTGGGGGCGTCTGAGGCATTTGCTGTTGGGTGGCAGATAAAATTGTGGGGGCATCTGACGCAGAAGCTGTTGTGATGAGGCAGATAATATTATGGATGTCTGAGGCAGATAATGTTATGGATGTCTGAGGCAGATCCTATTGTGAGATAGATAATGAGTCACCTGCCAGGGCCGTGGGGTACTCGGGACCGGTCCCCTTCAGTCTCTGTAGCCTGAGGGACGTCACGGTGGTGGCTGCGGGCCGGTTCCATGGCCCTGGGTAACGTCACTAAAAGGGGAGAAAAATAAAAAATGAAAAAGGGAAAGAGTTTGTCATGGATGTGACGCCACCCGTAGTTTGTGGCCAATATGAGCCACCGCTGCTTGTCACGGTCCCGGGGATGATGGCAACGGGCAACGAGGTGTTAAGCCCTCCACGGGCAGGGCTGGTTATCCCCTGGGCCAGTATATAGTCTATGTGTGATGTAGGATAGGGGTTGCAGGACGTTTTACCTTTAATGATGTTATTGCTGGTGTAGCCAAGTACTGCCCAAGTCTTTGTTCGGGATCCGGAGTTTGGAAGCGAGTTGGGGCTGTCCACGCTGGGCAAGTACTGAGGCCTACCTACGCTGTTGGTTCAGGCGGGCCCTGGTTGCATAGAGCTGTGCTGTGACCCTCTTTTGTCGGTATAGCCGTATGACAGGTGGCTTGAGCCCTTCTCCGGTCTGGATCTCTCTATAACTAACTACCCCTCCTGGGCTCTGTGGTGCGGCTGTGTCTCCTGGCTTTAGCGTGAATGGAAAACCTGAAATTGCCTGCTCTCCGGGTTTGGTTTCTGGGTATAGAATCCCCAACAACCTCGGCCTCCGGTGACCGTACTTCACTAGGCCCTGGGGTGAACCAACGCTGGCTTCACTCCCCAGACCTATGTCTCCACTTCCTCAGACCCTCACCATGGGTCTAACACACGGTTAGTCAGTCTCCTAGGACAAGCCTAGCCCGGCTGCTGTCTCTAGGGTGTCTTCTACAGTCCTCCCTGGAACTGAACTAACTGGCCCCTCCCCCAGACCAGAATTTATAGGGCACCTGCCCTGAACCCGGGCTTTAGAGCTCCACCTTCTGGCTTGGAGTCAGGATGGTGTTGTGCGCGTGCAGGGCTGCCACTAGGAATTTCAGGGCCCCTGACTGCCTAGATTTTGGGGCCCCCCTGAGACTTCGCCTCCTCCCATACTCCACTTCCACCCATGCTCCGCCTCCACCCAAACATCTACTATATAATTGTCTAAGGGTTTCCTGCGTCTGTCGGATGCGGGCGACCAATGAGCGCAGACTGTGCAAATAGGCGCGAGAATTAAAAGTTCGAATTTTGCGCCTATTTGCAGCGGCAGCTCTCCTCACAGCCCCCCCCCGTGGCACCCCCCCTCTTCCTGCCCCCGCTCCCCGCAGCACACCCGCTCTTCCTGCCCCCGCACCCCTCACAGACACAGATATCCCGCTGGAGCGGGTGCGCCCACCTCCGGCCTCCTCTTGCCCACCGCTGCTTTCCCGCCACCCGCTGCTCCATTCCCTCCCCTCCTCGCTCCATCCATTTGCTCTCCCTCCGCTCCATTGCCCTCTCCCCGCTCCATTGCCCTCTCCCCGCTCCATTGCGCCCCCACCGCTCCATTACCTCCCCACCGCTCCATTACCCCCCCACCGCTCCATTACCCCTCCCCGTCCCCGTCTCACCACCGCTCCGTCTCACCCGCACCCGGTAATGAGCGGTAATGTGACAGGCTCTTCAGCCCGCCTATCACATGACCGCTCATTACTTGCTGCGATTTAAATACCGGGTGCGGGTGAGACCGGATGGGAGGGGGGATCCATCCTGCACTGACCACTGGCCCTCCATCCTGTGCTGACCACTGGCCCTCCATCCTGCGCTGATCACTCTGCCTCCATCCTGCGCTGACCTCTCTGCCTCCATCCTGCGCTGACCTCTCTGCCTCCATCCTGCGCTGACTACTCTGCCTCCATCCTGCGCTGACCTCTCTGCCTCCATCCTGTGCTGACCACTCTGCCTCCATCATGCGCTGACCACTGTGCCTCCATCCTGCGCTGACCACTCTGCCTCCATCCTGCGCTGACCACTCTGCCTCCATCCTGCGCTGACCACTCCACCTCCATCCTGCGCTGACCACTCTGCCTCCATCCTGCACTGATCATTCTGCCTCCATCCTGCGCTGACCTCTCTGCCTCCATCCTGCGCTGACCACTCTGCCTCCATCCTGCGCTGACCACTCTGCCTCCATCCTGCGTTGACCACTCTGCCTCCATCCTGTGCTGACCACTCCATCCTGTGCTGACCACCGAGCCTCCATCCTGTGCTGACCACCGAGCCTCCATCCTGCGCTGACCACCGAGCCTCCATCCTGCGCTGACCACTCTGCCTCCATCTTGCGCTGACCACTTTGCCTCCATCCTGCGCTGACCACTCTGCCTCCATCCTCTGCTGACCACCGAGCGTCCTGCGCTGATCACTTTGCCTCCATCCTGCCCTGACCACTCTGCCTCCATCCTGCGTTGACCACTCTGCCTCCTTCCTGCGCTGACCACTCTCCCTCCATCTTGCGCTGACCACTCTGCCTCCTTCCTGCGCTGACCACTCTGCCTCCTTCCTGCGCTGACCACTCTGCCTCCATCCTGTGCTGACCACTGAGCCTCCATCCTGCGCTGACCACTGAGCCTCCATCCTGCGCTGACCACTGAGCCTCCATCCTGTGCTGACCACTCCATCCTGTGCTGACCACTGAGCCTCCATCCTGCGCTGACCACTGAGCCTCCATCCTGCGCTGACCACTGAGCCTCCATCCTGCGCTGACCACTCTGCCTCCATCCTGCACTGACCACTGAGCCTCCATCCTGCGCTGACCACTGTGCCTCCATCCTACAGTATAATGCAGTCTATAATCCTCTATATAGTATCATGCAGTCTCTATAATCCCCCATAAATTATATGGCAGTCTCTTATAATCCTCCATATAGTATAATGCCACCTGCATAGACCTCCATATAGTATAATGATGCCTGTATAGACCTCCATATAGTATAAAGCAGTCTCTATAATCCTCCATACAGTATAATGCAGTCTATAATCCTCTATATAGTATAATACAGTCTCTATAATCCTCCATAAAGTATATGATGTGCCCCAGGGCCGTGGGGTACTCAGAACCAGGAAATACTGTCTCTGGGGAGTCACAGGGGTCAAGACCTGGCTTCCGTGACCCTGGGTTTAGTTGAAAAGGGGTAAATTTTGGGAATGGAGTGGTTTAAATGAAAGTTATTTGTGACGCCACCCGTGGTATGTGGCTATAGGTGGCTGCGGCTGCTGCAGAACCTCCGGGGTGATAGATGGGCAGCTGAGATGGAGCAGCTCCCCATGGGCAGAGCGGATCCCTGGGGCAGTGGGTGTAGTAAGGGGTTGAGGTGCAGGGCAACGGGCATAAAGCAACAGGCAGACTCACTGTTTTGATGGTTATTCAGTCTTTTACTGGAGCATCTGCATTCCGGGCAGTTGTCAGTGGAGTCCCAGCTGGAGAGCAACTCGGGGTTCTCTTCATCTGGTCGGGACGTTGGCCTCCTTACTGCACTCTGTGTTTGGGCTCCTGCCACTGCATTAGCTAAGTTGCCGACCCTGTCTCTCCTGCGAGGTGCCGGTATGACAGGCAACTCGAGTCCTTTTTTTTTTTTCTTTTTTAACAACTTTATTTTCATTAAATTTATACATTTATAACAAAGACAAAACAGACATTCGAGAAAATTATTCAGAGAAACTATGAGACCTCAAGACATATCAAAGCATGACAAGTAAAAGAGAAGCATAGCTAATGCAATAATTGAAAATTCAAATCGACAAATTCCAGGAATGTCTTTGGCTTATCAGTATAATAAGTCTATGGAATTCGAGGTTGGCAAAATCCATAGAGTCCAACAGGTCGGAAATCACCAAACATGACAAAAAGATCCATTAGGTTAAGACAGCGAATATAATAAAACCTACCGTATATACTTGCGTATAACTCGAGTTTTTCAGCCCAAAAATTGGGCTGAAAAGTTTCCCCTCGGCTTATACGCGAGTATATACCCAGTATACAGCTGCCCGCCCGCCACCCCATCAGTATACAGGCCCCCCATCAGGATCCAGGGCCCCCCTCCTTGCTCCGCAAAACCTGCAAAGGAAAATCATTATACTTATCACTGTCCTGTCGCCGCTGGAACCGCCGCTTCCATCGCGATCCCCGTCTTCTTCCAGCGTCTTCCAGCTTCCTGTGGTCGCAGGCAATGACGTCATTGCCTGCGCCGACCACAGGAAACCGGAAGACGCTGGAAGAAGACGGGGATCGCGATGGAAGCGGTGGTCCGGCGGCGACAGGACAGTGATAAGTATAATGATTTTCCTTTGCAGGTTTTGCGGACCAAGGAGGGGGGGCCCTGGATCCTGATGGGGGGCCTGTATACTGATGGGGGTGGCGGGCGGGCTGCTGTATACTACCACTGGGGCTGTATATACCTCTGGGCTGCTGTATACTACCACTGGGGCTGTATATACCTCTAGGGCTGCTATATACTACCACTGGGGCTGTATATACCTCTGGGGCTGCTGTATGCTACCACTGGGGCTGCTGTATACTACCACTGGGGCTGCTGTATATACCTCTGGGGCTGCTGTATACTACCACTGGGGCTGTATATACCTCTGGGGCTGCTGTATACTACCACTGGGGCTGCTGTATACTACCACTGGGGCTGCTGTATATACCTCTGGGGCTGCTGTATACTACCACTGGGGCTGTATATACCTCTGGGGCTGCTGTATACTACCACTGGGGCTGTATATACCTCTGGGGCTGCTGTATACTACCACTGGGGCTGTTTATACCTCTGGGGCTGCTGTATACTACCTCTGTGGCTGCTGTATACTACCACTGGGGCTGCTGTATACTACCTCTGTGGCTGCTGTATACTACCACTGGGGCTGCTGTATACTACCACTGGGGCTGCTGTATACTACCACTGGGGCTGCTGCATATACCTCTGGGGCTGCTGTATACTACCACTGGGGTTGCTGTATACTACCACTGTGGCTGCTGTATATTACCACTGGGGCTGCTGTATATACCTCTGGGGCTGCTGTATACTACCACTGGGGCTGCTGTATACTACCACTGGGGCTGCTGCTGTATATACCACTGGGGAGGCTGCTGTAACACTGCTGGGGCCTGTATATACCACTGGGGAGGCTGCTGTATACCACACTGCTGGGGGCTGTATACCTGTGCTAGGGTCCACCCTCGGCTTATACACGAGTCAATAGGTTTTCCCAGATTTTGGGGGCAAAAGTAGGGGGGTCGGCTTATACACAGGTCGGCTTATACACGAGTATATACGGTACATTTGAAAGTTTTCAATGAATAATGTCAAATCCCTCCAATGCGTCCTTTCTTAACCCTTGTCTCGGGTAGCTGTTCCTGAACTCTCTGCGTTGCTTTGCCTCCGGGCAGAGATGTAACTAGGTTTCATGGTGCCCAGGGCAATGTTTATTTTGGTCGGTGGAGGTCCTGCAGCAGCTTGGAATAATATTTCCTAAACGCCTTCAAACCAGTTGTGAGGATCACAACTGCATCAGGTGAGTGGCTTCTCAGCACCACCCCATTACGATTAGTGTCACTAGTGATAGGGCACTATTGCGCCTCTTGTCCCCACCCTTTTATATTTTACAATTTTTATTTGAAACGCTCACTTACCAAGTAAAGCTACATTATCGTTTATTATGGAGACATTGGCAGCTTGTACAATATTTTCCCAGTGATGAGTATTGATGTCAATACAGTTACCACTGTCATCCTGGGAATTGTAGTTCCCTGTCTTCTAGAGAATCAGTGCCTCGGAGCTAATGGACATTTGTGTGCAGTTAGTAGGAAAGTTTCAGTGCCCTCTATCTGGAGGGCATTGCTCTTCTTACCTTTGAGCTGCCACCTTGGCATCCACAACTCCAACATTCCTCACCCAGGACCTGACAGGATCCATGCCAGCTGTAAGTGCTTTGTATCTCACGGTAGATCCTCCTCTTTCTAAAGTGTCCTGGACCTCAAACATTGAGCTGGCAGCACACAAGTTTTGGGGAGGTGCCCCTGTGCTGCACATGCAGCCTCCTGCCCCCTCTTGTCACCTGCCCCAGCACCAATGCAGTAGATGCAGCAGCAGGGTGACCCTGGATCCTCTGCCCCTCTACACTATGCACTGAGACAGCATCAGCTCAGAGCATGAATGAGCCTCCCAGAGGGGAGGGCCCCTCCTCCATCCCTCTCCTCAATGGCCAGCTCCATGTACAGGACCCTACCCAGAGGCTGGAGCCATTAACCTCTGGGAACTGCTGCTAGGGAACGGACCAGCAGGGATTCAATTGTGCACGCGCGGCGCCGGCCGTGCACAATTTGCAGGGCGGAGCGGAGGAGCTGGCGTGCGGCGGTGCGTGATGACGTATTGACTACGGTGACAGAGCGGCCCAGGTGATGGTGCTGGCGCCCCCTCTGAGTTGCGCCCGGGGCAAAGGATCTGGCTGCACCCCCCTAGATACGCCGCTGCCTCAGGGCACAGTGTGGCTGGGGAACTTGGAATTCCCCACCTTCCGGTATTGACTGCCGGGAGGTTAGGCCCTGCACAGTCTCGGACTCCGGTGTCCATTCTTTGCGCTCTTCCTCTGAAGTGAGTACGGTGCTGCTCGACTTCCCGGATATTCCTTCTACACTTTCCTCCCTCCCTAGCCTTAGGCATGGCACTGAGTCAGCGATCCTGGGACGAGCTTAAGCAGCCTCCAGTCCACCAGGATGTCTTCCTCAGTCCTCCTAGGAACTGAATTAACTGGCTCCACCCCAGACCAGAATTTATAGGGGAGTTCACCCTGAACCCGGGTTTGGTCTCCCCTCTTCTGGCATGAAGGCAGAAGGTGTTGTGTGCGTGTACCTGCCTGGTGAGAAGACCCTTCCGTTGCTCTCCAGCATGACACCACCACCCGGGGGAAGTGATGACGCTGTGGCACTAGGACCATGGGTAGCCACATATAAGGCAGTCTCTATAATCCTCCATATAGTATAATGCTGCCTGTATAGACCTACATATAGTATAATGCCGTCTCGATAATCCTCTATATAGTATAATGCCACATGTATAGACCTCCATGTAGTATAATGACGCTTGTATAGACCTCCATATAGAATAATGCAGTCTCTATAATATTATATATAGTATAATACAGTCTCTATGATCCTCCATATAGTGTAATATTACCTCTATAATCCTCCACATAGTATAATGCAGTCTCTATAGTCCTCCATATAGTATAATGCCATCTGTATAGACCTCCATATAGTATAATGTAGCCTCTATAATGTGGTCTCTATAGTCCTTCATATAATCTACTGCACCCCATAGCTCTCTGACCACTGTGTACTTAGGGTACCTTTACACGCGGCTACATTTCTGGGTGGCTACAGGTAACTTACTGGTTGCAGTGAAATCATGGAGACAAGGTTCTATCTTGTTGCTGTGTACAAATGGAATAATCTCTCCATGATTTCACTGCAACCAGTAAGTTACCTGTAGCCACCCTAGAAATGTAGCCGCGTGTAAAGGACCCTTACTGCTTGATTAAATAAATACTTACCTCTTTTTGATTTCCCCGCTGCTCCGGTAAGCCCCACTGCGTACCGCGCTCTGCACATCTCAGTACAGTGGTGCATAGTAGTAAAGTCATCATGCCCCGCTGTACTGGAACGCCAGAGTGCAGGCACAGTAGGAGAAAGATGAGAGAGGGAGTAGTGAATATTCATGAAGCTTAATTAGTGTCCCAAAAGAACAAAACAGCAGGAGACTGGTGAGCTCTATCTATCAATCAACCTACCTTACTATCTAGTATGAGCCAGTAAAACCAGATCCGGCACCCACTGACTTCCATTATAATGATGTCGGATCATACTGGATCTGCAAGGATACATTTTTTTTAAATGGTCCAAAAAATGTTACATGAAATGTTTTTTTCCACTAGTTAAAAAATTGGATAAGCTAGCAACCTAATGCAACAGGATGCTACCAGACATAAATTAAAATGAATGGGTACTGGGTCTATGCCGGATGTAAAAACTGTACATGTGTACTGCCTTAGGCAGACTATAATTTTCAGATAAATAATATTGTTGTCTATGTATCTGCAGCAGACACTGTTGTAGTGGTGTAGATAATATCATGGGGGGTCATCTGTGATAGACATTCTTGTAGTGTGGGGGCATGTTTGCTGCATAAATGAAAATACTGTATTACCTAATAAAAAAGTAAAAGAATGCAGCAAACATACTACAATGTGTGATTACAGCCACCGCCACTACCATTATAATAGGGTTTCCCCTTAAAAGGAAGTCTGTCACCAGAATTTTCCCATCCCATCTGAGAGCAGCATAATACAGAGACCCTGATTCCAGCGATTTGTCACTTATTGTGCTGCTTGCCACTATTTTGATATAATCACTGTTTTCTCTGCTGCAGACTTAGTAGTGCTCTGAATGTGGAGCTCTATAACCACGCACACACCACTGATTGTTTACTTTATATTGGCAGAAAGCTGCCACAGAAAGCTGCCAATCAGTGTTGGGGTGGGATAATACAGAGCTCATGAATATGCTGGACTACCAGGTTTACTAGTCCACTAATGATAATCTCCTGCTGATGAAACAGTGATTTTATCAAAACTACACTGAGCAGCTGAGTTTTTGTCACTGGCACCAGGATCTCTGTGTCTACATTATGCTGCTCTCTGATTAGGTGGGAAACACCTGGTGACAGATTCCTTTTAAGAAAAGTAGTCCCAAATGCTTGTAAAATAACAAACAAACCAGTAAATCACCCTCACCCACCCCATCTCTCCGCCGCTGATCCTTTCTCCACCACCCCACCTCATGGAGTACGCACAAATTTCTTTAAAAGGGGTTGTCTGAACTAGCCTTAAATATTCTCTACACTTTCTAAGCAAAGAAGATTGTATTGTTGTATCTAGTATTACAATTACAGGAAACAGGCCATTCACTACTGCAAGTGAACAAACGTAAAGAGTCAACATTCATTGTCGATAGCCCTTTAATTAATCATTGGTATCGTATGAGCAGTCACTAGCCTAATGAAAGGAGAAAGGGCTGATTTCACCAAAACAAGATGACTTGTTACGGAGTGAAGGTGTATTCCGCCGGTATCCAAATCGTCCATTGTAACCAATCGGAGGGTGGACATTAGACAGGAAGCTGCTGTGACCGCTGATCACTGACTGGCTGTGTCCTGAGAGAAAGCACAACTGGAGATCAGAATGAGAACTGAACAGGCAGGTAAGGCTGGGTTCACACTGCGGCAGCGTCCGGTCCGGGGCTGTCAGGGGTGACAGCCTGGACCGGAGTTTTTCTGCATAGGAGACTGTCGGGCTGCACGGAGCTGGATCGCGCCGGGTGTTAATTATCTGCTGTCCGGCTGCTGTGTCGCCGGATGAATCCTGCAGAAGTGGGGAATTGTCTGTCGACTCCAAAAACGGTGCATGCAACGTTTTTGGAGTCGGCAGACAAATCCCCACTTCTGCAGGATTCATCCGGCGAGCTAGCAGCCGGATGGCAGATAATTGCCACCAGGCGCGATCCAACTCCGTGCAGCCCGATACTATCCTATGCAGCAAAACTCCGGTCCAGGCTGTCACTCCTGACAGCCCCGGACCGGACGCTGCCGCAGTGTGAAGGCACCCTAATCAGCAGGGCATCATGTCATTTACTGATGTATGTAAAGTGCTATGGAATTAATATAAATGAATAAATTATTATTATTATAATTATTATTATTATTTAAAGATGGGCATCAAAATGTTGAAGGAAAAATTAACATCAGCTGAGAGAGCTCGCCGGTAAAAAGTCGGCTTTTTCCCGCCCGGCTTTTAAACGATCAGCTAATGCATCAGCTGAGCGGGAATAAGCCAACTTTTAACCGCCTGGCTCGCTCAGCTGATAGTTTAAAAGCTGATGGCGTCCATGTAACCTGCCCCTGTGTTCCTGCACCGTCCCTTACACCCCATGTGGTGGTGCAGGGACATCGCCAATCGTTTACAAAAGCCGATAGGCTTTTTAGCACCTGCTTCTAAACGATCATGCATGCATTTTAGCCTTATCCTCAGGTCCCCAGACCGCTTGTAGGGTCCAGCACAATAGTACTCACATTTCCCCATTGACTTGCATTGGACTCACCACTCGTAACGAGAAAACTCGCCTAGTAACAAGTATCCTGAACAACCGTACTATTCTGCGAGTAGCGAATAGTAATGAGTATACTGGCTCATCCCTAGAGAAGGAGATACCTTTTGTGTCTCCCCTATCTCTTCATAGACTGTAGCTTGCGAGCAGGGCCCTCTCTCCTCCTGGTATCTGATTAATTTTTTGTTACTCTGTATTGTCTCATATTGTCTGTACATGTTCCTCCTGGATTGTAAAGTGCTGCACAATATGTTTGGCACTATATAATAATTATTATTATAGTAGACAACTGCTTTAAGCCAGGAGGGGCACTTAACTGCTTACAGGTAGTTTACACTATTTAATAAACTTATTTTTTTCTTTGTCACAAGTGAAATTATCTATCTTTCAAAACCTCCCTGGATGTGCATATATACAGGTGCATCTCAATGAATTACAATATCATCAACAAGTTACAGTAATTTTGTCCAGTAATTCAATACAAAAAGTGAAACGCATATATTATATAGAGTCATTACAAACAGTGATCTATTTCAAGTGTTTATTTTTGCTAATGTTGATGATTATGGCTTACAGCCAATGAAAACTCAAAGGTCATTATCTTAGAAAATTAAAGTAGCTAGAATGAAAGGTTGGAAAAGCACGCTGCCGTATTCCATGAGACATCAAAGAGTGAATATAATACTGATTTGTCCTAAGGAAGGGACCAGGGAGCCCTGAAAAGTGTTGAATATTAAATCAATAGTATATTCACCCTTTGATGTCTCGTGGAATATGGCAGTGTGGTTTTTAACCCTTCATATTCCCTACTCTATATGCACCATGCTGGGGACTGCAGCAGCTGTGATATGCTTTTATAGTGGTTGTGACTCTCACAACCACACAAGGTGAAGCCTCTGATACCTATTTAGGTAATATTTTATCTTTCAGACCCTTCATCCTCCCTCATTTTCTGAGATAATGACCTTTGGGTTTTTATTGGCTGTAAGCCATAATCATCAACACTAACAGAAAAAAACACTTGAAATAGATCCCTCTGTGTGTAATGACTCTATATAATATATGCATTTCACTTTATGCATTGAATTACTGAAATAAATTAACTTTTTTTATGATATTCTAATTCATTGAGATGCACATGTATGTGATGACAGGTTCCTTTGAGCATACACATTAGATGAATGTTGTTCAAGATCACAATTTTAAGAGCAGGAGCAGCTGACCATCTATTGTGTATGGAAGCATTCTGGCTCTCCCCATACCTCAGATTTTATGAGGAAGAGAAAATGGCCGTTGGATTTCAGCATTTACAATCTTTTGTTCTTATGGGGAAACAAGTCGCCAGAGGAACCTGATTTTGTCTTAACCTCCCTCCTCATTGAGAACAAGTTTGTCTGGGGACATAGGAAGATATAGATGTTTGGGGAAACGAGCCATCCACACTCTGCATTAATCTGCAAATCATCCTTAGCTAACCTATGGCGCTTTTCTTGTTGCCCTAGAAGTGGAAGACCCATTTTGATGCCATATTGATCAATTTATCCATCTCTAGAAAGCCTTGATCCTTGATCCTACTAATTGCCCCTCATACAGAGCCCACTCCTAAGGCCGCCTTCACATTGCGGGTCAGATCCGATCCAAGGCTGTCAGGGTGAACCTAACAGCCCCGGATCGGATCAGCGCACAGAACCGGAGGGCTAATATGCCCTCTGGTACGGTGTGCTGCTGCACGCAGCTGCCGCCACTGATGAATCAGGACCGCGGTTCGCACGGAGCGAGCCGCGGTCCTGAAACAACAGTGGCGTGCAGCCGCAGGTGTCCGGTTCCCGGATCCTCCCGGACTGGGGCAATCCGGCCCCATAGGCTCTCATGTCAGGAGCGCCGGATTGCCCCGGATCCGGGAGGATCCGGGCGAATCTGGGAGTAGGCAATTAGAGGATATATTCTCCTCTCGGACACAAAAACGTTGCAAGCAGCATTTTTGTGTCCGTGAGAGAATTCTGAATTCTCCTAGATAGTCCTGGACAGAAAGAAATCGGATGGCAGAGAGCTGCCATCTGGCTTGTATCCGGCCGTCCGGGGCTGTCCGGTTTACACAGACAGCCTCGGATCGGATGAGACCCGCAATGTGAAGGCGGCCTAAGACAATGATGTACAAGTGGATGTAGACCACGCTGTCAACGGAAAGAAAAACGAAGTGTATATTCCAAGGTGGTGGTACTTATTCATCCGACACGTTTCAGAGTGTATTCCTCATTACTTCCTTAGGGAACCAACCAAGTTGAAATTACAAAAATTTGGTGAAAGATTGATATTACAAACAATTGGTGATAACTTGGTTGGTTCCCTGAGGAAGGAATGAGGAATACACTCTGAAAAGCGTTGGATGAGTAAACACCACCACTTTGGAATATTCATCACTTTGTTTTTCTTTCCGTTGGCAGTGCGGTCTCTTGTCCACTTGTATATCCATTGTCTTTGATTATTGCCATTTGGTTCACATGGTTTGTGGATTCTGCAGCAGCCATATAAGTGATCAAAACTGGTTGTGTCATACAACCTGCCCAGGTGAGCGAATCCAGTAAATTATCTCCAATTTTTATTAGGATAAAACCCTATGGGCGCTCCTTTTTATCCACAGTTCCATTGCATTCAGAGCTCACTCCTAAACATAGTGCTATAATTCACCTGCTCCGCTCCAGTTCCTTCTATTTAAGTAAGTCTGCTCTCTTCCCCAGATATTGTTATAATCCACAATCCAACCATGAGCTGATGTTCCTCCGCTGTCCTGTTATTGAACATATAAAGATTATAAGAATATTATAAGAAAGATTCTAAGAAAAAATCCCATGTTATATAGACCTATCAATATTATATACCATCACTTTATGATCAGTATTGCCGACCTCTGGGACCCACAATGATCATGAAACTGAGGATGCCACATTGATGATTTAGCACAGCATCCCCTTATAAGTTTTCCCTGCACAGCCAGGGACAGGATTTTTGTAGGTAAACCTGGAATGGGATTGAAGTGTTTTCTGTTGGATGGTTCTGTCCCACGTTTTCCTGCACACCAGATGTTGAGGACGCTGCTGTGCAGGGAACAATATTAAGGACAAGTTCACAAAAGCTCATGAAAAATGGTCCATTTTCCATCCAGTTAATATTTAACTTTTTATCTCCATATGCTGATTGACAGCTGGATTCTTGCAGCTAGGCAGCGGGGAGCAGGCTGTCAGCATAACATCAGCAATGACACTTCATCAACAGAACAGAACGGAAGAGAAGCTGCTGCTCTGCAGATGTGACTTCTGCAGAAGCCACAGAGTCGTGGTCAGTAGTGGTTAGTGACTGTTCTGTGCTGGGCAGATTAGGCAGGTAGTTAGCAACTAACGGCTTGTTAATTCTTAAGACCATAGTAAAAAAAAAAATTATATCGTCCTGGACAACCCCATTTAACACTTTGGCACCCAACTAATTTGCCTGATTAATCCACCATTCATTCATCTACCTGCAGATTGGCCTCTCCCCTCTGTCAATCCATTTACTGTCTTCCAACCATCCAGAGAATTTAGTTTGGAAAACCAATCCTGACATAGCCGTCCACAATCTGTCTCCCCTATGCACCTCTGATCTAATCCCCCAATACATCCGTACACATAATCTCCAATCCTCACAAGATCTCCTATTTCCTTCGTCCTTGTACGTGTATTCCTCACACAACTGTCTCCAAGTTTCCTCCTAAGCATCCCAAATCCTCTGAAACTCAGCACATCAGATTGTCTTCCACCGCTAAAACCTTCAGATACAACCTGAAATTTCATCTCTAATGGTACATTTACACGCCGCCACAACAGGATGGATACCAACGGCTACTTCACGTGCACGAGCACGGCCGAACGGTTACCAACGGGAAACGCACCCTCTTTACACGCCGCCACAAGGTACGCTACGCTACGCTACATTTACAGCTAGCTACATCGCCGGGTGTCTCAAGTAGCCATCTGTAGCTCAGCGTACCTCATTTACACACCGCTACAACAAGCTAATATGGGCGGACCTGGTGCAGCAGGGACAGCACATAGGCGTGCCACAATTGTGGATTACAAGACGTCCGTACGGTGATAGGACAAAGCCAGAACATCATGATTGGGCAGGCATCACAGGAGGCTGGTTAATACAGCACGCTCGAGCAATTGTGTAGTGTGACTGGTCAGCTCCTTAAATATGCCTCCCTATGCAGCGACTACCAATCGTCATGCAGGAGCTTCCACCAATGATTGCAGATGGGGCGCGGTAACACGGAGCCTGGGTGACGCCTTAGCTACATTGCAGCTACATCGCCGGGTGTCCACAGTTCCCTTCTGTAGCTTCTTTACACGCCGATACAGCTCGCTACAATCGGCGATGTAGCCATATGTTTATGGGCAGTGCACGGATACAGAGGTATCTGTAGCCGGCTGTGTCGTCCCGTCTTCAGACGCCGCTACTACGGGCGATATTGGCGCCACAAGCTACATTTGTAGCCTGTAGCGGGTTGTATGCATCCTGTTGTGGCGGCGTGTAAAGGTACCATAAGGGTACCTTTACACACGGCTACATTTGTAGCTTGTCACCAGGTAACTTACTGGTTGCAGTGAAATCATGGATACATGGTTCTATCTTGTTGCTGTGTACAAATGGAATCATGTATCCATGATTTCACTGCAACCAGTAAGTTACCTGGTGACAAGCTACAAATGTAGCCGTGTGTAAAGGTACCCTAATGGTACATTTACACGTGGCCACAGGAAGGTAGGAACAGGCAGGCATCGGACACAATTGTGCCTGTTACCTTGAAAAGACCACAATGTGGCTGCGTGTAATTCAGGACTTTCCTTCCTGTGTCTTCCCTGAAGGAAGGAAAGTCCTGAATTACACGCAGCCACATCGTGGTCTTTTCAAGGCAACAGGCACAATTGTGTCCGATGCCTGCCTGTTTCTACCTTCCTGTGGCCACGTGTAAATGTACCATTAAGGAACCTACAACCTGCAATAACCTCGCTGCCACCTCACTACCAGCAGAGCTGCTGCAGTCTCTTAATGTTCTGTCTCTTTCCCCAATGCCTTGAAGATTATAAAGCCCATGAAGTCATCTACACATCTGTATCAGTCTGTCACTGTTAATTTGGTTATTGTACTTGCTTGTATTTTACATAGGTATTACATGTATGTAAGTTCTCTACTAGTCATGAGCGAGCACTTTATGTTCAGGTGCTTGTAATGAGCAGTTGGACGCTTAGACAGGCTCAACTTGATAACCGAGTATAATGGAAGTCAATAGGGAACCCCCAGCATTTTTGCAGAGGTTCTGTGTAATGTCCCTTTGATGTAGGCCTGTACGCACGTTTTCCGGCACACGAATGCTGATTTAATCAGCTGACATATGCCTCTAACAGCCACTGGTGAATTGGAGATCCGTCCACCGCTTGTACCCACTTAAATCCCGTTGTGAATCTCTCACAGCAAAATTTAACATGCGCCAGTGGGGGGACGTGTAATTTCCTGCTCCAACCGGTGCACCTCTGACATGATCATGGGGCTCCAATGGGTTGTCATGACAGTCAGAGATCAACTGATGACCCCTATGTCTGTCATCATGATTCTCCTGTGAACCCTCATGTGCTACATATAGCACAAGAGATCGGACGATAGCAGCTTCTTGTCTGCTAGGGGTACTGGTAAATACAGTAAAAAGTTTTAAAAAAAGTTTTTAAAAATGTGAAAAACAAGTTCAAATAATCCACCTTTTGCCCCATTGATAATAATACAATAAAAAAATGCACATATTTGGTATCGCTGCATTCAGAAATGTCCAATCCATCATAATATATAGTTAATTAATCTGATTGGTAAACAGTGTTTCAAAAAAAAAAATACAAAGCGCTTTTTTTTTTTTTTTGCAAAAGTAACATTGCATTAAAGTAGAGACAATGAAAACACTGTATATACCCAAATATATTATCAGTAAAAATGTCAGCTAGGAGAGTGAAAAATAAGCTCTCACATTGCCCCAGCTATTGAAAAATAAAAAAGTTACACTTCTCAGAACACTGCACCAAAAGCAAAACAGTCATGTAAAGGAATATATAAATATAAATAAATTAATAATGATAAAGAAATTATATATATATATATATATATATATATATATATATATATATATATATATATATACATACACATATACATTCATATATTTGCTATCTGTGTACTTATATTAACCTGGAGAGTCATACCAGTAAAACAGTTTTACCATATAGAAAACATGGTAAGTATAAACCCCAAAGGACAATTATGGATTTACACTTTTGTTCACAATTTCATCGCACTTGGAAACTCTTCCCCGTTTTCCTGTACACAATATGGTAAATTTAATGGTGTCATTCAAAAGTCCCCGCAAAAAACAAGCCCTTACATGACTATTTTGATGGATAAATAAAAATGTTATGACTCGGAAGAAGGGGAAGGAAAAAAATAAACAACAAAAAAACACACAGAAAATGGCCATGGCATGAAGGGGTTAAATTGTTATTTTTTTTTTTCTCTAATTTACAGGCCCAGTCAAATTCACTACAAAACACAATATGTCTGCAAAACATGGGATTTGTAAGTTTCACAAGATCAAGTGTCTTGGACCAGTGTCCTGCCAATCATTAATAATAACAATGGATAAATGACCTCCCCTGAGGATCACTGCCACCAATTTAGGAGGCACAGGTGGAGTTTCACTGTAATCCGGAGGTCCCCAACTCCAAGCCTCGAGGGCCGCCAACAGTGCAGGATTTCAGGATTTCCTTAATATTGCACAGGTGTTATGGCCACTTTACACACACCAACATATCTGTCCAACTTCTGACCAACTTACTGGTTGCAGTGAAATCATGGACACATTGCTCCATTGTACACAGTCACAAAATAGAGCAATGTGTCCATGATGTCACTGCAACCAGCAAGTTGGTCAGAAGTTGGACAGATAAGTTGGTGTGTGTAAAGTGGCCCTTAATGTGATCAAATGCACAGGTAATGATTCCAACCCCTGTGCAATACTAAGGAGATCCTGACAACATGCACTGTTGGCTGCCCTCGAGGCCTGGAGTTGGGGACCCCTGCTGTAATCTCTCCTCCCAAAACTGGAACTCAGGGTCTTTGTAATAACCAGGTGATAAGAGAACATGTTCATTGATCAATGTGCTGCTGCTCTCTGGTATCTGCCAGTTTAACTGGGATCTACAGATCTCTGCAGGTGTTATCTTTTTACCTGTCCGGTCTTCTTCAGCAGTGTCTGCACATGGGAGCTCCAGAAATACGACTGGGTGTGGGGGTCCAGCTGGGCATTGTATGGAGGGATAATACTCCACAGGCGGGGCAGAGTTTTACCACGCGCCAGGCTGGCCATTGCATTGCCATCCAGTATGAAGCGCTTCTCCCGGATTTCCCTCCATCGTTTCTCCATGGTTGGGAACTGGCTCCAGTTTATTGGGCCTGATGGAGGGAGAGCCATGATGTCTGCAGCTGGAGAAGAGCAGAGCGTGAAGTCATAGTGACGTGTTCTGAACAGCGTCAGGCTCTGCGTATGTCACAATAGTGCCAAGAAGTAGCCAATCAGATTGCAGCTGGAAAAGAAAGCAAGTATCTGATTGGATAGGTAGTTATCACATAGAACAGTGCCTTACTACCTATGCCTACTTGCGTTACATAACAAGAACAATCAACTTCAAAATAACGTGGTTGCACTCGTGCCTAAAATACGTCTTATCACATATCAAAATACCCCTGATACAATCTCATCTCTCACTTTGGCGTAGGCACCACACTAACAATTTTTATTGCACCACTAGAGTGTTGCTTTAAATGTAAGTCCCCTGTCTTATACCTACCATCGCCATCTTCTTCTGTTATTGCCGCCGCTCCGGTTAGTCTCTGGCGATTTGTGACCTGCCGGCAGCTGCAGTGTTTTATAGAGCGCGCTGAGGTTACAACTTAATACAAGTCTATGGAAGCCTCATTCTTGCCCTCATAGAGTTGCATTAAGAGCGTGTAACGTAACTTCTGGGTTCTGTACAGTCAGAGGTTATGGGCACAAGATGACGCCGCAGGAATGGAACGGCACTGATAAAAGGTGTCGACAATGGAGGACGAGTACTAGACTGTGGGCAGGTTGCCTTAGATTTAAAGCACCACTACAGACAAACCGCTCGAGTGCTTTAAAGGGTTTTTGAACACACAGAGGATCTGTACACACCTTTTTCATGCAGGCAAACACTTCTAGAAACGCTGGCGTTATTTTTTCCTTTCCAATCCTGCAGCATTTCTTGAGGTTTTGAGTTTACCATAATTTATTAGAGCATCTTTTTTGCTGGCAATTTTTTTCTCAACTCTATTCAACATTTAAAAATTTTTTTTTTCAAGTAATAATGTCAAAATGCTCATAAAGACAGCCAGAAGTCTGCAGGACATCTTTGAGCCTTCCCATTGATTTGTAAGGCTGGCTTCACACTTGCAGATGGATCTGCAGCGTTTTGCAGATGCATCTGCAAGTGTGAGCATGCTGACCGCGGCCCCTATGTTTATAATAGGGCGCACGCGGTGTGAAAGCTCTCATTCACTCCTATATGTGTACTGTCAGCAGGCGTATGCCTGCTTACAGATCACACACTCCCGCCCGCAGCATGGACGCTACATCTCGCGTCCACAGTGCGGACGGGAGTGTGTGATCTGTCAGCAGGCATACGCCTGCTGACAGTACACATATAGGAGTGAATGAGAGCTTTCACACCGCGTGCGCCCTATTATAAACATAGGGGCCGCGGTCAGCATGCTCACACTTGCAGATGCATCTGCAAAACGCTGCAGATCCATCTGCAAGTGTGAAGGCAGCCTAAAGTATAGAGCATTTTCAGAGCAGAATACACCTGAACAATGGTCACTCACTTCTTTTCACGGCTTTGCATCTTTGGAAACCTGGAGCAGATAAAGGACACTCAAAAGCCTGAACATATGAACAGCAAGTCATTTTTACATTACAATGTATATGCTCATTCCTTTGAGTGTTTATAGTTATCCCATTTTCTCAGGTGTTTTGTTTGAGCAGAAACCACATAAAAAAAGACATTCTGTGTATATATACTTAAAGCGCATAAATAGTTGTAGAAATAAAAAAATTGTGAGGTGGAGTACGCTGTCATCTCTTGTAGTGGAAAACCAGTCTGTGATGATGGTGGAAATGTTAGTGGTTTATTAGTAGTGGTAATTGATGGGACTCTGACAGGTCATTTTTCAGTATGATACTAATATTACCCTTGAATAGAGCTACGGCAAACCGTTTACAACATGTAAAAACAATTACTGTACCCTTTGTGGTTCTCTTGCTATAAGCACCATCACACCCAGCAGGCAGCTAGGTTTAGCAGTAAAATGAATTGAGCAGAATAGTGAGTAATCCGGGTATGTAAATGTTATTTAAATAACAATGTCTATCCAAGCTGGTATTCTGTCCCTCCCCTCTGTGCTGAACTGTCACTGAAACTCTCATGCTTCTGCAGTGATTTCTATGTGTTTATATGAACTTTGGTTTTCCTACATACATGTAATGAATGCATCTGCTGAGCAAATGATCAAATGTTCTTATAAACACATAGAAATATCTCCTGCACACACTACAAATTTGCCTCAGATACACACAAAGAAGATCTCTAATGATGGGTTTACACGTTGCGATATCGGAGTCCAATTTCAATGAAAAGTCACGTGGTTCAATCGTTGGAGCCGATATCGTTCCTGCGTTGTATGGTGTGAACGTCCAATGCGATGCAGGAACGATGTCAATGCGATATCGGGGATTGAATGAGCGTGCTATTCAATCCTCCGATATTGAATGGAGATTGGAGCCGGATCGTGCTGTGTAAACGCCCAACTACGATGCGATGTTCAACATCACCCATTCACTCCCATGTTAAATGGTCGTTCCTGGGTTGGGGGGCGTAGACATCGCACGGACGTTGGATTCTGAAATCGCAACATGTAAACCTCCGATGCGATGCGGGAGAAACGTGCACTAAATGCGCACTCCCGCGCCATTGAGTTGCGATATCGCAACGATATTGAAACGTGTAAACCCACCATAAGAGCACACACCTCCTCCCCCGTCCTTTCTCCCTGAACTGTGCCTGTGCATGGAGAGCCGACCACACAAGAAGATACAGACCCAGAGGAGGGCAGTGAAGTGATGTCACTCACTATATGAATATTCATTCCTGAGGAGTGGGCAGCAGCGAACTAAGTGATCACTCTGTGATTGACAGATGGAATGAATCTCTTTATTTGCAGTTTACAGAGGATAGGAGGGAAATATAAATAAAAGAAATGCATTACTAGAAAGAGCTTCACTTCTTTCATTTAGAAAGTGAGATCAGTTACATAGGGCTTTTTGACCTGACAGATTCCCTTTAAGAAACACAGCAAACCGATTTTCATCTCTGAATCAGGGCCTTCGTCAGGCAATAAATCCACGGTCACTAATCTATACCACGAGTTCATCTTGTTGCCTGACCAGGGAGAGCTACAGAAACCTTTGATCTAGTCAAAGTGAGTACCTATCATCAGGATGAGCTATTCATTATCCATTTTGAAGCGCCATTTCTTACCCTTAGGCTGGGGTCACATGAGCATATAAAAAAATTGGATACATTCTTCTCCAGAAAAGTGGGACGATTTCTTTCACCCACTTGTCATCCATGTGATGTTTGTATGCAAGCCGTTTTTTACTGGGCAGCTATTTATTTTTTATAGGACCATTTAAGTTTCTCATCTTACAGAGTTGTAATGTATCCGTGAAAATCAGATGCCATACTAATGGTCGGTGTGGCATCTGATTTTTTTTTCTCTTACTTTACGGACGTCGAAGTCGAATCGCAACATGCTGCAATTCTTTTCAATTTGAAGCCGAATACAGCTGAGAATTGGGGGACACAGGACAATGAGTTATACTAGTCTGCCACTAGGAGGCAGCACAGCAAATGAAAAAGAGAAGCACAGTGGCTCCTCCCAGCAGTATATAACCCCCTGACTGACACAGTTCAGACAGTTTTGTGCTAAAGCAGTAGGAGGAAAACTACATAAGCTGATAAGGCAACCAGGAACTTAAGCAAGGGAACACCAACCATAACAAGGCCAACGGGCCACAGGGAGGGTGCAGTGTCCCCCAAGTAGAGGCTAAGAAAAAAGGAATTTACGGTGAGTACACAAAATTCTCCTTCGCCTCATTGGGGGACACAGGACGATGGGACGTCCCCAAAGCAGTCCCTGGGTCGGAAAAAACATCCACATCATGAAATGCAGTGTACAGGTTAGCAGCCGCTGCCTGTAGGCTGCGTCTACCCAGACTCACATCTGCCGAGGCCTGAATATGAATACGATAGTGTTTAGCAAATGTGTGAAGGCTGGACCAGGTGGCAGCTCGCACACCTGCTCAGCCGTATCCTGGTGCCTAATAGCCCAGGAAGCACCCACCGCGCGAGTGGAGTGAGCGCGCAACCCTAACAGAATGGACAGATTGCCTAGGGAGCAAGCTTCTTGAATGATACGCTTAATCCACCCTGCAAGAGTGGCCTTGGACACTGCCATCCCTTTACGGTGCCCTTCTGGAAGGACGAAGAAGGGAGTCCGACTTCCTGAAAGGTGCTGTTCTGGAGAGACAATTCCAGAGAGCACTGACCAGATCCAGGGTGTGCAGAGCCTTTTCAATGCGGTGCACCGGAGCCGGACAGAAGGACGGGAAAGAAATGTCCTCGTTCAAATGGAAAGAGAAAACCACTTTGGGAAAAAAAGGACGGTACCAGACGCAGTACCACCTTATCCTGGTAAACCTTGAGGAAAGGTGCCTTGCAGGAGAGTGTCGCCAGTTCCGATACCCGCCGAACGGAGGTGATCGCCACGAGGACAACAACCTTCTGAGAAAACAGGTGGAGTGAAACCAACCTGAGAGGTTCGAAGGGCGGCTTCTGAAGCACCTCCAGGATCAGATTCAGGTCCCAGGCCTCCAAAGCCTCTTACACAGTGGAACAATCCAAGAGACACCCTGCCAAAAATGGTACGAACCTGGGGTCGCGTGACCAAACGGCGCTGAAAAAGCCCTGACAGAGCCGAAACTTGTCCCTTGAGAGAGCCTAGAGAAAAAAGGCCCTTATCCAGCCCAGATTGAAGAAAGCCAAGGATTGCTGGAAACAAAACCGCAGAGGCGAAATGCCTCCAGAATCACACCAGGCGAAGAAAGCCTTCCAAGTCCTGAGGTAAATCCGGACGGAGGCAGGTACTCTCGCGCAGGCCATAGTGCGTGTAACCTCCTCCGAAAATCCCGCCCGAGGTAAAATTCGGGCCTCAAGGGCCACGCCATAAAACGAAGGGTTCTGATGACAAAATGGGCCCTGGGAGAAAAGATATTGACGGTCCGGCAGACGCCAGGGGATGTCTGCAGCGAGCTGCATGAGATCGGCGTACCACGGTCTCCTGGGCCAGTCTGTGGCCACTAGAAACACCTGGACGCGCTCCGACCTGACCTTCTGAACCACTCTGGAAGGACCAGAGGAGGGAAGATGTAAGGAAGACAAAACGGTGTCCAATTCTGGACCAGAGCATCCGATCCCAGGGTTCGTGGATCGTGGGAGCGGCCAAAGAAGTTGGGAACCTGCGCATTCAATCGTGACTCCATGAGGTCCACATTCGGAGTCCCAAAGCGACTGCAGATCTGGCAGAATACTTCTGGAGGGCCCATTCTCCCGAGGCAAGGCCCTGACGGCTGAGAAAGTTCGCAGCCCAATTGTCGATCCCCGGGATGTGAACCGCCGAGAGGACAGTCCCAGAGGACACGGTCCAGCGGAGGATCGGTTCCACCTGCTGCATAGCTGACCTGGTGCAGGTTCCGCCCTGATGGTTGACATATGCCACAGCCGTGGCATTGTCCGACTGAATGCGGATGTGACGGTCCACCAGGAGACGATGAAAACTTTTCAATGCCAAGTAAATGGCCTGAATCTCCAGGAGATTTATGGGCAGAGAAGACTCCATTGGGGTACAATGACTCTGGGCTGTGTGATGGCGAGGAGGCTGGCATCGGTGGTCAGCACATCCCACCGGGCTTGCAAGAAAGATCTCCCCCGAGAGAGAGATGACGGGATCAGCCACTATCAGAGAGAGTGCCTCGTTGCAGCCGACAGATGGAATGTCCAGTGAAGGGTGAACAGGCTGTGAGTCCAAGCCGATAGGAGGGCCAGCTGAAGTGCCCTGAGATGTAGCTGGGCAAATGGTACTGCGGCCATCGCCGCCACCATCTTTCCCAAGACTCTCATTACAAACCGGAAGGAGTGCGGGAGAGGACAAAGAAGCGTCTGAACTGCACAGCGCAGACACTGAACCTTGTCCTGGGGGAGGAGCACAAGTCCCCGAGACGTGTCCAGAACCATCCCCAGGAAGGCGAGCTTGCGGTTCAAAAAGATTTTGGAAGGTTGAGAAGCCACCCTAAGCGCGTGAGTGTATCGTGACGCGGACATTGTCCTCGAAGTCCCCGAAAGACTGACCCTAGATCAACAGGTCATCCAGCTAGGGGAGAACAGAAACTCCCCGTGAATGCAGGATGGTCATGACAGCCGTTTTCAGGCAACTACATCAATTTCTGGCTATCATACTGGGTGTGGGTGACACAACCAGACCAGGTTAGCAGTTTTACTCACACATTCATTCACCTCTTTTTCTGGAGATAAGACCATATTGCGCATTTTCCCACTTTCACAGATCATGACAGCCGTCATGACCTTGGTGAAAACTCACGGGGCGATCGCCAATCCAAAAGAGGATGACAAACTGGTAATGGTCCTTTAGGATCGGCAAAGCGTAGGAAAGCGAAAAAACTTGCTGAGACGTTTCAAACCCAGAATGGGACAGGCAGACACGCCCTTCTTGGGCACGATAAACAGACTCGAATAGAATCCCTGGAACCGCTTGTCCTGAGGTACAGAAACTACGACTCCCGCTCGCCGGAGGGAGTCGATGGCCTGAATCAAAGGTGCGTGCCTTTGTTGGCATTCCTGGAGGTTTCCCCTGGTCGTCTGTGACAGTGAACCAGACATGCCGAAATCGAGAAGAAGTCGGCCGCCAACTTGGGAGGTGTCCTCAGGAGGAACAGAGTCAGGAAGAGGAGAACTTCTGAAACCCGGACTCCTTCGACTTGCCTGTCGGTTGCGGGGCTGCCAGCTCTAACTCGACTTGTTGGAAGCTTGGGAACCCCTGCCTGTGCAAAGCGCACGGGACACTGTGACGGGCGGAAAGAAGACCACCCGAACGAGGTCCGAAAGGACCGAAACTGTCTGTTGACCCTTGGTAAACGAACGCTTTGGTTTCTGCTGAGGGAGGGAAGTACTCTTTCCTCCCGTAGTGTCAGATTAGCTTATCAAGCCTTTACCCCAAAGAGGCGCCCGCCTAAAATAGGGCATGCTGGTGAGAGACTTCTTTAAGGCCAAATCTGTCTTCCCCTCTCGAAGCCAGAGGGTCCGGCGAATCGCAATTGGGTTCGAAACTGCCATCGCAGTGCAATTGGCAGCATCCATAAAGGCATGAACCAAGAAGTCCCCCGCTACAGTAATCTGAGCGGCCAGATCTAACAATTCCAGATCTGAGTCACGGTGACGTCAGGCAGAGTGCAAATCACCTGCCCAGCTCACAATGACCTTAGCCAACTACATGGAGGTGAAGGAAGGGGATAGAGACGAGCCTGAAGCCTTAAACCCAGACTTTGACAAGTGTTCCAGCTGACGTCTGTGGCGTCATTAATAGACGCGCCATCAGGGAGAGAAAGCAGAGTGTTTGATGCCAAACGGGACACCGGAGAGTCCACCTGCCGAGAGTCTGCCCAGGCTTGGGAGACCGCTGGCAGGAAAGGGTAGCGGGCTTTGATCGCCTTACGATAAGCAAAAACGTTTATCAGGCCGGGCCCACTGTCTCCGCAGAACCTTCTGAAGCTCAGGGTGGACTGAACTTTTTTTTTTTTTTTTTTAAGTCTCTTAGGTCTCTTGAATAAGAACACGTGGTCTGAGAGCGACCGGAGCAGGGTCAGCCACTGACAAGGATTAACGGCCGAGACCAGGTCGTCCACCATGGCGAGGGTTTCAGAAGAGGTCGAAACAAAGAAGGCCTGCTGGTCCGGATCCGAATCAGGATCACAGAGTTTACCAGACGAGCACAAGTCATGAGACAAGCTCCTTGTCGGTGAGGTACGAGAGCCTTGTGACGCAGCAGAGGATGTGCTCCTGTGGAGTCTCTTTAAGCCAGAATCATGGAAGAGAGGGAGGGTACAAGCCCGTCCCCAAAAGCATGCCTCCTCACGACCGGAGAGATGGTCCTGGGAGGCAGTCTGGTTTGATGTTCTGGGTGAAGATTGGGGCTGCAGAGCCTGGATCAGAGTCTCAGAAAGCTGCTGTATAGATTGGCTCACAGATTGCGATAACGCAAACACCCATTCGGGATAGCAGGGCCACTAGAAGACGTATCCTCACCAGCAGGGGCTTGCACAGAGACAGAGGCACCGGGCTGGGTGAAAAACAGAGGCACAGGCCTGGCAGAGCGGAGTAGTACAACTGCTTGGGAGAGCAGTCTTGCATGCAGTTCAACAGGCATAATACGCAGTAAAGACCTTTGGTGCTCTCTCATGCTTATTGCCTAACATAACGGCAAAATTTTCCCTGCTACACACAGTAGACGTATACACTGCTGTAAGGTACCATCAGACAGAGTAATGCTGCAGCAGAAATATTAAATCGTTGCTGAGCAAAGACAGATTAGGACTGCAGCAGAAATAGAAATCGCTGCTGAGCCCGGTCATCTGAGAATGGCTGCAACCTGTAGCGCTGGCCCAGATCCTGTGTCCCCCTGCAGAGCCCCGGCTGTGCCCACATTGAGGATCCCTCACTGCTGAAAATGGTGCCCAGAGCAGTAAAGAAGTGCCAGAATGATGCCTGGAGTGGGAAAATGCTAGGCCACGACCCCAGTGATGCCTAGACCAGGGTGTAATGCAAGGCAGAGAGGCTGGCTGGGGGCGTTCCCGGCCAGATAGCATCATCACCGGGGGCGGGAAAAAGGCGGATCACACTATGTAGGCCCGAAGCCTGGGCCCAAATTAATTCAGCCGGCCGAGAGGGGTCCGGCGTGGAGCACACTGGACAATGAGCGGCGGGCACAGGGGACTACAGGGAGACCCAGGCAGCAAGCGCAGCACAGTACCTTATGATGGTTCTCATCCGTGAGCCCGGACCATCCATCACAGGGCATTATGATGTCCTTTTCCTTCAACATGTTGCAGGATCCAGGGCCCAAGGGAGATTTCCTACAACGCAGAGTCCCAACTGTGGGGTCCGGGGAGGGATGCTGCAGTGAGCCAGCCATCAACCTGCAACCCAGAGTCCCAACTGCGGGGTCTGGGGAGGGATGCTGCAGCGGTCCATGCATAGGCTACAACCTAGAGTCCCAACTGTGGGGTCTGGGGAGCAAGGAGAGGTCGTTACAAAGAACAACCATCCCTAGAGAAAATAACAAAGTGTCTTCCCAAGACACTAAGCAAAAAACTGGCTGAACTGTGCCAGTCAGGGGGTTAAATACTGCTGGGAGGAGCCACTGTGCTTCTCTTTTTCATTTGCCTAGTGTTGCCTCCTAGTGGCAGAATAGCATATCCCATCGTCCTGTGTCCCCCAATAAGGAGAAGGAGAAAACACATTTCTGCATTTCACATTTCAAGCATTTGCTCCAATACGTGTCACACGGATCACATCGGTGTGCAGTCTGTGTGGCCTCCGTGCTGCCGGCCAAAAACAGGCATGTCACCGTGTGGAGCACAGACACGCGTGCTCCACATGGACACATGGTTCTTTGAAATCATGGACATGTAAAAATGACTATTCATATTGGTGTACGTGTATCCGTGTCTCTGGTATGTGGCAAAACAACCGCCACAGGTATTGGAGGCAAAGACATGTGAATAAGGCCTAAAACTGTAGCATGAGGACTGTTAAAATATAAATTCTAACTGAACCACAAAATATATTGGGCAATTCGTGAATCCAACACCTCTTGTGAATTTTGCCATTTAGCTCCTTGTAAAGCCAAGGTCAGACAAGTGAACGGCGTCCGATTCAATATGCTAATGACACTCGGCTCAGGCTCTGCTAAAATGTCATGCAACTGATCTCCCAATCACCTCCATTGCCTTGACGTACATGATGTTTCACTCATACCCATAGACTTGTATTGGTGCAAGTGAACCAAGAATCACTGACAATCACAGCATGCTGCGATTTTGTGTTTTATCATGTGAAGCACTGAACAAATTGGTAAGAGGATTCAAAGTGCATTGAAATTGTAAAAACAAGTGCAACTTCACAATTGCTTTTTTGTTTACCACATTCACGGTACAATACAGTAAAAGTGACCTGGAAACTATTGGCATCTATATAATTGTCCTGACCTGCATAATTTTTTTAATGCAAGTAGAGAACCAGAACATTTTCACATTCAGGATATGGGGCTGTGCCAGTTTATTTTTTGCGCAGTGAGACAACTCTTCAGGTAACAATTTGGAGATGCTCTGATCGCCTCTTATTGCAATGTTACGGTGGTTGTTAAAAGCAGATAATGGCTGAGAAATTCAGCCATTATCTGCCAGGAAAGATGCGGACTGTGTGCGAGCTCGCAACAAAGGCAGGGACAAGACATATAACGTATGACTTATACCATGAAGAGGTTAAAGAGAACCTGTCAGGTCCTATGTGCCCCCAGAACCAGAGCAGTTCTGTACACATCTTAAACCTGCCTGCCTAACAGTCCCTTCATGTAGTTGTATACATAAACAGATCTTTGGAAAAAAATATTCCTAAAGTCAGTTGATGAGATGCTGCTTACGGCTTTGAATAGTTAGTCAAGGGGATGTTGGTTCTCAGACCAGTCAGCCCAGTTAACATGTTATCATACCCCTGCCTGGGGGTGATAACATGCTTCAGAAAAGTGGAGTCTTTGCCAGCACTATACATAGTTCTCCTCACTACACTGAGGCCAGCTTCACACCACGGTTTCAGGGATACATGGACAGCCCTGGATCAGATTTTGGCCCCATAGTATCCTATGGGGCCGGATGGCAGCGATTTGTCATCCGGTTCCCTGCTGTCAGGGTGGATCCGGCAGAATTTGTCTGGTTTTTTTTCCCAAGGACACAAAACCGCAGCCTGCAGTGTTTGTGCCCGGGGCCAAAATCTGACAAATCAGATCCTCCCGGATCCAGCGCCCCCCTAACATGGGAGTGTATGGGCGCCGGATCGCACAGAAAATAAGATCCGGTTCCCAGACACCGGGTGCTGAAGCTCAGTGCCGTCCGACGCTGAACTGCAGCACCTGGAGAGCTCCCGGCTGAAGTTTCAGAACCACGCCTAGCTCCCCGCAAGCTGCGATTCTGAAAACAGAATAGGAGGGCATATTAACCCTCCAGTTCTGTTCTATCCAGAGCAGTCAGGCTGTGTCCGATGCATCCAGCAAACACACTGGACACAGCCTGACAGCAGAAAACTGGAGTGTGAAGCCGGCCTAAGCTTCTGACGTCAGGTGTATGTATCTTGGCTCCAGTGTTGATGATCGGAAGTGCGGACGACTTCTAATCATTCGCAGTAACCCCGTCTGAAACAGAGACGTGTACACCCCACGTCATAAAAGCTCAATGCTGAGGGGAAACAAGCCACACGTATGCGCAGCTTTGTATAGGACTGGTAAAGACACAGCTTATGTAAGGCATGTTATTACACCCACAGGGACATGATAACATGCTACATGGGCTGACTAGCCAAGGGAACTAACGCTCCCCTTAACTAGTCAAAACCCCAATTAGTAGCACATTATAAACAGTCTTCAGAAGTACTTTTTCTAAAGATCTGTTTATGTATACAACTACACGAAGGGATTGTTAGGCCGGGAATTTTGATAAGTGCACAGAACGGCTCGTGGTTTTCGGGGCACGAAGAACCTCACAGCGTCCTTTTAATACAATTTGTTTGTTCCCCAAAACATGTAGCCCATCAAAATCATCAAGAGGCCTATTGCCTTCCACATTTCCCCCAAAACTCACATATCAAATAAACACTCATTGGTACAATCAGATTTTGTTACTTTATTTTATTGTACAAAGGTAATGGTTATGCAATGCTTCCTGCGTTGGAGGCGATCCTGGGCCACAAGTCAGCACACTCCTTTGCTACTGGGCCTGTGATAGCTGAACCTGAAAAAGAAAAGCAGAACATAAGGAATCTGAAAACAATAATGTTCAGATTATGAACACATCTGACCTTCCCTTCCAGATATGGCAAGTTATAAGTATAAAAATCAAGACACGTGTTTTGTTCAATTTTTTAATCAAATGCATTAGGAGACCGGCATCTACACAACTGGCATTAGCAAGATGCGGGTCATACATTTGTACAAGGCTAATATTGTAACATCACGGATTGAAGTAGTACAGCACATGTGGCTGCCCCTTCACCCAAACGTAATGTATTCATCTCCTCTTCCACGACAACTCATTATGCCACTGTGGAGACACAACAAGTGCTTTGAGAAGAGGGGACACAAATTGTACATGGCCATTCTAGTATGTGAATAGTCCCCCAGTAACAAGTGTAGGACAGTACTAATAGCATGAAATAATGAAACAAGATAAATGCTAAAGACGAAGAATGGGGAGAATAAGAAAAATGTAAAATAAAAGTAAATTCCTAAATTGCAAAACAGGACCTATTAGCTACACTATTACCTAAAATGTAAAGTTAGGTTTTTTTTTTTAATATTAAATGGACAACACATTTTTGATCAGAGGTAGTTTAAAAGAAGAGCCTGTAACCAATTAAAAATTCGGGGGGCAAAGACTCCGGTGCAGCTCCCCTCCGAAACTAAAGACTGACTCTACAAACTGGCCATAGAGCCCTTCTTCGGTGTTAAGAGGACAGCAGCAACTGTCGAAGCCCTTCTGCTCTTTAAGGGATCGTTTAACTTGTAATCTCCAGAAGCAATAGTTCTTCCTCCAGACTTCTTGCTTGCTAAAAAGCGGTGTGCTCTTGATTGCCATATTGAACTAGTGGCATCAGAGCACGTCTGGTCCAAACTTTGTGCTGGCCAATGCAGCATCAGAATTACAGGGGCGCTGAAGCAGATTCAGTAATCAGCACTTGCTTATATAAAGGAGTTTACAAGCATACACTCCTCACCTAGAAAACCTGCCTCAGACTGCAGTAGTGATTGGTAACATAGGTAACAGGTACTACATAAGAGTGAAAAATCCTTCCGTTTCCGAGAGCAGAGAGGATATTGCAAACTTGCTTGTTGGAAAAGCATTTATCAGTTTTACCCACTTAAAATTAGGCAACCCTTTTATGCAAAGATTTGCAGCCCCTTGGTCAAGTTTCTTTTTAAAGGGATCCTGTCACCTCCAGAACGCCTAAGCTAGCAAAACATGTCCCTGCAGCATCCCATCACTAATCTCTCCTAAAAGCATCCTGTGAAAGTGCATAAAAACTTTTCACAGGATGCTTTTAGGAGACAAAAGGAGTGTGAGATTAGTGATGGGATGCTGCAGGGACATGTTTTGCTAGCTAAGGAGGCGTTTTGTAGGCGACAGGATCCCTTTAACTAACATTTACATGTTTAACAATTGTCACAAGATTTAGTAGTCATCGTAATCTAAAATTAAAGAGAATTATAGGACTGTGGATCAATGGCATTGTTGCAGTGATCAATTTAATCTCAAAATCAGTTTATTTAGGAATAAAGGGGAACTGTACCATGCAAATGGCACCTGGGATGCAAATGCATCTGTTCAGTTAATCATATCAGGAAAATGACAAAGAGGAAGCACAGTACTAACATGGAAACGGAAATCTTATTTATTAACCTTCATTTTGCACACTGATAAATTCACCATTTTTCTGAAGAGCAATGATGGCCCCTTATCAAAGCAATAATGTATGCAAAGTTGAGCAAATTCCCCTTTTTTTCTTAAAACTAATTGTACAATGGAAAGACAAGAACTTTTAGTTTGGGGATACCAATAGCAAAAGGCATGCATGTGAACAAGGAGTAACAACTTCTTATTGACAAGTTACAGAAAATGTATGTCAAACTTCATGGCTTTCAGCAGAATTTTAGCAAACTTGTGAGTAGGTGGTTTATCTGGAGATGAGCAATACACTAGGCACTGAAATCAGACAATGTATGCCTAAAAGCAGCTTATTGCGACATATTCTTAGCTGCATATAAAGGTTTAGTGATGTAACTACATCAAAGAGTCTCCCGACCAGAACTCTGCAACATTGTATAGGTCTATCAAGCTGCTGAGTTTGGGGCGAACATAGCCAGTCTGCACAATATTTCCAAGAGTGTCTGAGCAAGGCCTAAAATAGGCCAATTTGGTAAATAACTCACATTTAAAAATAATAACAGTAAAAATAATAATGGCAGTATTATTAGCTAAACAGTAAATAGAGAAAGCAAAAGCAACCTTAGGCTACATGCACACACAGTGTATTGCTGCACTTTGTGAGGATTCGTTTTTGGTGCAAAAAATGCTCCGAGATATTTTCCTGATTAGTTGCTTTTACACGATTAACAAATGTTGAGTAATTAAATATGGCTCCACTTTTGTTTCCAAGTGCTGCCAAGTTGTTTAGCGCAGGCTGATTGTTTAGTGATCTAATGGATGACAAAGTTGAAAACTTTTATCAAAGTATCTAAATCCTCAACTCTAGCCATCAACATCTATAGGACGTCACTACAAAATCTATCAATTAACGAAGAATGACTTATATCTACAGTTTCCGAATAAACTGCATATAAAATTGAACCCACAACAGCAAGGAGAATTCTGCAATCATATCATATGGCATAGCATAGGCTAGCCTGGCATGCCCAACTCACCTTTCATCTCCCCCTTATTATTCACTATCACCCCCGCATTGTCTTCAAAATATAGGAACACCCGTCTTTTCTCCGGTACGATTTTCGTTGTCGTATTACCACTGCCGGATGCACTATAATAAGAATTACAATTATTAGCAACGGGGTGAACGATTTATCCACATCGATATTTACACACATACCATTAATGTAAGGAAATGTATTGTATATCCTTAGAGGGTTTGTACTCACAAGTGCGTGAACACAGAACAACGGCACAAGAGGTTTTTTTTTTATTACGTCAGTGTGCAATTACTATAATAGGGTGTGAACCAGGGCTACGATGATCCATATGTTCAATTAGGTAGAGGTGACAATGTAAGCCATTCTCTATCCGGGACCAAGTGCCTCTATGTCCGCGCCGCTGCTCCAAATGAATATCAGAAACACCGGAATATTTTAAGCAAGCAATTGTCAGCTTTATTTCCTGGAAATGAAGCTGAGATTGCTTGCTTAAAATATTCCGGTGTTTCTGATATTCATTTGGAGCAGCGGCGCGGACATAGAGACACTTGGTCCCAGATAGAGTTTCACCCCCACGCTGTGGAAGTGCGGTTCCTGCTGCGGCTGCTGTGTTTAGGCGATTGAGCTGGTTGTGGGCTGCACAACCGAACCAGGTGAGCAGTTTTTATACTGTATGGTAGTCACCTCCTATATTAGGATAAGACCCTATGCGCACTCATTTTTTAGAATGTAAGCCATTGAGCATGACCCGAAAACACTAGCCACTAACTGTTTATTACCTTGTCTAAATTAAATTTAACAGGCTGTCCGATAGGACAGACCTTTTAAATGGTCAAATGCAATTAGCCATGGAAACATTTGTAGCTTCAGACTACAAAGTGGTGAAGTGCCTTCTGTGGTCTAGGACCCCAATCCTGCTGTCCCTAGACTACAGAAAATACAGCCATTGGAAGACTTATGCCGCACCATTGGCATCCAGGATCAGGCATTGATGGCACACCGTAATGTACCAATAATACAGTGCATAGGATTCTGGTCACTTTAAAATATTAGTGAACGAAAATCTTGTTCCATTCAGGTTATGCACAAGGAATAAAGAGCAGCTTACCCTTTTTCCTCAGTTCAGGCTTTCCTTTTTTAACTGTGGCCATCACCATGTCACCAACACCAGCAGCTGGCAGTCTGTTCAGGCGACCCTTGATTCCCTTAACGGAGATGATGTACAGGTTCTTGGCACCTAGCAAATATGAACAAAGATTTCAAAGTTACCAAAACGACAAAGGCTGATCCTTGAGAAGAAAAACTTTAGTCATGATTACACAGTGAAACAGTGAGACCCCATCAATCCTAAATGTCACATTACTGATTGAAGTAGTACAGCACATGTAGCCGCCCCTTCACCCAAAAATAATGTATTCATCTCCTCTTCCACGACAACTCATTATGCCACTGTGGAGACACAACAAGTGCTTTAAGAAGAGGGCACAGGGTACATGCCCATTTTAAATAAGCGATTAGCCCCCAGGTATATAACAGAAAAAATTTCTTACATAATTACCTGTGTTGTCAGCACAGTTAATAACAGCGCCCACGGGGAGACCGAGGGAGATGCGAAACTTCGCACCTGAAGAACCTCCACGTCCTGCAGAAAGAAGAGTTCGCATTTAATCATGTATCCCATAATACATTGTTATTCCTATTACACAGTGCTATGTAACTCATAATCCCAGGATAGAATAAGAAGTTTATCAGCACCCTACGGCCTTCTCAGAAGCTTCTGTGGACGAGCGACACTTCCTAATGCATCTTTCCACCCAATCTAAGGGCAGTGGTGTAGAGGACTATGTCCATCATGGACGCCTTGCCCCAATGTTTTGGGTGGCAGACCTTAAGGGGATGGTTTCATAATGAATCTGAATGAGCACACTGATCCTCTGAATCCCAAATTCCTGCTATGCTGGGGGCGGTGTGTTTCTAATATATGATCACTCGATCTGGATTGAGCGACTTCTCATGCTATAGCAGACACAGGCTTGCCTCTGCAGCATGGAACAAGTATAAGAAGACTAAAGGCCCCGTTACACACAACGATATCGTGAACGATATCGTTGCAAAGTCAGCAGTTTGGCGACGTTGCAGCAATGAAGAAACATCGTTGTCTGTGACACGTATCAACAATAAGTAGTTGATCGTAGATTTATAGGCATGACCATAAATCTATCATTGGTCTCCCGCTGGGTTCCCAGCATCGGCACGTGACCACGGGAGACCAACGATGAACAAGCTCCCAGCGCCGCACAGCAAGCGCTGGAAGCTGGTAACCATGGTTAACAGCGGGTAACTAAGCGGTACGCTCAGCTTAGTTACCCGCTGTTTACCTTGGTCACCAGCGATCAGTTCACGATGTGGCTGCGATCCACATCGTTGGTTGGATCGCTGCCACATCACAGCATGTAACCCGGCCTTAAGACTAGTTGGCTTTAGATTGGAGCATGGCGGCTGTACCGCATAGTGCATGTTCGTATCGTGCACTCCTTACCTAGGTAACAAATGGACACTTTAAAAAAATCCCACTGAGCCAACATTTTGAAATAACAGTACACTGCAAAATTGCATGTGTTTACAAGGACTTTGTAATTTCACCCATTTAAGATTCTGAAAGAACCCCCTTTAAGGTTACACAGAACTAATAGCTAAATTAAATAAAGGGGGGGGGGTTATTAAATGGTCATTCTTAAGATGGCAAGTTATCCCCCCCATCACTAGGATAGTACCTATTGATCGCTGAGGTGAGGTGGGGACTGAACCAATGTAGTAGAGTGGGCCTTCTTGAACACATGCTCGACCACTACTCCATTCACATTATAAAGGACTTCAGGAAGTGGCTGAGCATGGTGGACATTCAAGACAGGGCCCCGTTCTCACGATTGCTGGGGGGAAAAGTCATCCCCTATCCAACGTGTAGGGGAAAGCGTCATATTTTGGTAATACTCTTTGAACAGAGGAGGGAAAAGGCAGAGGGTGTCAACAGACCCTGCTTATTAGTAACCTGCTGCCCACCATCATACTGTAGTAACCTGCTGCCCACCATCATACTGTAGTAACCTGCTGCCCACCATCATACTGTAGTAACCTGCTGCCCACCATCATACTGTAGTAACCTGCTGTCCACCATCATATAGCAGTAAGCTGCTGCCCACCATCATACTGTAGTAACCTGCTGTCCACCATCATATAGCAGTAAGCTGCTGCCCACCATCATAATATATTAAGCTGCTGCCCACCATCATAATGTATTAAGCTGCTGCCCACCATCATACTGCATTTTGCTCACAGAGCTCTCTGTAAGGCTGAGCAGAGGGAGAGGCCGGGGATCCCAGCCTGGAGGAGATGGGCAGCTACCACAGGTCAGTCATAATAAATCCCCAGCAGAATACATGATACACACACATAACTTACATGATCATACACCGGCTCTCAGACATGGCTCTCCAGGCCTCCGTGCTCCGCTCCACCACTACAGCCCTAATGTCCGCCAACCTGTCCCGAACCCTCAACCCATCGTCATATCTACAGAACATAACGAGGAGCAGCGTGCTGAAGCCAGAGGGCCACATGCAGGGGCCACACATGACCCGTGACTAGAGGATGGCGCGGATTACTCTGCAGAACTCGCGGCCCTTACCTCTCTTAGACATCTTGGTTCCCGGAAAGAGAAAGCAGAGCGCAAAGGATGCCGGGATATAGTTACAGCCACAGAGCGAGCAGGGAGGGCGTGTCACGTGATTACGTGGTTGGCGGCGTTCATTCTACGTCCTGCCAATCTTCCTGTTAACGAGGAACACTGATAGGCTCCATGGGTTTTCAGCTATTAACGTTAAACAAGTACAAAAATATAAGATTAGACTTTAGAAGACGCTGGAGCCTTCTCTGAAGTATCGTAATAATAGTATGGTTTGTCTCAGGACTTTCTGGGCATTTTCAAATCAGGAATTCCAATCAAAGCAAGGCTTTGGTGTATACTGAATCAGCTCCGTGTGAACTTAGCCTTATTAAAACTTTTTTCTCTAATGCTACATTTCACATGATCAGTTTTTACCTCAGTATTTTGTAGCCAAAACCAGGATTGGGTGATAAAGGAGTGGTGACTATTTCGATGATACTTTTCCTCTGGTTGTTCCACGCAGGGACTTAACGATCGGGGTCGTGACTGTTTGGCCCAGAGGTACAGGGCACGCCGACCCCAGTGCCTGCTTCACATCGATGTGCGTCCCCCACATGTATGTCACTGGCACTCAGTCCCCAGGCAGCTGTTCAGGGCCTCTGGAGGACTGGCACTGTACCTTTAATTGCAGCCAGGATACCCCATCATCCTGCGGCCCACCATTTAGCACCTTGACCAGGTCATCACACTGCAACCTCATCACAGTCACTGCTGCTGGTAACGCAGAGGAGGCGAGGATGCAGCAGCCAGTGGGAATGTTAAGCAGGCGCTCCATGGAGGAGCTGAAGATTTATTTCCTATTATTTCCTGGGGCAGAGTGCTGAGGGCACATTACTTGGTAAGGCACATAGTATTGCGAGGAGCTGTGTGTCTGGGTGGAGATTTTATACAGGGGCACTTTGGGGGGGGGGGGTTTTATACAGAGGGCAGTGTTTCTGTGTGTGTGTGATTTTAAACAGGGGGCAGTGTGTGTGTGTGTGGGGGGGGGGATTTTATACAGGGGCAATGTATCTATGTGTGGGGATTTTATACAGGGGACAGTGTGTGAAGGGAGCATTTTATACAGAAGGCAGTGTGTGGGGGGATTTTATACGGGAACAATGTGTCTGTGTATGGGGGTTATATACAGATGGGCAGTGTGTCTGTGAGGGGGAGTTATACAGGGGGCAGTGTGTATATGGGGATTTTATGCAGAGGGGCAGTATGTCTGTGTGTGGGGAATTTATGATATATGGAGGGCTATGAGGCTGTAATATCCTATATGCAGGGCTATGAGGCTGTATTAGGGTAGGTGCACACTGGCCGTGTTATGGACGGTTTAGATGTGTAAACCGCCGGTCAGTTTACATAAATTTCATGTAAATTTATGTTAATCCAAACCGGCGTTTGGATTAACATAGAAACCTATGTAAACCGACACCCGGTGTGCAGACACCGGCGGTTTACACATGCTCATCCGTTGCTAACCCGCTGGCTTCCCAGCGGGTTAGCAAAGAATGAGCATGTTCTATAAACCGGCCGGTTCTGCAGCGGCTGCAAGCAGAATCATATACTGCTTCCAGCCGCTGCAGAACCGCCGGCGCTAACCCGCTGGCCACCCGCCCGTCACCCGCCGCACATACCCGCCAGGATGCCGATGGACGGCTCCGGAGCTTCCTGGCGGGTCTGCCCAGCCGCCGCCGACCAACCCGCCGGCCAGTCTGCACATACCCTTATACTATATGGAGGGCTGTGCGGCTGCATTATACTATATGGAAGGCTGTGAGGCTCCATTATACTATAAGGAGGGCTATGAGGCTGCATAATGCTAAATAGAGGGCTATGAGGCTGCAGTTTATTATACAGACAGCTATGAGGCTGTATAATCCTAAATGGAGGGCTATGAGGCTGCATTATGCTATATGGAGAGCCTGCATTATGGTATATGGAGGACTATTACTCTTCATAATTCTATATGGAGGGCTATAGGTTGCATTATGCTTTATGAAAGACTATGAGGCTCCATTATGCTATATGGAGAGCCTGCATTATGTTATATCGCTATTAGGGTGGAGGCACACTATCATGCATCAAAAATGCAGCGTTTTTGATGCATGACAGTGATGCGAGTGCTGTGCGTGTTTGTGGGTGTGTATGGTGCGAGTATGGTGCGTATGGTGAGTGTAGCTGGCTGTATGTACCGTATGTTAGTGTGCTGTGACTGTTAGGTGTGAGTGCGTGTGTGGTGCGTGATTGTGATTGTGTTTGTGATGCTGTCCACGGTCCTGAAGGACCGCGGGCAGCATTTGTCGGGAAATTAAAGCTCTGCGGCTGTCAAAGCCACAAAGTTTAAATTTCCCGCTTTGCCTGTACAGTAAGTAATCATCTTGCACCGCTGTGTCAGCAGTGCCAGATGATTACTGAGCACCCAGCTGATGGCACTTTTGTATATTTTGAGGGGTTAAACTGCATATGCAGCATCTGTGCAGCATATGAGCACAGATGCTGCATATGCGCTAAATAACCCCGGTCATAAAGGGTTAGTATGTGTTAATGTAGTGGCACCATAACTCCAGGGATTGTCCCCCTCCCTAGAGACATGGTGCTTATAATCATTGGTGGTTCAGGGGTTAACTTGCTACATTACTGAATAGCCGGCATTTGTCGGCTTTCAGTACCGCGCTCTGACAGCCAGGACCCGCCAGCTGTCAGAGCACATTACTGAAAGCCGACAAATGCCGGCTATTCAGTAATGTAGCAAGTTAACCCCTGAACCACCAATGATTATAAGCATCATGTCTCTAGGGAGGGGGGCAATCCCTGGAGTTATGGTGCCACTACATTAACACATACTAACCCTTTATGACCGGGGAACATTGTCGCATATGCAGCATCTGTGCTCATATGCCGCACAGATGCTGCATATGCAGTTTAACCCCCTAAACTAAAAAGAGGTGGCCAGCAGCTCGGTTTAGCATAATCATCTTGCACCGCTGACACAGGGGTGCAAGATGATTACTTACTGTACCGGGAAAACAATAACTAGAATTTAACAGCACAGGGTGCGAGTATCGCACGCTGTGCTGTGTGGGTGCGAGTTTAACTCGCACCCATATACTTATAATGGCCTCTTGCGCGAGGGAATCGTGTGCAATCACGGCATGCTGCGATTGCACTCGCATTGCCCTCGCAAAGTGAGGGTAATGCGTGAAACTCGCATTGGTGTGACCTGTATCATTTAAAAATACAGGTCCGAGTGCAATGCGTTTTTTTCACGCATTGCACTCGCGCAAGTCTCACGCCAGTGTGCCTCCACCCTTAGACTGCATAATGTTGTATGGAGGGCTATGAGGCTGCATTATACCATAGCAGGACTATGAAGCCCAGGTCCTGGTCTAAATTTTGCACTGGGGCCCATCGGACTCTAGTTATGCCACTGGTTCCATGCCTGGTTTGGCTATAAATACTGAGGTAAAAAAAATCACCAAATACTCAACGTGTGCACGTGGTCTAACGCTTTTTTTTTAAATTTTTACCAGGTTATGGCTTCATGCACCCTGAGGCGCTATTTCATCACAGCAGTGTCATCAGACTTCTTAACCCCTTCACCCCTGGGTGATTTTCAATTTTGGTTTTTCCCTCCCCTTCTTCCAAAGCCATTACCTTTTTATTTTTCCATCAATATAGACATAAGAGGGCTTGTATTTTGTAGAATGAGTTATACTTTTGAATGACATCTTTCATTTTTACCATACAGTGTACTAGAAAATGGGAAAAAATTCAGAGTGCTGTGAAATTGGAAAAAAAAAATAGGGCAATTTCACAATGGTTTTTTGGGTGTTTTATTTACCATGTTCACTATATGATAAATCTGACCTGTCTGTATAATTCTCCAGGTCAGTACACGTTCGCAGATACCAAACATATAGTTTTTAGAAGGTGAAATTTCTTTTTAGAAATTAGTCATTAAAAAAAATTGCACTTTTGACGCCATTTTTAGAGACCTGTAACATTCTCATTTTTCAGCATCTGGGGCCGTGTGGGGGATTATTGTTTGCGGCCTAAGCTGACATTTTTAATGTTACCATTATGGTGTATTTTCAATGTTTTGATCGCCTTTATTGCATATTATCGCAGTGTTGCAGTGGCCAAAAAATATATAATTGTGTCAGTTTGTGTTTTTTGCCATGACTTAGTTTACCCACTGGATTAATTTATTTAATATTTTTATAGATTGGGCATTTCTGAACGCAGCAATACTAAATATGTGTCTTTTTTTTCTTTATTGCTTTATTTTCAATGGGGTAAAAGGGGGATGATTTGACCTTTAGTGTTTTTTTACATTTTTTTTTCTAATTTTTGAAAAAAAAAAATTCTACTTTTTAATGTTTAAACTAGCCGACTTGTTGCTGCCAGATTTCTTGTGCTGTACAGAACCGTGCGATAGCATGGCTCTGTATGGCATAATTGGTCATCTCCTATGAATGCCGATGCTCAGCCAACATTCACAGGAATTTCGTCATCACAGCTGACTCCTGGCTGTCATTACAACACATCGATTTATGTCAAGGGTCTATGATGGGAGCCGTGAATGACACTCTCGCCAGTGCATGTTAAATCTCATTTTCAAAGATAGACAGTAGGATCTAACTACTGTAGTTAACAGGCTTGGGCTGATCTTCGATCCACCTGCTCCTTGTTAGCTGCACATGTCAGCTGATCAGATCATGAAGGCTGGCATGGTTGTGCTGCCGGTCCAAATTGAGCACTCTCCCAGACTGCTAGTTGAAGAGGTGTTTTGCCTATGTAGCTTGGGAGAAACTCAAGGGAACTAAAGCTGGTTGGATCCAGGCAGGGTTGCCAAACTGATTTTTTACTTTTTCTGGACAGCTTGTCAAAAAATCACAGACAGATAATATTTTTTACATACACATTGGAAAACCATAATAAATCATTATGGTTATAAGTGATCCATGTCTGCAGCCCATAATTCTGATATGAAGACATCAGCTGCATTCAAAGTAAACTGAAAAAACAATACAGTCAAAATAATCTGTGCAAGTTCCTTCAGTTTAAAGAAAAAAATCACAGACACTTTTAATTTTTTGGGGGATATGACAAAAAAGTGCCCTATTTTTTTGGAGAGTCGTGAAAACTATTTTTATATTATAGAGCCTGCAAGGGGTGAGTGCTCCTTGCCTAACTATCCGGCCACTCAAAGACAGCAGGGCAGACAGTATCCTAGGTAAAGAGCTGTACACTTTAACCCCCTTCACTACATATTATGTACAATTACATCATATGTTGTGTCCCTGACTTTGTTGCCCGCATCTTTCCCGACAGATGGTGGCTGAATTATTCGGCCATCATCTACCTCTTAAGGCATTGTGCCAATGCTGAGTATTTGGTGCAGACATTTTCTGCAGCCAAAATGCTGCTAAACTGCAACCTGTGGCAGAAAAACGCACCAAATACACAATGCGTTTTTGGTTCAATCTCTATTTATAGAAGATAAGATTAGAACACATACATTTCAATTCAAAAGCGTATGCAAACAGAAAATGAAAAGTATATAGTATAAACCAAACCTCTGCCTGAGGTAAGGAGATGAAGTATCTGGGGAAATAGTAGAATAATAGACAAACAGCATATTACAAAGTGAAGACCCCCAAGGGGGCCAGATAGTATGAGCGTAAGGCTCCATGTAAAGTTTCATATCTATAACTTCGTCTTCTCCAGCCGTTTCTTGAAGCAAATAGAGAGTTCCCACCTCAAGCCCCCAATAAAGGTTCGCAGCGGGAGCCAGTTAAGTATACCACCGTCATTCAGTGGAAAGAAAAGTAAGGGAAGGAGTGAGAGTGAAAGAAAAGAAGCAAAGTCCAAAGGAAGGGCAGCCAGGATGAGCAGAAAGATAGAAGAAGATAAAGAGAAAAGCCGAACAGTGAGGGAGAGGGTAGGGAAGGAAAAGAGGGGTGGAAAGGGTGGTACAGCCTCCCTTCTTGACTCTGCCTCTCAACTCCAAGGTACCCAATAGGTTGTTTTCTCTCACAGGAAGTGTAGTGTTGTAGTGCAGATGACGATAGATCCAGAAGCACACACAGATATGCTGAACTGCTCAGTCGAACGGCCATACTTTAATGAATCTCTTCCCTTTCCAGCTCCCCCTTTTCCTGCCACAGCTCCTCCTCTATCTTACATCACTGTTACTAGGCAGAAAACAAACAGGGGAGACACAAGCAAACTACAGAAGATATAACAACATTACATCTCTTATCATCTTACAAAAAAAACAAAGTAAATAGTTAACCGTTCAAAAGTTCGCGTTGTAGAAAAGTTTTGTTTTTTTTCTCTACTGCAGAATATAGTCCGCAAGGTGGACTGGTGGCCCTCGATTTGTTCTCCCAGGATAACGTCGAGACATCTCATTTCCAGATAAACTTGGGGGGTCTTCTGAGGTATCTCCTATGGGAGCAGCTGAGGTCATTGTCTCTGGCAGTAGGTCATCGCTATCCACTTCCTCTGCATGCGTCGTCTCTGGGACGTAGCCACAAAGTTTTTTAAAATGGGACACATTTCTAGTGACCTGATGATTTTGGTTTTTAGCAGTAATCATGGTGCCTCTGATTTGTGTGGCCTGAAAGGGCTCGGGATAGTATGGCGATGCAAACTTGTCGCTAGGTCTCAGTCTCTTCACCAGAACCCAATCACCCACCTTTATTTCTGGATGCTTGTAACGGCGGCTACTTTTTTCTGCATACTGCTTCATTTTACTCTTAGAGACGGAATCATTAATAGCAATTGGGGTTTGGACAGGAACTGACGGAATGCATGGGATTTTGACGCGCAAGGGCCTGCCGAACAATGCCGTTGCTGGTGGTATCCCAGTAGTGGAGTGTGGTGTGGCTCTGTACTGTCTTAGGAATCTATGTAATTCTTGTTGCGAGTCCTTGTGCTCCATGGTAGCAATCCTCAGGGTCTTGTTGATTGATTGCATGAATCGTTCCACTTCTCCATTGGCTTGAGGCCAGTACGGAGTTACTTTCCTGTGGGAGAAGCCAAGATAAGTTGCCAATGACTGAAAGTCTGTGCTATTGAATGGAGGACCATTGTCCGTCTTCACTGTCTCGGGTATGCCATAAGCCGAGAAAATCTTGTCTAATTGTGGTATAACTGCCCTGGCTGATGTTGTCGAAACATGTTCAATGACTGGAAACCGAGAATAGTCATCCATGACCACCAACAGGTAGGTGCGGTCCGGTAAAACACAAAAATCAACACTGACAGCAGTCCATGGGCTCTTTGGCAGGGGTGTCATTTGTAGAGGTGCACGCCTATGGTCAACTATAGTTGCTTGACAAGGAATGCATGTTTGGATCAATGCCTCTACTCTTTTGTCCAGTCCTGGAAACCATACTTTTTCTCGAAGTAGTTGCTTTGTTTTTACCACCCCTTGATGAGCCTCGTGGGCCAGATCAAGTACACGGTCCTCCAGTTTCTGAGGTATCACCAGGCGACTGTCACGCAACAGCAGATTTGAGTCCGACACTGAGAGTGAATGTCGTGCATTAAAGAAAGCCTCCAAGTAACCTACTCGAGCTGGTGGTTGAAGGCGAGCCTCAGCAAGAAAACAGCTCCATTTCTTAGACCGAACAGAGTCTATAACCAACTGAAGTTGGGGATCAGAGTCCACCGCCTGTTGTATTTCCTCCATGGTCATAGCTCTTGGCACTGAATGTGCAGCAACGAAATTTACATGTTCCTCCGCTAGAATAGTTGCTGGAATGTTGTCCTTAGTAGGTTGTGGTATTGGGTGTCTTGAGAAATAGTGCGCCGGGTTTCCAGCTCCTGCCTCATATCTCAGTTGAAGATGGTAGTTCTGTAAGCGGAGCAACCAGCGTTCAATTCGTGGAGGGGGTTTGGAAGAGTGTTTGTTGAAAATGGGAACAAGCGGTTTGTGGTCACTTATGACTGTGAACTTGTGTCCGAAGAGGTACAGATGAAAGTGGAGGCATCCCCACACTACTGCAAGAGCTTCCCTTTCAGTTTGTGAGTAGCGCTGTTCTGTATCTGTTAATTTCTTGCTTGCGTAGGAAATTGTAGAAATGTTGCCATTGTTGGACACTTGTGTGAGAATTGCACCCAGGCCTACCGGGCTAGCGTCTACAATCAGTTCTGTGGACTTTAATGGGTCAAAGTAAGCCATAACAGTGTCACCAGTTAGGCTGGACTTCAATGCGTCAAACGATGCTTGATGCTCAGTACCCCATGACCATGATCTTTCTTTGTGAGTTGTCTCAGGGGTTCAGAAATAGTGGCTAGGTCGGGTATGAATCGTCCACAGTATGTGACTAGTCCTAGAAAACTGCGAACCTCTGAGGCATTTTGAGGTTGACCAGCAGATTTGATGGCAGTGACTTTCTGTGGATCTGCTGACACACCTTGTTCTGAAAAGATGTATCCAAAAAAAGTTAATGACGTTTGGTTGAACTCACATTTAGATGGATTGACAGTTAGATTGCAGGCTTGCAGTCTCTGAAACACTTGCTCAAGGTGACTGTCATGTTCTTCTTGGGTTGTCCCGTATATGAGAATGTCATCACTGACGTTGAGGACTCCCGCTATTCCAGACAGAACCTGACTGATAACATTTTGAAAAATTTCTGCGGCTGATGAGATACCAAAGTTTAACCTCTTGAGCCTACGCAGGCCCATATGAGTACTAAAAGTTGTGATGTACCTGGAGTCTGGATGCAACTCAAGTTGATGATAGCCAGATTTTAGATCAATTTTTGAAAACACCTTTGCACCATTCAGATCTGCGAGAATGTCATCAATAGTAGGCATGATATGCCTTTCTCTTTGAATAGCTAGATTGGCATGCCGCATATCCACACAAAGCCGTATTTTACCAGGCTGTTTTGGTTTAGGTGCAACAACGATTGGCGAGACCCAGGGAGTTGGGCCTTCAACCCGTTCAATAACATCAGATGCCTCCAGGTCTTGCAATTCTTGCTCCACAAGTTTGCGGACATGAAAGGGAATGCGCCTGTGAGGTTGGATGGAGGGCTGTATAGACTGATCAATATGTAACTTTATCTGAACGTCTTTTAGCTTACCAAGGCCTTTAAAGAGACTGGGGTACCTCTGCATAATATGTGGGACTGAAGAACCTGTAATGCTGTTGACCAGGTTCACCAGGCCTAGAGACACTGCGCTGCTGCAGCTGAGAAGCGTATCTGCAGAGCACTCCACTACGTAAAAAGTGTCCGTGATGGATTTCCCCTCAGCTGTGAGTTCTGACTGAAATTTGCCACACAGGGGCAACGCAGCTGTGGAACCATAAGGGAAAATCTGTAGGCTGGTATTTTGTAGAGCAGGTCTGTTCAGGAGTTGATTATATATTGTATGACTGATGACATTGACTGAAGCCCCTGTGTCCACCAGGGCTTCCACTGGATTGCCGTTTATGAGGATGACTCGTTTTGGATTGTTAATCATGTGCACAGCCCGAGATCCTTCCTCAGTCACTGAGAATAAGTGAATGCTTTGAGCCTCGTCATTAAGCTGCAGTGCTTGGACCTTCTGTGACCTGGGCTGTACTGTGGGACGAGCAGATTGCTGTGGTGTAGATCTGCACACTTTTGCAAAATGGTTTCGTTTTCCACAATTATGGCAGGTTGTACCCTTTGCTGGACAAACATTCTGGTGAGGATACGACCCACCGCAGTTGTAACAAGTGGCCGCCTGTACTTGTGGTTTCTGTGTAAGCTTTGCTATAGAAGATGGTGCTTCTGGCTCACTGCCCTCTATGAGTTTTGCCTGTGTCTCTGCAGTATCATTTATACGTGCTGTGTCTAATAGTTTTGCAAGGGTCATAGTAGGGTCTCTGAGTGCTTGTCTTCTTAACTTTGAAGAAACACATCCTTGTAATATCTGCATTTGGATTTCTTTGTCTACGTCTGTAAACTCACAGTAAGCTGCAAGGTGCCGTAGCCGGACATGATATTCATCAATGCTTTCTGTGGGTTTATGTCTTGGAAATTTGGAGAATCCTTAAAAAGGATCCATTCTATTCAGACCGTGGAGAATTTATCTAGGTAGTTCAAGGCCAGGGCCGGGACGATGGGTAGGTGACCCTAGGCGATCGCCTAGGGCGCAATCTTGTGGAGGGCGCATTGCCCGCCCCCAGGAGGGCCCCGTGCTGACCGCCGGCGGCCGCGCCGGCCAGAGAGGAGGGAGGAGGGGACTTCCTGTCCTGCAGCTCTGCCCGGTGCCCGCCCCTCCTCTCCTCCAACATGGCGCCTATGGAGCGCGGATCCGAGGAAACAGCTGAGTTCCTCGGACCCGATCTTAGTGTACTGAGCATGAGAGGGGAGCAAAGAGGGGAGCAAAGAGGGGCTGCAAAGAGGGGGGCAAAGAGGGGCTGCAAAGAGGGGGGCAAAGAGGGGGTCCAAAGAGGGGATGCAAAGAGGGGGTCCAAAGAGGGGCTGCAAAGAGGAGGGCAAAGAGGGGCTGCAAAGAGGGGAGCAAAGAGGGGGCAAAGAGGGGAGCAAAGAGGGGCTGCAAAGAGGGGAGCAAAGAGGGGCTGCAAAGAGGGGGGCAAAGAGGGGGGCAAAGAGGGGCTGCAAAGAGGGGGTCCAAAGAGGGGCTGCAAAGGGGGGGGCAAAGAGGGGCTGCAAAGAGGGGCTGCAAAGAGGGGAGCAAAGAGGGGGCAAAGAGGGGGTCCAAAGAGGGGCTGCAAAGAGGGGGTCCAAAGAGGGGCTGCAAAGAGGAGGGCAAAGAGGGGCTGCAAAGAGGGGGTCCAAAGAGGGGCTGCAAAGAGGGGCTGCAAAGAGGGGGCAAAGAGGGGCTGCAAAGAGGGGGGCAAAGAGGGTCTGCAGAGAGGGGGGCAAAGAGGGTCTGCAAAGAGGGGGTCCAAAGAGGGGCTGCAAAGAGGGGGGCAAAGAGGGTCTGCAAAGAGAGGGGCAAAGAGGGGGTCCAAAGAGGGGCTGCAAAGAAGGGGGCAAAGAGGGTCTGCAAAGAGGGGGGCAAAGAGGGCTGCAAAGAGGGGCTGCAAAGAGGGGGCAAAGAGGGGCCCAAAGAGGGGCTGCAAAGAGGGGGGCAAAGAGGGTCTGCAAAGAGGGGGGCAAAGAGGGGCTGCAAAGAGGGGCTGCAAAGTGGGGGGACAGAGGGGACAAAGAGGGGAGACAGAGGGGAGAAGGGTGACAGGAGGGTGACAGGAGGGGGACAAGGTGACAGGAGGAGCAGGGAGAGGATCCAAACTGATGCTGCAAAACATCGGGATCGGATGCCTATTTGGCATCCGATTGCAGTCATCAGTTTGGATCCGATGCTGTCTGAGGGGTGCTGCAAAAAGTCTGATCCCCTCGGACAGCACAAAAACGCTGTGTGAAAGCAGCCTTATTTGGCACGGATCAGGTCGGATTCCATTCGGTCCGATTTGACCCGCTGTGCCAAAAATCGAAGCAGGCTGCGATTTTGGGCACAGCAAAAAATCGGCCAGAATCGGATCCGACAAAAATCGGATGCCAATAAGGCCAAATCCGATGTGATCCGTGCCCATAGGATAACATGGGGTCAAAATCTGATCCGTGGCTGTCCGTTTTACAACGGACAGCCACGGATCACAGAAAAACGCAGTGTGAAAGCAGCCTTACAGCAGACGCACGGTGACGGCGGCCGCGGTGAGTGTGCAAAGGCGCACTTCGCCCCCCCGGCCCCCGCATACTGGGCCCTGTATACACCACTGGGTCTTGTATACACCACTAGGCCCTGTATACACCACCACTGGGCCCTTTATACACCACCACTGGGCCTGCTGTATATACTGCTGGGGCCTGTATATACCACTGGGGCTGCTGTATATACTGCTGGGGCCTGTATATACCACTGGGGCTGCTGTATAACCCCTGGGGCTGCTGTATAACCCCTGGGGCTGCTGTATTACCCCTGGGGCTGCTGTATAACCCCTGGGGCTGCTGTATTACCCCTGGGGATGCTGTATTACCCCTGGGGCTGCTGTATTACCACTGGGGCTGCTGTATTACCCCTGGGGCTGCTGTATAACCCCTGGGGCTGCTGTATAACCCCTGGGGCTGCTGTATTACCCCTGGGGCTGCTGTATAACCCCTGGGGCTGCTGTATTACCCCTGGGGCTCCTGTATTACCACTGGGGCTCCTGTATTACCACTGGGGCTGCTGTATTACCACTGGGGTCTGTATATACCACTGGAGAGGCTGCTGTATACCACTTTGCTGGGGGCTGTATATCTGTGCTGGGGTCCACCCTCGGCTTATACACGAGTCAATAGGTTTTCCCAGGTTTTGGGGGCAAAAGTAGGGGGGTCGGCTTATACACAGGTCGGGTTATACACGAGTATATATGGGTAGTAATCCTACAATGTCTGCTGGACATGGTATGAGGAGGTTTATGGCTCAGTCAGTACACACTCCATACTTCATGGTAAGGGGAGGGTTTATGGCTCAGTACACACTCCATACTTCTTGTTATTAACCAGTTAATGCTCTCTTGTCCACAGCACTGCAGTTTCAAAAGAGGACAACAGCGAGACAAGCAGCAACATGGCATCAGAGAGTCCCTGACCTCGAAATAGAAGATCCTCAGATCCTGGTATTGTGACATAATATTAAGAATAATACTTTTTGCATTTATATTACACTATGAACTCCACAGCACTTTACATACATCATGAACACTGTCCCCAATGTAAACAACCTATCAGTATGTCTCTGTAGTGTGGTTGGACGAACCTTTTATAGGTCCCTGTTACATTAAATTTACTTTCAAAGTATGCTGACACTTTTATTCCCAAGGCTTCAGCAGTCAGTTCTTCAATTCTGAAGATTTCTGTCATTTCCTTGTACCACTCCATAATCGAAGGCACTTGAGCGGACTTCCAAAATCTAGGAATTATAGAGCGGGCCACTGACAGACAAAAAGGGAGGATATCTTTCTTGTGGTATTTAATCAATTGGGGGAAGATAGATAGCAACGTTATCTCAGGGTTACCTACCACCTGTTTGTCTGTGATCAAATTATAGTTAGCGAACACCCATGTCATGTCCAAAATTTCTGAATCTCAGGGCAACTCCACCAAATGTGGAGCATCATGCTTTTTGCGTTACCACAACGCCAGCACATCTCTGAGGCTGAAGGGAAGATAGCGCGTAGATTGGATGGGCAGAGGTACCACCTGGTTAAAGTTTTGCAGTTTTTTTCCTGAGCTGAACAGGTGTTGGCCAACTTATGAGTGAAGAGAAAACATTTCTTCCAGTCAGCCCCAGAGATCTCCCTATCCAGCTCTCTCGCCCACAGTCTTTGGAAGTTGCATTTCCCCTCTCCCTTCATCTCCATAATAACACTGTACAAGGCCGATATCCTATTGCTCGGGAAGGGGGGGGAGTCCTGCAGAAAAACTCTCTCCAACAAAGAGGGATCCGTCCTCGACCGACAGCTGTACTCCGCCGACAGGAGGAAGGACCTAAATTGTAAAAATTCATATAGATACACTGCTAAAGTGATATTAGACAGATTTACCATGGGTACAGAGCAGCGCACCTGTTCTGCACATGCTCTGTACCCTGGCACCGGATCTGTGAAACGATTCTGTTGTTTCCCATAGGCCCCCATGATAAGTGTGTCGGACAGGACAGGATTCGTTTCTGTCCTGTTTTGTCACCAGAGCCAAAAACGCTGCAGGCCTCGTTTTTGGGACCGGTGAAAAACAGGACAAAAACGAATCCTGCACCGGATTCACAAAACCGGATGGCCAAATAGGGCCAATCCAGTGCCATAGGGATTCATGAGCGCCAAAAACGATCCTGTTCTGTTTGTTTCAAAAACGAACAGAACAGGATCACAAAAAACGTAGTGTGAAGCCAGCCTCACAGTTTTTTTCATTGATCTATCTACTATATTTCTATCTGGGATATTTACTCATGGTGGGTTTACACGTCCCGATATCGGGCCGATATCGTAGCCAACGACGCGGGAGCGCGCTTTCCCTGCATCGCCGGTTTAGACAGCCCGATATCGGGATACAACGTCCCGACGATGTGTACGCCCCCCAACCCAGGAACGACCATTTAACATGGGAGTGAATGGGTGACGTGGCAGTACACATCGGAGTTGGGCTGTCAGACGGGACGATGCGGCTACAACTGGCATCCGATATCGGGTGGTTGAATAGCATGCTCATTCGACCCCCGATATCGGTTTGTCATTGTTCCTGCATCATATCGGATGTTCACACCGTACAACGCAGGAACGATATCGGGTCCAACTCACGAACCACGTGACTTTTGGTCGGAGTTGGGTCGGAGTTGGACACCGATATCGCAACGTGTAAACCCACCAACAGTGGCAGAGAACAGCAGATATTATCTACTCCGACCGAACCTTTCACTTTAGTGTCTCTTGAATGTGAGATACTGCTATTCTGAAGATTTGTTCAACCTATGAAGAGACTATCTGTGTCATAGTAACATAGTAACATACGTAGTAACATAGTTTTTAAGGTTGAAGGAAGACTTTAAGTCCATCTAGTTCAACCCATAGCCTAACATGTTGATCCAGAGGAAGGCAAAAAAAAACCCATGTGGCAACACTAAGCTCCACATTGGGGGAAAAAATTCCTTCCTGACTCCAGATACGGCAATCAGACTAATTCCCTGGATCAACGCCCTATCAAAGAATCTAGTATGTATAACTGGCAATATTATAGTTTTCAAGAAAGGCATCCAGGCCCTTCTTAAATGTTAGTAGTGACTCACTCATTACAACAGCATGTGGCAGAGAGTTCCATAGTCTCACTGCTCTTACAGTAAAGAATCCGCGTCTGTGATTATGATTAAACCTTCTTTCCTCCAGACGTAGAGGATGCCCCCTTGTCCCAGTCTCAGGCCTAAGAGTAAAGAGATCATTAGAAAGGTCTCTGTACTGTCCCCTCATATATTTATACATTATTATAAGATCACCCCTAAGCCTTCGTTTTTCCAAGCTAAATAACCCCAAGTTTAATAACCTGTCTTGGTATTGCAGACCCCTTAATCCTCTAATGACTTTTGTCGCTCTTCTCTGGACCCGCTCTAGTTCAGCTATGTCTTTCTTATACACCGGAGACCAGAATTGTACACAGTATTCTAAGTGTGGTCGCACTAGTGACTTGTATAGAGGTAAAATTATGTTCTCCTCATGAGCATCTATGCCTCTTTTAATGCATCCCATTATTTTATTTGCCTTTGCAGCAGCTGCCTGACACTGGCCACTAAATGTGAGTTTGTCATCTACCCATACACCCAGGTCTTTTTCAGTGACAGTTTTGCCCAGTGTTTTACATTTAAGCACATAATTATACCTTTTGTTTCCTCTGCCCAAGTGCATAACTTTACATTTATCCCCATTAAAGCGCATTTGCCATTTAGCAGCCCAAACTTCTAGTTTACATAAATCCTCCTGTAATATAAAATTGTCCTCCTCTGTATTGATTACCCTGCAGAGTTTAGTGTCATCTGCAAATATTGAGATTCTACTCTGTATGCCCCCTACAAGGTCATTAATAAATATATTAAATAGAAGCGGGCCCAACACTGACCCCTGTGGTACCCCACTGTTAACTGTGACCCATTCTGAGTGTGTTCCATTAATAACCACCCTTTGTTTCCTATCACTAAGCCAGTTCTTAACCCACTTACACATATTTTCCCCTATCCCCATTGCCCTCATTTTATGTATCAACCTTTTGTGTGGCACCGTATCAAAAGCTTTTGAAAAGTCCATATACACCACATCCACTGCATTTCCTTGGTCCAGTCCAGAACTTACTTCTTCATAGAAGCTTATCAGATTAGTTTGACAGGAACGGTCCCTCGTAAAACCATGTTGATATTGGGTCATGAGGTTATTTTTCTTCAGATACTCCAGTATAGCATCTCTTAGAAAACCCTCGAGGATTTTACCCACAGTAGAGGTTAAGCTTACTGGCCTATAATTTCCAAGTTCAGTTTTTGTCCCCTTTTTGAATATTGGCACCACATTTGCTATACGCCAGTCCTGTGGTACAGACCCTGTTATTATGGAATCTTTAAATATTAAAAATAATGGTCTATCTATGACAGTACTTAATTCCTGCAGCACTCTGGGGTGTATCCCATCCGGGCCCGGGGATTTGTCAATTTTAGTGATTTTTAGACGATGCCGTACTTGCTCTTGGGTTAAGCAGGTGACTTTTTGTTATCACTGATCATATTGTTTGTCATGGGATTTTCTTGTGTAAATACTGTTGAAAAAAAGTCATTTAGCATATTGGCTTTTTCCTCATCCTCATCCACCATTTCACCCAGACTATTTTTAAAGGGGCCAACACCATCATTTTTTAGTTTCTTACTATTTATGTAGTTAAAAAATATTTTGGGATTCTTTTTACTTTCTCTGGCAATGAGTCTCTCTGTCTCAATCTTTGCTGCCTTGATTTGCTTTTTACAAATGTTGTTTAATTTTCTGTATTTATTTAATGCTTCATCACTACCTACTTGCTTTAATTCCCTAAATGCTTTCTTTTTGTCACATATTGCACTTCTTACCGCTTTATTTAGCCATAGTGGTTTCCTCCTATTTCTAGCATGCTTATTCCCATAGGGTATATATTGTGCACAGGTCCTATTCAGGATGCTAATAAACATCTCCCATTTGTGTTGTGTACTTTTATGTCCTTCTATTAAAGCTATTCATTTAAAAAATATGTGACTCAGAGTCAATATCTTTATCCGGAGTTTAGTCTCTCCTGTGGAACCCTACTTACCCCTTATTGAGAGATTTCCCACTTACCTCAAAATTAATAATGTCTTCAGTTCTGTGGAGTTGGAGTCGTGGAGCTAGAGTTGGTGTACATTTTGGTGGAGTTGGAGTCAAATTCAGGGAAATTGAGGAGTCGGAGTTGGATATGTGACTTACTGACTTAAGAGCCATGGTTGTGGAGTCGGTATCCATTTTGGTGGAATTGGAGTTGGATTCCGCTCCAGCCACAGTGCTGCCTATGCCTACACGATTGTGAAGCAAAATTGGATTTACCAGATCAGTGCAAATTTTCAGAAAGCACTGTAGCTTTCCAAATCTCAACAGTGTGTAAAATACTGACCATTCAAGTGGCAATCATGTGATGATAAATATGTAATTTCCATGCTTGTGGTTAACTACATGATGATCTCCTGGAGCGCCTTGTCTACTCCCGCCGCACCCGTTACCTCTCCACTCACTCTCTTCTAGATCCATTACAGTCTGGCTTCCGCCCCCTTCACTCTACAGAAACTGCCCTCATCAAAGTGACCAATGACCTACTGACAGCAAAACGTAATGGTGACCACTCTCTGCTTATTCTTCTTGACTCTCTGCAGCTTTTGACACTATTGACCACCATCTCCTACTCTCTATGTTGCACTCCATTGGTATAAAGGACACTGCGCTCTCCTGGCTCTCTTCCTATCTTTCTGACCGCTCTTTCAGTGTATCATTTGCTGGTTCCACTTCCCCCTCTTCCTCTCACTATTTGGGTCCCTCAGGGTTCAGTCCTTGGACCTCTTCTCTTCTCTCTCTACACGGCCCCGATTGACACACCATCAGCAGATTTGGCTTCCAGTACCATCTCTATGCTGACGAAACACAATTATACACTTCAGCCCCTGACCTTACCCCTGCAGTTTTAAAGAACACCAATGACTGTCTAGCTGCAGTTTCCAACATCATGTCTACTCTCTATTTAAAACTCAACCTTTCAAAACTGAACTTCTTTTGCTCCCGCCCTCCACTAACCTCCCTAAATCTGACATCTCTCTCTCAGTGTGCGGTACCACGATAACACCTAGGCAGCAGGCTCGCTGTCTGGGTGTCACGTTTGACACCGATCTCTCCTTCACCTCCTATATACAATCTCTCGTCCACTCTTGTCGCTTACACCTGAAGAACATCTCTAGAGTCCGCCCCTTTCTCACCATGGAAACAACTAAAACACTTACCGTGGCCCTAATCCACTCCCGCCTTGATTATTGCAATTTTCTATTAATTGGCCTCCCTCTCTCTAAACTTTCCCCTCTACAGTCCATCCGTAATGCAGCAGCCAGGATCACCTACCTGGCCAATCGTTACTCAGCTTGTTCTCACCAAAAAGCTCTTCACAATGCAGCACCCCCCACATCTCTGTCTATCACCCCACCCGTTCTCTACGTTCTACAAATGACCTTCGACTAACATCTGCACTAATCTGATCCTCCCACTCCCGACTACAAGACTTCTCCCGATCTGCACCAATTTTCTTGAATGCTGTACCCCAAGAAATCAGGACCATCCACAACTTGCATAGCTTCAGACGATCCCTAAAAACACATCTTGTCAAGGCGGCCTATCATGCTCCCTAACAAAATTTCTTTGTACTGTACATAGCCCATTTACTATCTCTCTCGACACCTCTTCATCAAACTCCACCAAACCCAAAAGCTCAACACAGATTGTCTGATGACCATTCATGTAACTTTATTTCTATCCCCTATTTCCTCAAGATGCCTGGACCATCAGTGTACTAAGCTCCTGCACTTTGTGTAACCCCTATCCTGTTGTAGATTGTAAGCTCTTTTGAACAGGGTAACCTTTATTTTTGCTTTATTGTATTGTATTTTTTACATTGATTCTATGCTTATTGCATTGTTTCCTATTATTGTACTGTATTCTTTCTCTACTGGAATTACTTACTGTATAATATTGTGTATTTTCGTTTATTAACCACATATTGTAAGCGCTGCAGAATATGTTGGCCTATATAAATAAAGATTTATTATTATTATTATATATTATTATCTGCTGCGTTCGAAATTCTGTTGAGTGAAACAGGTGAGAAGCTAGTCAATGCGTGACAGCAAAAATGCATACTGCCAACTTGTGTTCATGTGATGACCACTCAAACTGGCAAATGGAGCCTTCACTTCAAGGGATGCATGAGTTCACATCCTCAGGACCGCACACCCTTATGACGAGGTCAGGGCTTGAGAGGGTACTCGGCCACCGGGTCTGCTGAGTCGGGTGTCACAGGTGGACAGGATCCCGGTGCCGTGCCCTGGGGATCATTTGAAAGAGGGATTTGATGATGGGAGAAGGTGCTATTTACAGGGAAACGTGACGCCACCTGTAGTTTCCGGTAATATGGTACCAGCGCTGCCAGCCAGCCTCTGAAGTGATGGTTAGGGCAGCAAAGTGTGGTACAGCTCCCCACAGGTGGAGCTTTACCTCAGGGCAGCGATGAAGGAAGATGGTGAGGGAGGGCAGTGATGAAGATGGTGCTGCAGTTTTTACCCCTCTGCTGAGCTGCTGTTGATGCTGAGCCCTGTGGGCTGCGGTGGGAAGAATAACGGAAACCTTTCAAGTTTAACTCCACTTTACTCGGTTTCGGCTGATGGCATAAACAAGACATAGTACAGTTTGGTTTACAGGGTGGATGTTTCCAGTAGGTGAACCCCTTATGCTCTGATGTCACTGCACTTTGTCTTCCGTCTCCCCTTTCCTCTCAGTTTTCACTTGATAAATATCCGGTCCTCAGATTTATCTAGTAGGCAAATGGACTGTACGGTACAGAAAAAGAAGAAAGATGACGACACAAGATTCTCCCCATCCCCCGCAATCAGTCCACACCTTAGATGTAAAACGGTCTTTTGGCCTTAGGGCAAGGTATTGTTGTACAACCTTAATGGACACTGCAAGCCGTAGTTTGCAGTCAGGCTAAACTCTGCACCTCGGCTTCACGTGCGCCTGCAACCTGAACTGACCGCCTGGCCCTGAATTCAGGCCCGTTGCCATTCTGATTCCATGGCCCCCATTAAGAGGCTTCTCCTCTCAGAGGCTGTCAGCCGCCCTGCACCTAGAGTTGAGGTAAAATGGCAACTTCCTTCTGCATCCAACCCAGGCTCCACCTTTAACCTACCAAAGTTGGTTCCCCCAATTCCCAGGCACTATTCCTAGGTGGTGTTTTCATGATAAGTTAATTAACAGCACTTACAAAAATTGATTTGATTAAAGGATAATTGGGGCCCAGCGCAGGGGGCCAACAGCATCCATCCGGACCAATCCCTCGCTCCATGAGAAAAATTATTGATGTGAATGTCCAGGTGGCAGCTCTGGACCTGACTGCCTAAAAGGGGGTTTCCACACATTTGCATTCAACAGCTAATGGTAAATGTGAACGAGCCAAACATCTGGTTTATGTTTAACAATTAGGAACGTGTTGCGTTTACACGCAGATAATGTATGACGCCCTCCTCCGCCCTCCAAATGCAACATGTTGCATTTTTTTTTTTCACAGGTGCTTGTTTTATCAGCAAGTGCCCGCGAGTGCACAAACAATGCATGGATCTCAATGGATCCGCACTGTCCTCCGCATGGCGGCGCAGGAGAACACTGCGGATCACATTGAAATTTCGGCGGCGGCGGCTGGGAGGTGGAGGATCTCCGCCACAGATCTCCACCTCCCAGCCGCCATCGAGATCACTGATTGGCTGGCCGAGCACCATACTGATGAGAATCTCCACTGCGTTCACATCAGTATGGCAGCGTTTGCCCTGCGTTTGCATGCCCTGCAAATCTGAAACCAGCCTAAGTTATGGCCAATCAGTCCTGCAGCAGAGGGAAAATGCATCCTGCATCATAGAAATCATAGGGCACCATAGCAGAAGTTCTAATTGGGCACCCCCCAACAAAAGCAATATTTGGCTGGGTCACATAGGTACATCTCTCACAATATGTCAGCCTTTACAAAGTAATTTTCCTCCTTCTGAAGCCCCTAGATTCCCCTTTCATTGCCCCTCTAAAGTGTGATGCCAACAAAAGTGCCCCACATACACTGTATGATCCCCCACAGTGCATTCCTCCACACGCACAGTATGATGACCCTACTGCACCTCCTGCAACTACCCCAGTACAGCATGATCCCCAACTATGACCCCCGCCCAGCCCTCCATGTAGTAAAATGGACCTATGTACAGTATAATGGCCCCCAACACAGCCCTCAAATAGCCCTTCATAAAGTATAAAGGCTCCCTTGTAGCCTCCAAGTATTATCATGCCTCCCACACAGCCCTCCAAATATTATAATGGCTTCCATATAGTATAATTTGCTCCATATAATATAATACACCCCCATAGTATTCCATATAGTATACCGCATTCCTCCATTTATTATGCACCCCCATAGTCTTCTATAAAATAGAATGCACCCCCACAGTACTCGATATAGAAAAACGCACCCCCACAGTCCTCCATGTAGTATAATGCACCCCACAGTCCTCCATATAGAATAATGCAGCCCCACAGTCCTCCATATAGAATAATCACCCCCACAGTCCCCCATATAGATTAATGCACCTCCACAGTCCTCCAAATAGTATAATGCACCCCACAGTCCTCCATATGGCATAATGAACCCCCACAGTCCTCCATATAGCATAATGCACCCCCATATTGCATACTGCACCCCCATAGCTCTCCATACAGCATATTGGACCCCCATAGTCCTCCATATAGTATAATGCACCCTCATAGTCCTCCATATAGTATAATGCATCCCCTATAGCCTTCCTTACAGTATAATGCACCCCCATAGTCTTCCATATAATATAATTGGCCACAATAGTTCTCCATATAGTATATTGCACCCCCATTGTCCTATATTATATTGTACATTACATAGTTTCCCATCAGTGTACTCACTAAAAAAAACTATAAAAAAAATAAAAAGTAAATACCTCTTCTCCTCAGCATCTCCTCTGCCGCTCTGCACGTCTCAGCACAGCGGCGCTAAGTGATGACATCATTGTTCCCCGCCGTGTTGAGCTGCAGAGGGGTGGACAGCGGCGGCAAGGACTTGGGAGAAGAATGCTGCCGCAGAGGCGGCCGGGACTATAGGAGCGGCATGCTCGGGGGGGCAACCACTGGTACACACATGGCTCTGCTCCGTACACCTAGTACACACTCAGCTCCGTACACCACGTACGCCTCGTACACAAGCAGCTCTGTTACGTACAACTTGTACACACACGGCTCTGCTCCGTACACCTCGTACACAAGCGGCTCTGCTCCATACACCTCGTACACAAGCGGCTCTGCTCCGTACACGTTGTACACATGTGGCTCTGCTCTGTACACCTCGTACACATATGACTTCGCTCTGTACACACCGTACACACGTGGCGCCGCTTTGTACACCTCATACACAATGGGCTCCGCTGCGAAAGCCTCGCACACACGGCTCTGCTCCGTACGCCTCGTACACACGCGGCTCCGCTCCGTACGCCTCGTACACACGCGGCTCCGCTCCGTACACCTTGTACACTCTCAGCTCCACAATGTGGCTTCACTCTATACACCTCGTACACACACGCCTCCGCTCTGTACACCTCGTACACACGCGGCTCTGCTCCGTACACCTCATACACACGGGGCTCTGGTCTGTACACCTCATACACACTCGGCCCTGCTCCGTACACCTCGTACACACACGGCTCCAATCTGTACACCTCGTACACACAAGTCTCTGCTCCGTACACCTCGTACACACTCGGCTCCACTCTGTACACCTCGTACACACACAGCTCCAATCTGTACACCTCGTACACACAGGGCTCCGCTCTGTACACTTCATACACACACGGCTCCGCTCCGCACACCTCATATACACACGATTCCGCTCTGCACACCTCGTACATACACAGCTTCACTCCATACACCTCATACACACGCACCTCCGCTCTGTACACCTTGAACACTCAGCTCCACTCCATATACATCATACATACACAGCTCTGCTACATTAATTTTACACTGTAAATCCTCAGCCCCACACACAAACTTCACCTCATCCAGCACCATGGTGGAGTCCTGGCTGCATACTGAGGAGCTGATCATGTGACCCGCCTGACTCCTCCCCTCCTTTGACATCATCACAGGTCCTGTCACCGCGAGGCACAGTGAAGCATGAACCCGGGCTCACACAGCCGGCTCACACAGCCGGCTCACACAGCCGGCTCACACAGCCGCACTGGGGGGGGGGGGGTGTTTGGAGTTTGGAGTTTGGAGACCGCGGCCGCTGCCGCTCACACAGCTCACACTGCCACACTGGGGGGGGGTGTTTGGTGTTTGGAGACCGCGGTCGCTGGCGCTGCAGCAGGAGTCTGCTGAGCCTGGGGCAGATGCCCCGCCAGCAGCCCCAGATACACCAAGCCTGGTCGCAGCGTCGGTGGCCAGGACTGTAGGAGCGGCATCTGCAGGGGGCTGCACTACCACCAAGCGCTCCTGAAGATGCCGCCCCATGTCTACCAGCAGGGCTCGCCGCCTGAGGCTGACACTTCATGGTGGATGTTGCGCCTTAGGTCCCCCTTATGGAGTCTCTAGATGTTCACTGCCTTTGTCTTTCAGTGTCTCCTCCTTTCCTTCTCAGTCTTTCCCACCCTTGCAGAGCTCTCCCGCCAGTCCTGCAGTCTGTATCTAGTAGGCTCAACTGGACCTGTACCGGTGCAGACGGGAACAGCAGGAACGCACAAGTTTCCCCCCTGCCACCGGGATTCAGTCCTCCACCTCTAGTGTAAACCGTCTTTTGGTCCTTAGGGGTGAGGTACCTCTGTGGGGCTGTCAGCAACCCGGTTATATGGGCCTGCAGCTTGTCAGTTTTGCAGTCAGGGCTAAACTCCTGGCTGCCTCGGCTTTCCGTGTCGCCGGTGCTCCCTGAACGTGACCAGCCGGCTCCTACCAGCCTGGCCCGTTGCCTTCTGTTCTGGGCCCCCCACTTGAAGATTGGGGCTTTCCTCCTCTCAGCTGGGCTGTCAGGCCTGACCTTCCTGCCTGCCTTCCCAGCACCTTCTGAGGTAAACTAACTGTCAACTGTCACTTCTGCATCAACCCCTAGGCTCCACCCCCTTTTAGGACCTACCAAAGTACTGGTTCCCCCTATTCTAGTGGACTATTCCTAGGTGTGTCATTTTCAGACTCCACAGGTTAAACTCTGAACTAGCAACTTACAAAGAATATTAGATTTTATTATAAAGTGCAATACCACTCTGTGGCGCCTAGCCGCAGGGGCGCCACACTTCCATCCTGGGTTTTAGCTGGTATTGCCCTCAGCAACACATATAAAAAATTTAATTGATGTAGACTGTCAAGGTGGTCATGCTCTGGTTTCTCAATACTCCCTAAAGGGGGTTGTCCACTACTACTAAGATTGGTCATCAACATAAAGGCCCCGTTACATGGTACGATATGTGAACGATATCGCTCAAACATCATGGGTTTGGAGTCGTTCAAACAACATCTTTAGGACGTTGTTGCGTGTTACACCGAGATATGACTATGATAAATCATTGATCACAGATTTGCGAACATGTTCTGAAATCAAGATCCTCTGCCAACCTGCTGCATCTGTTTGTGTGACACAGCGATAACGATGTCGTTAACTACTTTGCCTATCATAACAGTGGACAAGTATCGTTGTGGGTTGTGGGAACTATAGCTGCTCACTACATCGTTGGTGCGTCGTCCACGATATCTAGAAGTGTGACATCTCACCAACGATGTCAAAAAGACGTCCTAATGACCGTGCTCCTGTGAGATCGTTGGTGATATTAATTTTGAAATGACTCAATTGGCCGTACTTCCTTATTTCTGAAAGACTTGAAGACTGATCAAGGGGTTAGATATATACAGGAGTAGATCGTCTGCAAAAAGAGCCAGTTTATGTTCTCCTTACTGTGGAGACTCCATGGATGGAGGGATTGACCCTGAGAGAAGAGGCCAGGGATTCCATGCAGAGGACATACACCAGTGGGGAAAGCGGGCAGCTCTTTCTTGTACCATTCGAAATACTAAATGGCGAAGACGGGGAAACCATTAATTCTGATACGAGCCGTAGGATCCGTATACAATGCTTTGATGCTATGTTGGAGGAATCCGCTAACCCCAGGTGGTGCAAGGTCTTAAATAGGAGCAACCAATGCATTCTGTCGAACGACTTTTCGGCATCTAGGGACAGGATGCATAGTGCAATCCCCCTCCATCTAGCCACATCTATGAGCGAGACCGAGCGGATCGTGTTATCCCTGGCCTCTCGACCCGGGATAAACCCCACCTGATCCAAATTAATGACCTCTGGCAGGCCCTCTTTTAACCTGTTGGCAATAATCTTGGCATAGACTTTTATGTCTAAGTTAATCAGGGATATTGGCCGGTAGTTACTACATACGGATGGATCCTTTCCCGGCTTGGGCAACACAACTATATGGGGCATAAGAGCCTGGGGAGGAAATGCAGAGCCTGAGAAGACAGAGTTACACACTTCCAAGAAGAGCGTACCCAACTGGTCAGAAAATGTTTTAAATAAGGTGGCTGTATAGCCATCTGGTCCCGGACACTTCCCAGTCTTTAGTTTAGAGAAGCCATCCGTAATTTCTTCCAATGTGAATTCTTGTGATAAAGCTTCAATGGTAGATTTGGGTAGGGCTGGTATCCCGCTCCTCCTCCTCTGCAAATATGAGTGGATTTTCTGTCTCAACAGGGACTGGTGAAGATTGTGATTGTGACCTTTCAGATTATAGAGTGAAGAATAATATTTCTGAAACACAGACAGGATTTCACTAGTTTTATAATATTTGATGCCGTCTGGTTTTGGATATGAGGTATAGTGGTATGGGCCGCCCTGGGGTGAAGAGCTCTTGCCAGTAGCCTGCCACTCTTGTTGCCTAATTGGTAGAAACGGGAATGTAGTTTATCTCGGAAGCTGCGATCTTTCTGATCCAAAACCTCAAGTAATTTATGACGTTTCTCAGAAAGCTGGGCATAATGTAAAAAAGTAGGATCACGTTTATGAGCATCCTCCAGCTGGGAGATTTGCCGTAGCAACATCGCAATCTCTTGTGACCTACTCTTTTTTAGTCGGGCTCTGTGGGATATAAAAATGCCTCGCAGCATGCTCTTGAGAGCTTCCCACCTCAGCGGAGGTGAAGTGTGGTCACCCACATGGTCAGAAATGAAATTAGTGATGGCCTTCCAGATATCGGCGTGGCATATTAGTTCATGCATTAAGTTATCGTTTAACCGCCATGTGAATTCCCGTGGACCTCCAATGAGAATTGTAGAGAGAGATAAATGGGAGCATGATCCAACCAGAGTATAGACCCAAAGGTAGCCCCCACCTCAGAGTCTACCAAGGACTGGAAAATATAAAATCTGTCAATTCTGCTGTATACAGAATGAGCATGGGAGAAATAGGTATAATCCCTTGTGGTCGGATAGAGGACACGCAGACATCTGTAAGGTACCTTTACACGCCGCCACAACAGGATGGATACCAACGGCAACTTCACGTGCACGAGCACGGCCGAACGGTTACCAACGGGAACCGCACCCTCTATACACGCCGCCACAAGGTGCGCTACGCTACGCTACATCTACAGCTACATACATCGCCGGGTGTCGCAAGTAGCCGTCTGTAGCTCAGCGTACCAGCTTTACACACAGCCACCACAGAGTGATCTGGGAGCAACAAAGGCAGGACGTAAAACAAATAGGCGTGCCACAGACCTGTACGCCGCGCCCAAACCACAACCATTGGCCAACACTACGGAGTTGTGATTGGGCACGACGGAAAGGGCGGATGGCCGAGACGTGCCGTACTAGTGAACGGAGTGTGGCACGGAATAAGCGCTTGTGACATGGCGGAGCCTGTCGAATGCATCCAAATCGATGGTAATGGGTCACGCTAGAGCGGTGGCCAGTCACATATCCCGTGTGTATTAAAGTAGCGGTCCGGGGCTATGTGTGCGTAGTACAAGTGTTTGCCGTGTCACGCACGATCAGCGCTTGTGACAGCCGCGTGTGCAGATTGAACTGAGGTGCGTTTGTGTGCCACACATTAGCGTCTTACAAAAGACAGTATGTGCGTTTTCTGTCAAAAATCTGTGACAACTGTGGCGAAGTATGTGTATATATACAGGCTGAATGGGGTTTAATATATGTGCTGACAGATGTGAATGTAGTGGAACAGCTTCCAAGGCACCAAGTCAAAGATCTGTGTGACAGTGTATTAGCAAACACCTGACAAGAATATGTCCTGCATCAATGTGCTGTGTGCAGGGGACCCTCTGCCTACAACAAAATAAAGGATCATGTACGCACAATGGCCACAAACACTGTTGGGCAAAAGACTTTCAGAAAAACATGGCTACCCACACATATTGTGTGCACAATCCCAGCCAATAGGTGGCTATGACATCCCAGGCCCCCACCCAACCCTGCATCACATTGCCCTCCTCCACCAAGTAATCAGGCTCACACAGATGATGTTGGATCCAACAGAAAAAGGTTTAATATATTGCATGAATCTTGACCTTGTCTTGTGCAAACAAAATATACATGAAGTAAAAACATTGTAGAATTCAAGAGCAGGTGACATTAATCAGGCAAATTCAATGGATAAGCAAATCACCACACATTGCAAACTGTGCATGGAAAAAATACTAAAATAACCTAAACTAACTAACTAAATAACTACATAATGAAAACTCATGCACATAATGCAAACAAAGAGAATGGAAAAGGTCAACCAAACATTAAAGGGGTGCAGCTAACCTGCTGTCACCTCCATTGAAAACACAAAAAGCAACTCCCAGAGCCAGCCACATTATATGGCCTGGTCCTGCCAGCTCACTGCACCAGACCCATTGAAGTAGGAGCAGTAAGCTTCTCTACTGTCCCTGGCCTCCTGCCGAGTGCGGCCATGGCTCTGCGGCTGGAGTGGCACAATCACATGGGCCTCATCACGCCAAGACCCTGGACGGAGCTCCCCTGTTGTAGCGTCTGGATTATCTACATAACCTCCTGGCGTGTATGATGCCCTATCCCTACGACGCAGGAAGTTATGTAGCACACAGCAGGCCACCACTACCGCCTCAATAGACTCCGGTTTCATATGTATAGGTGTATGAAAAATCCGGAATCTATTGGCCATTATCCCAAACGCATTTTCAACTACACGGCGGGCCCGGGATAGCCGGTAGTTGAAAATGCGTCTCACAGAAGTAAGGGCCCTCTGGGGATATGGCCGCAGTAGGTGTTCCTGAAGTGGGAATGCTTCATCCGCCACAAACGCAAAGTTGAGATGTTCGGTCGTGTGCTCATTTGAGGGTAAGTTTAGCCCACCATTCCCTAGTAGTGTTGCCAAGGAGCTTAGGGCAAACACCCCCCCATCTGAGTTGCGACCAGGCATTCCAACATCCACGTAGAGGAACTCATAGTTGGCATCTACTACAGCCATGAGGATTATACTACAATACCCTTTGTAATTGTAATACAAAGAGCCAGAGTGGGCAGGTTTGGTAATCCTCACGTGCTTACCATCCAATGCCCCGCCACAGTTGGGGAAGTTCCACCGGGTTTCAAACCCTTGGGCCACTTCCAGCCATTCTGCAGCGGTTAATGGCATTTTCATGTAGGCTGGCTGCAGAGCTCTCCAGATGGCCCAACACGTTTCAGGGATCAGGCGGCTCAGCAGGGGCAGGGAGACACGTGACACGTATGTGAGGGATGTCATGGACTGCCCTGTAGCCAGGAACCGCAAAGTGATCGCCAACCGCTCAGCAGCTGATACTGATGGTCGCATTATAGTGTCCTGACGCGCTATCATTGGCCCTACACGCTCCAATAGGAAGGTGAAACAGTCCTCGGGCATACGGAGATAGTTTCGGTAATCATCAGGATTGTTCAGCTCCAGCTCCCGCAACAGCTGCATGTGGCCCCGGGTTTCCCGCCTCAGAAGCCAATCACGGGTCCACATCCGCCGCTGTCTGCGCCTCATCAACCTTTCATACCGATCCTGATACCACATTTGCTCTTCCACCAACGCCAGAGCCACGATAACATTGCGGTCATGGATATTCTGCATCCTCAATATCAGCACCTGTAGATGTGAAAGCACAACATGAGTACATAGACCAAAATGTGTGCAAGTCAGCAGGTTCAGCAACCCACACCTCTTTTCCATTACACACTATAGCCAAGAGGATGGGATCTCTTGTGTGGGCCCAAAACACAACCCTGAAGCAAGGACGGCAAACACCCAGTAGTCACCCCAAACAACATGGCACACGGCGATTGAGAGTGGCCTCCTCTACATCAACGTCAATGGGAGCTCCCAAAATTCACACATCTGCACCTAGGTGAGTTACAAAGGGACATGTGTCACCAATAATGTTGGTCAAACAGGTCCCATAATCCATTACACAGCCCATAATGTCAATTGATTACAGTAAAAATGAGAAGAATAACGAATGTGACGTACCCCGATATGGAAGGTTGAGGAAGGCTACATGAACCAAACAACATTGCACATGACTGCGGATGGTTACCCATGGTGTAATTGGTTTTTGAAGGTGTCATTTTAAATACACATGTATGCCATGTCTGGCGGCCAACACCTCAAAGCCCTGGGTCATCCCATTCCCGTTGAACACAGTCTCCATTGGCCACAACCAGTATGCAGAAATCGATCCAGTCGACATGAGTAACACAGTTCCGTCTACAGTCATGCATCCATTCTCCTGTATGTTGTCTGCAAACAAACACAGCAATGTATCTCAACAAAAGTGTCAAGGCCCACACAAAATGCCGTATCCTAACCCACACACTACACTATATGTCGTCCCCAAAAATACAAACCCCTATATCGGCCGCTACACCAGTCTCCGGCGCTCTCCAAGAACATCAACATATGCACCCCACCCTGCGCCAATTCCATGTGTGTCCACAAAAACTTACCTAATGGGTCTGGCCAGCAAGCGTAATGTTTGGCGGGATGGGCAACTTTTAAAGGGCCGGCAACCTATCACGATTCAGCGATCTCCACCAATTAGCGGAAGGCAAATCCGCACCCAGGTGCCCCTTCAGGATGTGCATTATTGTGTCCGCTGTGATTGGTGTCCCGGACTATAAAGGCAGGTCAATGGCCACTGCTCCGTGTCCAGACGTCGATGTGCATTGAGCTACTAGTGTCCTGTTTGACTTCTGTTGCTCTGACGGTAAGCCTCTTTAGCGGTTTGTAAGAAAATGTAAGGAACGCAGCTGGTTCTGGCACAGGCAGCTTAGGCGATGTGTGTATGGCCATGTTTGAAGCGGCATGCAAATATTGAACACGTAATATTAAATATGTGAACCTTATTCTGTGTCGCCCAGTAGCCAGGTAGTGCCTCTACTTATATAGTGTAAGTATGTATTGCACCTTCTGCTTTTTGGCAATGGTAAAAGAGCACGCTGTTATTTCTTTGGCTGGTACTTCACATCAACATTTCAGGGGTGGTAGAATTGTGGCGGACATTCCAGGGATGTTGGGTACATGTGTTAAAATGGGACTTCCACGTCTGGAGGAACACCTACATGATCATCTGGGTGCACATTACATGTAGTATGTGCAGTGTTGGCACACACCCAGCCCGCCTTTCTGATATAGTGACCCCTTACCATTGTGGACACTGGCCAGGTACTAGTTAGCACACAACGTGTTAGGTCACATGTTGCCCTCTACAGGTATGTACGCACACACCGTGTCAAGGTGTGTTGCAATAGGTACATTGGGGACAGAAATCATGTTTGAAACATCTGTAGGTGGACACCGATATCCGGTGCTTGAGATTGGCTGCATACATGTGTTTGAGTTAGTAGCGGTCTGAGATTGAGAAAATGGCACACTCATGGCCAGTTTCACTCCACAAAATAGCTGCATAGATGATCACTGTAGAAAGTTAATGATTATGTGTATGATTGTGGCAAGTTTTGAAATGTCGGTATGCCTTGTGTTGTGACTGTGTTCTTTTTGTTTTAATTTTTCATCGGCAGATGCCGACGGGTACTGTGGAATTGGAATCCCAGCTTCTCACGGAGTATCAGCGGCACGAATGTTTGTGGCGCAGCTCGCTGCCCGAATATAAAAATCGGGCAGCGAGGGCCGAGGCCTACAGGAGTCTTGTGGCTCTGGCAAATCGCTTGGAGCCAAGGGTAGGCAAGACGTGGGACCAGCCTATGGTGGCACTTAAGATCAAGAACATGAGGTCGGCGTTCATGCGGGCTCACATTCAGTACCAGCGTCGTCGCTCAGGGGCTGGAGCAGAGGAGGTACCATCACCTACCCTATGGTACTATCCCCTGTTCACCTTCATCCTGGGCGAGGTTCGCCCGCATCGAACGACCACCAACTGCCCCGTTGCTGCGTCCCATGTAGGCCCGGCTGCATCACCACCTGCGCCACAGGAGGTGGGTAATTGTGTGACAGTGGTGGGCCACAATGTTTCCTTCACATGTGTGTTTCGATAAATCCTTCACACCAAATGTGTTGCCATATTTACCTCCTTGCTGCGGCACACCTTGGGGTGTCAATCTATCTGCCCTCCTTCCATGACTTACCAGACTTTTCTATTCTATGCTTCCAGCCGTATTGCAATGTTGCTTCTTCCACAACATCTTGGTATGTTTAGGTTAGTTATTTAAGGGTTTCAAGATAGCAGGTGGTTTGTTCTCAAACAGCCACATAGTACCATGTAGTAAATGGTGCTGTCTCACATGTGTGTTGGCTTTGTTGCCAGTGGGTTAAAGGTAATTGAGTGAGGGGTGGATTCTCACCATAAAGGAGGCCTAATGGGAAGGTGCCCTATATGTGTCATTGGCCAGCACAGCCCCCAGTATCAAGGTGTTGTGGTGACATGTCCTAATATTGGATTACGGCTACGTGACAAACAACTAATTATGTATTTAGCTGAGCTCCTGGAATGGTCGAGGTGAGTGTACAGGAGAACCACTGGTGTTGGGGTCTTGAACCTTATTTGCTTTACTGTGTTATTCCTCATTTTCCATTCTGGTAGTTGGGCTTGCTGTGTGTGGGAGTGGTATATAGAGTCCTGTTGTGAATGTATACAGTTGATATTGCCTCCACTAATGGTTTTTTTTTTTTATTTTTTCCCCACCCACAGGCCCCAGAAGAGGACGGCTCCATTGCCGAGGATTCTGTTGCTGATGATGCTCAGCCCATGACATCTGGGGCTGAGCAGGAGGGCGCGGCGAGTGATGTGGGTCCAGGCCCAGGTCCCAGCTCCGGGATCCGTCGCCGCCGACGTCCTGCACCACCTGAGACGGAGCTGGCGACCTGGGCCCGACGCGTGTTGTTGGATGAACAACGGACCCACATTGACCCCGACGCCCTCTGCATGAGCAACAGAATGCGAGGGATGGAGCCGCTCCAGAAGAAGATCCTTCTGAGGGTGTTCCACAATGCCGCTGATGCTGCCGAGGATGGGGCCCTTCAATGGGGCTGCCACGTCCCCTCCCCCATGCAACACACCTTGTGGCCCCTTTCACCAGCTGCCCCATCTCGGCCCGTGAGAAGACCGGCCCCGCCACAGTCACCCCATCCCCCCTCAACACATCGTCGTTCAACCAGACGTTCTGGGGCAGGTCGGGGCTGCCCTCAGAGGAGGGGGGATGCGGCATTGTCAGAGCCGACAGAAGAGGAGTAATTTGGACACTAGTAGCCAATGCACAGAATTGGCAGTCTGGACTTTATAATTTCAGGAATTTGGTTTTATATGTATATTTTGTTTATTGATTTTTGGCCAAAATTAGTGGTTTTTTTTAAATTTTTTTTTCCACTTAAATTCTATTATTTGTAATTTTTTTAAATTCCCGGCTGGAATAAATTTTATTTATTAACACAATTGTGTATTAATTTCAGAATAAGGATTGTGTGGGTTTTTGGGGGTGAATGGAATTGTGGCCAATAATAGGTTTCCCCAAGCCACACAATATGGGCCAGTGCTCGCTCAGCAGGATCACCATCGGTTCATTTGGAATGTCTAAGCACATTCACAAAGGGATGTTGTGATGTGCCTCACATAGTTAGGTTATGGTGAGGTTTGGTCACCAAATATTAGTAAGGTGACATGAAGGAGCGTATAACAAAGTTAGAACAGCATTTTATTGTAAACATACATGTGTCACAGACATTTGCCATCATACAAGGAAGGCTTAGGCCAGATGGGGCTAGCCAGTCCACACTTGTGATGGTCCCAATGTGGGACAGTATAGGGATTGTAGGCCAGATGGGGCTAGCCAGTCCACACTTGTGATGGTCCCAATGTGGGACAGTATAGGGATTGTAGGCCAGATGGGGCTAGCCAGTCCACACTTGTGATGGTCCCAATGTGGGACAGTATAGGGTTTGTAGGCCAGATGGGGCTAGCCAGTCCACACTTGTGATGGTCCCAATGTGGGACACTATAAGAAAAGAGCCCAACGGGGGCAAAAAAAAAAAAAAAACAATATTTTCACTTTTGCAAGGCAACAAGCCAACGTGTGAAAATTTTAGGGTCCAACAAGGACAACTGTTTGTGGGGCCATGTTTGGCCAGGATACAATGCATCCCTCAAATTCATGGGTGTGAACCATGGTGTGGGTGTAGGTCCGCCAGCATTTGAGCCAGGCGGCCAAGGTCCTGCAGGCCACGCTGTAGAGCCGTGGTCAAACGGGCCACAAATGCCTGATGGGCCTGGATGAATTCCTCCATGGTAGGGGCACCTGTATTGGGAGTAAACACAAACTTTAGTACACACTCGTCACTGCTGATGGTTAGTCATGACTGGCCGCAACCATCCACTTACCCTGTTCCTCCAAATCCAGTTCACCATCAGACGGGGAGGGAGATGGGGTCAAGCTCCATCCATATGAGCCCGCACGTTCACCATCTGGAAAAAGGGAGAACCAACATGGTTTACTTTGTTTACATAAATTGTTTGGCCCCAGATGAAATTGAAGCAACAGTGTGCAGGGTGTGTGTGGCAACATAACACACTTACCACCATAGTCACTGTGTGGGGACATGGTCACCCCAGGACTCGCCACTGAGCTGGAGACAGTGGGAGGTGGTGTTACTCCCGGGCTGGGGCTCCGTGGCCACATTATGTGGTTCAGGGGTAACAGTGGTCCTGGGCTACGGGGCAAAGACTCCTCTGGGCCGCCAGGTACTTGCTGCTCCTCGCCCTCCTGTGGGGAGTTGATGTGTTCCTCCAGCAGCCAGGCAGATGGGGACAGCTGGTCACACTCCAGCGGGCTGCCAGGTGCGGACTGGTCCTCCACGTCCTCTGTCCCGGTGGTTGACGGGACGTCTGGCTCCTGAGGCCCGGGGGAAGGTGTTGCCCCTGGGGACAAGGGTGCCACTTGAGGCTGATGTGGTGGGGTTCTTGATGGGCCACCTGGGGGTGGGGCATGGGGCCCTTCTTCTGATGAGGATTCAGCATCTAGTTTGCAATTTGAACATAAAAGACGTAATAAGATCATGCCTACACATTGTTGTCCTACAAAGAGCTTGTGTGGGTATTTATTTGACGGCTATGGCTGGGGTCACACACACACAGATATGTGGCCAGATATTGTTGACAGATCTCTGGTTGCAGTGAAAGCATGGACACATTGTTCCATTTTGAGGCTGTCTCCAAATGTCAACATGTGACCATGATTTGACTGCAAACAGAGATGTGCAAACAATATGTGGGCAGATATCTGTGTGTGTGACCCCAGCCTTACTTAGCATCAACCAGGTGATGCTGGATGCATACACTCATGTTGTATGCATGTACTGTGCGTGTGAGCCATTTTTAGGGCTGACTGGATGAGCACAACACTGTGAAGATGTGTTTGATTGTGTAGGCCACACTGTCCCTTGTGATATGTTTCCATCATTTTTTGTGTATTGTGGGACATGCACATGTGGCGGTGTGTGTTTTGGGGCAACAATTACTCACCACGCAGCCTGCCAATCCTGGCACGGATGTCCAGTATGCGACCTGGGCATTTGTGCTTCAAGTCAGCGATCTTTTTTTGGATCGCTTTTACTGTCCTCTGTACCCCCAGTTTGCAGAGCAGGGCCCGCTGGATCCGCCGCACGGTGCACCGATTGCGCAGCCTGGGGTGGCGGTGGTGATGGTGGCCCCAATAGTCCCGACGGTCACAATGATCAATGAGGATAATCAGCTCCGCCATCCCCCATGTTGCGGCGCGGTGCACGGCTGCCATGACTGCTATGGTGTGTGCAGAGGCGGGGCTGGCACCTTGCAGGCAGAGTGAAAATGAAACCAACGTCATGACGTCATTACGACCGCTGTGGGGGTGACGCACCTTTATAAGTAGGCCAACACGCAGACTCGGCCGACACACTTATGCGGCCCCTACTGCAGCAGACCCACAGTGCAGTCCGTACAACACGGCTCTGATCTGTCTACTGGGTAATCTCCTCCGATGTGGTATGGGATTGTGTGCATCTGTGTGCGCGCTGCGCGCACTGCCAGACCCGGAACACTTCTACGGCAGCTGCTGTGCAATAAGCCAGAGCGGTACGTAACACACACTTGTGCGCTGTGTCCCGCATTATTCGTTTTCATGTTGATATGATGTGCACACTGTATGTACATCATGGGCCATTTATGATTTTACGTTCAAGTGTGTGTCCGCGTAATTGTACTACTATCTGATCGTGCATACGGCGCGTATGTGTAGTGCTGAAGGGACAGCTCATCCAAGATGGAGGGCTGTGAGGCAAGGGCCAATCGTAACGCAGCATCTTCCACCAATGATCGCTGAAGGGGCGCGGTATCACGCAGCATGGGTGACGCCTTAGCCACATTGCAGCTACATCGCCGGGTGTCCAGAGTTCCCTTCTGTAGCTTCTTTACACGCCGATACAGCTCGCTACAATCGGCGATGTTGCCATATGTTTATGGGCAGTGCACGGATACAGAGGTATCTGTAGCCGGCTGTGTCGTCCCGTCTTCAGACGCCGCTACTACGGGCGATATTGGCTCGACAAGCTACATTTGTAGCCTGTAGCGGGTTGTATGCATCCTGTTGTGGCGGCGTGTAAAGGTACCTTAAGGGACAGTTTCTCCCAATGTTTGTCAAGGCAGTGGGTGGACGGCACAGAATGATACGACTTACCCATGGAGATGTCAGTCAAGAGATCCGGTGAGAAATTGAAGTCCCCCCCCCCAAAATGATGGGGCAGGAGCCCGCAAATTCCTCCAGCTTCACACGAACACCAGTCGGGAATCGTTGAAGTGACCTATTAGGGAAATAGACATTAGCCAAGACAAAGGTGCGAAATGCCCATGACACCTGCAGGAAGAGGAACCTGCCTAGAGGATCTATGAGTTGTTTGATGATGATGGGACAGAAGGACTTATGGAATGCTATAGAGACCCCTTTTGATTTGGCTGATGGATTCGAACTATGGAGCCATGTTGTATAATATTTTGAGAAGCACTGAGGGATATTGTCAGATCTAAAGTGCGTTTCCTGCAGCAACAAGGCGTGGACCCTGTGTTTATGAGCCGAGTATAAGATCTGGCGACGTTTTTCGGGTTTATTCAACCCTTTGACATTAAAGGAGCAACAGGTCAATTTATCTATAATCTAGATATGGTAGACATCGGGAGCTTGTGGGCTACCGCTATTACCTGGCCCTATCGGAGAAGGGAGATAGGAAAGCAAGAGAGAGAAAGAATAAGAAGAAACGAGAATGTGAAGACATAAAGTACATACAATCGACTTCTAAAAATCAGGCATTATTGCAGGTGTGACGTATACGTCCTAAATCCTGCTCTTCGGGGGTGTGTGAAAGCCAACCAGGTGGCCACTCTGACTCCTACGAGCGCCCCAAAAGTGTCTCTGAAAGCTAAAAACTAAGCTCCCAGGGGTAAGGATGGATGCGATACAGAAAAGGGGTGGGTAGGGGAGGAAAGATCCAGGGAGGGACGGAGGGAAGGGAGATAAGGGAGGGAAAAAGGGTAATCGTGGGGAAGGGTAGCAAAGGGAAGGATTAGTCACGTATATAATAACTTGTATAAACAAATTGGAAGTCCAAATATCAAGTCCCATTTAGCCGCCAAATGGAGCAAAACCAGGCCATAAGACCAAAATAATAAAAAATATGTATTACTAGATGGTGGCCTGATTCTAACGCATCGGGTATTCTAGAATATGTATATATGACTGAAGAACAGCACACTATGACTGACAGCCTTATAGACAGGAATGAACTTCATCACACTGACTGACAGCCTTGTAGACAGGAGTGAAGGACGTCACACTGACAGACAGCCTTGTAGACAGGAGTGAAGGATGTCACACTGACTGACAGATCTAGTAGACAGGAGTAAAGTTCGTCACACTATGACTGACAGCCTTGAAGACCGGAGTAAAGGACGTCACACTGACTGATATACCTTGTAGACAGGAGTGAAGGACGTCACACTGACTGACAGTCTTATAGACAGGAGTGAAATTTGTGACACTGAGTGACAGGCTTGTAGACAGGAGTAAAGTTCGTCACACTGACTGACAGACCTTGTAGACAGGATTGAACTGTGTCACACTGACTGACAGACCTTGTAGACAGGATTGAACTGCGTCACACTAAGAGCGGCAATTCAAATTGCCCGCCAAAATACTAAGCCGCGCGCCGCATCTCTCACTGGTCGTGGTAGTGACCAATGAGAGAAGCGGAATTCAAACCGCGCACCAAGCCGTGCTACTTCTCTGATTGGTCACTGCGGCTGCCCTTCCTGCTTTGCGCCTCACCACACAGAGCTATGAGCCAGTGACTGTGGGCTTCTCTGAGAGGTTCCCCTGCAGTGTCTCATCTCAGCCCTATGGTTGCTACCTTTTCAGCAGATGTGTGCGGTTGTTCGGCTATGACACCATGGACGTGCCACAGCCTCCGGGTTGCTAGCTGAGCCTGTTTGATTGCTTTGCTCATCTCCACTAGTCTTTTGGGGTTCCCGGTGCCTCTCGCGGCCTAGTCCCTCCACCGCCTGCGCTTGACAATGGATACGAGCCCCACGGGTGGATTGTTCACTTCCAGTGCCTCTGGGACCCCCTCATTCTCCTGGAGCCACTTGAGTGTTCTCTACTCTCTTGGGTTCGGCCTCAGGACAAGCTCTCTCTTGCTCTAGTCCTCTAGGCACTTCTCAGGCATATGTTATCTAGCTACCCTCCAACTCAACCTTGGTGTACTAAGGCCTCACTCCAGCTGTTCTACCACCTCTCCTCAGCTGGGTAACTCTCTTCTTCTGCTCGCTGCCATTCTCCTGTCATTCTCCTGTGTTCTAGATGGTTCCCATGCTATTTATACCCCTTGTCACATGTCCCACGTTATCTACGTTGTTCTTCTTGACCTCACTGCTTCCCGAGTGCTCCCACACTACTAACTCCCTTCACCACCCAACCCCACTACAATCGTTGCTAGTGTTACTGGGTGTCCTGGTACCAGTCTGTACACCTCTTACCCATGAGTGGGATACTACACCCTAACAGGGGTGCAGTACCTCTGTGGCAACTGGATCCGCAGGGGCGCCACACTCCCCCCTCTTTAAACCCAGCCCGTCCTCAGGCTGCAAGAAAACAGAAAAACAGTGGTTTCAAGATAAGCAAAAATGTTTTGTAATGCAATGTAACAGTAACAATAACTAGAAGAAGGCTTTTCATCCCTTTAACGGGAGGTACGGTACTTTAACGTTGCACATATAAAAGTAGAAAATCATGCATAAATAACTATTTACAGTCCAAGTTCAGTGCAAACCCTATCCGGGTAGGCATCACACTGTTCTAGCTGGTAAGTAGGCGAGTGTCCAGCACTTAATGTCTCCCTTTGTCTTCAAGGGAACCCACCACAAGTAAAACCCCAGCACATTCCCTGGGCGTGGCGACAGGGATAAAAGGACCGATTCTTTGGCCACACCAATGGTTTTTGTTTGTTGTGGTCGTACGGACATGTCGGCTCTAAAACCAACAGGGAATCACACTTGGGTGATAACTATTTACATGGAGTCCAGGCTACACATCGTCCATAGCAACTCAGTCTTTTTGGTCACATTTTTGGCACACATACATTCTACTCTAGACAGGACAATATACTCGGTCACATTTACATCTACACATTATTATGTGGAGCCCACTGGGACGGGGTACTCGGTACCGGACCAGGGTATGACGGGGATTAGCACGGCGGTCCTTGGTTCAGACCGTGTCCCGAGCCCACACGTAAAAGGGGTTATTTACAGGGATTGTCCTGACGCCACCCACGGGTTGTGGCCAGTGAGGGGACCACTGCTGCTGCTTGCTTCTGTCAGGAGGATGGATGGCTGGTGCTGCAGCTAGATGGATGAGCCTGCCGTGGGTCGGGGCTGCTCTTGACAGGGTGTAATAAGTATGTATAACAGTTCTGTATGCAGGGAATCACACACGGGAGACTGAAGCAGGGTTCACCGGGTTTTACTTGTATGTTTTTCTTCAGTACAAACAATTCACAGTACAGTTCTTTTACACAGGTAACTCCGGACAGTCACTTAACCCTCTGCAGCCAGGTTTCCTTCTGAGACCCTTCTCTCCCTCTGGTACCTTTCAGGCTCTTTCTGTGCTTCTCTCTCTGTGGACTCTATGGGGGCAAGTCGGTCCCTTGTCTGGGTTCTCCCGGTATATGGGTAGCAAGCGTGGGTCCTATGTGCTGCTGTTGTGGAGCCCACTGGGACAGGGTACTGGGTACCAGACCGGGGTACTGCTGGGGATGTCACGAAGGTCCTGTTCCGGACCGTGTCCCAGGTTCTCACAAGTAAAGGTATATTTACAAGTATAAGTTCATCATGACGCCACCCACGGGTTGTGGTCAGTAATGGGACCACCACTGCAGGACTGCTCTGCCAGGAGGAGGGATAGATGATGGGGCTGCAGCCAGATGGATGAGCCCGCCGCGGGTCGGGCTGCTCCTGACTGGATAAAAGGTATGATGCACAGTTCAATATACCTGGAATCAAACACAGACACTCAGGCAGGGTTCACCGGGTTTACTTGTCAGCTCTTCAGACAATTTACAGCAGTTCTCAGTACAGTTCTCAACACAAGTTACAGTCAGTTAACTCCAATAACACTGAACCCTCTGCAGCTAGGCTGTCACTCTGAGACCCCTCCTTCTGAGGGTACCGTCACACGTGGCGATCTCCCGGCGATGCCATAGGCGACGCTCGGCGTGGCCTGTCGCCGGCGGTATCGCCAATGCGTCGCCTAATGTAAATGGGCGATGGCGACACGTCGAGTGGTCGCCTGGTTTCACAACATGCTGTGAAACCAGGCGACCATTCTTGGGCGATGTGTGCTGATCGCCCTGTGTAACATCTCATGAGCGATGTCAAAGGCGACAGCACACATCGCCTATACCATTCCTGTAGGTTTTCAGGGCGTATTTACTACCTCTGGCGGTCTGCGTGGATTGGTGGCAGCTCGAGCGTTACGATTGGTAGTCTTGTTCCTCGGCGCCATATTTGATTATGTGTGCGTCCAAAGGTGTATTACCCAGGAGCGTACATACTGTACAGTAGCGCATTAATGTCGCCTCTGTGTTTGCGGCTGTGTTCAAAAGTGCAGAGAGATGTGCCACAAATGTCATTACATCCCAACTTGGAGAAGGAAATGATAGGTGTCTATACATCCCATAACTGCAAACACACAAATATCTGTGCACACACATACTTTCAAGGCTGCAATATTATCCAGACCAAGAAAGACAACGCTTAGACACACTTAACAAAAGCGCTGTACATATTGACTGTACAAGAAAACGTCACACGAGCGTCGTGCTTTGCCTTCTTGGCAACGCCAATGCGTATAGCAATAATCCGCGACACATCACACGAGAGTTGTCTATAAAGCACCGAGCCATTTTACATGTAACGACACATTAAAATAATGACCAATCACACGTCCTCAAGGTGTCATACAACATTATGTTAACGCCTATCTCCGAGATGCGGCTCAAATTTACGCCCACATCGCTAATATGGTGGCTCTGTGTGACGCAGAAGCAGCGACCAGCGATTTGATCGCCCCTGGGCCTTGGGCAACACTCAGGCAATTTCCGGTCGGGTTGTCGCCCGAGCGTCGCCTAAGTTGTCGCCCGAGCGTCGCCTAGTGTAAATGAGCGACGGCGACCTCAGGCGACACGCAAATACGTGCGCGTGCATGTGCATCGCCTATGGCATCGCCTGGGAGATCGCCACGTGTGACAGTACCTTAAGGGTACCGTCACACGGGGCGACGGTTGCGGCGATGTTGCCGGCGATGCACGGAAGCGCGCATCCCTGGCAACATCGCCGGGGAGATGTCGCCGGCTGCGGCTATCGCTCGCTGGGTTGCCCAGTGACCCAGCGAGCGGTAACTCGCAATGTTGGAGATAGGCGTTGTCGCCCGCAACATTGCAGGTTGCCGCGTTACACAGAGCGATCAGGCATGATCGCCTCAGCAACATCGCCAGGTTTCCCAACATTGTTGGGAAACCTGGCAATGTTGCTCAGGTGATTCATCGCATGATTATCGTCCTGTCACATGCGGCAATTCGCCGGCGATGTCGCCACAATTAGGCCACGCCCCTGTGTTCCCGGCAACATCACCGGCGATATCTCCCGTGTGACGGTACCCTAAGAGTTCTTTCAGGCTGTTCTCTCTCTTTCTCTGGGTACCGTCACACGGGGCGACGGTTGCGGTGATGTTGCCGGCGATGCGCGGGAGCGCGCATCCCTGGCAACATCGCCGGGGAGATGTCACACGGAGCAAGTTACCGGCGATGTCGCCGGCTAGTTGCCGCGGCTATCGCTCGCTGGGTTGCCCAGCAACCCAGTCGAGCGGTAACTCGCAATGTTGGAGATAGGCGGTGTCGCCCGCAACATTGCAGGTTGCCGCGTTACACAGGGCGATCAGCCAGTACTGCTGGTCCGGTTTCTTTCCTCACACTCCCCTGAGATGCCGGCTATGGACGAGCTTTCTCTCCATGGTTTTTGTGACTCTGTGGATTCTGCATCTCCATCAAGCCCAACCCCACCGGGATGTTGTCACTCTCTGCTTGGTGTCTTTTCAGCTCGGCTCACTCTGGCCTACTAACTCCTTCCTCCTCTTTTCCTCTATTTGTGCTCTCTGTCACCTGATCTACATTCTTCCCACCCACTTTCCTCTAAACCCACCACCCCTTGCCTGCCTAGAGTCCCGGGCTCCGGGTTGGGAGCTGCCTCTAGTGGTGTGTGTGGTGTTCTGTGAGGGTGTTTGGTGTACAAACTGTCTATCTACCTGGCTGCAGTTCCCTATGTGGCCACCCTGGTCGCAGGGGCGCCACACTGTTCCTCCAGCCCGTGTGTTAGGAACTCTGACCTGGAATCAGAGTCCTCGCCGGTGTGTCTGAGATCCCCTCAGAGCCGACTCTCTGGTCCCAGCCTAGCCTTAGGTGTCCCTGTGTTGTGGGGGATCACTGGGCCCTTTCCTACCCGTGTGACTTCTGCACTGGGAAGGGATTCTCCTCACAGTCGTTCTCTAACACCGCTGCCGTGTTCCTCAGACCCAGCTGTACTGGTCTGGTCTCTTCCCTTTCCCTTCAGGCTATGGAGCGGGCTTTCTCTCCAGGGAACGGTGTCTCCATGGAGCCCAAACCTTCAGGAAAGAGTCACTTTCTTTACTCTGGTGTTCTTTTCTGGTCGGCTCACTGTAGCCTACTTGGTCTTTATTGCTCAGCCTACTCTGGCCTACTGACTAACTCCTCCTAGTTTTTCCTTTTTATCCCAGGGCTGGCACCTTGACTAGACCAACCCACTATGACTGGCCCTACCACCCCTTGCCCGCCTAGAGTCCCGGGGCACAACAATTACGCTAAACATAATAAACAAACACTCATATCCTAACCGGCTTAGCAAGAAAATTTAGAAACTATATACATGGCTGCACTAGGTACACTATCACAGGTTGGTCCGTTTCTTTTTCCGCTGCCAGGGTAGTACTGGTTCATCTGCACTGTACAACGCAGCCGGGTCGTCTACTGCTACTGCCGATGACATTGGCTCAGTCTGTGTAGCCACTTCTCTGACACTAACAACTACCATTGTGGCGCCTCCTGGCACAGATTGTGTACCAACTTCTACAGTTCTTGGACAGGGTGTTTGCACTGATGTGGATGGCTGATGCAACCTCCAGGACTGAACAGGCACGACTATTGGCTCAGAAACCTGGGCTCTGCTGTATAAGTGGGTGGCTCGTCCTTTACTAGGTGGACATTCAGGGCGTACCACCCCATCTCTCCCAGGTGCTGGGTAAAGGTGACTCTGTCACCGAGCTGTAAGTCGCAACCTGGGTGACCCTCCAGCAGGTGGGATTCAATGTCCCGCCGGGATATAAAGAGTTCTCGGTCGCTCCTCCGCTCTTTTCAAATCCCCAGCCCTTGTCCTCGTTGAATCGGACCATGGAACAGTGACAGATCAGGCCCCGCTTCGAGGCCATGGATTGGCAGACCCGCTGCTTCTCTTGCAGGTTCCACTCCTCCATGGCAAGCCACATAGCCTGCCGCTCTGCCTCTTCAGCTTCCCTCTGGGCCTTTTGCTTGGCTTGCTGCTGACGGCAGTATTCCGACCAACTAAGTGTCTCTACTACGGGCCTTCCCTCTCGGTCTCTCCTGGGAAGCCCATTAGTGAGTCCCCCTGGTCGACCTATCTGATGACCTACTGCTCTACATACACATCCTCCATGCCGGCTCAGGCTCTAATGGGGCGACCCATCTGTGCTGGACTACAGACTTGTTCCACTGCAAGTTCTTGCTATCCCGGCCTGGTGCTAGGGGGGGTCGGAGCTTCTAGGGGCCCTACCAGGGTGTCATCAGCTGCTGAAGGGTGTTGGTACCTGCAGCTTCCTTGGCGTTGACCTCTGCTTCTTCCTCCTCTGGGGCCAACAACAGGGGTTGCGGCGGTGTCTATCTCCGGGTCATCCTGTTCAGCATATTATCCTTACACACCTCCACAGCCTCCACCTGGGCCTTTATCAATTGCTTACCCAGGTTCTCCACCTCGCTCTGCAGGAATCCCTGGGTCCAGGAGCGACAGCTTCCCCATGTTCTCCTCTATGTCGTCAGAGTAGAATGCTTCCTCCACCAGGATGCCTGGGTACTTGGCTGTCCATCTTGCTCCGGTGTTCACAACTCCCCTGATCCCCTGCTCCTTTCTCTGGGCGGTTCCTGTTCTGTTGCTGTCGGCCACACTTCTGGGTGGGTCTTTCTGGCTGACTGGCATACTCTGCTGCACAAGAGTTCCTTTGATGGGCGGGCACGGCTTTTTGCGCTTCTCTGTGAACCGGCCCAAGAAGGGAGGCCACACCACTCCTTCCTTGTTAGTCATGGTGCAGTTCAAAGTTCTTAACACCATTAGTAATGCTCACAAGGCCCATTCTACCAGGCCGGTGGATCCTGTTCGTGATGCGAAGTTGACACTCCCCTCCAGGGCCTTAGGATACTCGGAACTGGGCTTTCTTGAGACTTCATCTTCACGAGGATCACAGGGACTGAGATCTGGCAGTGTCATTAAAAGTTTGGTGTGGGTGGCTCTCTCTCCTAGGGCTAGCGACCTTGCGTGGAGGGTTCATTCTGGGCAGGGATCACTGGACCTAGGAGCACTAGTGTTTTTACGCGACACCAGGTTGCGGCTATATCTGGCTGCTCGACAGTCTTCCTAGGGGACGATAGTTGGGAGGCAGCAATGTTCTTAACCCTCTATGGGTAGGGCTGACCCCTAGGGTGGCCAAAGGTACCTTAGTGAGTTGGTAGTAGTGTTTCTGGTGCTTTAGACGCGTTAAGAAAGTTCACAGACACAGTGGGCTGAAGTCTTTGGTTCTTTACTCATGGTTTTTACTGCAGCAGCCCGATGAGGACTGGGTTCTCGGAGGCAGGGATCTAGCAACTCCTGGGTAGTAGGATGATATATAACCGACACACCTTCTCTGTCCTTTCCAGGTCGTCCCACACAGCACTTTTCCCTGCCCTTCCTGCTTTGCGCCTCGCCACACAGATCTCTGAGCCAGTGACTGTGGGCTTCTCTGAGAGGTTCCCCTGCAGTGTTTCCCCTCAGCTCTATGGTTGCCACCTTTTCAGCAGATGTGTGCGGTTTTCAGCTATGACACCATGGAAGTGCCACAGCCTCCGGGTTGCTAGCTGAGCCTGTTTGATTGTCTTGCTCGTCTCCACTAGTCTTTTGGGGTTCCTGGTGCCCCTCGTGGCCTAGTCCCTCCACCGTCTGTGCTTGACAATGGATATGAGCCCCATGGGTGGATTGCTCACTTCCAGTGCCTCTGGGACCCCCTCATTTCTCCTGGGCCTCTTGTGGTGTTTCTCTAGTCCTCTAGACCAGGGGTGGGCAACTCCAGGCTTCGAGGGCCATACACAGTGCAGGTTTTCTGTATATCCTTAGCATTTGACAGTTGGTAATTTAATCTCTTGCACAGGTGATGGTTCCAACTGTCAAATGCTAAGGATATCCAGAAAACATTGACTGTGTGCGGCCATCGAGGCCTGGAGCTGCCCACCCCTGCTCTAGACACTTCATAGGTGAATGTTCTCTAACTTCCCTCCAACTCGACCTTGGTGTGCTAAGACCTCACTCCAGCTGTTCTACCGCCTCTCCTCAGCTGGGTAACTCTCTTCTTCTGCTTACTGTCATTCTCCTGTCATTCTCCTGTGTTCCAGATGATTTCCACACTATTTATACCCCTTGTCGCATGTCCCACGTCATCTACATGTAGTGCTCACTCTAACTAACTCCCATCATCACCCAGTCCCACTACAATCGTTTCTAGTGTGATCAGGGTGCCCTGGTACCGGTCTGTACACCTCTTACCTGTGAGTGGGATACTACACCCTAAGGGCCCCTTTACACACGGCTACATTTCTAGGGTGGCTACAGGTAACTTACTGGTTGCAGTGAAATCATGGAGAGATTATTCCATTTGTACACAGCAACAAGATAGAACCTTGTCTCCATGATTTCACTGCAACCAGTAAGTTACCTGTAGCCACCCTAGAAATGTAGCCGCGTGTAAAGGGGCCCTAAAGGTACCTTTACACGTGGCAACTTTTCTAGGAATTTCACTGGCAACTTACTGGTTGCAGTGAAATCATGGACACATTGTTCTATCTTGTTGCTGTGTACAAATGGAACAATGTCTCCATGATTAAACTGCAACCAGTAAGTTGCCAGTGAAATTCCTAGAAAGGTTGCCGCGTGTAAAGGTACCCTACAGGGGTGCAGTATCTCTGTGACTGGATCCACAGGAGCGCCACAATTGTGTACAAATTGTCATGGATCCGATTGTGTCCGATTTTTTGCTCTACCCAGAATTGGAAACCGCTCCGATTTTGGGCACAGTTGACCAAATCAGACACAATTGGATCCGACGCAATCTGAGGCAAATAACATGGGGGCCTATTGAGCGCGGATCCGGGAAAAAACAGGATTGTTTCCCAGATCCGATTTTAGTGTACTGAGCATGCTCAGTACACTAAAACTGCTCTGTTCCCGTGTTATTTCACTTTCGCAATGTGTATACATACATTGCGAAAGTAAAATTAAATAAAGCGTTAAAAAAAAAATAAAATAAATCCTCACCTCTCCGGCGAGTGTCCCTTGATGCATTCATCTCCGATGGCTTAAGAACCTGAATCAGCTGACCGGGTGGGGAAACCCGATCAGCTGATTGGTCACATGACCTGAGCGGTTGAAATTACACAACCGCTAAAACCGATCTGGTTGCCCTGCCCGGTCAGCTGATTCAGGTCCTGGAAGCCATGGAGAGGGAACAGGAGAGACGGAAGTGCGGGGAGGGAGGAGAGAGGAAGGGAAAGAGGAGAGAGCTGTGAGGACCAATCCAAACGTATCCTGCAAAAAAATGGAAACGGCTGCCTATTTGACATCTGATTGTAGGCATCTGTTTGGATCCGTAGTTGTCCGGGTCATCCTGCAAAAAAAGGATCATCTCGGACAGCAAAAAAATGTGATGTGAAAGGAGCCTTAGGCTAGGGTCATATTGCGTTGTGACCCTAGCATGACAGAACTGTTAAAAACTAGAAATTTCTGTGCGTTAATGCTATGCGCTGCCAGGCAACGGAGCCCCATAGTATCCTGCTGTTTACCTTAGCAGCCGGCCACACACAAAGCTCCAGGAAGTGCGCTTTAGCTGAACGCACAGGAAACGCGGTCTACAGCGTTTTCCTGTGCGCTGTTGTAAAGCGCACATCCTGGAGCTTTGTGTGTGGCTGGCTGCTAAGGTAAACAGTGGGTTACTATGGGGCTCCGTTGCCTAGCAGCGCATAGTGTTAACGCTATGCGCTGCAGCAGAAATTTCTATGTTTTTAATGGTTCCGTCATGCTAGAGTTACAACACAAATGTGACCCTAGCCTTAGCTAGAGATTGGCGTTGAATAAAGCAGTTTCCCATTGATACAAGTTGTAACTGTAACCACCAAGCCTAGCGCCTCTTATCAGTGAAACCAACAAACTCTATGCCCAAGTGATTGCAGCCATATAAAGTTGACTTGTATGGGAGAAAAGTTTTTTTTTTGTATGCTGCTCCTTATGTTGAATGCCATTATTCCTGTACCATTTCACAAATAGGGGAAAAAACTTTCTACGGTAGGGATAGTAACTATATTGAAGTCACAACACAGGGATAGTAAACAACGTGATGTCACAGTAAAGGGATAAACACAATTATGTCATAGTACAGGGATAAATACAGCAATGATACAGCACAAGTATAAATATCTACTATATAATTGTCTAAGGCATCTGCTGAAGCCAAAATCGCGCGCCAGACAGAGGCCGCTCATTGGTCGCCGCACCCGGCGGCCACCAATGAGCGAGGAGTATGCAAAACAGCCGCGTGTGCGAGTTCCCTCAGACACAGACACCGTGCTGTCAGCCTCCTCCTGCCCACCGCTGCCACCCGCTGCTCCATTCACCTCCCTGCCCCCACGCTGCTCCATTCACCTCCCCCCCCGCTGCTCCATTCCCCCATCCCCCTCCCCGCTGCTTCATTTCCCCCTCCCGCTCTGTCTCACCCGCACCCGGTGTCTACATCGCCGCTACAGCAGGTAATGAGCGGTCATGTTATAGGCGGGCTGAAGTGACATGCACTGAGCCTGTCACATGACCGCTCATTACCTGCTGTAGCTACGATGTAAACACCGGATGCAGGTGAGACCGGAGCGGATGGGAGGGGGGATCCATCCTGCGCTGACCACTGGCCCTCCATCCTGCCTGCACTTACCCACTGGCCCTCCATCCTGCGCTGACCACTGCCCTCCATCCTGTGCTGACCACTGGCCCTCCATCCTGCGCTGACCACTGAGCCTCCCGCTGACCCGGCTCCCTGCGCTGACCACTGTGCTCTCCATCCTGCGCTGACCACTGTGCCTCCATCCTGCGCTGACCACTGTGCCTCCATCCTGCGCTGACCACTGTGCCTCCATCCTATGCTGACCACTGTGTCTCCATCCTGCGCTGACCACTCTGCCTCCCTCCTGCGCTGACCACTCTGCCTCCATCCTGCGCTGACCACTCTGCCTCCATCCTGTGCTGACCACTGTGCCTCCATCCTGCGCTGACCACTCAGCCACCGCGCAGTGCTAACCATGGAGCCACCGCGCAATGCTAACCACTGAGCCACCGTGGTGTGCAAACCACTGAGCCATCGCGCTGTGCAAACCACTGGGCCACCGCGCTGTGCAAACACTGAGCCACCGCGCTGTGCAAACCACTGAGCCACCGCACTGTGCAAACCACTGAGCCACCATGCTGTGCAAACCACTGAGCCACCGCGCTGTGCAAACCACTGGGCCACCGCACTGTGCTAACCATTGAGCCACCGCACTGTGCTAACCACTGAGCCACCGTACAGTGCTAACCACTGAGCTACCATATACATTGCCAACCGCTGAGTCACCGTATACAGCGCTAACTACTGAGCCAGTGTATACTGTGGTAACCACTGAGCCACCGTATACAGTGCTAACCACTCATCCACATAGGGTGCTAATCACTAAGTCACCGTGTACAGTGCTAACCACTGAGCCACCTTATACAGTGCTAACCACTGAGCCTCCATACAGAGTTAACCACTCTGCCTCCATATAGTGCTAACCACTGAGCCACCATACTGTGCTAAACACTGAGCCACTGTACAGTGCTAACCACTGAGCAACCATATATTGTGCTAACCACTGAGCCACCAAACTTTGCGAAACACTAGCCATCGTGCAGTGCTAACCACTGAGCCACCATACTGTGCTAACCACTGAGCCACTGTGCAGTGCTAACCATTGAGCCACCATACAGTGCTAACCATTGAGCCACCATACAGTGCTAACCACTGAGCCACTGTACAGTGCTAACCACTGAACCACCATACAGTGCTAACCACTGAGCCACCATACAGTGCTAACCACTGAGCCACCATACAGTGCTAACCACTGAGCCACTGTACAGTGCTAACCACTGAGCCACCGTACTGTGCTAACCACTGAGCCACCATATACAGTGCTAACCACTGAGCCACCGTACTGTGCTAACCACTGAGCCACCATATACAGTGCTAACCACTGAGCCACCATACTGTGCTAACCACTGAGCCACCATACTGTGCTAGCCACTGAGCCACCATACAGTGCTAACCACTGAGCCACCATATATAGTGCTAACCACTGAGATACCACATACAGAGCTAACCACTGAGCCACCATACTGTGCTAACCACTGTGCCACCTTATACAGTGCCAACCACTGAGCCAACATAGAGTGCTAATCACTGACTCACCGTATACAGTGCTAACCATTGAGCCACATTACTGTTCTAATTATTGAGCCACCATATACAGTGCCAACCAACTGAGCCACTATAGAGTGCTAACCACTTAGGCTCCGTATACAGTGCTAACTACTGAACCAGCTGATATATGCTAACCATTGAGCCCCCGTATACTCCTGCTAACCATCTGCGCAACTGTCATGGAAGCCGCGGCTTCATTGATAAAATTGTACAAAGCCGACAATAGCCGGCTTACTGTAAATGGGTTATTAACCCCTGACATGCCCACAGGAGTGGGCAGCATATCCCTAGGGAGGGTGGGCACCCCCTAGAGACATGTTGCACACAACTAATATTAATATTTCATGTTTTATTTAACAGCTAACACTTTGTTCATCCCTGCGACAGCATGGATGAACAAAGTAGACTGTAACCGCATTGCTCAGGATTACATGTGGCGCCCCTGCGTCCAGGAGGCCACAAAAGGGAACTGCAGCCAGGCAGGTAGGACAATTGTTGCACAACAACACCCTCACAGCCCATACAACCCACATACAGTAGATGGCAGCATCCAGCCCTGAGATTGGAGACTCTAGGCAAGCGAGGGGTGGTAGATTTAGAGGAGTGGGTTGGGCACACACGTAGTCAGGTGACTGACAGTGGAAATAGTGAAGGGGGAGGAGGAAGGAGTCAGTAGGCCGAGGTAGGCTGTAGGAGCGCAGAATCTGTACTGAGCCAGTGCGAGTCGGAGGAGAGAGAAAGCCCGTCCGAAACCAGATCCCCAGGAGTGTGAGAGGACAGAGAGGGACGGTGATACCCGGGCCCTAGAAGACAGCCGAGACGACCAGACTGCAGGCAGAGAAGCCCCCCTATGACACTGGAAGACACAGTAGAGAGAGCCTGGTAGAGCTTCACACAGGAGGACTGCTGTAGGCTGGGCTGAGTAGAGTGTCGGCTCTAGAGGGGACCGTAGTATCACCTGGCATCCCCAGATAACCGACGGGGGACCACAGCTGCACGTTAGGGTCCCTACCCCAAAGGACAAGCAGCTCAGTGACAAACAGGAGGACCCACAGGGGCCCGAGTCACCGCCATACTGTCCGGAGACGTACACCAAGCAAACACAGAGAGTTAACAGCCCGGAAAGGACACAGAGACAGAGTGAGGGGTCACAGAGAGAGACCTGGCTGCAGAGAGTAAAGGGAACCCCAGAGGGGAGAGTGAGCCCGTGTACTGAACTGAACTGAGACTTGTAAGAACTGTGACGGAACTGTGAGCTGTACTGAAAGCTTTGGAAGTAAACACGGAAAACCCTGAATACGTCTCCCTTGTGTGTCTCTGCTTGAATGCTATTCCCCTCTATGCAGGCTTGTAAAGGACCTCCACCTGCAGAGCCACAGCCTGTCAGCTCCAGCACAGAGGAAGGATTTCTGCAGCATCTGGCTAGTAAGTGAATTGCACCCAGCCTCCACCCTACACCATAGATATTAATCATCACTGCCCCGGGGAATACAGTTCTACCCACAGGAACTATCCCATCTACGCTGCCATTACATCATCCCCGGAGGTTCTGCAGCAGCGGCGGCCCCATCACTGGCCGCACATAGTGGGTGGTGTCACGACTGACAATCCCCTGTAAATATCCCTTTTATTTGCCAGCCCGGGACACGATCCGGACCAGGACCACCAGTGACTTCCCCAGTAGTGGACCAGGTCCGGTACCGAGTACCTCGTCCCAGTGGGCTCGACAAAACCTGGCGTCACGAACAGGATCTACCTGGTCCAAAAGAATTGGACCTCGTGCGCCTAAAGAACGTGTTCTGGACTTTCCCGCCAAAATCTTACCTTAATGGCGGCCATAGAAGGTTAGCGCCATGTGCAGAGGAGGCGTAACCAAAACTCCCATCGTGGGCCGGCCCGGTCCAAGGCGTGAAGAGAAGGACCCGCCCTGGCTCCCCTTAACTCCGGGAGAGCCAGCCGTCACTCTGAAAGAAGAGCTTCCGCCCTTAGACCCTCCTACCAATGAGAAGCTGGTGGGAGATCAACAGGAAATCGTCATCAGGAAGAGACTGGATGAATGACCGGAAGAGAAGCAGTCGCCATTGCAGTAAACGCGGACGGAAGTGGAGGACGCCGAGGAGAGCGCAATAGAAGGAAGACCACAAGTGATCCCGGAGGGCCCACAGAGTGAACCGGTGGAGGAGGTGGAGGAACCCGGCCAGGGAGAGATCTTGTGTGACTAGACAAGATGGCAGAAGGTGGCAGAGAGCCTCCGGACGTCCGAGACACCCGGCGAGATGTGCTGCGACTGCTACCCCAGCAGATGACCCGTATCCAAGAACAACGTACACGGATACAGATCGATATTGATCACCAGCAGAGTTACCAGACTTTGTCCATACAACCCGGCTGGGTTGAAGACACCCGTGATCGCGTGGAGAGCAAGGAAGGATGCCGCACCGCGACTCTAGTGGACCTGTCTATTCCAAGAGCTGCACCGCATCTAGCGACAAGAGAAGCCGACCCACTTGGAGCCTTACCGGAGGGACATCTGCCGTTACCGCAGCCCCTGATCCCGGCACCTGCGACAATAGAGGTGAGAGGGGAGCAGCTCTGCTGCTGGTGGAAGCGAGACAAGGCAATTGATGACATGATGGGTTTTCTGGGAGATCCCGACGGTCCTGTAGGCCCTGCAGAGATTGTGACTAGAGATGAATACCTGAGAAGGTGTAGCAGGAGATGGGAAAAAGAAGAACTTGAAAGGCTAGAAAAGAAGCGGGAAATGATTGCGCGCACGCAATATTTAAAAGCTATTGCCAGACTAGATGTAAGCCTTAACAGATCCCAGAGGCATGAAGGCAGAATCGTTAAAATTAAACCTGCGGAGGGTTATGCCTTTGCTCGAGAGGCCGGAATAGACTGTGATATCTTTATTAACCGCCGTGATGTAGAATCGCACCTTCCAGAAAAACACCCGGACAGGGAAGTGCAGGTTGGAAGAGTGGGTCTCCTACATTATCGTGCAAGGAGCAAGAGGCCCCTATGGTATCAGAGTAAATAGACTTTGTTTGAATGCAGAAGAAGATGACATCCCTGCCTTGGAAGATCCTGATCCAATAGTCTATCCAGATCCAGTAATACCACCGGACCCAATTGCTAATAAGGGTCCTACAATTGACTTAGGACTGTTCCAGTAAAACTTACAGCAGATGCAGCTACGCAAACTCCGGAGAGTTATCTGTTAATTCAAGCGCTGCAAGACCTTGAGCTGTTCCCAATAAGAAGAGAACCACAGATACTCCCATGGAAGATCAAGCAAGAAGGAAAGAAGGAGTGTGACCCGGGTTCTGCATCCTGAAGCAAGACAAGAAGACTTGTAAGTGTGAATGAGGTGTATTCCTTATTGTCCCCATCCCATACCTGAATGAATGCTAGCATTCCCCTGTCTGTCTTATATGTTTATTGACATTGATACCACGAACAATAAGTCGGTATAAACTTTGAACTGTAAATATTTGAGCATCTTTACGTGCTCCCCTTTGGTTTTAAGACCAGTTTTGCACATGAGAGATGGTGCATGTGACTGTTTGAATCGTGAACTTCGAACTTTGAACTGTTTTTGAAAGTTTTTCACTTTTTGAAGAGAAGAAAGAATGTTTTTATACTTTTTGCAAGAAAGTAATGCTTTTATATGTTTTAGCTAAAGTAAAGAAAAGTGAATGCGTTGTAGCATTAGACCCGGCAGAGGTCCAGAAGGGTAGTGAAGTAGATGTACCCATGCACGTGTATATAGTTAACTTAAAGTAACGTTTGAAGAATCGTACCTCCCGGCTGGGAAGAGCCAAGAATGCTTAATGTTATGTTGTTATAAAATAAAATGTTTTCAGGGGGATCCATGACGGGCGGCGCGGAGACGCGCTAGTTTAACTCCGGGAGAGTGTGGCGCCCCTGCGTCCAGGAGGCCACAAAGGGAACTGCAGCCAGGCAGGTAGGACGACAGTTGAACAACAACACCCTCACAGCCCAACAACCCACGTACAGTAGAGGGCAGCATCCAGCCCTGAGCTTGGAACTCTAGGCAGGCAAGGGGTGGTGGATTTAGAGGAGTGGGTTGGGCACACACGTAGTCAGGTGAACTGACAGTAGAAATAGTGAATGGGGAGGAGGAAGGAGTCAGTAGCCAGGTAGCTGAGCAGTAAAGACTGAATCACACGTCCTGGAAGAGTAAGGTGTAGAAGCGCAGAATCTGAACCGAGCCAGTGCGAGCCGGAGGAGAGAGAAAGCCCGTCCGAAACCAGATCCCCAGGAGTGTGAGAGGACAGAGAGGGATGGTGATACCCGGGCACTAGAAGACAGCCGAGACGACCAGACTGCAGGCACAGAAGCCCCCCTATGACACTGGAAGACACAGTAGAAGAGCCTGGCAGAGCCTGCACACAGGAGGACTGCTGGAGGCTGGGCTGAGTAGAGTGTCAGCTCTAGAGGGGACCGTAGTTTCACCCGGCATCCCCAGACAACCGACGGGGGACCACAGCTGCACGTTAGGGTCGCTACCCCAAAGGACAGGCAGCTCAGAGACAAACAGGAGGACCCACAGGGGCCCGAGTCACCGCCATACTGTCCGAAGATGCACACCAAGCAAACACAGAGAGTTAACAGCCCGGAAAGGACACAGAGACAGAGTGAGGGGTCACAGAGAGAGACCTGGCTGCAGAGAGTAAAGGGAACCCCAGAGGGAGAGTGAGCCCGTGTACTGAACTGAACTGAGACTTGTAAGAACTGTGACGGAACTGTGAGCTGTACTGAAAGCTTTGGAAGTAAACACGGAAAACCCTGAATACGTCTCCCTTGTGTGTCTCTGCTTGAATGCTATTCCCCTCTTTGCAGGCTTGTAAAGGACCTCCACCTGCAGAGCCACAGCCTGTCAGCTCCAGCACAGAGAAAGAATTTCTGCAGCATCTGGCTAGTAAGTGAATTGCACCCAGCCTGCACCCTACACCATAGACATTAATCATCACTGTTCTACCCACTGGAACTATCCCATCTACGCTGCCATTACATCATCCCCGGAGGTTCTGCAGCAGCGGCGGCCTCATCACTGGCCGCACATAGTGGGTGGCGTCACGACTGACAATCCCCTGTAAATATCCCTTTTATTTGCCAGCCTGGGACACGGTCCGGACCAGGACCACCCGTGACTTCCCCAGTAGCGGACCAGGTCCGGTACCGAGTACCCTGTCCCAGTGGGCTCGACACACTCACCCCCCTCAGCTCACACTCACTCACCCCACAGCTTGCACTCATTCACACCCCCACAGATCAAACTCACTCACCCCCTCAGCTCACACTCTCTCACCCCCCACAGCCTACACTCACCCTGCACTCAGCCCACACTCACCCCCCCAGACAGTACTCACCCCCTCAGCTCATACTCACCCCCCTCAGCTCAAACTCACATACCCCCCGCCAGCACTCACCCCCTCAGCCCATACTTACTCACCCCCCTCAGCTAACACTCACTCAAACCACAGGCTGCACTCATTCACACCCCCACAGGTCACACTCACTCACACCCCTCAGCTCACACTCTCACCCCCCACAGCCTGCACTCACTCAGTACTCATTCACCCCCTCAGCCCCCATCACTTAGCCAGCACTCTCTCACCTCCCCCAGCCTGCAGTCACTCACGCCCCCTCAGCTCATACTCACCCTCCTTTAGTTTACACTTACCCCCCACAACCTGCACTCTCTCAGCCCCCTCAGCCTGCACTCACCAACAGCTCACACTCACCCCACTCAGCTCACACTTACCCCCTCATCCTGTATTCACTTACCCCCAGCCAGCACTCATCCCCCTTAGCCCATACACACTCACCCCCTTAGCTCACCCTCACATCCCTCAGCTCACACTCACCCTCCTCAGCCTGCACTCACCCCTCCAGCCCGCACTCACTTACTGCCCTTAGCCCACACTCTGCACTCACCCCCCTCAGCCCCACTCATTCACCCCCCCAGTGCACACTCACCACCCGTCAGCCTGCAGTCACGCACCTTCCCTCAGCCTGCACTCACCCCACCTCAGTTCACACTCTCTCCCACTCAGCCCCCACTCATTCACTCCTCTTCATCCCACACTCACTTACCCCCCTCAGCCCACACTCACCCCTCCAGCTCGCACTCACTCACCCCCTCAGCCCACCTTCACTTACCCCACTCAGCCAGTACTCACTCACTTTCAGCTCACACTCACTCGCCCCCCTCACCCCCGCCCACACTCACTTACCCCCTTCAGCCTGCACTCACCCCCTTCAGCCCGCACTCACTTAATCCCCCTCAGCCTGCACTGACCCCCCCTCAGCCCACACTCACTCTGCACTCACCCCCCTCAACCCTACTCAGCCCGCACTCACCACCCCTCAGCCCATACTCTCTCACCCTCCTCAGACTGCAGTCTCTCACCCTCCCTCAGCCTGCAGTCACTCGCCCTACTCCAGCCTGTATTCACTCACTCCCCATCTGCCCGCACTCACCCCCCTCAGTCCACACTCACTCACCCCCCTCAGCCCGAACTCCCCTCAGCTCACACTCACCCCTCAGTCCACACTCATTCACCCTGCACTTACTCAGCCCACACTCACTCAGCCCCCACTCACTCTGCCTGCACTAACTCACCCCCCTCAGCCCACATTCACTCAGAACGCATTCATCCCCCTCAGCCCACACTCACTTACCTCCCTCAGTCTGCCCTCACTTACTCCCCTCAGACTGCACTCTCTTACCCCCTCAGCTCATACTCACCCCAGCTCATACTCACTCACCCCCTCAGCCCACACTCACTCACCCCCTCAGCTCACACTCTCACACCCCTCAGCCCGCACTCACTCATCCCCCCTTAGCCCACATTCACTCAGCCCGCACACTCTCGCCCTCCTCAGCCTGCACTCACCTTTCCTCAGCGTGCACTCACCCTCCCTCAGCCTATACTCACTCACCCGTCTCAGCCCGCACTCACCCCAACTAATCTCACACTCACTCCCCCTCAGCCCCCATTCACTCTCCGCTCCTCAGCCTACACTCACTCAGCCCGCACTTACCCCATCAGCCCACACTCACTTACTCCCATCAGCCCACACTCACTTACCCCCATCAGCCCGCACTCACTTACACACCATTAGCTCGCACTCACTTACCCCCTCAGCTCCACTCACTCACTCCCTTCAGCCCACACTTACCACCCCTTAACCCACACTTACTCAGCCCGCACTCTCTCACCCTCCTCAGCCTGCACTCTCTCACCCTCCTTCAGCCTGCAGTCACTCACCCCCTTAGCTTGCATTCACTCACCCTCCCTCAGCCTGCACTCACTCCCCACTCAGCCCGTACTCACTCATCCTCCAGCCCACACTCACCTCCCCCCTCAGCCCGCACTCACTCACCCCCCCGCCTGCACTCGCTGACCCGAATGTGCTTGACCCACTCACCACGCGGCCCGCAGCCACTGCCAGCAATGACGACATGTGACAGAGACCAACCAAATACAGGGAGGGGCCCAAGAGCTTGCACGGAGGGATGGAACAAAGCGTGGATGGAGGGGCCTGACAGCGTGCACAGGTGCAAAAGGGACTATGGGGAGCAGAGACAGACCACGGGGGGCAGAGAGGAACCACAGGGGGGGCACAGAGGGACCAGAGTAAGGGGCAGAAAGAAAGCACAGGGGGAGTGGAGAGCAACTGCAGGGTAGGTGTCATGGTGTAGTGAGAATGCTGATGAGGGAATGGCAGTTATGGGCAGGGTGACCAGGGAAGGCTAGTGTGACTCTAGTCTAGGAACCCTGAATGCCTCTGATCCCGAAGGTATCTCTAAAGGTGAGAAGGTTCAGGTCTCCAGCGTCTCCCTAAAACTCCTCCACCAGCCCTGCGCTATTTCCCCCTCACCTCCCTCCACAGAACTGGGATACAGCAACTCCAAAGGAAAGGACTTCAGTAACACAAACACACAGGTCATCACAGCACGGCTTCCAGGCATAGAGCGAAACTCTATCAGCAGCACCACCTGGTGGAAGGAGAAGCTACTTAAAGGCCAAACGGAGGGGAGCCCAGGTGAGCCACACATTAACCCCTCAACCAGCAGACGAACCTCATAGTGAATGCAGTTCTGGCGCACAACACAGGAGGCCCAGGACCTTCACAATTATCAACCATGCAGCTCTTAAAGACAAACACATACACAGCAGCATCCAGCAAGGTCAGCGCCAACTAAGCGCGTGACAGTACCCCCTCTTTTACGAGAGGCTTCTGGACTCAACTACGGCACATTCGAAATAAGTCCACATACCCAGAGAGACGAGATATGAAAGACATTACGGGTCGCCAAACCTGGGAGTAGGTCAAGGCAGTACAGCACAGGATCACAAACGGACGATATCCGAAACAGTCCTATAACCCCAGAACCATGAGTCCCAGCAGCACACTTCCACCTGACATGTTTGGACAACACCCACACATACTCATTAACTCTCAGGTCTGGACCTGCACGTTTATTTCTAAATCTGCGGTCACAGTTAGAGGGCACACATCCAGGATGGAAAACTGTAGCAGTGTCCTCCCGGGGCCCAGGGCTCCCTCCCCTGGAGTGCACAGCAGGAACCACCGTACCTCCCTGGCCCCTCCTCCTGGAACGATGCCTAGACCACCATTAATCTGAGGCATAGTCTGGACTCCACACCCTCTTCCAGGCACACTCCCATTCACTTCTGGAAGTGGGATAGGAGTCGGTGCAACAAGTACGGTAGAAATAGTTGTAGCGAGGCAATCATTCACACAAAAAGCCCCCCAAGTTACAACCTTACTGGCCCGCCAGTCAATTACTGGGTTGTGTTTCTCCAGCCAGGGCAGGCCCAATACAATGGGAGTGGGTAGGTTCTCCAAGGGGTGACAAGACAGAACCTCATGGTAGAGAGTTCCTATGCTCAGGTTCACATTACGCACCACTTGGGAGAGGACCTTCTGGCTGAGTGGAACTGAGTTGATCGAGGCGATGGGAATGGGTCTCACTAAAGCACTGCTGGTGAGACCATGAGCCCGAGCAAAGCGAGAATCCATCAAACTGACCCCCTCACCGCTATCGACCAGAACAGACACAGTCTCGGTCTTACCATCCACCACCTTGGCAGACAGTGTGAACAGAGACTTAGCAAGGAAGGAAAGATAAACTCTCTGGTTGTCTCCTTTTGGACGGCCCAAGGTAGGCTGCTTCTGAGACTGCGTAGTCTTGGAGAGAAGTGGACAAACCTTAATAAAATGGTCAGATTTTCCACAGAAAAAAAATGCTCCGCCCACTCGGTGAACAGTAGCCACAGGAGGTTTAACACGAGAACCTATTGCCCCCAACTGCATGGGTTCATCGGGTATAGTCTCCTCAGCAGGGATAGGTACAGGAGACATAGTAGGTTTCGGTCACTCCATCAGGCGTCTGTCAACCTGTATGGCTAGGGACATTGCAGCCTCCAATGACTCAGGTGCGGCGTACTGAACAAGGGTGTCTTGCAGTGTAGCTGACAAACCCAAGCAGAACTGACTCCGGAGGGCGGATGTTCCACTGGGTGTCAGTCACCCATCTCCAAAACTCGTGCAGTACTCCTCCACTGCTCGTGTGCCCTGCTTGAGTTTACGGAGATTAGACTCAGCAAAGGTCACCCTATCAGGTTTGCCATACACCTGAGCCAGAGCAGCCAAAAACCTGTCCACCAACCGCAACGATGGTGAGTCAGCCGGGAAGGAAAAGGCCCCCTTTAAGAAGGGAGACTATAATCCCCACACGCTGTTCCTCACTTCCCGATGAATGGGGCCGAAGCCTGAAATACAGCTTACAGGCCTCACGGAAAACAAAAAATGTATCTCTTCAACCAGAAAACCTATCTGGAAGAGAGACCTTGGGTTCTGGCATGGCCTGAGCATGAGCCGACTCCAGAAATCACACAACTTGCTGCAGCTGTTGTACTACCTGAGTCCGCAGACCAGTTACCTCTTCAGAAATAGTCTGCATCAGGCGAGAAAATGCATAAGCTGAGGCAGTCTGAGACATAATGACTCAAGGAAAAAGGTATGGGCTTCTGATAATGTCACGGTGTAGTGAGAATGCTGATGAGGGAATGGCAGTTATGGGCAGGGTGACCAGGGAAGACTAGTCTGACCCTAGTCTAGGAACCATGAATGCCCCTGATCCCGAAGGTATCTCTAAAGGTGAGAAGGTTCAGGTCTCCAGCGTCTCCCTAAAACTCCTCCACCAGCCCTGCGCTATTCCCCCCTCACCTCCCTCCACAGAACTGGGATACAGAAACTCCAAAGGAAAGGACTTCAGCAACACAAACACGCAGGTCAGCACAGCACGGCTTCCAGGCATAGAGTGAAACTCTATCAGCATCACCACCTGGTGGAAGGAGAGGCTACTTAAAGGCCAGGGGGAGGGGAGCCCAGGTGAGTCACACATTAACCCCTTAACCAGCAGACGAACTTCATAGTGAATGCAGCTCTGGAGCACAACACAGGAGGCCCAGGACCTTCACAACTATCAACCATGCTGCTCTTAAAGACAAACACATACACAGCAACATCCAGCAAGATCAGAGCCAACTAAGCCTGTGACAGGCCCAAGAGTGTGCATAGGATAGGGCAGAAAGGCAGCGCAGTGGGGGGTGGAGAGGAGGGGGAGAAAACAGCAGACAGGGGAGAGACAGCACAGGGAGGAGAGTCAGCCTCTGCCACCAGCACCACAAAGCCTGCCCCCATCGTGATGTCACCACTCACCTGATGCGATAGCATTGGGCCCACATCTAGTTATACTATTTGGAGGATAATGGGGGTGCATTATAATAATTGAATGACTATGGGGGGCTAGCTTATGAATGGGGGACTATGGGATGCATTATAATACATAGAGGACTAGGGTACTATATACAGGAATATGGGGATATATTATAATATGGTGGCGGGAGGAGGAAGACCATATATACCAGGATGTGGGACATATATACCATTATAGGGGCCATATTCCAGGAGGAGGACCATTTATACCAGGATGAGAGACATTAATACATAATAAAGTGGAAGAGGGGTCAATTTGTGAGTCTTCATAGGATTTAGAATGTTACATGGGCCCCCACACATCTGATCAATGTGTGTAGGGGGTGGGGTCTAAATTTCACACTGGGGCCCGTCACTGCACACGCTATATATAATAATATTTTATTGTACCACCGTAGTAGCGCTTTAAATGTAAGTCCCCGCCCTGAGCCCTGTCTTTTACTCACTTTCATCCTTTTCCAGTGGCGCTCCAGTCGGTTGGCGCTGAAAGAAAAAACAACAACAGCAATGTGCATTATAGAAGCATTTTCCCACTGAAATCTGTATGAAGATTATTTAAAGTGTTTTTTTTTCTTTTTAAAGTGACCCTGAACCCAGAAGCCAACCCCACATCCCCTTCATACCTATGCATGCAGCTTGTGAAGCTGCTGCCATCCATCCATGAATCTTGCAAAACCGCTGGGGCACTCTTCATAAATCATAGTTTTCATATCTCATTTCTGGGCGTTTCTGTGAAATTTTAAAGCCGGAGCAGGCGGGCTTGTGCGCCGCTCTCCCCCTCCTTCTCCGGAATCCTGCACGCCCATGGCTGCGTGCATAAACAACAGAGAGGCGGCTCGCCTCATAGTATGGGCGGTGAAGCCGGGTGTGACGTAATACGCGTCATATCGGCTTCACCGCCCATACTATGAGGCGAGCCGCCTCTCTGTTGTTTATGCACGCAGCCATGGGCGTGCAGGATTCCGGAGAAGGAGGGGGAGAGCGGCGCACAAGCCCGCCTGCTCCGGCTTTAAAATTTCACAGAAACGCCCAGAAATGAGATATGAAAACTATGATTTATGAAGAGTGCCCCAGCGGTTTTGCAAGATTCATGGATGGATGGCAGCAGCTTCACAAGCTGCATGCATAGGTATGAAGGGGATGTGGGGTTGGCTTCTGGGTTCAGGGTCACTTTAATCTAAATTTTGGAGCAGATCCCACATCAATACTCTCTCTCAACATACCAATGTGCTTTTTCCTGCTTCTATTCATTCATTATTCATTTTTTAAGCAGAAATAGACATGGTTCTTCTTTTTACATGTGAAAAGAAAACATCAGCATGGTATAGGCATATTCAAGGAGAAGTGACCCGAGGAGGTTTGATGTTGTGCAGTGGCGTAACTAGAGTCTGCAGGGCCTTAGCGCGAAATTTGGACCTGGGCCCCCACATTGGTCAGATGTATGGGCCCCATGTAATGTTCTAAATCCTATAAAGACTCACAAATTGACCCCTCTCCCCTTCATTATGTATTAATGTCCCTCATCGTGCTATGTATGGTCCTCCTCCTGGAATATGCCCTTATCCTTCTATATATGGTCCTCCATTACAGTATAACGCAGCCTCATAGCCTTCCATATAGTAAAATGCAGCCTCATATCCTTCCACATAGAATAATGCACCTCATAGGCATCCATATAATATAATGCAGCCTCATAACTCTCCAGATAATGCGAAAGCTCCAACAGGGCCCCGAATTATTGCAAGTCTTTAATAGAATTAGTCTTTTTCTATAGGCCAAAGGGACTTCTGGGGCCCCCTAGGCTGCAGGGCCTGGGTGTGATCGCAACCCCTGCACCTATTCTAGTTACGCCCCTGATGGAACGTCATAGCCCTCCAGATAATATAATGCTGCGTCACAGCCCTCCAGATAATATAATGCAGCGTAATAGCCCTCCAGATAATATAATGCAGTGTCATAGCTCTCCAGATAATATAATGCAGCCTCATAGCCCTTCAGATAATATAATGCAGCGTCATAGCCCTCCAGATAATATATTGCAGCGTCCTAACCCTCCAGATAATATAATGCAGCATCATAGTGTGTCACTCCAGGGTGTGGGGTACTCGGGTATCAGGCGGCAGAAGGGGTTAACTGTGTCACGGGGAATGGTGGCTGCGCCTGATCCCATCTCCCGGGGGACGGTTCTCTTAAAAAGGGGGATTTATATACAGGGGATTATTTACAAGTTTATAGTTTGTCATGATGCCACCTGCAGTACCTGGTGAGATGTCACCAGCGCCGCTACAGTCCTCCGGAGGTCGGTGGTATTGCGGCTGAGATGGTGTAGTCCTCCGCAGGCAGGACTGGGACCTCCAGGGCAGCAATCCTTTGAAAGGAATGAGTTTGTGGAAAGAAGATGCAGCAGAGTCAAAGTCACTTCACCCGGGTACTTTACTGGAACTTTAGCAGCGTTATTACAGTCCTCAGTGCAGTAAGATGTTACAATGACAAGTGGCTACGGGTGGCTGCAAGCGGATCTCTGGTAGCTGGACGGAACCCCCAGTGTGTGCCTTTCTTGTTCCTTTTCTTCCTTGCTTCCCAGTAGCTTGTGTGAAGCCTGACCTCATGAAGTAGATCTGACCTCCTGCTGTCTCTCTCTCTCTTTCCTTCTCTTGCTCCTGTCGGGTAACCTGTTGAACACTGCGGCTTGCCTGGCTGTGTCTGGTCCCCTCTATTGGTCGCTCGAGAATCAGGGCCGTATATTGATATACCCCCGTGCTTCTGATTTTCTGGAGGCCTGAAAGGTTCCTATAGGTGTGGGCTCCGGTACCCGGTTTCTCTCCTGAAGGCGAACTCTCTTAAGTTCCTCTATCACCCACTCATTCTTCGTATTTGGGATCTGTCCTTATCGTTCCCGGGTCCCTCAGCCGAGGAACCCTCCTTCATCCCTCAGGCTCCCTGCCTGGAACTCCACTAACTCTCCGACCCTGCAAGCAAAAACCAAAGGACCTCCTTTCTCCCCCTGGAGGTGACTATATCCCCTCCCGGGTACCCTCCCACTGTGTGGTCTAGTGTGGGGTGTGGGTTTAGGGTTCCGCCTATCATCCTGAAATCCACTTGCAGCTGGGGTGACTACACCTCTTTTATGGGTGCAGTACCCCTGTGTGGCACCTACATAGTGGGTCGCCACATACCCCCTTGATTGAATATACTCGTCCACGAATATCGGCACTTACCACATCTACGGGGAAGTGAAAACATTTTTATATATTTATATTTTTTTATACCCTCTGTGGCACCTACATAGTGGGGCGCCACAATAGCTCTCTAGATAATATAATGCAGCCTCATAGCCCTTCAGATAATATAATTCAGCCATATAGCCCTCCAAATAATATAATGCAGCGTCACAGCCCCTCAAATAATATAATGCAGCATCACAGCTCCCCATATAGCATACATCCTCACCACACAGACTCACTGCCCCCTGTACAACCTGCCCCACTCACCCAGTCACACTGCCCCCTGTACAGCCGCCCCCCACACACACACATACTGCCCCTTGTGCATGTGCAGCCCCCCCACACACTCTTCCCCCTGTGCAGCCCCCCACACACTTTGCCCCTGTGCGGCCCCCTACACACACTCTGCCCGCTATGCGGCCCCACACACACGCTCTGCCCCCTGTGCGGCGCCCACACACACTCTGCCCCCTATGGGGCTCCCACACACACTTTGCCCCCTGTGCGGCCCCCCACACACACTCTGCCCCCTATGGGGCTCCCACACACACTCTGCCCCCTGTCCGGCCCCCACAAACACACTCTGCCTCCTCTGCAGCCCCCACACACACACTCAGTCCCCTTTGCAGCACCACACACTTTGCCCCCTGTGCAGCCCCAACACACACACTCTGCCCCCTGTGCGCCTTCCCCCAGACACACACACTCTGCCCCCTGTGCGGCCCCTCACACACACCCTGCGCCCCCTGTGCAGCCCACACACACACACTGTGCCCCCTGTGCGGCCCCCCACACACACTCTGCCCCCTGTGTGGCCCCCACAAACACACTCTGCCCCCTGTGCAGGCCCCCCACACACACTCAGCCCCCTGTGCAGCCCCACACACTCTGCCCCCTGTGCAGCCCCCCAACACACACACTCTTTCCCCTGGGCGGCCACCCACACACACTCTGCCCCACTGTGCAACACACACTCTGCCCCCTGTGCAGCACACACTCTGTCCCCTGTGCAACACACACACACCTCTCTCTCTGGAACGCCGGACGCTCCCGCTCCCACATGACCTCATCACGGTGCAGCACGTGACGCAGCGGCCATGGGAGTCTCAAAGCTGCCGCACCTTCCAGTCTCCGGTGGCCAGGATCAGCCACCTAGAGACTGGCCTGACAGAGCACCACACAGTGACATGGATGTGCATCCTAAGAGACGCAGATGTAAAGCAGGTGCAGGGTCGCAAGGGTCGGTGGGTGCCGGGCCCCTGTACCTCCAGGCCCGGTGGCACTTGCGACCCCTGCAACCGTGGGTGTTACGCCACTGATGTTGTGGTTTTACAGCAGAACTCACTCCAAAATCCATGTAAGGGCCCTTTCACATCAGCGTTTTTTTAAATTTGCGGCAGATGCGGTGAAAAAACCGCATCTGCCGCAACTGCCGCATAACGGTTCCACTTGCGGCACGGTTGCGGTTTTTTCCATAGGAAGTATAGGGGGACTTGCGGCAGATGCGGCAAGTGCGGTATTGCACTTGCGGCAGGTGCGGCAGAGAAAAAAACCGCGGCTTACTGCGGTTTTTTTCTCTGCCGCACCTGCCGCAAGTGCAATACCGCACTTGCCGCATCTGCCGCAAGTCCCCCTATACTTCCTATGGAAAAAACCGCAACCGTACCGCAAGTGGAACCGTTATGCGGCAGTTGCGGCAGATGCGGTTTTTTCACCGCATCTGCCGCAAATTTAAAAAAACGCTGATGTGAAAGGGCCCTAAAAAACTTAATGTGAACACACCCTGGAAACTATATTAATATTTATTATTATTGCGCCATTAGATTCCATGGCGCTTTACATATGAAAGACATCTGCCTTAATTCCCTATATGGCACATGTGTTGCACATTGGCTGTTTTTAATCAGATGTTTATTTTTGGAAATTAAAGACGTATGAGGCGAGTTGTGTGAGGCGATTTGTGCACATCTGTGTCTGTCTGTGTGGTGTGTGTCCCTGGGGTGTGTGTGTCCCTGAGGTGTGTGCGTGTGTGTCCCTGTGGTGTGTGTTCTTGTGGGGGGGGAGGGGTGTCCCTGTGGTGTGTGTCCTTGCAGGGGGGAGGGTGTCCCTGTGGTGTGTGTCCATCCCTGTGGGGTCTGTGTGTTCCTGTGGGGTGCGTGTGTCTCTGTGTCCCTGTGGGGGGTGTATGTCCCTGTGGTGTGTGTGTCCCTGTGGGGTGAGTGCATGTGTCCCTATAGAGTGTGTATGTGTGTGTGTCCCTGTGGGGGGGGTGTCTGTGTGGTGTGTGTTCGGGTGGATGGTGAGTATCCAATGTTGGGGCTCCACCTTAGCTGTTACTCTTTGTGTGCATGTGGTGTATATACATGTCCCCGTGCGTGGTGAACATTCCATGTCAGGGCCCCACCTTAGTGACTATAAGCTGGTATATGCTGTTAGTCTTTGGTGTTGTCATTAAGCCCCTCTCATTCACTACTGTCAACTGGTAACTTTCACTTTCTCTCCATTATGTAGATAGGGCCAAAATTGTTTGATGAATTGGAAGGCGCAGGGTTAAAATTTCACCTCACAACATAGCCTATGACGCTCTCGGGGTCCAGACATGTGACTATTTAAAATGTTGTGGCTGTAGTTGCGACTGTGTAGATGCCAATCCCGGACATACACACATTCAGCTTTATATATTAGATATGGTACATTTGTTTCTCTTGTAGTTTTGCTGCTTACTAATCAGATTTATATTTTTGAAGGATAATACCAGACGATTATGTGGCGAGGTTGGTGTATGTGTGGTGAAATGTGTGCTGAGGGTGGTGTATGTGTTCAAGCACCTGGTAGTGTGTGGCGCATTTTGTGTGTGTGTTCATATCCCCGTGTGTAGTGAGTATCCTATGTCGGGGCCCCACCTTAGCAACTGTACGGTATATACTCTTTGGCGCCATCGCTCTTATTCTTTAAGTCCCCCTTGTTCATATCTGGCAGCTGTCAATTTTCCTCCAACACTTTTCCTTTCACTTTTTCCCCATTATTTACATAGGGGCAAAATTGTTTGGCAAACTGAAACGCGCGGGGTTAAAATTTCGCCTCACAACATAGCCTATGATGCTGTTGGGGTCCAGACGTGTGACTGTGCAAAATTTTGTGGCTGTAGCTGGCAGCTGTTGACTTTCCTCCAACACTTTTCCTTTCACTTTTTCCCCATTATGTAGATAGGGGCAAAATTGTTTGGTGAACTGGAACGCGCAGGGTTAAAATTTCACCTCACAACATAGCCTATGACGCTCTCGGGGTCCAGATGTGTGACTATTTAAAATTTTGTGGCTGTAGTTGCGACGGTGTAGATGCCAATCCCGGACATACACACATACACACATTCAGCTTTATATATTAGATAATTAAATAAATACACCTATACATGTACATTGATTAGTTTATGTAATTTATCTACAGAAAAAGAAAAAATAACAAAACATCTGTGAGGGGGCACCCGGATTTGAACCAGGGACCTCTCGATCTGCAGTCGAATGCTCTACCACTGAGCTATACCCCCTCCTCTTGCTCAGGGAACAGCTGCTCTTCAATCTGAAGAAACACAAGCAGTTCCGAATGGAGTGTCAGCACATTCTCCTGTGCAGAGCCTCGGAACGTTCTAATGTGCAGAGCCTCAGAACGTTCTAATGTGCAGAGCCTCGGAACCTTCTAATGTGCAGAGCCTCAGAACGTTCTAATGTGCAGAGCCTCGGAACGTTCTAATGTGCAGAGCCTCAGAACGTTCTAATGTGCAGAGCCTCGGAACGTTCTAATGTGCAGAGCCTCGGAACGTTCTAAAGTGCAGAGTCTCGGAACGTTCTAATGTGCAGAGTCTCGGAACGTTCTAATGTGCGGAGCCTCAGAAAGTTCTAATGTGCAGAGCCTCAGAACGTTCTAATGTGCAGAGCCTCGGAACGTTCTAATGTGCGGAGCCTCAGAACGTTCTAATGTGCAGAGCCTCGGAACGTTCTAATGTGCAGAGCCTCGGAACGTTCTAATGTGCAGAGCCTCGGAACGTTCTAATGTGCAGAGCCTCGGAACGTTCTAATGTGCAGAGCCTCGGAACGTTCTAATGTGCGGAGCCTCAGAACGTTCTAATGTGCAGAGCCTCAGAACGTTCTAATGTGCAGAGCCTCGGAACGTTCTAATGTGCAGAGCCTCGGAACGTTCTAATGTGCAGAGCCTCGGAACGTTCTAAAGTGCAGAGTCTCGGAACGTTCTAATGTGCAGAGTCTCGGAACGTTCTAATGTGCGGAGCCTCAGAAGTTCTAATGTGCAGAGCCTCAGAAGTTCTAATGTGCAGAGCCTCGGAACGTTCTAATGTGCGGAGCCTCAGAACGTTCTAATGTGCAGAGCCTCGGAACGTTCTAATGTGCAGAGCCTCGGAACGTTCTAATGTGCAGAAGCCTCGGAACGTTCTAATGTGCAGAGCCTCGGAACGTTCTAATGTGCGGAGCCTCGGAACGTTCTAATGTGCAGAGCCTCGGAACGTTCTAATGTGCAGAGCCTCGGAACGTTCTAATGTGCAGAGCCTCAGAACGTTCTAATGTGCAGAGCCTCGGAACGTTCTAATGTGCAGAGCCTCGGAACTTCTAATGTGCAGAGCCTCAGAACGTTCAAATGTGCTCAGTGAGCCTCGGAACGTTCTAATGTGCAGAGCCCTCGGAACGTTCTAATGTGCAGAGCCTCGGAACGTTCTAAGTGTGCAGAAGCCTCAGAACGTTCTAATGTGCAAGCAGAGTCTGCAACTCGGAACGTTCTAATGTGCAGAGCCTCGGAACGTTCTAATGTGCAGAGCCTCAGAACGTTCTAAGTGTGCAGATAGGGCCTCAGAACGTTCTAATGTGCAGAGCCTCAGAACGTTCTAATGTGCAGAGCCTCAGAACGTTCTAATGTGCGGAGCCTCAGAACGTTCTAATGTGCAGAGCCTCAGAACATTCTAATGTGCAGAGCCTCGGAACGTTCTAATGTGCAGAGCCTCAGAACGTTCTAATGTGCCTGAAGCCTCAGAACGTTCTAATGTGTGGGAGGTATTGTTTGCTCGGTAACCTACCTCTGTATTACTGCTCAGGTCATTTCTGAACTGCTTACACAGTCCTGTCCATATTTGTATGCAATTATTTATATGAAATCATTTACTAATCCGTATACAGAAAAATCTGATTGGAAAAAATAAATAATTTATGTCATAAAATATTATTTTGAAGGGGGCACCCGGATTTGAACCAGGGACCTCTCGATCTGCAGTCGAATGCTCTACCACTGAGCTATACCCCCTCACTATAAAGATGCGCGAAACCCGGACATTGAAGCCTGGATGACGTGTACACTCCTCTCCCCATCAGTGACCGTCCTCCGGTTTCGGGTGATTCAGTCTAGTTGCTCTTATTGGGAGTCAATTTCTATTTCGAATACATTTACCGGCCTTGTATTATTCTAGAGGCCGCACACTGCGCAGCCGCCATTATCACAGCAAAGGAGGAAGAGCACACAACTCACAGAGCACACACAACACACAGAGCAAACACACAACACACAGAGCACACACAACACACAGAGCACACACAACACACAGAGCAAACACAACACACAGAGCAAACACAATACACAGAGCAAACACACAACACAATACACAGAGCACACACAACACACAGAGCACACACACAACACACAGAGCACAACCAACACAATACACAGAGCAAACACACAACACAATACACAGAGCAACACAACACAGACACAAAACAGAGCAACACACACACACAAACCACACACAAGCAACACACAGCAACACAATACACAGCAAGCACACAACAACAACAGAGCACACACAAACACAATACACAGAGCACAACACAACACACAGAGCAACACACACACACACAAGCACACACACAACAACAAACACACAACAAAACACAGAGCACACACAAACAACAAAGCAAACACACAACACAGAGCAAACAACACACACACAGCAACAACACAATACAGAGAACAACACAACACACAACACAACAGAGCACACACACAACACAAAACACCAACAAAACAACACACACAGACACACACAACACAGAACACACACAACACAAACAAGACACACAACACACACAAACACAGAGCACACACAACACAAGCAGCAAACACACACACACAAAAACACAGGCAACACACAAACACAACACAGAGCACAACACAACCACAAAACAACACAGACAACACCACATACACAGAGCACACACAAACACACACAGCACACACAACACACAGGCACACACACAAACACAGAGCAACACAACCAACACAAAACACAGAGACAAAACAACAACAAACCAACACACAACACACACACAACAACACAGAGCACACACAACACACAACACAGAGCACAACACACACACAACAGAGCAAACCACACAACACACAACACAGCACACACACAACACAGAGCACACACATACACAGAGCAACACACAACACATACACAAGCCAAACACACAACACATACACAGACAACACACAACACAACACGAGCACACACAACACACAAGAGCACACAACAAACACAGAGCAACACACAACAACACAGAGCAAACACACAACACAATACACAGAGCACACACACACACATCAGACACACACAACACACAGAGCACACACAACACAACAGCAACACAGCAACACAAACAAGAGCAACACAAACACAGAGCAACAACACAACCACAAACACAAGCACACACACACAACCACACACAAACACAGAGCACAACAACAACAGAGCACACAACACACAAGACACACAACACACAAGCACAACACAAACAATACACAGAGCACAACACAACCACAAGCAACAACCACACAACACACAACCACACACAACACACACAAACACAGAGCACACACAACACAACACACACAAACAAAGCACACAACACACACACAAGAGCCAAACACACACAGACACACACAACACACACACACAAACAAACACAGAGCAAACACACACAACAACACACAAACAACACACACACAGAGCACACACACACACAAGCACACACACAACAAAGCACAACACCAAAACAGCAACACAACAGCACACACAACAGAGCACACACAACACACAGACACACACAACACACAGCACACACACAACACACAGAGCACACACACACAACACACAGACACACACGACACAACAACACACAGAGCACACACAACACAACACAGCAACACAACACACACAGCACACACAACACACAGAGCAACACACAACACACAACACAAGCACACAACCACAGAGCACACACAACACACTAGAGCACACACAACACACAAGAGACACACAACACACACATACAGCAACACAACACACACAACACACACAAAGCACACACACACAGCACACAACACACAGAGCACACACAAGACAGAGCACAACAACACACAGAGAACACACAACACAGAGAACACACAACACACAAAGCACACACAACACAGAGCACACATAACACACAAAGCACACACAACAGAGCACACACAACACACATACAGCACAACAACACACATACAGCACACACAACACACAGAGCACACACACAGAGCACACACAACACAGAGCACACACAACACAGAGCACACACAACACACAGAGCACACAACACACACAGAGCACACACACACAGCACACAACACACAGAGCACACACAAGACAGAGCACACACAACACACAGACAACACACAACACAGAGAACACACAACACACAAAGCACACACAACACAGAGCACACATAACACAAAGCACACACAAACAGAGCACACACAACACACATACAGCACACAACACAACGAGCACACACAACACACAGAGCACACACACAGAGCACACACAAACACAGAGCACACACAACACAGAGCACACACAACACACAGAGCACACACAACACACAGAGCACACAACACACACAGAGCACACACACACAGCACACACACACAGAGCACACACAAGACAGAGCACACACAACACACAAGAAAACACACAACACACAAAGCACACACAACCACAGAGCACACATAACACACAAAGCACACAACAACAGAGCACACACAACACACATACAGCACACAACACACATACAGCACACACAACACAGAGCACACAACACACAGAGCACACACAACACACAGAGCACACACAACACACACAGAGCACACACACACAGCACACACACACAGAGCACACACAAGACAGAGCACACACAACACACAGAGAACACACAACACACAAAGCACACACATAACACACAAAGCACACACAACAGAGCACACACAACACACAACAGCACACAACACAACGAGCACACACAACACACAGAGCACACACAACACAGAGCACACACAACACACAGCACACAAACACACAAGATCACACAACAACACAGAGCACACACAACACACACATACAGCACACAACACACATACAGCACACAACACACACATACAGCACACACAACACACACATACAGCACACAACACACAGAGCACACACAACACACAAAGCACACACAACACAGAGCACACATTACACACAAAGCACACACAACACACATACAGCACACAACACAACGAGCACACACAACACACAGAGAACACACAACACAGAGCACACACAACACAGAGCACACACAACACACAAAGCACACACAACACAGAGCACACATTACACACAAAGCACACACAGCACACACAACACACATACAGCACACAACACAACGAGCACACAACACACAGAGCACACACACAATACACAGAGCACACACACAGAGCACACACAACACACAGAGCACACACACAACACACAGAGAACACACAACACACAGAGCGCACACAACACAAGAGCGCACATAACACACAGACCACACAACACACAGAGCACACACAACGCACACAACACAAGAGAGCACATAACACACAGACCACACAACACACAGACAGCACAGAGCACATAGGCCGCTCCCCGGGCTCTGCCGACAGCGGAAACGTGCGCGTCCTCGTGCAGAACCGCCCACTGCGCGCGACTGTGCGCGTCCCCGACACCCCCACCCTCCTCCTGTGTTTGTCACCGACAGCGCGGCAAAGAGACAGCGAGAGACGGCTGGGGAGAGAGAGACAGCACGGGAGGAGAGCGGAGAGGGCACATACCGGAGGACGGAGCACTATAGCGGCTACTAACACCCATCACCTGGCACAATGAACCCGAGCTGTGCCCGCTGCGGCAAGATTGTCTACCCGACTGAGAAAGTCAACTGCCTGGACAAGGTACACACACCCGGCTGTGGGGAGGACGGGAGGCTGTGGGGATGGAGCATCTGTGTGGACGGTGTACACAGGGCGCAACACACTGCGCCCCCACCTGTGTGGACAGTATACCTGGATGCTGCACATCTTATATATATCACATAGATGATGTGTACACATTGTGTGGAGTATATATAATGCACACTGTATACTAAACCTTGTCCTAGCCTGGCATGTGTATATCCACATACAGTACATGTTGCACAGTGTGTAGTATACACAGATTTGCATCTGTATACTGCACCTTATCCTACATATGTGTGAGTGTATACACACGTATACAGATACACAGGGGCATACACATACACACTGTGAATGGACACATTGCCCTTTACACATACAGCACACCTTCCATCCTCTCCATACTATCCTACAGTCATGCCTGGTATGAGGCCCATCCACACCTTGTAGGATACCAGTTGGTAAAAGGCTTGGGCACATGTTTGGACTATCTTGGTGATCTATGATTAAACTTAAGAATATAATTTTGTCTGTATATTTGCAATAATAATGTTGGGGGACAGAGGAGCACATAATTGACTAGTTTAAAACTGGGTGTCAAATTGCACATCTTGCCCAAAAGTTCAGTTCTTGTGGGTGCATTGGGCACCTTGCCATTTTATCTGCCGTACTATATTGTCGGTTTCCTACAATCCTGTATATATTGTATGCTCTTCTATCTGGCAGTGACTGCTGCAGTGTGACCCCATACTCTGCACTGGCACAGTATAGACCCCACGCACTGGCACAGAGTTTGACCCCCCCCATACTCTGCCCCATGCACTGGCACAGTGTGACCCCCATACTCTGCCCAGGCACTGGCACAGTGTAACCCCCATACTCTGGCCCAGGCACTGGCACAGTGTGACCCCCATACTCTGGCCCAGGCACTGGCACAGTGTAGACCCCCATACTCTGGCCCAGGCACTGGCACAGTGTGACCCCCATACTCTGGCCCAGGCACTGGCACAGTGTGACCCCATACTCTGGCCCAGGCACTGGCACAGTGTGACCCCATACTCTGGCCCAGGCACTGGCACAGTGTGACCCCCATACTCTGCCCAAGGCACTGGCACAATGTGACCCCCATACTCTGCCCAAGGCACTGGCACAATGTGACCCCCATACTCTGCCCAAGGCACTGGCACAATGTGACCCCCATACTCTGCCCAAGGCACTGGCACAATGTGACCCCCATACTCTGGCCAGGCACTGGCACATGTGACCCCCCCATACTCTGGCCCAGGCACTGGCACAGTGTGACCCCCCCATACTCTGGCCCAGGCACTGGCACAGTGTGACCCCCCCATACTCTGGCCCAGGCACTGGCACAGTGTGACCCCCATACTCTGCCAGGCCTGGCACAGTGTGACCCCATACTCTGGCACTGGCACAGTGTGACCCCCATACTCTGGCCCAGGCACTGGCACAGTGTGACCCCCCATACTCTGGCCAGGCACTGGCACAGTGTGACCCCCCATACTCTGGCCCAGGCACTGGCACAGTGTGACCCCCCATACTCTGGCCCAGGCACTGGCACAGTGTGACCCCCCATACTCTGGCCCAGGCACTGGCACAGTGTGACCCCCCCATACTCTGGCCCAGGCACTGGCACAGTGTGACCCCCCATACTCTGGCCCAGGCACTGGCACAGTGTGACCCCCATACTCTGGCCCAGGCACTGGCACAGTGTGACCCCCATACTCTGGCAGCACTGGCACAGTGTGACCCCATACTCTGGCCCAGGCACTGGCACAGTGTGACCCCATACTCTGGCCAGGCACTGGCACAGTGTAGACCCCATACTCTGGTCCAGGCACTGGCACAGTGTGACCCCATACTCTGGCCAGGCACTGGCACAGTGTAGACCCCATACTCTGGTCCAGGCACTGGCACAGTGTAGACCCCATACTCTGTCCAGGCACTGGCACAGTGTAGACCCCATACTCTGGCCCAGGCACTGGCACAGTTAGACCCCATACTCTGGCCAGGCACTGGCACAGTGTAGACCCCATACTCTGGCCCAGGCACTGGCACAGTATAGACCCCGTACTCTGGTCCAGGCACTGGCACAGTGTAGACCCCATACTCTGGCCCAGGCACTGGCACAGTGTAGACCCCATACTCTGGCCCAGGCACTGGCACAGTATAGACCCCGTACTCTGGTCCAGGCACTGGCACAGTGTAGACCCCATACTCTGGCCCAGGCACAGTGTAGACTCCAGCCTCTGCCCCCACACACACGCTGGCTGATCTTTTCATTAACCTAACGCTTTCTGTATAATATAATAGCCCGGGATCCTATTACCCTAATAGATGTCTTCATTTCATTTTGCACGAGTGTCTTCCCATAAAGGCCAATTACTGGATGAATTGACCGTGTGTAGCAGCTGTCTTCACCCGCAGTCATAGTTCGCCCTGCTGTCATCTGGGAAAGCTACAGGTCTTTCCAGGTATCTGGTTACCAGGTAAAACCTATTATAGCAGTATTATTCAGTGAGTGGCGACATGTCAGGGCCTTGCTGTTTGAGTATTTTTGATCATGTTTGCTTGTATAGAATATTTAATATATCTGTAGTTATATATAAACCATATCTGTTGGAGATATACATTTTAAAAGGATGATGGGTGGTTGGGACCAGTAATGGAATAGATTGCCCTGTAGAAAGATACAGTGAATGTCTGTCGTTCTCCTTTAATTAATCAGTTCCGTTAGTGCAGTACACAATGTGACAGGCGGCTGATGGGTGGCGCACTTCCTGAGTGCCTTATTGCAGTCACTTCTGTTTCTTAGGGCTGTGTCTTCTGCATCCTTTCCAGTATGGCCAGGCACAATGCCCTTCTATCTGAATATGCTTTATGGGAACGATGCCCCTCTCTTCGCCCCATGTGAATGATGGCTTCCGCCCTCCTCTCACTAGCAGCCATGTATGCGGAAGTCAGACCATCCTGGCATCAACTGCACAACACTCATTTTCCAGAATTAACTCTTTGATAGCTTTCTCCGTTATATCGTTGTGCCTCACTGCTGAAGAATGTCTCCCTTCTCCCAAATACGTCGATATTAGACCCCAAAGCTTCCATCACAGCGCAGTATATACTGGGATGTTACTCTGCATTACTAGCCACAATGGATGCCATCAGATCCTATTCCGCTATGTATTAGAGATGACAATGGATATAATTTTGGGGGGTAGATGAGGAGGATACAGCTATTTTATCATCCAGGAAACATCACAAGGCGCTTCATTCCTCACCTGAACTACAGGGGCTGGGCTGGGGGTAATCTTCATTTGTGTACAGTGTGGGATTACTGGAATTCTGTGTTCCTACAGGGGTTAAGTCAATTCATGGACCCCACCCTTTGCTGGGTTTGACCCTTGGAGTTCATTTTCCCAGGGCTAAAAAATCTTGCAGCAATCTCCCTCCCCTCCCCCGCTAAACGTCTCCTTTTGTGATTAGCTTCCGTTCATGTGAATAGAGACTTGTGTGTTTGTGTAAGTCCATGTCTGATGTTGCATTTTCACGTTTCCTTATGTTCAATTTTTCACGTCGGACCTGTTGCACAATAAGTTTCTTCTGATTCACGCCTGCAGGAGTTGGAATTCTGGAGTCTCTTGGGGGATAGAGAGAAGATGACTGGAGATGCAGCCTGTTCACTTGCTCCCATGTATTGGGGATTTATGTCTTTGAAAGTTCATTGCTCTCGTATTTATTGTACCATCCGTCTGTTTCACACATAATACCGCCAAACATTAGCATCTGTATTAATGCTGCAACCCGTGGCTTACTTAAAGCTCATTGGCCCAATGTAAAATCTCCAATAAGACCTGAATTTAGATAAACCTCTGGGTCTAAACCGCAGACCCTTACAGTTATACTGAATCATGATTGAAGAGGGGTGTTGTGAGGTCAGAAGTGGCCAGATTTTTCACTTGTTTTGTTCCGCTGCTCCAATGATTATTCTGTTTTTATATTTTGTTTTTAAATACACTATATGGCTATGAACCTTATGATATTTGTATACAAATACCTGTACATTGTATTGGTCCTCACAGTATTCTTTTGGGGCCTGGCTTTGGCCTGCTCTACATTTTTACCCTATGGGCACTGATCCCCTGGTAAAGATCCTAGAAACAAGCACTAAAAAGATCCATGTCTCTCAAGCTGTATGGCAGAGCTAAAAGAAACAGCAAATGAATACTCCAGGTAATCAGGAATAAAATAAGAGCAAAAATGGACACTTTAGACCTGGTGTCACGTCCTAGTGACCATCAAGACCAAGAGTGACCCGAATTTGGTTAAGTAGAACTGTAAGTGTGAGCCCAGGTGTGATCTCCAATATATGTGCCCTGCCCTCAGATGTACCCTCCTGTCTGTGCCATAGCAATAACCGTGTGTACAATGCAATTAAGGGCTCGTGCCCACAGCAATATTGCAACCAGAACTGATCGATATATGGGGCAGAACAGAGGAGCCCAGCATATTGCTTCTGAGTTCATTGTAAGAACACAGTGGGGCCCTTCTGCAGCCGAAAATGTCTCTTCATGGGGAGGTTTCATTTTTCCCCCAGACCAGAGCCAAGTATAGAAGAAAAAGGTGGCACTCCCCAATCCATAAAAGTCCTTGATTGCATTTGCCTATCAAATATCGTTGCAGGAGGACGCGGGCAGCGCTGTGGACAATGGCCGTTTTACACCATGCTGCTGTCGTCCATGGCGCTGCCCCTTTGGTCCTCGGTGCTGTACTGTAACATGCTGGGAATTGTCACATAACAATACACACAACAAATCTGCAAAAAACGATCAATGTGTTCAGGTGGCTTGAGCATTACTAAAAGTACTGTAAGGCCCAGCCATCTATAATAATAAGTAGCATGCACTATCCAGTAACTGTATGTATAGATACAAAGTGTTATTGGGTGCATGGAGGGTGTGGAAACAGATGATAGGTGGGACCAGATTCTGAGGGCAAATATAGGAAGGGAAGTGTGTGAAAAGCTTGATTGAGTTGATGTGCTTGGTAGAGCGAGCAGTACCATGCTCAGGTGCTAGGTACTCATAACAAGCAGTTGGCTTGAATGGGCGCAACTCAAGTATCTGCGTGTAATGGAAACCAATGGGGAACTCTAGTATTTTCCAGTTCCCCATTGACTTCCATTATACTAGGGTACTCGAGTCGTGCCCATCCGAGCATCAACTGCCCGTTACGAGTACCAAGCACCTGAGCATGGTAGTGCTCACCTATAACTAGTGATATTCCTTTGTAAATAATAATACATTTTATTTCTATAGCGCCAACGTATTCCGCAGCACCTTACAATTAAGCGGGGACAATGTACAGACAATAACAATGCAAAGCAATACATAATTCACTAGTTACAGGAGAGGTGAGGGCCCTGCTTGAAAGCTTAAATAGATGAGCTTTTAAAGCAAGTTTAAAACTGTGTACACTGGGAATTACCTGATTATGTGGGGTAGTGCATTCTAGAGAGCTAGTGCAGCACAAGAAAAGTCTTGGAGAATAATATGAGTGAGAAGTATTTAGGATGTTGGGTTTAGATCATTAGCATAATGGAGAGTATGAGTAGGATGGTAGAGGGATGAGATGTGGGCTGATTCAGGACTGTAGGTGAGCGTTAGTTTTTATTGACAGGTAACCAGTGCAATGACCGACACAGGGTGGCGGCAGCAATATAGTTGCTGGATAGATGACTGCTGCTATATTCGAAATAGATGGGAGACGTGAGAGTTTAGCAAGAAGACAACATATTAGTAGTGAGATGTAGTAGTCAAGAAGAGATTGAATCATAATGACAGTGTTTTTGCAGTTTCCATGGTAAGTAAGGGTGAATCCTGGAGATGTTTTTGAGTTGAGGGTGACATGAGCATAGCAATGATTGGATATAGGAAGTGAAAGTGAAAATGTCCAAGTTAATTATAACCCTAAAACAAACTACATGGGAGTTATTGTAGTGCCCACACTGGTATTTTGTTGTAATGCAGTGTGTGATATCAGGAGAGGACCTAAATTAGGTGTCATCAGCATAGAGGTAGAAGTGGAGGCAAATCTTAATGCCAGTTGGGGCAGTATAGAGAAATAATAAGAGGGGCAAGACTCAACCATGAGGAATTCCAGCAGTAAGAATAGGAGAGGATGACTAGTGCTTTTGCAGGAATGGCTTTTATCAGCCTATCGGTATGCGGTTGACATAATAAATATATCTGTTCCTCACCCTCCCTAGGCTCCTTGTCTGCTGCTGCTCCGCTGTTGCTTTGGTGATTGTTTGCAGTTTCTGTAGTGGTGATGTCATGACCATGACTTGTATCACTGCTGCAGCCCATCACTGAGCCCAGTGTTTGGCTGCAGTGTTTAGGTGTGCTGTACTCCTACAGATTAGGTCAATAATGGCACTAATCAACAATGAGAACAAGGCCTAACCCTGTGTCCACTCTTGGAGCTGTATACTACATACAAGCCAGGTTGTTACATATACAGTGGCTTGAATAGTATATTGATGTTTTGTATATTAGCGGAGGTCTGGAACAAGGCCCGGATACCTGTGCAATAGTCTCCGGGGTGTTTTCACTAAAACTGCTCCAAGTTCAACAGTTCTCTAATCTCCTTGATATACAGGCTGCTGTGCCAGGTGATTGAATTCCTTTTACCAGTCAGGAAATGAGTACATCCAGTGGAGAGGGTAAAATGGAGACTTGGCAAGTGTCTGCACAATGGTGCATAGAGGTTCTGCTGTAATAAGTCATGTGCGTGTTCATGTAAATGTCCCTTGCTACAAGGCCATAAACAGGTTGTAGCTTTCGCCTAAGAGACCTAAATCTACAACATTAAAAGAAAAAACAGATATTGCGCCACACTGCAACTGGAGGAACTTAATACACGGTTTTACTATGTTTGTACTAACCTTTACTGGTTGTGCAACACCCGCACAACCAGACTGATGGCTTAATGTGGATCACTGTAGTGACAAGGGCCAATAATCCCTCCTCCTCAGATACTCCGGGCCTGGTGGTCGGCTCCTTAGTTCCTCTGGAGATGGAGGTGGGCTCCTTCACCGAAGAGGCAGACTCGCTGCACTGGCTTCCGTCCCAGCTCCACACTGTGTATCAGTTGATCATTCAAGGGTGGGTCTTTATGATGTACTGCCAGGTACTGTGGATCTTAGAGCAGCTCACACACCGCACTCCCAAAAAGGGAGAAGGGATTAGCAAATAGAAAAACAAGCGGTGTCAGAGGATTGGAGCGCTAAAGAAACCACGGATTGGTGATTAGATTACCGATAATTTATTGCACGAACAGCAGGGGTCCAGTATGCCACATGGGGACTCCTGGGGACAGGTGTTCAGATGCTGCCAAAAAAAAGTTCCTGAGGGGGAGAGGTGTCTAGCACAGGCCTTCATCCCTATCCTCATTTACAATACCTGTATGCCCGACTCATCCGAGCTTGGACATGTATTAGAGGATCTCAATGTGCACAACTCCCTCCACCATAGCACGGCATTGCCTGGGACTTCGGACTCTGCCGTTTCCTCAGCAGAGAGTTCAGGCTTTATGTACATTGTGCAGTTTTACAAGCATTTGTCAGTGCTAAGATCCTTTATGGTGGCTGACCTTTTATACCTAATCGTAGGGAGGTGGCAGATTCTCAATACAATCCGAAAGGGTTTTGACATTCAGAAAAAAGTCGAACCTTACAATAAAAGGAAGCAAAACAATGAATAACATTGATGCTTCTATATTTGTCTGTGCTTAGACTATTTTTGATGATGTCTTAGTCTGTGCTCTCTATTCTGGCCACCTAGTCATGGAGTGTACGCACCATGTATTCTCAGCACTGGTCTGTGGCTTGTGCGACTTGATCTTCCAGCACATCAAGACTGCCACATGCTGGGAGTTGTAGTTTGACAACTGGAGGCGAGCCACAGGTTACAGATCACTTCAATGGAGTGATGAATTTCCTATTCCTCCTTTTAAGGACACATTTTAACAATTCATTGTGAATAGTAAAGGCATGTTGTGTACTTGCTATTCCTGTCTGGATGTGAGATTAAGGTGTGACTGTCCTGGCCTTCACCTTCCAATGAACCTCCGCTGCCAGAATGTTTCTCATCCACACAGGTGTCATTGAGAAAGCTGAATGACAAATTTTATAGTTGGGTAATGCTACATTCCTACATCCATGTGCTACCACCCAACACAAACAAATTTATTTATTTCTATTTTTGTCCCCCATCGAGTGACATTCTAGTAGTTTACTTTTTTTAAATTTTATTTTCACTGTCTGAACTTTTATTATCCATTGATTAGTTATAAACAGATTAAACTTCGATGCTAAAATGAAGTACAAAGTCTTCTGTGTTCCGTCCCTTTTACACGGATCCCCATAGACTTTGAGGTCCGAATGTGGCGCCCATGCGACCAGGCGGCCACAGAGGTAAACTGCAGTTGGGACTGATAAGATGGTCAATTCATACAAACAACACACAGGAAACCCGGCGGGGTACGGTAACTCTATGTCCCCGTACCTAACAATTGGTGCGGTGAAGGACAAAGCCATTGTACTAGGGCTAGTGACCCAGGGTGTGGGACAACTCACTACAAAGCCCGTGACATAACCGTACGCGAAGGAGTGGAGAGAGAAGGAAAAGGCCCGAAAGGTACGCTGAGGGGAATGACGCACAGGAACCGTCCCAGCTGCAGTGAGAACCTAGACCCGTGAGAACTGTATAGAGCTGCTGTGTAAAACGAAGTACGTTACAAGTGTTGTGAAAAGAACTGTTTGGAACTGTTGTGAATCGTGTTGTTGAGAGTAACAAGTACAAGCCCGGTAAAGCCCAGTACGGTGTGGATTCTGTTGTTTATTTACAGACGGAAGAAAGAGACTGCAACCGCGCAGAGATCGTGTATGCTGCCTGAAGGTATGGGAACTTCACTCTTACACCACACTACACCTTCGGATGCCCTGGGGAAACAGTTCCGCCTGTAGAGGGCTCGCCATCTAGCTGCACCTCCCATCATCCCCAGCGGTCCCGATTGCAGCGGCGGCCTCATATAGCCACATACTACAGGTGGTGTGACGAATAACTTTCATTTAAACTACTCAATTCCCAAAACTTTCCCCCTTTTGCAACAGGGTCACGGAAGCCAGGTCTCGACCCACGTGACTCTCCAGAGACCGTATAGCCCAGTTCCGAGTACCCCATGGCCCTGAGGCACGTCGGTTTTTGGCATCACGAACAGGATTACCGGCCCGATAAAACCGGACCTCGTGTGCCTATAACTGTGTTCGAACTGTGTTTTCTAAGCCTCAGTAATGGCGGCCCAAAAAGACTAATCCCGTGTACTGGCAGAGGGGCGTGCCAAGGCCTCTCATCATGGGCCAGGACAGCAAAGAGCACAAACTGGAGTTTACACTCCTGCCATTGCCCAAAAGTGGGGAGGGCGGGCAAAAGAACGGTATAACCTTGCTTGGGGGAGTGGTGGCTGACGACGATGATGGACGGCGACTCCTCTGCAGGGAGCGAGAAAGAAGCGCTACGAGAAGCGAAAAGGAGACCGCCTTGGCAGACAGAAGAGAAGGCTGGGAGGATCTGTATGGCCCTGTAGGTGGTTGCTGGGTCCCAGGGATAGATTTCTCTTTTCTAAATGAGTACCCCTTGGACCCTGAGGAAGAAGAGCCGGCCCCAACAGAGGAACCAGGCGGGCACAGCCCTGGAGGACTCTAGACCGGAGGGTAGGGGCAGATAACCAAGTCTTATGGAACACTGTGCAGTACCGGGACCGTGGGGAGAGCATTGGATCCCGGTGTGGCGTGTTACCCCTGACGTGGCGGCGGCTTCCCCTTTCCGGTGCCCAGCATCCATCGGGAGACCAGCCCCTGCGCTTTAGTGTGCCCTCTGATGTGGCAAGTCTTCCACTAATTGCTCAGCCTCAGAGTACCAGGGACGATGCAAATTCCGGAATTCTGGGTAGCCCCTGACGTGGCCATGATGGAGCGATTGATGACTTGACCCGGGAAAATTAATCTGCTCCAGAGTGTTCGCAGAAACCGTCGGAAACGGACTCTGTTGGATACAAATCCCCTTTCCGGACCCCCTGAGTAAGTGGCAGAGGAAAAAGTAAGTCCCGGACAGGCTGCAAAGACGGGTGTGAGTACTGCATTTTCCCTTGTTGTCCCCATCTCTTCCCTGTATGAATGTGTTTGATTCCCCTTCTACATATTAAAGAATTTTGAGATTATGGACGATGCATAATCCGGACTAGATGTAAATAGTTTGTGTACTCCCGTGTACACCCTATGGGTTTTATGACTACTTTTATAGTGTAACTTATAATGTAAGTAAATTGGAACTGTTGTATAGATGTTTGCACTAAGGAACCTTAAGTACTTTGTGACCGCACGGCTTAAAAACCCATGGGGCGGCCGAAGAACGGTCATTGTTAGCCCCTGTTGCCGCGCCCAGGGCATGTAATGGTTTTTTCTTGTGGTGGGTTCCCGAAAACAGCAAGTAGAGAAGACGACGAAAGAGTCATTGTACAAATTTTTAACTGTTATGCACTTTTTTCTATGATCCCCCTACCCCATAGTCTTAATAAGAAGTTGATTTTTGTTACATAAGTTTAAGTCACGTACGTCCCGGAAGGGAAGCAAAAATATTCTTGCGTTATTGTTAATGCGTTAATGTTGGACTAATGTTCATCACCGTACCGATGCTTCACATGCGGATGTGCTAATCTTCTCTCTGGGAGAGTGTGGCGCACCTGCGACCAGGTGGTCACAGAGGTGAATTGCAGTTGGGACTGGTAAGACGGTCAATTCACACAAACGCCCACACAAGTCGTTCACTTCATGTCAGGCGAGGAGTGGGTGGAACGTAGAAAAGAACCCAGGAAAGGGGTGGAGGAACTGGAGTAAAACCCAGAAACACTAAGTTGGGAAAGTTCTTTTCTTTCAGTCAGTGAAGTTGAGGAGTTGGAGGGAAAAAGAACACCTAATCAGAGTTACCCTTCAGCTAGCAGCGACTGAGACCAAGCTGAGAATAGAGGGGCCCGACGGACCTGCGCTACTAAAGGCTGACCGGGAACCCAGGCTGACACCAGGGAAGGACAGAAGGAGTCAGGTGTACCCAACTAACCTGGGACACTGGTGGCTGGGCCAGAACCAGAGTGCCGGCTCTGTAGATGTGGCCGGGAAAGCTTCAAGAGCCGAACCAAAGGAAACCCGGCGGGGTGCGGGATCTCTATGTCCCCGAACCTAACAATCGGTGCGGTGAAGGACAAAGCCATCGTACTAGGACTAGTGACCTAGGGTGTGGGACAACTCACTACAAAGCCGTGACGGTCGGACCATAACCGTATGCAAATGAGTGGAGAGAGAACGAAAGGTACACTGAGGGGAATGACTGAGAAGAACCATCCCAGCTGCTGTGAGAACCTAGACCTGTGAGAACTGTAAGAGCTGCTGTGTAAAACAAAGTATGTTACAAGTGTTGTGAAAAGAACTGTTTGGAACAGTTGTGAATCGTGTTGAGAGTAACATGTAAAAACCGTAAAGCCCAGTATGGTGTGGATTCAATTGTTTATTTACAGACGGAAGAAAGAGACTGCAACCGCACAGAGATTGTTATGTTGCCTGAAAGTACGGGAACTTCACTCTTACACCACATTACACCTTCTGATGCCATGGGGAATCAGCCCTACCCGTAGAGGGCTCGCCATCTAGCTGCACCTGCCATCATCCCCAGTGGTCCCGATTGCAGCTGTGGCCTCATATAGCCTCGCACTACGGGTGGCGTCACAAATCACTTTCATTTAAACCACTCCATTCCCAAAAACTTTCCCCCTTTTTCAACTGAACCCAGGTTCACGGAAGCCGTATCTCAACCCCCGTGACTTCCCAGAGACAAGTGTAGCCCGATTCCGAGTACCCCATGGCCCTGGGGTATGTCACGAGCCTAATCCACGAAACAGATGAGAATATGACGTGTTCGGAGTCTCCTGGACCAGAGACCCATCTGTTTTTAAAAAGAATGAATGAAACCCTATGGTCAATGTGCTGTCTGAGAGAAAAACGTACCAGATCCAGTGATGGCGTATTGTCAGAGGATATTTCACTTAGTAAATCCGTAGCAGATTACAGTACAATGCAAAAGGATGAGGTCCAAACTCCATCAGCACATTGCAGACAAAATGAGTACGCTCATTACATTGCTGAAAAGCCTTAAAAATCCTTGGGGTGAAATCATCATGGACTTTTCAGTGCATTCAGCACAGATTTATGTCAGAAATAATTTGCTTGATTGGACTTGTCCTTTGCTACTATAAGGGTGAATGGTAAATCTAAATGATGTATTCACTATATCAATCTAAGGCCCCTTTCACATCAGCGTTTTTTTTAAATCGCGGCAGATGCGGTGAAAATCCGCATCTGCCGCGATTACCGCATAACCGCGACACTTGCGGCACAGTTGCGGCAAGCCCCATGCAATGTCTATGGGGCTTGCGGTAAGTGTGCGGCAGGTGCGGTTTCGGCAGGTGCGGCCGCGAAAAAAAACGCGGTCAGCCACGTTTTTTTTTTGCGTCCGCACCTGCCGCAAGTGCCGATACCGCACTTGCTGCAAGCCCGCATAGACATTCTATGGGGCTTGCCGCAAGTGTTGCGGTTATGCGGTAATCGCGGCAGATGCGTTTTTTTCACCGCATCTGCCGCGATTTTAAAAAATCGCTGATGTGAAAGGGGCCTTACGTCAGTTACTGGCATAAATCATAGTGGAAATCTACGCCAGGGAGCTGGGGTTTATTTTATTTTTGCACAGCCCAGTAAAGTTTTTGCTGCTTAACACATTTGGCAATTTTTAACTAGCAAGCTAGTGATTAAGAGGGGTGCGTGAAACTCAGAAGTTATGTAAATGTGCCCCACAGACTTCACACCTATCTCCTTAATGGGGGTTCTCTGTACCAACCATCATCTGGCCACCAGTGAGCGGACAGGTGACGCTGTATGTGCCGTCTCCCCATTCTTTGCTACGGGAGAACTGATTACAGTTAAGGAAACACGTTCTTCCATATTCGAGACTCCCGTTCTGGTGATAGGTGGGACATACACATCTTTTGTAAGATAACCCCCCCTCCCCTTAAAGTATTTTTTTTCTTTTTAAAGGAATTCAGTATAGAAAACACGTAACAACTGTGGTACGTGTCACTCTGTTCCATGTAATAAGGTGCTTGCCTTTCAGGTAGCACAATACCTGTTGCATCATGTATATGGTGGTACAAAAGTGTACTTGTTCTTTAATATTGCCATCTGGTGCTATAGGATGGCTGTTGGACTGTGGGCTTTGCCTGTAGGGGTGATTGTACTCCAGAGCATTGCAGCGTCATTATTTTCCAGAGCGGACCTCTGCAATGTAGTGTGCAGTGTGATTGGACAGCTTAGAAAATCCTTGCATTTCTCTGACCTGGAAAGAGTCCTCTGTAAGGAAGGGCATATGGAATGTTTAATGTACCTGCTGCTTATCCTCACACATACAGCTGTAGTATAGATCAGGGAGGTCTGGATTGCCATTACAATGGCTCAATAATGTACCTCTATATATTTCCTTTTTATTTTTTTTCTCCTGTTCCTATAGAATTTGTATTGCTTTTATAAATACTATAATTCAGCATCACAACCCTGTAACAGGGTAGGATGAGTACAGTTCCTCCGTCTGATACTAAAGCCTGTAGCTCTGTAATGTGGGCCTGTAGGGTGGACTCAAGAGGGGACACAGGCAGACAAGGGCTCCTGTCTTAAGAACCAGGGCTCTGGAGTCAGAGTCGTGGAGTCGGTTGTCTGTGTCCATTTTGGTGAAGTTGGATTCAGGGAAAATAAGGAGTCTGATGTTTGGCTTACCGACTCCACAACCCTGGAAAAATAATATATGATCCTTTTGCAGTCCAATATCTCTTCATATTGCAGTATTTCACCTGTTTTTGAGCTGGAAGTGGCCCCTTATGTCTTCGGCCCATGTGAGGCTGCCTGGGTTACATCACTAGTATATACGCCCCACCAGTGTATAGGGGGCCCATATACATTTTATAAAGGCTTTGCAGCAGCCATACAGTTTTCAGTTAAGCTCTATATATGGAGCTATACTACCTGGATGTTCTGTACATATTGGATGCCATAAAGCATGGGTGTGCTATTTTGACCCAAAGAAAATGGAACCATAATAGTACAGATTGGTGACAACTGAAAGCTGTGACATGCGTCTATTCCATACGACTCCCTATACATGTGCACACTTGGCTATGTGTGCAAATTTTGGTAGCTGTTTGTCCTATGTATTAAAAGGGGTTGTCCACGGTTAAGACCCCGTTACACAGTATGATGTCCCAGCGATCCAACCAATGATCGGGTCGCTGGGACATCGTTATTTGATCATGGTGAGCTGTCAAACAGGCAGATTCACCAGTGATCAGGACCAGGGGCGCTGGGAGGTCGTTCATCGTTGGTCTTCCGCTGTCACACACGCCGATGCTGGCCGGCCAGCGGGAGACCAACGATAAAAAAATGGTCCATGTCATTTACCAACGATGAACAAACTTGTCTTTGGTACATGTCACACAACGATGTTGTTTCGACGTCACTGCAACATCACCAAACCGGTGGCATTGCAACGATATTGTTAAAGTGATCCTGAACCCACAAACCGACCCCCCCCGCATCTTTAGACCTGTCCCTGCACCCCCTCTTATCATTTCTAGCCATCCCTTTTGCAGAGAAAATTGATTTTGTAAAGTAGAGTTACCTCGTCCTGTGTGAGTTCTCTGTTTCTGAGGAAGCCGCAGTAGGCGGGCCTGTCTGCTGCTCCCTTGTAATTATGCACGCCCCTCTCTGCTTGCTAAGAGCCTGGCTGCATCATGAAAGGGGTGGGGCTAAATCACGTACATTCTCTACTCCTATATACCCATTATGACTGGTCCACAGACAAGATTGTCTTCGTCTATTGTGCGTCTGTTGACCAACTCGTGACCGTTACTTCTGATAAAATTAGCAAATTTATAGATTATTTGCTCCAATTCATTTAGTTATTTGACATGCAGAAAGTTCAGGAGATATTCAGATGTAACAGATTTGGTTCAAAACTTGTGCTTTCATCTGGAGGCAGCTTCTGTAACTAGCCCATTCATATAAAAGGAATAGATATTCAGTGTCTGGATAGGATCTATAGTTGTTCATCATGAGCCTCCTGATGCAGGAGCATAATATATGTTTATCTGTCATACGGGGGTGGTGACAGATCTGATAAAGATTGTAATGGCTGCTTTATGGTTGTCACCAAGTCCAGGAATGTAGTGAACTACCAGAGTTAGATGAGCCGTTAGCAGTGTTGTGAGATGATGCCGAGTGATAACGTAATGAGTTAGTCATAGAGCACTGTAAAGAGAAGTATGTGTATGTATGCAAGACATTTCCTTTTATGTCTGTCCTCTGTGGTGAGCAATACATTAATTTCCTGGCCTTTCTATGACCAATGCCATAGACATATCTGCCTAGTGTGAGCTAGCTGAACAACCCTCACCTTGGGGGTGCAGAATTCCTCAATACCTTAGTATGACTCTGTCATAAGGTGTCTTAAGGTTTTCTTACATGGTTTTGCCACACCACTTGTTAAATAGGTTACTAAATACTTTACAGTAATTGGTGCATAAAAAGTTAAGCGCACTCACCAGGTCTTCAAATGCAGTGTCAGAGCTTTCTTCTAATTAAAACAGGGTCACAAGTAATTGGAATTAAGCTCCGACACTGCATTTGAAGACCTGGTGAGTGCCGCTAACTTATTATGCACCGTTTTGACCCTTTATTACTTGGAGCAGAGCAACCAGCTTCAATCCCGTTGATTGCTGAGGTCATTTGACAGCAAGCCTGACACAAGTGGTTGGTGCCCGGATTACTTCTACCACTAAATGTACTTTACAGTAATTGTATAGCTGTGATATAAGCTATTGGGAGTAACATGAGGGAATTTACACCTCCCCCACTCACCAATTTTCTCTGACTATCCTGTTAGTTGATGACACCATTTTGGATTGACGTATAATGATCTGTAGGAAGATAAGCCATGGTGAAAGATCCTATTATCTAAACTTCTAGACTCTCCCTTTAAAGGTGTTATCCACTCCTAGAACACTAGTACAACCCCTTCCGAATCGAATTGTCCATCCTCCGCTGGCTTCTTCCTCACCATGCCTTCAGACATGGGAGCTATCAACAGGAAGTAAGCGCTGCACTTCCTATTGATATAAACTATGTCAGAAGTCGGGGAGAAGGAAGCCAGCGGTGATTGGATGTTGGGCTCACGTGACGCTACAATGTCATGTGAGCCCTGAGCTGCGGTTGCCAATACCGTTGAAATGGCAGCAGTAAGCAAGGGGAGCACAGGGTTCACTATTTTGACGAGAGAGAACAATTAAATTCAGAACGGATTGTCCTAGTTGTAGATAAAAATAATAGTCTGAGAGCTGAATTATCTGAACAGGTCCTGTCACTTTCCATAAATATGTAATTATTTCACCCAATATAAATGCCTCTGCTCTCCCAATTCTGGTGTGGGGTTTTTTTTTTGTTCCTTTACCTCTCTGTTCCTGAAATATGGCTCTCTCTTCTCTGTATGCAAGTCTTGTCTTTTTATCACAATGTTGGTCCTCTAAATGCTCCAATAGAGAAGTGTGCTGCCCATAGTTGATCACATCCAGCTGCCAGCACAGGAAAGCCAATCTGCGCGGGGTGATTGGTATTGCACCCCTGCCTATATACGATTCATAGGGATTCCGATAATTGACGGCATTGGTTCATTAATTGGTATGATGAAAACTATCTTTTGGTTTTCTTTGGACAATTGGCTTGCTGCTGCTGGAAGACAATGAATTGAAGACGTGCCACCACTTGTCATGCAGTGCACACCGTCCACTTTACCAGCTTCGTGCTACATCATGTTGCGTTCTTTAGTATAGCTGGTAGAACTTGTAGAATTTTGTATCCTAAGGCATTCTCTTCTGAAATATGTAGAAAGCCGTGCTCAGAGCAGTAGAGGAAATAATAGATAATAATGCTGGCCTAATTTTAACTGGGACAAAAAATTTCAGTTTACATGCACAATGCAGGTCACCTCTTGCCAGCCTAACCTCTGATGGAAGGAACATGTTTTTGAACATCTTATTTCATCTGGTAGATATGTCGTATTTTATTTCTACCTAATAAAATTTTAAAAAGATTATTTTTAATAATGTTTTCATAAAAAAATTGTTCTTTAGTGGAAAGCAGGGGGGATTGTGCAACCACCTGAACATCATTTAAAGTGGAAACTCCCTCAGCTTCCCAATAGACAGCACAGCTAAGGCTACATTCACACAGCATTTTTGATGCGTTTTGTGAGGATCTGTTTTTGCAGTGAAGCCAATCAATTTCAGAGATTCCCAGCCAAATCAATGAGTTTTCAAAATTTCTCATTCAGACACAACCACAACGCAGTGGTGTGTTTTGTGGCTCAAAAACAGATCCTCACAAAGAATGAGCATGTCAGTTTGTGTGGCATTTTTCTGATCCACTTCCATTGAATCATTGTCTATGGGATAAAAAAATGCAACAGTCTGAAAGGCATCAAAAATGGATCATGTTGTTTTAAAATCTGATCCAGTTTTACAGCTGAAAAACGGATCCTCAAAAACGCATCAAGAACTCTGTGTGAATGTAGCCTAATGGTGGGTTTACACGCCGCGATATCGGCGTCCAACTCCGACCCAACTCCGACAAAAAGTCACGTGGGTCGCGAGTTGGAGCCGATATCGGGCGCGCGTTGTACTGTTTTAGCGTACAACGCGATCCTGGAACGATGCCAAAAGGATATCGGAGTTGAATAGCAGAGCTATTCAACTTCCCGATATCGCAAGGCCGTTGTAGCAGGATCGCTGCGTGTGACAGCCCAACTCCGATGCGTACTCGCACCTCACCCATTAACTCCCATGTTAAATGGTCGTTACTGGGTTGGTGGGCGTACACATCGGAGGGACGTTGTTTCCCGATATCGCAGCGTGTAAACCGGCGATGCGATATCGGGAAAAGCTCTCAAAAAATGCGCGCTCCCGCTGCGTTGCCTCCGATATCGCGGCGATATCGGAACGTGTAACCCCACCATAAGTTTACATGTCCAGTAATAATCCGTTAGAATTGAATTGTTAACTGATACTGATACTAATTAAGTGATTGATACTTATCTTGCATTTGAAACTGATCAAGTAAGCAAAAAACGGATCATATACAAATGAAAGAAATACAGATGGCTGATTAACGGATCTGTTTTCCATAGACATCAATGCTAAGAAAAACACTGATCCGACTGAAATAAGTTGATTAAAAACAAATTACAACTTTTTTTTTTTTTTTTTGTCAATGGATTGCTACTGGATCCATTCTAATGGATGATTACTGGAGAAGTGAACTTAACTTAAGTTAGCATTTACAGTCATGGCCAAATGTGTTTGCACAATTAAAATTGTTCTAAAAAAATAAATATATCTTCCAGAAAATTATTGCCTTTACACTTGTTTTGATATACGCATATTTATTTCCTTTGTGTTTATTAGAACAACACACACATATAAAAGCAAAAACAGAAATAAACGCAAATCGGACATAACTTCACACACAACCACTAAAGTGGGCCGGACAAAATTGTTGACCCCTTTCCAAAATTGTGGGCAAACAACTTTGTGTCAAGCATGTGATGCTCATTCAAACTCACCTTTGGCAAGTAACAATTATGGGCAATATGAAAATCACACCTAAAACCAGATAAAAGTGGAGAAGTTGACTCAATCTTTGCATTGTGTATCTGTGTGTGCCACACTAAGCATGGAGAATAGAAAGTGGAGAGGAGAACTATCTGAGGACTTGAGAACCAACATTTATGAAAAACATTAACAATTTCAAGGTTTGAATTCCTTCTCTGGAGATCTTATTTTATCTATGGTGCACAACATAATCTAGAAGTTTATAACCCGTTGCACTGTAGCTAATCTCCCTGGATGTGGAAGATAAAGAAAAATTGATGAAATGTTGCAATGCACAATAGTGGATATGGTGGTTAAGCAGCCCCGATCAAGTTCAAAAGAAATTCAAGCTCATGAAATAAAACTCTTAAGACAGGAAACCCAAGAGGACCCCACTGTCAATAAAGAGACAAAAAAAACTAGACTGCACTTTGCCAAAATGTACGTCAGTAAGCCAACATTCTTCTGGGGAAGTGTCTAAGGCTGGGTTCACATTGGCGTTCCCCTCCGCAGCGTTCTGCGGAGGGGAATCGCCATGTGTGTGCAGCGGCCGCCAGCTCCTATCTTTATAATGGGAGCGCACGGTGCTGCGCTTGACCGTGCGCACCCATTCACTCCCATATGTGATCTGTGCGCAAGCGGATGCCTGCGCACAAATCAAACAGTCTCGTCCGCACCAGGGACGTGACATGTTGCATTCCTGGTGCGGACGAGAGTGTGTGATCTGTGCGCAGGCATCCGCCTGCGCACAGATCACATATGGGAGTGAATGGGTGCGCACGGTCAAGCGCAGCACCATGCTCTCCCATTATAAAGCTAGGAGCTGGCAGCCGCTGCGGTCACATTGCGGATCCCCTCCGCAGAACGCTGCGGAGGGGTCCGCAAATGTGAACCCAGCCTAAGATAGAGCTTTTTGATAAAGGTGCAAATAGAGGAAGGGAAGAAAAGGGAAAAAGTCAGCTGACCCAGTCCTAAACTCCTTCATTGGTAAATGGACTTCTATTGAGAGCTGTCCTGGTCAGTAGCTGCAGTAACGAATGTCAAATTGTTGAATTAAAATAAAGAGGATATCCAAACAAAAAGGATGCAGTTCCCAAACCATCCATTTGATCTGCAGCTATCTTTTGTGGTTATCCTCTTTATTTTAATTAACCAATAAATGTGAAGTCTCATATGACATCTCTGGAGCAACAGTTTGTTGTTTTTGGTAAAGCACATCATTCTACTATTTACTGCTGAAAATGGAATGAGGCCTACTAAGAAAAGAACACAGTACCTACAGTCAAATATGGTGGAGTTGTTTTGCCGCCTCTGGCACTGGTTGCCTTGACTGTGTGCAAGGCATCATTAAATCTGAAGATTACCAAAGGATTTTGGGTCACAATGTAGAGCACAGGGTCAGAAAGCTGGGTTTGAGTCATAGGTCCTGCATCTTCCAGCAGGTCAATGATCCCAAGCACACTTCAGGAAGCCTACAGAAATGGATAGAAACACCGTCCCCTGTATACAGCAGGAGGCCGTGCAGAGCCCCCTGTATACAGCAGGGGGCCTATTTACTTTGTGGCGTTTATGTGCAAAACAATTTGTTAAATCATTCTATTTTGTTATAGCTAAGAACAGTTAGTTACTTTTACTATCCCAGGCACCACATTTTACTCAGGGAATGTCCTAAACTATGTTTTGATGAAGAATTTTAAACCCGCACTTTAGTCATTTGCCAAAAAAAGGCCTATTCACTGTTTGTATGTGTGAGGTTATAGATACTCTTTTGACAGCCTGCATATTTATCAGGTGACCTATAACTTACCAGATATGGAAGAGAACAAAACAGTGATGGTCAATAGGATGGATCAACCCAAATCTACAAGTAGAACTTGGGAGACACAAATAACGCACAACTACAGCCTGACTCGGAATGTTCTGTTGTGGTCTATTCTATCGTGACACAACAGTTTTGTTCTCTTCCATATATGGTAAATGATAGGTAAATTGATAAATATGCAGGCTAACTATCAAAAGAGTATCTATAACCTCACACATACAAACATTGGCGACTGATTGTAAAGCGCTGGGTTAAAATTTCCCGTCAAAACAAAGTTTATGACGTTCCCAGAGTCAAGTGATGTCACAATATACTAGCCGTATTTTCTGTCTATTCTATTTACTTTGTGACTTTTATGTACAAAATAATTATTTTGTTTGTTATAACTAAGAAAAGTTACCTTGCCCGGGTAACACCGGCTCTACAGCTAATAGATTAATTTAAATATAAATATATTTATATAGATATGTGTGTGTGTGTGTGTGTGTGTGTGTGTGTGTGTGTGTGTGTATTAATAAATATTTATCTAATATATAAAGCTGAATGTGTGTATGTGTGTGTGTATGTCCGGGATTGACATCTACACCGTCGCAACTACAGCCACAAAAGTTTGCACAGTCACACGTCTGGATCTCGAGAGCGTCATAGGCTATGTTGTGAGGCGAAATTTTAACCCCGCGCATTGCAATTCACCAAACAATTTTGGCCCTATCTACATAATGGAGAGAAAGTGACAGTTACCAGTTGACAGTTGTGAATGAGAGGGGCTTAATGACAGCACCAAAGACTAACAGCATATACCAGCATATAGTCACTAAGGTGGGGCCCTGACATGGAAAATTCATCACGCATGGGGACATGTATACACACCACATGCACACAAAGAGTAACAGCTAAGGTGGAGCCCCAACATTGGATACTTACCACCCACCTGAACACAAACACACACAACACAGACACACAACACACAGACCCCCCCCACAGGGACACACACACCACAGGGACATACACACATACACACCCCACAGAGAGACACACAACACCCCACAGGAACACACAGACGCCATAGGGATGGACACACACCACAGAGACACCCCTCCCTTCAAAAGGACACACACCACAGGGACCCCCCCACAGGGACACACACACACCACTGGGACACACACACCCCAGGGACACACACACACCACACAGACAGACACAGATGTGCACAAATCACCTCACACAATTCGCCTCATACGTCTGGTATCTTTTTAATTTCCAAAAATAAACATCTGATTAAAGACAGCCAATGTGTAACACATGTGCCATATAGGGAATTAAGGCTGCTTTCACACTACGATTTTTGTATTTCCGATGCTGTCCGAAAAAAATCGGACAGCATCGGACCGATTTTCGGACCCCATGCATCCCTATGGGATCGGGTCAGATCGGATGTGCACTAAATGCCATCCGATTTGGTCCGATCCGAATCTGCCCGATTTTGGCCGATTTTTTTCAGGAGAAAAAAATCGTTGCCTGCAACGATTTTTTCATCCGATTACAGAATCTGACAGACTCGGATCGGACCAAATTGGATGGCATTTAGTGCACATCCGATCTGACCCGATCCCTAACATGGGGCCCTATGGAGAAGGGTCCGTGAAAACATCTCATGTCTCCTCGGACCCTATTTTACTGTACTGAGCAATGCTCAGTACAGTAAAACTGCTCAACTAGGAGCGCAGGGGTTAAAAAAAAAAAAAAAAAGTTCATGCTCACCTGCCCCCGAGCCCCCGCTGTCTCCAGCCGTCTTCCTTAAGGCTCCCGGTGGATCCCGCAGGCTGCCGGTATCTGCAGAGCTCTTCTACTGCAGTACACAGGACCTGCGGTGATGTCACAGTCACGTGACCGCGGGTTCACCATGGTAACCCGCGGTCACATGACTGTGACATCACCGCAGGTCCTGTGTACTGCAGTAGAAGAGCTCTGCAGATACCGGCAGCCTGCGGGATCCACCGGGAGCCTTAAGGAAGACGGCTGGAGACAGCGGGGGCTCGGGGGCAGGTGAGCATGAACTTTTTTTTTTTCCTTTTTTTCTGCCTTCGGCTACGATTTTATGCCGGAATCGGGTGCCTATATGGCACCCGATTCCAGGCATCAGAAGGGAGCCGATGCTGTCCGATTTATATCGGACAGCATCGGCTCCCTAAAAATCGTAGTCTGAACGCACCCTAAGGCAGATGTCCGTCACATGAGCTGTCTATTATGTGTATGTGTGAGGCAATATATACTGCCCGGCCGGGGGGAGGGTTTACTGTTGGCTGGAAATTTATTAGGCTGCCTATAGCAACCAATCACAGCCCCACAGCCCAGCTTCTTTTTTCCTACAGGTCATTAATATGACATATTCAAATTATATATAATCATATATATATATATATATATATATATATATATATATATATATATATATATATATATAAATATATTATAATGTGTGTGTGTGTGTATATAATATATATATATATATATATATATATATATATATATATATTATAAAATTTATACTACCGTTCAAAAGTTTGGCGTCATTTAGAAATGTCTTAATTTTTTAAAGAAAAGCACTTTTTTTTTTTTCAATGAAGCTAACATTAAGTGAATCAGACATACACTCTATACATTGTTAATTTGACTATTCTAGCTGCAAGCATCTGGTTTTTAATGCAATATCTACAGTACATAGGTGTATAGAGGCCCATTTCCAACAACCACCACCCCAGTGTTTTAATGGTACATTGTGTTTGCTAACTGTGTAAGAGACAGCTGAAAACAGTTTGGCTTATTAGAGAAGCTATTAAATTGACCTTCCTTTGAGGCCTGTTTCATACATCCGTGACACCACAGATGTGTGAAACAAGGCCGTTTGTGGGCAGGGCAAGTAGCCATGTGTCACAGAAGTGTGACACAATGTGTCCTGTCCGTTTGCTATTCGTGGATAGCACACGGACAGCCTGTTCTCGCATACTTACCTCCCTCCTGCGCCGCTGCTCCTCTCACTTCTGGTCCGCTGTCAGGCTCAGTGAAGTGAATATTCATGAGCTTAATGAGCAGCATCGGAAGAGAGGAACTGTCAGCGCTGGAGCAAGGTGAGTATGAAATTCGTTATTTTTAAGTTTATTACTTTTGTCCGGGGTCCGTGCACACGGATGTCGCACAGATGACATCTGTGTGCAGGGACGTTTTCACCCAAAAGCGATCCGTTCTTCCGCAAAAACATGGACATGTCGCCGTGTGGAGCACACGGACACGCATCTGCTCCACACGACAACATGGTCCGTGCGAAGTACGGACATGTGAAGGGGGCCATAGGGGATCATGTGTCCCTGTACGTCCGTGCCTCCGGCATGTGTCTGCACGGACCGCACACTTGCCGGAGGCACGGACATGTGAATGAAGCCTGAGATGGAGGTTTCGAATGTGGAGCATTGCTTTTGCTTGTTCTATGAAACTCTCAAAATGGCCAGAAAAAGAGAACTGTCATGTGAAACTCCACAGTCTATTCTTGTTCTTAGAAATGAAGGCTATTCCATGCGAGAAGTTGCCAAGAAACTGAAATTTCCTACAACGCTGTGTACTACTCCCTTCAGAGGAGAGAACAAACAGGCTCTAACCAGAGTAGAAAGAGAAGTGGGAGGCCCCACTGCACAACTGAGCAACAAGACAAGTACATTAGAGTCTCTAGTTTGAGAAATCGATGCCTCACAGCCCCTCATCTGACAGCTTCATTAAATAGTACCCGCCAAAGGTCTGCAATGCTGTAATTGTTGCAAAGGGAGCATTCTTTGACGAAAGCAAACTTTTAAGGAGAAAATTATTATTTCAACTAAAAATAATTTTTTCTAACCTTGTCAATGTCTGGACTATATTTTCTATTCATTTTGCAACTCATTTGATAAAAGTATAAGTCTACATGGAAAATACAAAATTGTCTGGGTGACCCCAAAGATTTGAACGGTTGTGTGTGTGTGTGTGTGTGCAGCGCTTTTTCAACACCGGTCAAGTGTCCATGTAAACAATCCAAAAAAAGGAAAAAGCAGCACCAAAAAGATATCAAGCGAACCTTTATTGCCAATGGCGTGGCGACGTTTCGGACCGGAGGTCCTTTCTCAAGCCATATATACCGGTATATGTGTGTGTGTGTGTATATATATATATATATATACATATACATATATATACACTAGCTGGGTGCCCGATGCACATGCATCGGGATTCTAGCAGAGCGAGTCTCTGACTCGCAATGGCCGCTTCGCGGCCAATGCTTCGCGCTGCTAAGGCGACTCGCCATGCCCGCTGTGCGGGCATAGCGAGTCGCCTTAGAACTGCTCGCAATGGCCGCTGCGCGGCCAATGCTTCGGGCGTATCCACATGACCACGCTGACTCGCAGTGCGAGTGGACTCAGAAGGGGCAAAAAACCCATTCGCAATTAAATAATAGATATATATGTATGTATGTATATGTAGTGTATATGTAGTAATATATACGCGTGTACAGTGATAAGAGTCTGCATATATGAAGATAGTCCTACGTGCTTCCTAGTGTAGTGCCGTACTGGTTTTATCCCTCCTGGATATCTATGTCTCCGGCACATGCTAGTGCAGCTCCATTAATCCAGTGTTTCAGCTTATAAGATTTATTGCCCACATGCATTTCTTAAAATGAGATTGAAATCCAAACAAGGTTCAAGCTGTGTATCTAGGTCACCAATGTGTTTTTTTCTTTTTCTCCTAGTTTTGGCATAAAGCATGCTTCCACTGCGAGATCTGCAAGATGACCCTGAATATGAAGAACTACAAGGGATACGATAAGAAGCCATACTGTAGCGCGTGAGTGACAAATGACCAAATGTGCAGTCAGTTTTCAGCAGCTCACACGTCACTGCACAGCACTGCAGCACTGCACGCTCAATACCATGTGATTGGGAGCACAAGCTGTTTCTTGTAAAGGGACAGTGCCACCCACCACAATTTTACACATAGATCCTTTTTTCATTTATAAAGAAATATGGCCGTAGGGCAGTTCTTGTTATTTCGTAATGGACATCCATTAAATCATTTAAGGATTATTGAGCTTTTGTGGGATAAAAAAATTAAAATCGCCTGACTCTGGTGGATCTTCTTCCTAAACTGGGAGAACCACTACCCTATATTATCAGATTAATGACTGCTGAAGGGCATCTTGTTTTGCCTTTAGAATTGTGGTAAACCTGTTCTACATCTGATGACTTGTAATTGTGGCCATATGCAGGTTATGTGTGCACAGTTTATTGACGAGTATTTCCAGTTTGATTCTCTCAAAATAGTTCAAAAAGGGGAAAATATGCCTCAAAATTGAGATTTGTTGGATGGGTTGGGAGGATTGAGTGTTGTTGAAAACAGCCTGCGAATGGAGATTTAGAGGGGTTCTCCGTGTTTTTGTCCGTGTTTTATCCAGTCAGTACAAATGTATGTAAAACAGTAATAAATACGTTACTAATCTGTACTGATTAAAAGTTTAGCAAAGTTTGTTCCCTGGATGGCAAAGCCTCTCCCTATAAGCTTGCTGCCGCAGTCCAGAAAATGGTCACCGATGGCTTATCGTGACTTGACCTGTCCATCGGATGGCGTGTCGTGACTTGACCTGTCCCATCTGATGGTGTGAGGTGACTTGATAAGTCCATTAGTAACAGTCAATGAAACGCTGCAAATGCACTATTCTCCTGAGCTTACTCCAAGTGTAGATGGAAATAATTGGTCAATTTAGTAGAAAGATTTTTTTTTTAATTAGTTCAGGTTATGAACATACAGGAACCTATGATATTCAGAGTATTGAAGTTGCTTATGGATGTATTGTGTTACATGACCCTCCATCTAAATCATTTTCTTAGGATAGTTGGAATATACAGATAGCCTCATAATACATCCCATACAGATCCTTTTAAGCAGATCATTTACTAGATTTCACAATACAATTTGCATACATTAGTAAAATAGATCTTAGACCTGACATGCAAGCTGAATATACTTTGAAAATGCATATTAGAATTGATGTATAATCCTTTATGAACATTTAACTCAATCTCACCCACCTTGCCTGATTAACAGCTCCTCAGTGTCCCTCATCCCTGCTGCTGAGATGTCACACTACTCATACAAGCCGCAGCTGTCAGGCAGGGTGGACAGAGCCTAAATATACTTGGATTTGTAAACTATTTAATTCTATAGCTGTATTTATAAAATGCTCAACTTGATAACCAGAATTGTAACAATATAAATGCACCAGTTCCATTAGGTCTCCTAGATCCATTTAATAATGCATGCAGTTTCTATTGTGAAGACTGATCTGCTTTAAATGTTGACTGGTAGACATGATGCTTGTCACCCAGCTTTCCCAGAAAGCAGTCAATGGAGATTTTTTTTATCTTGGGGTGAAGTGGGAAGGTGTATACATTAAAGTGAATAACCTAATAAACATTTAGGGACTCTATCTTTATTAGAATAAAAAATCCTCACTCCAACATAATCCAGGTCTTCTGTTTTCAGCTCTGCTACATCTTTGCCATCAGGCAAAGACGTCTGCTGACAGATGAGCAGGCACAGAATGACACAGGAACACAGCCGTGAGAGAAGCGCTCACTTTACGGCTTGGCTCCAGGTGCCAACTGCCGTGTGAGAAGTTATATGAGTTAATATTCATCCTGTGAACTGGGATAACCCCAGCATCACCCGGCACTCGGCTGCCACATTACCACTTTCAGAGCATGCACAGCTCGCATGACAAAAGGCGACAATGTAGGTGAAACTATGCGTAGGACCGGAAATGACGCAACCGTGCATCATTCCTGGAAGAGAAACCGGAAAGGTGGGCATGGCGAAAAAAATTTACATTATCACACCCAATTGAGGTGTGAAAAGAAAGGAGTGACGAGACACCAGGGAGCAAAAGTGTACTATCCTCATGACAAGGATGCACCCCCCAGGACGGGGAAAACTATGAGTTATTAACATATTTATTAAACTTTTATAATACCCATTTATGTCAGACAGGGATGGTTAGGCATGTAGTAGCAAGCTGCAGGGGCAGATAGTGTTTAGACTAAGCTCAAAACTATCTGACAGGTTCCCTTTTAAGCAGTGCAGCTCCATGGCCATGTTGTCTGTGTAACTGTTATTTCTGTCTGCTTGGGTTTCATCCAGCCACACAAGAAGCGCCATGTTTACCCATGCAGTTAATGACCATGAGCAGAGAAAGCTTCCCTGAACGCCAATTAAAAGGGCGGCATAAATTGTAGAGCACTTGTAAAAACATTGAATCAAGTGTTTGGCATATGTATATAGAAGAGGCCTATGAGGCGGCCAACGCTCAGTGTTCTGTCTCCTGCGTTATTGACGGCTTTTAGGCCTGCGGGATAGATTGGCCCTAGAGCCTGCTCTGCCTCATTGGTATTCAGTAGATTGTACACGGCTGACATTGGATGTGGCTCCACACTGTGGTAATGCCATCCTGTCACATATACTCGCATTTGACCACTTGCCATCCACATTTTCATTGGTCAAGCTGTAATACACTGGTGAGCGAAGAACAGCTGTGTATGAGCAGTTATAGATGGAAAATCTCCCTCTACCCCCAGTCTGACGCTGCAATAGGTAACTTCTCCATCTTGCTTTGCACTATTTTTGGTAAATCACCTCCTAGTGTCAAAGACGTAACAGAATTTCATTTAAAGGGGTTGTCAACATTTTGTGGACATTTACAATTTTTTAGCTAACCATAATTGTTTTAGTTGAGTTTTATTTAAAATGTTACACTTTTTGCCATCTATAGCCTCAGTGTTGTAGTAGCTATTAATGGGCTGTAGAATGGGATAACTGAGTATCAGTCAGTGAGCACATTCTGATTGGCCAGTGAGAGATTTTGTATCTGTTATCTTTTTTTAGCTGCTTTCAGCTGATTTATGACCACAGGTCACAGCTGAGTTGACAATGTACTCAAATGGTCTATAACGCAAAATACAGAAGCAATTTTAATTAACGCATTGCAGAAATGATATTTAGTCCTGAATACATTCACTTACAGGGTATTCTCAGGTGTGAAAGTTGTACTCTATCCATTGGATAAGTGATTTGTTACCTGTTTCTTTTGGTATTATGCTGCTGGAATCCCCATAAACCTGGGCTCTGTAGAACCCCATGTTTGGAGCGGTGGTCAATCATGTCACCCCCCTGAATTCATTTTTAATGGGATCATCAGAGAGAGACTATAACTTCACTATGGCTGGTCTTCGAAACTGTCAAAAGAATGAAAGAACTGTTAATTATCGACCACCGCTCCACTATTCAGAGACTAAGGGTCCCGTCACACTTGGCGACACTCCAGCAATCCCGACAACGATACATCCTGGTAAGGATCACTGGAGCGTCGCCACGTGTTCGCTGGTGAGATGTCAAACAGTCAGATCTACTCAACGATGCAGCAAAGATACAGCGACCCGTATAACGACCTCGGCGGTCGTTGGGACCCTGTCACATAGCAGCTAGTCTGACGATTCAGACATACATTGCTGAGTTCTGAGTCGCCAACGAGGTCGTTGTTAAGGCATCAAACACACCAATGCATGCTGCCCAGCAGGAGCCTGACGATCAAAAAATGTTCCAGGCCATTCCGACACGATCTTCGATCTCACAGCGGGGGCCTGGTCGCTGCTACATGTTAAACATAGCGAGACCGCTGGTGAGGTCACTGTTGCAAAACAAAACCTGTGACATAACAGCAATCTCGCTAGCGATCTGGCTATGTGTGACGAGGGCTTAAGTACTCAGAAATGATTGGGATCCCAGCACTTGGATCCACTAGCAATTAACAAGTTGTCCTCTAACTCAAGGATAACTCTCAGACATAACTACCCCTGTAAGGCAGAAAAGCTCCTCAGAGCCCCAGAGATGGACATCTCCTTTAAATTGTACACAATAAGGCTAGGGCCACATTCGTGTCGGGTATTTTCTCAGGACGGATCCGCCATAGAGCAGTATTAACGCAGCGTTAACGTAGTGTAGATAATGAAGTGAAGTTTTATACATTTTTCCTCTACGTGCTGCCGTTTTTCCCCATCGCTGATCAATCTCTGCCTTCTGGTTTCCAAAATATTTATTGGTACCCCCTGCATCTGTTAGCATAGGTAATGCAAATGATTACTTTTTCCATAAATCTGTTCAAAAACTAAACAGACAAACTGTCTGAGCGGACAGGTGAGCAGAGCCTACAGAGCATGCTCAGTGAAGGCTAAAGACACAAATGTCACAAGTAGACATGTTGTCACCCCTTGCTTGTGTTGGCTGCCACTGATAATGCCACACACACTTTATGAATCTGAAACATGCTTGTGACAAATGAACACATTTACCCACCAACCTACCAATCTGAAAACTATTGGGCGTTCGGTAATAATGCAAATATTGGTCCTTCTTGTGGGAAGACGGCAATATAAAAGACTCCACCACACCCACAATTGTAGTAAGCTAGAGAATGTCTTGTGAAACACTATCTTATGAATTTAGGAGAAGTGTGAAAGATATCATCTGAATGTATGTACACTTCCACATTACAGATTGATGTTGTAATCTGTGATATATAGTCTGCTATATAGACTGTTCTACCTTACAATGAATGGAATAAATGACTGAAATATGTCAGCATGTTGCATTGCATCCTGCAGTGTGAAGCACTGCGAGAATATACTTCTGCAATAAAGAATAGTTGGGACTTTGGTGCACTAAAGCTTTGGCTGCTTCTGTGCCAGCGCTGCCTGTGGATACTATCGTCCGCGGTATATGACTGTACATAATGACTTATTGTCCATGTGGATGGATGACATACTTGATTGTGGCAGCATATCGGAGCCTGCAGAGGTGACATTGAATCTGAATGGCTCTTACATGACCTGTCATCAGTATACACGCAGCAAATTCACAGGCACAACCCACATATAATCTCTAGGTGCTACACGCTCACATAGCAAAACATCTTTATGAAACAAAGGGCCAAGGGCGATACACATAATAGCAGTGCATGTTACTGGGTATCCTGAAAAATACTATTTTATTAAAGCTTTAATGCAAAATACAAGAAAGCACCAATGTTTAATAACACTTAAAAAAAAGCACCATTGTTCTATAGACCAAAACCAAACTGGCTCACGATGATAAGTGTCCAGAAGTACCCCCTACCTCCTGTACACAAAGGTTCCCTCACCATGGCTAGAAAATATGAGTGCCACACAGCATACATACAATTACTTAGTGCAACAAAGTATATACAAATATTAAAGATGCTACACTAAAACCAGGATAAGTATAAAATCCAACATCAAGAATAAAGCATATTACTGCAAAAAAATACACCATATAAGATCATAGACACTTGGGAGCATACAGGCAAAAAGGTTGGCTGCAGGAATCGACACTTTTTCATTTTGCAGCCACAAAACTCAATTTTATATTTCCCCTCAAAATTGCTTTAAATAGCACAAAATTAAATGAAACAAAAAAAAAAAAAAAAGGAAATAAACTGATAAGCTTCCCCTATAGCGTTCCACAATTGTTCTAACCACAGAACCCGCACCTGTGCACCTCCACCTACAGACTGCTGTTTCTTGTCAAAGAATGTGTCTATACACATTTGATGTTTGATGACCGATCTCTTTGGGGTTTGTCAGACTTTTCCCAGAAAGGTTTCTGAATGATTGCAAAAATGCAAGAAAAAGGCATTGTCCAGAAATAACCATGCACAATGTCTGATGGTCACTTATTCATGAAATGTGGAACTAATACTTGGTTTCAGTTTGGTCATCATTGGCAGCTTCTGGGACAATCAATAGTTAATAATTTGTTTCAGACAGTGGTGGATACCAACAACAAAGGGCCTTGGTTTCCACATCCAGCTCTGAGAGAGGTTCACCAGCCACATCCAGCTCTGAGAGAGGGTCACCAGCCACATCCAGCTCTGAGAGAGGGTCACCAGCCACATCCAGCTCTGAGAGAGGGTCACCAGCCACATCCAGCTCTAAAAGAGGGTCACCAGCCCCATCCAGCTCTGAGAGAGGGTCACCAGCCCCATCCAGCTCTGAGAGAGGGTCACGAGCCCCATCCAGTTCTGAGAGAGGGTCACGAGCCCCATCCAGCTCTGAGAGAGGGTCACGAGCCCCATCCAGCTCTGAGAGAGGGTCACGAGCGCCATCCAGCTCTGAGAGAGGGTCACGAGCGCCATCCAGCTCTGAGAGAGGGTCACGAGCCCCATCCAGCTCTGAGAGAGGGTCACGAACCCCATCCAGCTCTGAGAGAGGGTCACGAGCCCCATCCAGCTCTGAGAGAGGGTCACGAGCCCCATCCAGCTCTGAGAGAGGGTCACGAGCCCCATCCAGCTCTGAGAGAGGGTCACGAGCCCCATCCAGCTCTGAGAGAGGGTCACGAGCCCCATCCAGCTCTGAGAGAGGGTCACGAGCCCCATCCAGCTCTGAGAGAGGGTCACGAGCCCCATCCAGCTCTGAGAGAGGGTCACGAGCCCCATCCAGCTCTGAGAGAGGGTCACGAGCCCCATCCAGCTCTGAGAGAGGGTCACGAGCCCCATCCAGCTCTGAGAGAGGGTCACGAGCCCCATCCAGCTCTGAGAGAGGGTCACGAGCCCCATCCAGCTCTGAGAGAGGGTCACGAGCCCCATCCAGCTCTGAGAGAGGGTCACGAGCCCCATCCAGCTCTGAGAGAGGGTCACGAGCCCCATCCAGCTCTGAGAGAGGGTCACGAGCCCCATCCAGCTCTGAGAGAGGGTCACGAGCCCCATCCAGCTCTGAGAGAGGGTCACGAGCCCCATCCAGCTCTGAGAGAGGGTCACGAGCCCCATCCAGCTCTGAGAGAGGGTCACGAGCCCCATCCAGCTCTGAGAGAGGGTCACGAGCCCCATCCAGCTCTGAGAGAGGGTCACGAGCCCCATCCAGCTCTGAGAGAGGGTCACGAGCCCCATCCAGCTCTGAGAGAGGGTCACGAGCCCCATCCAGCTCTGAGAGAGGGTCACGAGCCCCATCCAGCTCTGAGAGAGGGTCACGAGCCCCATCCAGCTCTGAGAGAGGGTCACGAGCCCCATCCAGCTCTGAGAGAGGGTCACGAGCCCCATCCAGCTCTGAGAGAGGGTCACGAGCCCCATCCAGCTCTGAGAGAGGGTCACGAGCCCCATCCAGCTCTGAGAGAGGGTCACGAGCCCCATCCAGCTCTGAGAGAGGGTCACGAGCCCCATCCAGCTCTGAGAGAGGGTCACGAGCCCCATCCAGCTCTGAGAGAGGGTCACGAGCCCCATCCAGCTCTGAGAGAGGGGCACGAGCCCCATCCAGCTCTGAGAGAGGGGCACGAGCCCCATCCAGCTCTGAGAGAGGGTCACGAGCCCCATCCAGCTCTGAGAGAGGGTCACGAGCCCCATCCAGCTCTGAGAGAGGGTCACGAGCCCCATCCAGCTCTGAGGGAGGGTCACGAGCCCCATCCAGCTCTGAGGGAGGGTCACGAGCCCCATCCAGCTCTGAGGGAGGGTCACGAGCCCCATCCAGCTCTGAGGGAGGGTCACGAGCCCCATCCAGCTCTGAGGGAGGGTCACGAGCCCCATCCAGCTCTGAGGGAGGGTCACGAGCCCCATCCAGCTCTGAGAGAGGGTCACGAGCCCCATCCAGCTCTGAGAGAGGGTCACGAGCCCCATCCAGCTCTGAGAGAGGGTCACGAGCCCCATCCAGCTCTGAGAGAGGGTCACGAGCCCCATCCAGCTCTGAGAGAGGGTCACGAGCCCCATCCAGCTCTGAGAGAGGGTCACGAGCCCCATCCAGCTCTGAGAGAGCGCCACAAACATAGCGTTTTTTCATTCATTTTTGCGTGTAGTTTTTAAAAAATTTTTTTTTGTTTGTTTAAATCTGCAGACAAATCAATCCCAGCAAAGTCTATGGGATTTCTGAAGTGCTGTGCCCACCTTCATGTTTTTTCTCCTACAGATTTTGGTGTAGAAAAAAGAAGCTACAATCTCATTCTTTCTGTACTTTTCCCTGTGTTTTTCTCATAGACTATCGTATATGATAGAAATACATAGGAAAAAATGCCCAGAAAAACGTATCAAAGATCAGAAAACGCTGCGTTTTACCTGCAAGAAGATGCAGATTTTGATACTGAAAAAAAATCTACTAGGTTGGCACCTCAGATTACAGCTATCAAGATATTTTATTCAGCTTCCTATGACCTACATGTGTATATAGATGGCTTTTGGAGAGTTGATCCAACTAACATTCCCTTTTAAATTGTTGCACCCATGTAAATGCACTGATTAATCATGTGATTGGTCCGTCCCTAATTCAGAAGCCGCAAACTTGTTCCCGATTGCCAGGTACCTGGTATACTGGCACTCCATAATGTAGGGGTTGTGAATATGTGTATACTATTTTCCAGGTTTCATTGATAGATATGGGCTTCTAATATTTTCCTTATCAGTTATTATTTTCCTTATATTCCTCCCCCTCCCACCTACACTGCCCTCTTCCTCCATCAGCCACTTCCCCCCCATAACTGAAGACCAACCCTCCTCCCTCCTGTCAAAATCACGACTCACCATCAGCGCCCACAATCCGCTTCCATCCCACCTCATTCCCAACCACACCTCCATTTTCATCCCAGCCCTCACCCACCCCTTCAACCTATCACTTACCACTGGCGCTATCCCCTCGGCCTTCAAACACGCCCTAATCACGCCCATCCTTACAAAAAACCTCACTCGACCCCACCTCTGTCTCTAATTATCGCCCCATATCTCTTCTCCCATTCGCCTCTAAGCTATTTGAACAGCAGGTCCACTCCGAACTGTCCTCTCACCTCTCCTCCTGCTCCCACTTCGACCGCCTACAGTCCGGCTTCCGACCCCTTCATTCCACCGAAACAGCTCTGACCAAAGTCACCAACACCCTACTGACCGCCAAGGACAAACGCCACTACTCCATCCTTTTCCTCCTCGACCTGTCTGCCGCCTTCGACACGGTTGACCACTCCCTTCTTCTCTGGATCCTGGAATCCCTCGGCATCACCCACCTTGCCCTCTCTTGGATCTCCTCATACCTAGCGGACCGGACCTTCAGCGTCTCCCACTCCCACACATCCTCCTCACCCTACCCCCTTTCTGTCGGAGTCCCCCAAGGTTCGGTCCTGGGACCCCTACTTTTCTCCATATACACTCTCGGCCTAGGGCAACTCATTGAGTCCCACGGCCTCCAGTACCACCTCTACACTGACGACACACAAATCTATCTGTCCGGCCCCGACATCACCTCGCTACTCTCCAAAATCCCACAATGCCTTTCCGCCATCTCGTCCTTTTTCTCTGCTCGCTTCCTTACACTCAACATGGACAAAACTGAATTCATAGTCTTCCCCCCCCCCCCCACTTCCCAACCTATCCATCTGCGTCAAAGACTGCGCCCTCTCCCCAGTCCCCCAAGCCACGTGCCCCGGGGTAATCCTTGACTCCTCCCTATCCTTCAAGCCCCACATCGAGGCCCTCACCACATCCCTCCAGCTTAAGAACATCTCACGGATCCGCTCCTTCCTTACCCATGACACAGCTAAAACACTTGTTCATGCACTTATGTCCTGCCTTGATTACTGCAACCTCCTTCTCACTGGCCTCCCGGCTAACTCCCTCACACCTCTTCAATCTATCCTCAATTCCGCTGCCCGACTAATCCACCTGTCCTCCCTCTACTCCCATGTCTCCCCCCTCTGCCAAGCCCTTCACTGGCTCCCTGCCTCAAAGAGATCCCAATTCAAAACACTAACCATGGCGTACAAAGCCATACACAACCTGTCCCCACCATACATCTCCGACCTGGTCTCCCGATACCTACCCTCAACCTCCGTTCCTCCCAATAACTCCTCCTCTGCTCCCCCCTCATCTCTTCTTCGCACAGCCACCTCCAGGACTTCTCCCAGGCTTCTGCCATACTCTGGAACTCCCTGCCCCAACACGTTAGACACTCTCTGACCCTGAGAAGCTTCAAGTGTCACCTGAAGACTCACCTATTCCGTCAAGCCTACAACCTGCCATGAGACCCAGGCGACCGCCCCATACCTGAAATTCCCCCATCCTACTGTATCCCCACCCGCCCCTCGTAGACTGTGAGCCCTTGTGGGCAGGGTCCCCTCCTGTACCTGTACGTCCCGATCGTCTAGATTTAGTGTACTTGTTCTTGTCTCCCTCATCCTCATGTAAAGCGCCATGGAACCTAATGGCACTATATAAATAAATAATAATAATCAGTGTAGTTTATTTTAATACACATCCTTAGACTATGGAAGACCACACACTATTCAGTTATTAAAGTAGCACTCCATCCAGTATTATCCACATACTATTTCTGGATGCTCTATTATTGCCTGGTGACAGCTGGTGCAGCCTCCCTCATATTGGGGGATTTGGCTGATCACAGGTATAGTGCCAGCAGCTACCTACTCACTTGGGTACCCACACTACAAACACTGTGTGCCAGTTGCCTGCTGGTGTGACGGCCTTCTCCCTTACTGTAGTACTATTCACTAAGAACGCAGGCAGTAATTACAGATGCAGCGAGATTATCGTCTGGAGCTGTTATTTGTCACATGTTCCTAAACCTAAAATCTCTGCACTGGTTTATGGTTGCATCTGTTGTTCCATGTTATCACTCTGGGCTGAGGGAGACTGACTACTGAATTGCTGACACCAAGTCTGGAAAAATATTCCTCCTCTGATCTCAGCTATATCTTAATTATTTCCAGTGACCTTCCCCTTTTTATGCCACTTTCCTTAGATGGAGAGAAATAATTGTGGTAGTAGGTAAAGGAAGGAATTTCAGATAGGGCAGGTTTATGTTTGGTGGGAGCCACACTTCCCAATCTTACCCCCTATGGTGGCCACACATGTTTGAGTCCCTCTCCACTGATGGCACAGTTAGACTATGTGCCCACACAAAAAAGTGATCAGGAAAATTATGTATCAAAACCTGATTAGATTTTAAAAAAACAAAACAAAAAAACCCCCACCAAATACATATTGCGTTTTTGATGCATGTTTGAGTAGTGTGTTTTTTGCACTACTGAAGGGTGGGTAGGTGAGAAGTGTATATCTTACCCTTATAAAGTAAAAATGCTGGGCCACAGAAGAACTGGCTTGACAGGGAGTGTGGGCGGTGGGGGCCTCTGGGGCATGCACCTCAGCTGTACGGGCCTAATTGACCATGTAGTAAGATGAAGATTTAACCTCTAGACGACAGCCGTACGTCTACAGACGTCGGGAAAAAAAGGGTACTAAAGCCTAGCCGTACGTCTGTAGACGTACTGCTAGAAAAAGCCCTGTAGCGCCGCCCCTGGAGCTAATACCTCTAGGGTGTCAGCGTACCGATTGGAGCTGACACCCTAGAGATTAGTAATTAGCTGCTTTTGTACCCGCACCTGTAATGTGATGACCGGTAAGCACCGTTTACCGATCATCACATTACAAAAGTGAAAGTGCTTTGTAAAAAATGCTTTCACTTTGATCCGACATGAAAACACATGTCGGATCAAAGTGATCCATTAACCCCTAAGGCCCCAAAAAAACCCTGTGCCGGAGATCACCCCCCCCACACACCTCCATCCCCCCCTGCCAATGAAAAAATGGCGGCGGTGCGCTGCCACCCCTGCATCTCCATGCAGCCTGACATGTCACACATGTCAGGCTGCATGGGAATGTCCTCCCCCGGTGCTCCCTAGTCCCCTTCAGGGATCCCCCAGCCTCCGGGCATCCCCCAGCCTCCGGGATCCCCCAGCCCCCTCCCCCGATGCCCGGTGCCTTTTCCCCAGAGGCCGCTAACTATTGGAGCTAATTTTCCATTCAAATTGTTAGCGGACACCATGTCGCATATGGAGAGCCCCTGTGTGCCTAAACATTGGAGCTCCCCCACAAGTGACCACATTTTGGAAACTAGACCCCCCAAGGAACATATCTTGATGCATAGTGAGCACTTTCAATCCCCAAGTGCTTCACAAATTAGTCTGTAAAAAGGAAAAAAAGAAAATTTTTGTGAAAAAAAGTACTTTTTCATTTTTACGGATCAGTTTGTGAAGCACCTGGGGGTTCAAAGTGCTCACTATGCATCTAATTAAGTTCCTTGGGGTGTCTAGTTTCCAAAATGGGGTATCTTGTGGGGGAGCTCCAATGTTTGGGCACATAGGGGCTCTCCATACGTGACATGGTGTCCGCTAACAATTGGAATTGTAAGTGGATACCATGTCGTGTATGGCGAGCCCCTGTGTGCCTAAACATTAGCGCTCCCCCACAAGTAACCCCATTTTGGAAACTAGACCCCCCAAGGAACTTATCTAGATGCATAGAGAGCACTTTGAACCCCCAGGTGCTTCACAAATTGATCTGTAAAAATGAAAAAGTACTTTCTTTTCCACAAAAATTTTCTTTTTTTCATTTTTACGGATTCATTTGTGAAGCACCTGGGGGTTCAAAGTGCTCACCTTCAATCTAGATAAGTTCCTTGGGGGGTCTAGTTTCCAAAATGGGGTCACTTGTGGGGGAGCTGCAATGTTTAGGCACACAGGGGCTCTCCATACGTGACATGGTGTCCGCTAACAATTGGAGCTAATTTTCCATTCAAATTGTTAGCGGACACCATGTTGCGTATGGAGAGCCCCTGTGTGCCTAAACATTGCAGCTCCCAAGGAACTTATCTAGATGCATAGTGAGCACTTTGAACCCTCTGGGGCTTTACAAATTGATCCGTAAAAATGAAAAAGTACTTTTTTTTTCACAAAAATTTTCTTTTGTCCTCAATTTTTTCATTTTCACCTGAGCAACAGGATAAAACGCATCCTAAAATTTGTTGGCCAATTTCTCCTGAGTACACCGATACCTCATATGTGGTCATAAACCACTCTTTGGGCGCACGGTAGGGCTCAGAAGAGAAGGAGCACCATTTCACTTTTTGAATGGTAAATTAGCTCCAAAAGTCAAATTGCGCTTCTTCCCTTCTGAGCCCTGCCGTGCGCCCAAACAGTGGTTTATGACCACATATGAGGTATCGGTGTACTCAGGAGAAATTGGCCAACAAATTTTAGGATGCATTCTATCCTGTTGCCCATGTGAAAATGAAAAAATTGAGGCTAAAAGAACATTTTTGTTGGAAAAATTAAAATGGCCATTTTTTGTTTCCACGTTGCTTTAGTTCCTGTGAAGCACCTGAAGGGTTAATCATTTTCTTGAATGTAGTTTTGAGTAGCTTGAGGGGTGTAGTTTTCGGAATGGTGTCACTTTTGGGTGTTTTCTGTCATGTACACCCCTCAAAGAGACTTCAAATGTGATGTGGTCACTAAAAAAAACGGTTATGTAAATTTTGCTGGAAAAATGAAAAATTACTGATGAACTTTGAACCCTTATAACGTCCTAACCCCAAAATTTTTTTTTTCCAAAATTCTGCTGATGTAAAGTAGACATGTGGAAAATGTTATTTATTAACTATTTTGTGTCACATAACGCTCTGGTTCAACAGAATAAAAATTACAAATTTGAAAATTCTCAAATTTTCAAAATTTTTGCCAATTATTTTATATTTTCACAAATAAACACAAAAATTATAACATACTAACATGAAGCCCAATATGTCACGAAAAAACAATCTCCGAATCGCTAGGATCCGTTGAAGCATTCTGGAGATATAACCTCATAAAGGGAGAGTGGTCAGAATTACAAAAAACGGTCTGGTCATTAAGGTGGAAATTGGCTCTGTCACTAAGGGGTTAATATTGTGCACAACACCCTGCCATTGTTAAGCTGTACACCTGAACAATACAGTTTGTTGGTGCTATCTGCCGTATGCCTATGCTAATCAGGGCGTGTCGTCTGTCTATGGCTAGTTTCGCATTGTTGCAACCTAACATTTCATGAGGGGAGGGGAATTGGGCAGATTCCAGTCATTCCTGAGACATGAAAATTTCCCTCTCTTGGCTATGTCAGGTCATAGGGCTCCCAGGTCACAGACTGGCGTCTTCCACTATGTCATATAGTTCTGGAGCCTAAGCCTTCCTTGGATTTCATTGCTATAAGGGGAGTACTATAGTATAGTACACTATTTGGTGTTGGGGGGGATCATTTGCATTTTTTCTGTCAATTCCTAATGTATCTATAAACTTTGATTAAGGAGTAAATAAACTTGACAATTTTATAAACCTTTTGAGACCTTTTAATTTCCTTCAGATCGGTGAGATTTTGTGCCCTGAGATAGTATTCTTAGAAAGGATCCAGTTTAACGGATTTAAAATCATCTGAATCTTTATTGGTAAACTTAGAAAACTATCTTTACATTGTCCAAAAGACCATGAGAAGTTCACAGCTCCGGAGACAAATGCTGAGCTCCTGCCTGAATACACATGGAGCAGAGTGCGGATTCAATGGAAACTTTCTGAATCCGTACTGGCTCTGTGCTCAGGCAGGAGCTGTCCCTGCTGCAATCCATTACTGTCCTCCATCTGTAAGAATTCCAGTGGAGGTAAAATGTTTGCTCGCCTGGTGAAATCCTTAAACCTAGTACTGGCTAAGGCCAGCTTCACACCACGGCAGAGTCAGGTCCGGGGCTGTCCGATGTAAATCGACAGCCCCGGACCCTATGGGGCCAGATGGCAGCTATGTGCCATCTAGTTTCCATCTGTCCGAGAGGATCCGGGACAATTCGGATTTTCCTCCAGGACACAAAAACGTTGCTTGCAACGTTTTTGTGTCCGGGGCGAACAATATCTGCCCAAATCTGATCCTCCCAGATCTGGGCAATCCGGCGATCCCTAACATGTGAGTCTATGGCGCCGATTTCCCCAGACCGGGAACCAGACACCGGCGGCTGAAGTTTAACAGCGAGCGCTGCTTAACTTTAGCACCACCGCCTGTTCCGTGCACAGATTTCAGGACCGCAGCTAGCTCCCCCACTAGCCACGATCTTGAAATTGCAGCGGCTGTAATTGAGGACTCCGGCTGCAATCCGGACTGGAGGGCATATTTGCCTTTCGGCTCCGGGGCTGTTTGCAAATCGGTGATTCGGACAGCCCCAGACCTGATCACACCGCAGTGTGAACCCGGCCTAAAAAGTGTGCGGTTAAATCAGTAGACTGATCCTTCAGCGGAAGAACATCCTTTTGATCGATATTTAGCCTACTCCTATGTAATGTATATGGCCATCCTTAGAATTGACTTGCAACCTAAAATCTCTGCAGTCACTTTAATTTTCCAGAATTTAAAATTGTCCCAGCTGATGCCAAATTTTTAAATGATTTTGTAGAGAACTAAACCTGCAACCTGTGTTACCTGATTCTACTGTGTAGTTGAACAAGATGTACGGTATTGTTCTCTGCTATCAGCCCTCAGGTGTGCGATAGCTGGTTATAACCATTTGAGGATGCATTGCCTCAGGTATGGCAGTTGTACTTCTCCATGTGTTCCTCCCCCACTCCTCATTATTCCTTATCTATATCTGCATTTTATCTTCTGATCTCTAGGCCATCTCCACTCTGCAATCTCCACTGCCCTATTTCTATGACAGGATGTGTATTTTTCTGCTGCGGGTTATGACGCCCTGTACTGACTAAGCATCAGCTATGCAACTGCCTATAAATAGACATAAGGGCTGGAGAGGATGTGACTGTGGTCAGAGATGGAACGCCCCATGTGCTGTGAGTGGTCACCTATGAGTGGGCCCATTCGCTTCCTGTCACCCTGTGGACAGGATACAAATAGCCAGTGTGACTTGTCCAACCACCCACTGAGATCTGACATGTCCCTGCGTCTTCTGCTGCTCCTGTGACCCTATGAGAGTTATCCTGTGAACTAATAACTAGATTATAAATTATTGCCCAGTTTCACTTGTGACTACCACTGCCTTCTGTTCTCAGTGGTCCAGGAAGCTGATGGCTCGTGTAGCATGCAGGCTATATGCACACTGTGCATATTTTCATACAGTTATCCCAGCAAAGTCAATAAGAAATCTATAGTGTTGTGCAAATTGTCACTTCAGTGAGGAAAGGTAGCAATCCTTAAAGTCATAATCGACTCTTTAACAAGCCTTTTAATATGATGAAGGATTTGTGCCAGATCAGAACCCCAAACTGCAGACGCTGCGTTTCAGGGTGATTGCCCCTCATCAGTGCAGTGTGTGGGATTCTGATCTGGCTGAGACGAGGTCTGGGGAACTAGCGTTCTACATTATAGAAAATGAATCTGCCTGCCGCCATAAGGAGAGCTGATAACGAGTCGTATAGCCACAATGCTACTCTGGAAATATGTAAATTGTCACTTTATTGAGGAAATGAAAAACTCTAATGCCACCCAATAAGGGTAGCAATCCTTGTAGTCATGTTTGACTCTTTAACAAGCCTTTTAATATGACTATGATTTGTGCCAGATCAGCGCCCCAAACTGCAGACACTGGGTTTTGGGGTGACTGCCCCTCATCAGTGCAGTGCAGTGTTGTGCAAAATATTGCTTTTTTTTTCCTTGTAGCTTTGGTGCAGAAAATAATTAGCAGTATGTCAATTCTTGGTGTGTTTTTACCTGCGTTTTTCACCTCTTCCACACATTGGCTTCTTTATGAAAAATGCAGGCAGAAACGTGTCAAACACTTTGTATTTTGGCGCATTTTCTGCAGGGGATGCAGGAAAGTTCTTGAAAAAAATACGCAATGTGTGCACATACCCTAAATCCGGCTCTTTTTATATTTCCTGCTGCTTTTATGGAGTAGCCGTATATACTCGCGTATAAGCCGAGTTTTTCAGCCAAATAATTTGGGCTGAAAAGTACCCCTCGGCTTATACGCTGGTATATATACAATGGCCGCACGCCTGCCCGCCCCCACCATCAGTATACATGCGCCTCCCCCTATCTATCCAGGGCCCCCCTTGTAGCCCAAACCTGTAAAGGCAAGATCATTTTACTTACACCTGTGGCCGCCGCCGTTCCCCTGCTTTGCAACCACGCTCCTCCATCTTCTTCGGCATTCCTCGATGGCGCGGCAATGACGTCATTGCTGCGCCAGAGAGGAGGACGGAAGAAGATGGAGGAGCGCGTGCAGAACCGGGGACGGCGGCGGCCACAGGTGTAAGTATAATGATTTTACTTTACAGTTGGGCTGCAAAGGGGGCCTGGATACTGTATAGGGGGCGCATGTATACTGTGGTGGCGGGCGGGCGGCCTGTATACCTCTGGGGCTGCCGCTATATATACCACTGGGGCTGCCGCTATATATACACCACTGGGGCTGCGCTATTATACACCACTGGGGCTGCGCTATATATACCTCTGGGGCTGCCGCTGTATATACCTCTGGGGCTGCCGCTGTATATACCTCTGGGGCTGCTGCTATATATACCACTGGGGCTGCTGCTGTATATACCTCTGGGGCTGCTGCTTATATACTCTGGGGCTGCTGCTTATATACACTGGGGCTGCTGCTATATATAGCTCTGGGGCTGCTGCTGTATATACTCCTGGGGCTGCTGCTGTATATACCTCTGGGGCTGCTGCTGTATATACCTCTGGGGCTGCTGCTGTATATACCTCTGGGGCTGCTGCTGTAACACTGCTGGGGCCTGTATATACCACTGGGGAGGCCTGTATACCTGTGCTGAGGTCCACCCTCGGCTTATACACGAGTCAATAGGTTTTCCCAGGTTTTGGGGGCAAAAGTAGGGGGGGTCGGCTTATACACGAGTATATACGGTATTTTCTGCAGATATCCACACCCCATATTCAAGAATAATCTTCTCTGAATATTACTTTTTCAAATAATTTTTTTTCATGCGTTTCCCATTTTAGTGGATGATTTTTTGGTGCAATGTTGAAACAGCAATTTCTAATGCATTTTCTTTTTTAGTACAGAAAATCTTTGTGTATTTGTTTTTCAGGCTTCCCATAGAAGTTCATTAGTGTCTTTAGGTATGCCATTGCCATGAGGTTTTATCAAATCACATCCACTTTGCTTGGGCTTTTAAGCGCAGCTGATTTTCTGCACAAAAATCACAGCGGAAAACACATGCTTAACACGTGTCAGGATATGTGCATCAAAAACGTGTCTCTTGGCTGAAAAATACTTCATTAAAAATGTGTTTTTTCCCATTAATACATGTGAGGTGAAAAAACACTGGAAAAAATTCTTTAGATTTTACACTGCTTCAAATCTGCAATGAAGAAATGAACAGCATGTGCATATGATTTAAGACATTTCATTCACTTTGCTGGGACATAAAAAGGCTCCATTATTCATGGCAAAATTATGACAAGTATTTGGTGCAGATTTTGTGGAAAATCTGTTGTGCGTATTTCCCATGAGGGGTTAAATCTTACCAAGCACACTTAACACCATAAAGGGAATTAAGAAATGTAGACCCTTCCCTTCTTGGTCATCAAGCTGGAGACTATTTTTGCAAGAATTCCCTCCCTCCTTCCTGTGTGTGGTCATTGAGGTTCACTATTTTTGCTTCAGACCCTAAAAAGAGCAAAAACTACACAAGTACAATTTGGAGAATATGGGTGAATGAAGCAGACATATTACTAACCCTCATATAAAATGCACTGCTCACTGCTGGTGATACCGCAGTATGGTATTACATTACAAGGAGGCTGAAAGAGACAAGAAATAATGAAACATTGGCAGTGGCCTGTTAGAGGTGTCTGATTACCGTGATATGGAGGGCAGTTGCATGTTTGTTAGCCATCACACAATATCATTGTCTAGCGATGTTACAAGACTCGCGTGTCTAAAATACTGGCTCTACATTCCCTGGAGCTTCACAGATTGCTATTTGATTGCTTTTTGTATCTGAAGAATACATCTCTAACCAAAATAATAGCTTACATAGTAATCACCAAGTCCAGGAAATACTAAATGTTGACCCAGTAGATATGCCGGACCGTGGTCGTGCCACCATGTCAATGTCATACCACAGCACTTTAAACCTCCTAATATCTTCAGCCTCCTATGGTCCGGGGGTGCCGCAGCTAGTAGGAGGCTTGTAGTGCTCTTGTCCGGTGGCAAAGGGAGGCCAACGTGGCCGATGAACCAGGGGTCTGGGTATCTTTTACTCTAGCTAATGTCATTGATGTATTGTTTGGCTATCTCTTCGGTCCCAATCTACATGAAAACAGATCTGTTGAGCACCTGCCAGGTGGCGTACTATAAAGAAGAGGGGGCTGTACATTTTTGCAGCTATCTTCCTCAGTGTACTCATGTAGATGTCTTTGGATGGAGTTGCTTAATTTTTAATCTTAATTTCTGGATCTTGACTCCCTATTCCCTATAAAGCTGGGAGACCTTCAGATTGAAGCAGCACCGATTAGACCTTTATCTGAAATATTTTCAATATGACGTAAAATAAAACCCTTTTAAGTTTCATTGTGGCCCTTGGTACAGATTCATCCTGACAATGAGGCCTTATAACAGAAGATACTGTTTTCCCCTATCCTAATGTCATCCTGAAATGTTAGGTTTGTTTAGAAGACCAAATCAGGATCGCCGACTGTCCAGGAATTCACAGTCCGTAAAAATAAAGCACTTTTTTCGTCTGTCCATAAAAAATGTCGTTCCTCAGTTATACTTTTTTTTTGAGCTGGAGAAACTTGTTCAGATTGTTATGACTGTAATTATCATTTCACAGCTGAGAGCAACTACAGTGAATATTTTCATATTAGAATTATGGGCTGTAGATATGTATCATAATCTTAATGATTTATTATGGCTTTTCAGTGTGTTCCTAAGAAATGTTGGCTGGCTGTGATGTCTTGATGAGCTGTCCAGGAAAAAAATCAGCTATATGTAATAAATAAAAAAAAAAAATAAATAATATATATATATATATATATATATATATATATATATATATATATATATATATATATATATATATATATATATATATATATATATATAATAATTTATTTCTGTTAGTGGCTGGGGCTATAAATTCTGTGATTAGACATTGCAGTTAAAGGTATTGTTCCAGCTACCTACCTAACTGTATACTGTGTTATTATAGGGAACCTGTCACATGATTCATGCTGCCCAACCCACTGTCATCACGAATCGGCGTTTGACTGCACGAGTTTAACCAGATTTGTTTTGCTGTGAAAAGTTCCAGTGTTTCAGAGAAAAAAAATGGCTCTGAAAACCTTTGGAGGCTTTTTCCTGCACCGCTGCAGGTCATTGACAGGTGTCTCCTGTATGTGTACATAGAAAGAAACCTATCGATTTTAACTAGAGCAGCGCAAGGAGAACAATGTTTTGTGCCAGAGCATTTCAGAGAAAAACATACCTGGCGGCAATTCTGTATTTAGTCTCCAATTCATGCTGCCCTTGTATTGGGCAGCATCAATCGAGTTTCAGGTTCCCTGTTTCACCCTTTATTGTATCTTCTGTATGTAGTCAGCTCCTGTGCTCCCTCTAGTGGTGGCCGACTCTTGCTTGTAACTTGACCAATACTGATCCTTCCACATAGTATTATATCCAGCATGTGACAGGCACTACGGTGACTAAATTATCCAGTTTCCAATGCCCATTCTGAACTTCCTTGTTCCCTTGAGTTTGTCATGTGATATGGAGTAAGTGTCTCTCTTTTGTCCAGCATAATGCAAGTGACCCAGTGTTTCATGTTTGCGTTGGGCAGTTTAACACTTTAGGTACTCATTAAAGCAATTCTCCATCCTTGTCAAAAAATATTCATATGTTTTTGGAAAAATAATTAAGTTATTGTCCTCTTGTTATTCCAGGCATTACCCTAAACAGTCCTTCACTATGGTGGCTGACACTCCAGAAAACCTCCGCTTGAAGCAGCAGAGTGAGCTTCAGAGCCAGGTACAAGGTCACCCATGTGTTATGTCTAAACATGTATGTTGTGTGGTGGCTCTACAGCTGCCAGAATGTCTGCTGGGTCACGTCAAAGACTGGGCCAACACATTTGATCTTAAAGGAAGTCTGTTCCCACAAATTTACACTTCAAATTAAAACCAAGTGGTCTTTTAGGACATGAAGCAACAATAGAAATAGTTGTTTTTTACATCTGTTTCTCCATTGGCTCCCGAAAAAATGCTTTAATATGCTAAGGCAGGTGCTCAGTGTACCCTTGGCATGGCTAAATGCTTAGTGCCCAATTCCACACACTTGCTTCGATTACTGCTAATCCTAAATTAAAGGGACACTGTCAAGTCATTTTTCAGTATGATATTAATATTACCCATGAATAGGCCCTGGGCAGACCTTTTAACAACATGTAAAATCATTGTTGTACTGTGTGTAGTTTCCATGTTATCAGCATTGTCAGACTCTGCAGGGAGCTCCTGGATTAGTCGACCTCCATAATAATCAAACAGGAATAGTCTGGGGCTGTATAAACTGTCATGTAATTATGCACTCCCCCCTCAGCAGCTCTCTCTTCCCTCCTCGCTTTGATCTCAGTGTCAGGTTGCAATAGCTTCTTTTCTGATGAGGACAAAGAGGGAAAGTGCTATTGCCGACCTGACTTATCTAGACTCCATCTGTTTTTGTAAGCCAGAATTCCTGCTTCGAGTGTTTCTGTGTTGTATTTCACCTCTTTCCTGGCTACAGAGAACAGAGAGGAGAATACAGCCCCCCCAGTGATCTCCTGAGCAGTGATGTGGTTTGAGTATGTGACTTACATATTCATGCTTATGGGGAGTGGATAGCAGAGAACTAAGTGGATCATTCACTGTGAGTGACAGATGGATTGAATCTCTTTATTTGAAGTTTACGGAAGATAGGAGGGAAATGTAAATAAAAGAAATACATCAATAGAGAGAGTTTAGAGCAGGGGTGGGGAACCTTTTCTCTGCAAAGGGCCATTTGGAAATTTAGAATATCATTCACGGGCCGTATAAATTTATTATCTTAAAAAACATTGCTAAACTTACATCTGCTGGCGGTGTCGGTGAGGAGAAACAGCTGATCTGACAGCTGTTTGAATGTTCCCGCGCCGACATCTCCTCTCTGTGTCGGCGCAGGAGATTCAAACAGCTGTCAGATCAGATGTTTCTGCCATCTGACAACGGTCGGAGCTTACCAGGGGCCCGGAGGAGATCTCTGCCGCTGATCTCTGTCTCCGGCCCGCCTCCCGAGCGTGCCGATTGGCTGGCCGGGCTCCATAGTGATGTGTTCGCAGGCGGAAATTCTCCGCTGCGGACACATCATTATGAACAAAAATGACCCTGCTTTCACTGCGTTTGTGTCTGCATGCCCTCTGCATGCAGACACAAACGCAAATGTGAAGGTAGCCTAACCCCATTTCTGGGGCCTGAGGTAGACAGCACAAGGGTAGACAGAGCCTGAGGTAGACGGCACAAGGGTAGGCAGAGCCTGAGGTATACAGCACATGGTTACACAGAGCGTGAGGTATACAGCACATGGGTACACAGAGCATGGGGTACACAGCACGTGGGTACACAGGGCCAGAGGTATATGGCACATGGGTAGACAGAGCCTGAGGTATACGGCACATGAGTACATGGAGTTTGAATACGACACATGGGTACAATGAGCGTGAGGCATACGGCACTTGGGAACACAGAGCCTGAGGTGTACGACACATGGGTACACTGAGCCTGAGGCGTACAGTACATGGGTACACTGAGACGGAGGCATATGGCACACAGGTACATGGGGCCAGAGTCATACATCTCATGGGTACACAGAACATGGATACACTGAGCCTGAGGCATATGGCACATGGGTACACAGGGCCTGAAGTATAAGACACACAGGTACACAAAGTACAAGGTACAAAAAGAGATCCAGCAACACATCCAAATGAAGGTAGATAAAAATCAATGTGGACATATATGATTTTAACATGGCTTCACATGATTTTTATCTCCCTCCCTTGGCTATGTTTCTGGATGCAGCTCCTTCTTATACTGCTGACAGTTTTCATCCCTGCACAGCCGACGATCACAGAGCAGACACTTTATTTATTTACTTATCTGACACCTTTAGATTTACTCACCGACGGAGTTGTTTATTTAAGATAAGCAGGAGGTGATTGTAATCCTCCTGGCAGCTGAGCTGGACAGTGCAGAGGCTCCTGCTTCACAGAACGCCTCACGCTGACTATGTTTTAGGTCGGAGACAATTCCGGCACGCACCGCTTCTGATTTAAAGGGACCGCACTACAAATAAAAGCAAAGTGACCACGGGCCGGATCAGGTAACATGGCAGGCCGGACCCGGCCCGGGGGCCGGACGTTCCCCACCACTGGTTTAGAGGGAGAAATAAGAAAATTATAGCAGTTACATATGGATTTTTGACCTGACAGTTTTCCTTTAATTGACAGCATTGACTTGCCTAAAGCCAAAGCTGTCTGAAGATAAACCTCTGTTATGTGATGACTGTTTCACAAATCGCTCTTTCCTCGCTTCTGACATTGCTTGTCTCCTTTGCTATCACTTTGTTGTGGGACCGTGCACAGAAATCACTCTGTCCTTGCATCAGTCGTAACTATATGGCTTAAGGCCTGCCAGTAATGTAAAGAAAAAGCACACAAAAAAAGCATTTAAACTCTGTGTAATGTGAACAAATGTAAATCATCACCTCCCATCCCCTTTTTCTTATACTGTAAATAAGAAAAATAAAATGATTGCTTTAATTGTAAAAGTGATGGGACTTAGAATGAGATTAACCAATTATTTCCATTTGTTATTTTTTTAAAGCTGTAATGCATGATAAAATTATATAATGTGTTGTTGCTGTTATCATACTGACTCACAGAATAAAGTTAATTCACCATTTTTACTGTATCTTTATGCGTAAAATATTTTTTTAATGGTGAGCCAAGTGGAGACGTCGTATAGCAGTTTCACTAGAATAAAAAAAAGTGATAACTCCTAAAGATGGTTAAAAAAAAAAATGAAAGCAAAAAATTCAACGTGAGGAAGGGGTCAGCCTCCTCCTCCTCCTCCTCCTCTCCATCACTTTGGTCCACGTCAGCCGCCGGCTGGGCACTGAGCAAACAGTGAAATGACTAATGCTGCTTGCAATAGAAGTCTGCCAGAAATGCTGCATCCTCAGTATTCCTTACCATTACAAGACGTTACAGGTTATCCTTCATGTCACTACAAGGAGCCAAAGTATCTCCCGAAAAAAACAGTAAAATTGCAATATTAAAGACACTTTGGAAATGAGGGCTGAGCGCATCTAGTCTTGCAGGGGTTAAATGCTCTTCCTGTTGTCATGGTTGCAGTGTCCAAGGAAACAGAGCAGCATTTCATCCCCCCCATGTTACTATATAAATGGAAATAATTTGACATTTCTTATAATCGTATACGTCTCCTGTCTGCGTGATCTATTGTTCTAGTATTACAGCGGGGGAGGGGTGATGCCATATTTCCCCTTACACAAGTTTTACAATTACATCGATGACCAAATGGGATGAATCCATGCGTTATAAGAGTAGTCTCCTACTGACTAAGCAGATTCATTGGAAGGGTGAATGTTGGTGGGGGCTTGCTTCTTCTCTTAAAGTGACAGACATTGTGATTTAGCTTGTCATGCCCTAGAGTCCCTGTCAGTCTGCATAAGAGCTTCCATAATCCGCCTGGTCCATGGGACGCCACTGGTGTCAGTCCTGGGGCAGAACCCGCTTCTTAATCTCTGTTTAAATGTGAACACAGTCTGGGTTTAGGAACTGGAGACGAGACCTCCAGCAGATCCATGTTGGTCATGTGAAAAACTCTTCTGAAAACACTTTTTTTTTGTTATTTTTATTAAAAATCTAGTGTTTTCTTCTTTGTAGATTCGTTATAAGGAAGACTTTGAGAAGAATAAGGGCAAAGGGTTCAGTGTGGTGGCTGATACTCCTGAGCTGCAGAGAATTAAGAAGACTCAAGACCAGATCAGTAATGTGAGTATGGCCAGTAGCCCTCACGAGGTTGTGTTATGCTCATCAGAAACTCAAGACCCCCATACACATTAGATAGCTGTCGGTCAAATGATCTGCTAACCTACAACTATATGCCCCGACTCCTCCGTCATCTCTCCTGTGTCCTCCATGAGAGCTGTTCACAGACTCCGCTGGCCATGGCTTATCTCCAGTGGGAACAAAAGGGTCAGACGTAGGTATTCCAACAAGCCCGATCCTTCTCCTTCCCCATCTTTTTCCATTGGTAGAGAATCAACCAGGGGCGGAACTACACTGGTGCAGCTGGTGCAGCTGCACCAGGGCCCCGACCGGCTGGGGGCCCCTTCAAGCCTGGAGGGGGGCCCCCAGCTGATCCCCGCAAGCCGCCGTCAAAGGAGAGGAGGGTCAGGCAAGGGAAGCAGAGAGCTTCCTGCTTCCCCTGCCTGATCCCGCCCCTCCTCTTCTCTGCTCCTCCGGCCCCTAGCATACATCCGGCGCGGCTCCCAGGTAGGAGAGCATCGCGCCTGCGGCTCCAGCGGCTCCTAGCAGCACACCCCCCCCCCCCCTTCCCGGGCCGCACCGACGCCAACGGCACCCCTTCCCCCCCGGCCGCGCGCGACGGCCAATAGCCCCACCCCCCGGTCCTCTCCTGCACCAGGGTCCCCGAGGTGACGGTCCGCCCCTGGAATCAACAGTCATATCGCTATTCACATTAAGTTGACCGAACCTGCCGATAATATAAATAGGTTTTCCCATGAACAAAGGTAATTTTAAAGTTAACTTTAATCAATAGATCTTGCAATAATAATAATTTCCACAATTCGATGTGTTTAAAAAAAATGAGAATGAAGAAAGGAATTTCCAGAATTCCAACGGCTATTGATTAAAATTAACTTTGCTCATGAGCAAACCCTTTTAAGTTTTCTGTGTAGGGGCTTTAACTGTACACAAAATCCCAACCACAATCCTAATTCAATCCTTTCCAATGCAATTTAGCAATGCTGATAGTGAGTGCCCGCACATTTCCATTGTACCCTGCCATAGAAAGTGCTGTTGAGTCATAATAGGTAATTCACTGTCCATAGTGTTACTTTTTGTGGTATCTGTTTTCTCTCAAAGATTAAATATCATGAAGTGTTTGACAAAAGCCGGATGGGAAATCCCTCTATTGATGCAGGAGATATGGATCGCAGAGGTTCAGATGATGTTGCCAATTACCGCCGACCCTCCTCCGAGAGCATGCCCCCCCATCAGCCCCCGGCCAGTAGCTCAGGTAATTATAAGCATATAGGCACTTTCATTTTATTTGGTTATGTGGTTAAAGGTCTGTAGACTTTAGATGGCTCAAAGAGTAGCCATTCTTTTAATTTTTGTTTCATAAATCAATTGCACACACCAATATGACACCTGTGTATAGATTCTACAAATTGTGAATCATGTGAACTGTATGCAGTATATTTTCTTTTATTATTTCTGCATACAAATAGTTATTTTGGTAATGTTATATTTTTTTGCATAATTTGGCATTAATATAAGTATTAAAGGGAACCTGACATGCCTGAACCACAGGTGGCATGATCAGACACTGTGATTGCAGACATGTAGGTATGTATTCAGAACTACAGTGTTTCAGATAAAATGTACTTTGAAGAGCCGGCTGGGGACTAAGCATCTCGAGTGACTAGTCTGAGGCAGGTCCCTCAGGAGCTTCTCCTTATCCCACTCCCCTAGACTGACTGGTCTCTCTCTATATACACACCCATAAGAAAAAACCTGTTAGTCAGAGAGCAGGACAGGTAGACGCTGTTACTAACATGCTTAGTCCCCATCTATTTCTTCAGAGGAAGTGTTCTCTGAATTCCCACAGTGTTACACTGTAGCACATAGCTGTAATTACACAGTCAGTGTCTGATCATGCTGCCCGTGGTTCAGGCATGAATCTACTGTCAGGTTCCCTTTAATACCTATATTAATGTCATAATGTCAAACTATAATTTACATACTGCCATATTAAGTATACATTATGTATATGCAGAAATTAAAAAATAAATATACTGCATACAGTTTACATTAATTGTACAATTTGAGGAAACTATACATGGACATTAGACACTGCAAGCTGAAGAATAGGTGATATGTATATGTGTTCATATATTGGAGTTAAAGGGAACCTGTCAGCTAGTTTATGCCTCCCCAGCTATCATTGTCTGTACCTGCAGCTTTATAATACTATTGTAATCATCCCTGTCTGCGCTCATAGTGTAATGTGAAAGGTGGAAAAAAAAGCATTTATACACTTACATTTCCTTATGTAATGAGGCAGTCAGTCCCCAGTTTGGCAGGTTAATAGCTAACATTTTAGCCTTATGCTAGAACATGTTGGGAGACCTGATGTGATGTCACAACCATGTGACTACAATAGGTGGAGCTAAGTTCTCATAGAACATGTGTTTGCTGGCTTAGCTCCACCCACTATGGTCACATGATCGTTACATCACACAGGTCCTTTAGCTATCCAAGTTAAAAGTGAGTTAACTATTATCCTGCCAGACAGTCCCCCTCCTCCAAGGTGGGGACTGAAATGTAAGTGCATAAATGCTTTTTTTCACCTTTTACATTACACTCTGAGCTCAGACTGGGATGATTAGAATAGTACTATGAAGCTGCAGGTACAGATAGTGTTACCTGGAGGGACATAAACCACCTGACAGGTTCCCTTTAAACGTTACTGATTTGTGCTGCCCTATTCCAATGGTCAGGCCAGTCCTTCTTGGTTGCTGGCCCAATATAGTCTTCACTTCTGTGGCTGCCATCCTGGGTGCTTCATATTGAAAGGCTTAGCTTATAGCAGAAGTGCTCAGATGCAGAGGAAGGATGCTGGACACAAAAGTGAAGACTTCCTTGGTCTGGTAGCTTTGCTGCACAATATTACACATAAATGACTTAGGGAAAGTATCTCTGTAGCACATTGTTATAAACGATGTTGTCTGCTGTACCTAATCCTATCACACATCATGGGATCTGATGCACCAGCTCAATTTATAGCATCACGCTCAATAGGTTTTGATTGATCAGATGCATAGCACCATCTAAGAAACAGAGTATCACACAGGATAGGCTCAATGGATAACTATCAATATTTGAATAATCATGGCATTGGGTACATGGGTATAACAATACAAAACATAGAAATGTTCCAGCTCACTTTGAAACATCCCCCACTATCTGGAGCGCAGAAGGTTGCCTCTGTCATAGCTTGGAAGAAATTGATACAGAAAGAAAAGAAATTCAGCTCCGTGGACGTGCAGATTTTTTTATTTGGATGTATGCAACACACAGGACATGAGTAAAATTTCATATTGGCGTATATGTTAGCAGTACAAACCAGGCTGTGAACCATGACACTGCTAATAACAAGCCTTGATACTGGAGATGTGACCTAGTAGAACACAGTAGAATGAGCTGCCAATCCCAAGATGGCAACTCCAATGACTTGTATTCAGGATGGTTTTCTCATACCTGTAATCACTATATTCAGTCATTACATATCCAATGGTCATTTATTTAATCCTTTCCTAACTGAAATATAACTTACTATGGTTGATGATGACGGGTCCTCTTTAAGGCCCTTTACAAAGCACAACATCATTAACGATGTCGCTGATACATCATGAGTTTGGAGTCGTTCCAGCTTCCTCGTTACGACCATTGCGTGTGACTCTGCCAAGTTGTAACGATAAATCGTTGGATCGCTGATCGCAGATTTGAGAACATGTTCTAAAACCAGACGATCAATGATCAGCCAACCTGCTATATCGTTGTTTGACACCGCGATAACAATGTCGTTTATGACTTCGCCCATTCACAGCAATGAGCAGGTATCACTCGCTGGGTTGTGCGAACAATACCTTCTCACAACATCGTTGGTGAGTCGGCCACGATATCTAGACGTGTGACATCTCACCAACGTTGTCAAAACAATGTCGGAAACGACCGCATGCCCACGAGATCGTTGCCGACATCGTTCCAACGTCGTGCTGTGTAACGGGGCCTTTAGAGAGAGATGATTCGGATTGCCTTTATTCTGTGAACAAGCTCTGTTGCTATAAAAGCTTTTGCTCTGTTATGTGGGTTTATTGTGGATTGGATCTGATAAATGAAGTTTGCATGCAGAACAGTCTGCAGAGTAAAAGGGAAATTATCTGAACTTAATTGAGCATTGCAGAAAGTAATAGTCCTTGGAGACACACTGGGCCTGACCTGTGAACCAGAGTGGGTATAGATCATCACATAAGGCTGAGGGGGTCGATGCAGTAAATGCCACAATTTTGAAGTCAGTATTTAGATAGCAGTTCTTCATGAACTTCAGAAAAGTAGCCTCAGTGGGGTTCTTACTCATATTTGGCACATATGTGGTCTGATGATGACTCCTGACAGCCATTATTGGGGAATTTCTTAGGTCATATATTGCCAGATGAGTGCATGGAACAATTGTTGTTAAGTGCTAGCTATTCTAGTTGTGCTCAATGTGGGTTGGTGCAGCAATGGTTGAGTTTTGATATGATGAAAGCTTTTCCATTGGAGTATTGATCCAAATTGTATTTGCATGTAAGCATAGATGATCACTGCAGCCATTGAATTCTTGATCTGATCAGAGGGAAAACTTTAACTAAACATTAGCCTGGGAGTCTGCAGAGAAAATAATGTACTTTTTATTGTTTAGTATTTTTTTTATTAATGAAAATAGTGCTACTCTTGTGCATAGTCTGTGCCAAGCATTGCAGCACAGCTCTATTCAACTAAAAGAACAAGCACTTTTCTTTCTAATTCATGATACCCCTTTAAATGGATCATCTGATAATCATGGGTCATGGATTTGGCATCAGACACTGCTGCTGATTAAAGAGAACCTGTCACCTGGATCTAAGCCCCTACACTATCACTACCTGTCCCTGCACCTTCCTAGCTGCTTCCTATCTATCCCTCTCTGAGCTAAATCCGCCCTATAAAACAGCAGAAAAATAACTTATGACTTACAAAAGTCCCTGAGGCTGGGGACTGAAAAGGCAGGCCCAGGCTCCATTCTGCCCCTCCTCTATGCAGCAGCACACACCCCACTGGGCGGCATTATTCTTTCTTCAGCGCCGCCTCCTCCATTTGGAATCTCCCGCCTGCTTTACACCTATCATGTTGTGGTGATGCGACCTCGAAGTGCCCCCTGACTGGGACACAGCATATGGGAGATTGTATCTTCTGCTCGGTAGCAGCACACACAGGGATAGCTGCTTCTGGAGCTGAGTGCTGATTGAAAGCACTGATACCCAGGTGTGCAAGTGAATAGGAGATATATGAGCTGCCCTGGGCTGTGGGGAGGGGGTGGAGTATGTCAGGACAGCAGCAGGAGCTGCTGTGCAGAGAGCTGTGTGAAGATTTAACACAGCCTGTGAGCTCTCTGAGTGGACGTTCATGAGGCTAATGAGCGGATGGTGAGGATAGAAAGGTTGTGTGCTGACGTAACGCAGCCTTCCCGGGGGAAGGTACAGAGCTTCTATATCAGCTGTTGGGATTGTATGAGGCTGTACTCAGCTGCGCCCCGGAACCTGGAGGTCTGTGAATACCTGAACTGTGCAATTAAACTGTGTGCTGTGTGAGTAAATACCTGAGTATACATAATAGGTGTAAAGCAGGCGGGAGATTCCAAATGGAGGAGGTGGCGATGAAGAAATAATAACGCCGCCCAGGGGGCGTGTGCTGCTGCATTGAGGAGGGGCAGAATGGAGCCTGGGTCCGCCTTTTCAGTCCCCAGCCTCAGGGACTTCTGTAAGTTATAAGTTATTTTTCTGCTGTTTTACAGGGCGGATTTAGCTCAGAGAGGGATAGATAGGGAGCAGCTAGGAAGGTGCAGGGACAGGTAGTGATAGTGTAGGGGCTTAGATCCAGGTGACCTGTTCCCTTTAAGGGTGGTTTCACAATTGCAGTTTTTTATCTTGCGTCCATATCTGTCCAAATGCTGAAGAATCCTGATGCCTATATTTAAAATGGGGCCGCAGGTGCTTGCGGTGACATCGGGATTCATCCTGATCCTGCCACATCAGTTTTTTTGTCACCCTCTTTGGCCTCACCATGTTGCGTTTTTGGTGTTCCTCTAACATCCTGATGCCTCCATATCTGTCTAAAAATAGAATGGGGTCCAATGGTGGACAGATCAGGATGGGGCAGATCCGTTCATCCAGATTCGTTTTTACCCCTCTGAGCATGCCCAAAGTACAGTAGTTCCTGCACCTCAGAAGAATGTACCCCCGCCTCAGAATAAGTGCTTGTGTGCCCTATGTTATTGTTGAAAAATGTTAATAAAAATTTTTTGTGTGCATATTTATAATATGTGGGCACCTGCTGAGGGGCTGCAGGAGTTGTTTTATACCACTACTATATTACTATTACTGTTTGAAATCCTGTTATCTTTTGCTGGCAGATCAGGACTTCTCTGCCTCTTCTATGCACAGAACTGTCAAATGTGGCGTAGATCGCGCTTCTACGCCACATTTAACAGTTCTGTGTGTAGATCAGTCCTGCTCTGCTGGCAAAAGCCAAACGGACTTCAAACAGTGATAGTAATAAAGTAGTGGTATAAAACCACTCCTGCAGCCGCTCCCCAAAGTACCCCTATATTTTGAGCATATGCAGAATACCGTAAATGTTATTAATTTTGTCCCACTCTCTCTCCGACTCATGTATCATGTATCCGGCAGCTACGGTGGCATGCGTTTGCGGACGCATGGCCAGATCAGGATGAACCAGTGTTCATCCTGATTCGGCGCGACACTAGTGTGAAACCAGCCTAACACAGTGATGGGCTATCCATTTTTCCTGCTAGCAATCACTAAGGGAGAAATGTAGCTTTGCTTGGATGGGCTGTGTCCAAGAGAGTCAGAGCCACTCACTGCCTGTGTCCGGGTAAAAGAGAGGGGTGCAAAGCAGGGGACCCACCTCTGTGACAGTCATGATCTTTTATAGAAAGTTGAGAAAAGATTTGCATGGCCCTGGTTCATCATCACATCAGTGCTGTGTTGTATGCCCGACCACGGCACTTTGAAGTTGCTTGAATTTGTAGTTTCACAGCTGCTGCAAACTTATAAGCAACCATTTTTTGATTTTGCTGAGTTTTATGCCGTTTACCATTGATGCCAGTAACATTTTAATTTGTCTTTGTTGTTTTATAGCTTATCAGCATCAACGGCAACAACAGCCACAACCGCAGCAGCAACAACAGCAGCCCAAATACGGCTACCATGAGCCAGTAGTCCCTATTTCTACCCAACACAGCGCCCCAGCAGGAGGGGTAAGTTGTCTTTCTCAATAATATTGGTGTTTTGTATACTTCGGAAAATAGTAATTAATTAAAAGCAATAACATCACGGGGGCACACTTATGTCAGCCTTAATTTTGGGTACCTCAGTTATGTTAGAGTGAAAAAAAGTAAGTCTTTTCTACAGTTAGAGGTTGTCCGGCCTCAGGCTAGAAGTCTTCAATCACTCTGTGGGCTGTGAGGACTCTCCGGCACTGGGAGCAGTGGGCCCTTGACTAGAAGTATGTGACTTGCATATCTGTGGTTACATACCGACTAGATGGGCGCAGCCTCACTCAATACATTGGCGCTGGATACAGTCTACTTGAAATGTGGCTGAAAGCATGCAAATCTCATACTTGTCACAATGACTGCCTGCTCCCATCACCAGAGAATTCTCACAGCTTGCAGTATACACGATGTGAGAATTTACAAATCTGCAGTCACTTAGTGACTGTAGACTTCTAAACTGAGGCTGGGCAACCCCTTTAAGAGCTGATAAGGGTATGTGCACATGTTCAGTATTTCCAGCAGAAAAATCTACATCAAGTACTGATGTGTTTGCAGAAATGCTGCTTAAAATATGCACGCATTTGATGCTTTTTTTTCCCCATTCATTAAAAAAAAAAAACCTACAAAAATGATGAAAGAATTCTGCTTCAAATCTACATGGAAAAAATAAGCAATGTGTACATTAGACGTCAGAAATTTTATTTACTTTGCTTTCACTAGAAAATCCTTTAGCATTTGTCTCCAAAACTCCACAGGAAAAAATACTGCAATCAATACTTAAAGGGGTTGTCTGGTCTAAAATGATAATTCTGCAGTCACTCGATGTAACTGCAGAATTATCAATCTTTCCAGCAAATACACTGTGCACTGCTAGGATCTGCGGTTTCTAAACCAGAAATGAACTGCTGCGGTATACATGTTCCCTGCAACAACACGACTAGTGGGACAGGACTTTCTCAATACACTTGTATTAAGCGAGGCTGCGTCTACTAGTTGGGTTCTGGTAGGGAACATTCATATTGTATAATTTTGGTCCATTCCTGGCTTAGAAACGGCAAATCTTCACAGCACCCAGTGCGGGCACTGGGAGGATTAATTATTCTGCAGTTACACAGAGTGACTACAGAATTATCATTTTAAATCGGATAACCCCTTTAACTTGTGCACATACTCGCCCTGATCACATGAGCATTTATCCCTCTGATGCTGCTGTTAATGGTGACAGTGACATCGATTTACTTAATAGAGGGAGGGAGCTCCCTCTTTGATCCAATTGGTACAACACAAATGCATTGTGGTGATGGTCTTCATGGTGACCCCGGGCCGAATATTGGTAGTGTTGTCACCCAGGTGCGGTGGGCTGTCAGATTCTGGCTGTGTGCAATTGACAGCTGTATATACTTTTGAATGTATTTTCATCATACTACTGGAAAAATTTAATAAAACACGATCAAAAAGTCGATTTACTAAAGGAAAAAAAAAAAAAGAATAGCTGAAATGACCTCTAAAAAAACAAGCCCCAATTGGCTCAGTCAGTGGAAAAGTAAAAAAGCTACAACTCTCAGAATATAGTAATACATAAGCCCCTACACTATCACTACCTGTCCCTACACCTTCCTAGCTGCTTCCTATCTATCCCTTTATGATCTAAAAGGGCCCTATTAAACATCAGAAAAATAACTTTTAACTTACAGAAGTCCCTGAGGCTGGGGGAGTTTAAAGGTAGGTCCACGCTCCATTCATCACTCCTCGAATGTGTAGCGCACGCCCCGCTGGGCGACATTATTCTTTATTGCTCGCCGCCCCCACCATTTGCAATCTGCCGCCCTCTGTCATGCAGTATGCACCTGCCCGCGACGTCACATCCGGCGCGGTGCATTATGGGGCCAGTCACATGGTCGGCCCCAATGCATTATGGGCTTGATCACGTGATCAGCCCGGCTCCGCGCATGCGCAATTAGCTTTTCTCCATTCGCCTTCCACGACAGCATTGGAGGATGTCGTCCACGCCCTATTGGGGGACAGGAACACAGAGAGGTTAAAAGCCCCTCCCCTTCCTCAGTACTCCAGTGTCTTCCTGTCCCCCTTGGGGCATGGAGAGGTTCCAGTGCTGTCAGGCCGGCAGAGGCAGCATTGGGGTGTTACTTACAGCCGGGCCAGGGATGGACGTCGGGGGCAGCCTCCTCCTCCTTCTCGGGGCTCCCGTGGTGGGACCATCCGACCTTCCTGCGTCCTACGGGGCAAAGCAGGCCGTGTATTGCAACGCCGGAGGCCTGTTCAGCTCTCCGGCGTCTCCCTCCTCCAGCTGCGGTCCCTGGGGCATGCATCAGAGGTGCCGTGGAGGCACTTCCGGTTTCGGGCGACGGCTCCTGTAAGGGCTGTGGCAGGCTGGGCGCGGCTCCAGGGAACCCCAGCAGGACTTTCGCGCGCTACTGCCCGCGGCCGGTGACCAGGAGGAGGGACGGAACAGGAGTTCCTCGTTGGGGGCACGGTACTTCTGGATAAGTACCCGCCGGAAGCTACACCCAGGTAAGGCTGATCCCTGAAACATGGAGGGTGATAGGCTTCCACCTCTGCTTCTGCAGAGCCCAGCGTTCCCCCAGCTCATGTAAGTGTTTCTGGGGGTGGTCACAAGGGGTCGAGTTATTTAGGCCCTGCACTCACACTGGGACCCCTTCTCTTCCCTTTTTGTCTATAGGGAGACGAGGGCCGTCTGTGGAAAGGAGCAATAATGGGGCTGCGGCAAAAAATTCCCTCTTCCTACAACAAGGTGTCGGCCATGACTGACAGGGTTGTCAGGATGGACTCCCCATCCCTGCTGGAGGAGCTCCAATCCATTAGGGAAGAGGTGCAGGCTTGTATCTCGGCACTGCGGGGTTTTGCTGCAGCACCGGGCCTTCCCCTCCGTAAGAGAGGAAGCTCCAGGATTGTAACTCTGTGGATCTCATGGAGGCTGGCTAGAGCTCAGCTTTAGAGGACGGCGAGGATATTGCCGCTGTTGCCTCTGTCCAGACACGAGAATCTGGACACTACTATTTTTCCACGGAGTCCATGGGTGCATTGGTGGACACTGTCCATTGTACCATGGGAGTAGAGGTGGTGGAAACCCCTTCTGTGCAGGACTGAATGTTCAGAGGCCTGAAGGCTAAGCGGCTCACCCCATCCGAGTGGATTGGAGGGTGATGACTTTGTCTGGGAGGTCCCGAAGGGGGACATCCAGGTGGCCAGGGTAGCAATCAGCTGCCATTGTAAACCCATTGTGCATGCCCTTGACACTCTGTTAAATGAGAGACCCAATGGAAATCTCTATGGAAGTCTCTATAAAGTCAATGGGACTTCTAACATGAAGGTCTATGGCAGTATTCCATTTGGGAAGCTTAGCATATAAGACCACGTTGCCTTTTGAAGATTCCTCCCGGTTGAAGGACCCCCTCGTTTGTAAAATGGAGAGTGTCCTCAATAAATCCTGGGAGGCGGCAGCTATGTCTTTAAATGTGAACATTTCCTCTACATGTGAGCAGGTCTGTCTTTAAGTGGCTCACCGAGCTGGGAGAATTCCTCCTGCAGGGTACTCCCAGGGAGGAGCTTTTGACTCCATTCCACTTCTGAGACGTGCTACGGGCTGATGCCTCTGCTGAGTCGTTCCGCGTTGGCGCCAGGTGCGCAGTGTTGGCTAACACAGCTCGCAGGGCAGTGTGGCTTACGATGTGGAATGGGGAGGTCAGGTCAAAGCTCCAGCTGTGTGGCCTCCCCTTGCAAAGGGCATTTTATGACATCCTGGAAAAGGTGTCAGACCAGAAAATGTGTCTCCCGGAACAGGAGCCCTTTCGGAGGCAGTCCTTTTGGCCTGAGCGCAGCCAACCCTCCCAGTCTAAAGGGAAGGGTAAGTCTGGTCGCTGGGCATTCCAGTACGGGGACAAGACCCGTAATAGCTTGCTCCCCCAGCAGCGGCATCACCAGCCGCCCCTAAACAAGGCCGCCTTCCCCATTGCAGGGCGGCTCCTGCGGGTTCTGCCACAGTGGCAAGCAACCTCCTTGTGCCCTTGGATCCTCTCGACCATTTGGGAGGGTCTACGCTTGGAATTCGAGAGCCAGATCCTCCATGTCTTCGAGTCCTCTCCCTTCCTCAGGGAGACTCTCGCACAGTATTTCTTGTCGGGTCTGCGACACCTGTTGGATTCGGGTGTGGGGTCCCCAGTTCCTCCTGGAGAGGAGGGCCAGGGGCGCTGCTCCAGGTTATTGTGGACCTCCAGAACGCGTATTCTCATGTCCCCATTCACCCGTCCCACAAGCGCTTTCTGCGATTCACGATCTCCGGGGCAGGCGGGACGGTCCATTCTTGGCTTCATGTGCTGCCCTTTGGGATTTCGTCGGCCCCAGAGGTTACCAAACTCATGGGGGAAGCGATCACATTCATCCAGACCCAGGGAATATGTGTGCTTCCCTATTTAGACGACATGTTGGTGGTAGCTCCTTCGGCAGTGCTTCTGCGCACAAAGGTCTCCAACACATTGGAGATTCTTCAGTCCCTGGGATGGGTACCCAATCTTCAAAAATCGGAACGGGTGCCTGCAACCCGACGTCAAATTTTGGGGGTCTTGCTGGCCTCCTCCAGACAGACCTCGTTTCTTCCTGCGGCATATCAGCTTTTGCGCCGCGTGAATCTGACCCGCTTCCGGGCAAGGGGGTCGACCTCCTTGCGGGAAGCAATGTCCCTGTTAGGGGCCATGTCGGCCTGCATTCAGTCAGTAACATGGGCTCAGGCTCCTTCCCGACTGCTCCAGGAACACATACTGAGTTCTTGGGACAGACGTCAGGATTCCTTAAACTCGCGGGTCCGGACCCCGGGGCGGGTGGTAACCTCGCTTTCCTGGGGATGAATCCCAGACACCTTCCTGTGACCTCCGTTCCCACTGATGCCAGCGGTTCCGGTTGGGGTACGATGGTAGTTCGCACACCCTTCCAGGGGATTTGGAGTCGCTCGGTCAGTCGCCAGTCTTCAAACTTCTGGCAGTGGAGGAAGCGCTTCTTGCTGCAGCTCACGTTCTCCGGGGTCATCATGTCAAGGTCCTGTCAAGACAACGTGACTACGGTTGCTTTCTTGCGGTACCAAGGCGGTACTCGTGGCTTACACTTGCAGGGGCTGGCAAGACTGTTCTTTTTGTGGGCAGTACGCCATCTTCTCTCCTCCTCGGCAGTACATCTGAAGGGAATGGTCAATGTACAGGCAGATTCTTGAGCCGCACGGAGGTCCACCCAGGAGAATGGTGCCTCCATCCGGAAGTATTTCGCTCTCTTACGGACAGGTGGGGTGTCCTTTCGATCGACCTGTTCGCTTCGGGCTCGAATACAAAGGTGCCAACCTTTTTCTCCCTGACGCGGTCGGACCATCCTCGGGGGCTGGACGCTTTTGCCCATCCCTGGGACTTCCGGTTGGTGTATGCATTTCCTCCAATCCCACTACTTCCCAAAAACGTTGCAACGGATTGGGTGGAGGGGGTGACACTATCCTGGTGGCTCCCCTGGGGCCCAAACTGGCGTGGTACGACGCCATCCGAGACCTGGGCCTGGAGGGACCGATTATGTTAGCCCACAGTCTCAACCTACTGTCCCAGGGTCCTCTGTTTCACCCGGGCCCTCAGTGGCTCATTCGGGAGGCCTGGCTGTTGCGGCCAGGATCCTGAGGATCAAGGGTCTCTCCCAGGCAGTGATCCACACGCTTCAGCAGAGCAGGAAGCTTGTGACAAATGCTATTTACGGGAGGGCTGGCATCGTTTCCTGTCCTGGTGTGCTCCTTCCATCCCGACCATGCATCATCCTAATGTGGCCCAACTCTTGGATTTTTGCAGCGTAGCTTGGATTTGGGGCTTCGGCCGAGCACTCTTTAAGTCCAGAGGTCGGCACTTGGGGCGGTTTTTGCCCAGGATCTTGCTTCCCATCCATGGCTCAAGCAGTTTTTTACTTCTGCTTGGGGGTGGCGTCCCCGGATTCGGCCTTCTGTCCCTCCCTGGGACTTGATGCTTGTTCTCCAAGGGCTTGCTCGAAGTCCCTTTGCACCCTTGTCTGCTGCATCCCTTACGTCTCTCTCTCACAAGGTGGCGTTTTTGGTGGCCATCACTTCTGCTCCCAGAGTTGGAGAACTGCAGGCGCTCTCTGTCCGGGCTCCGTGCCTCGTGGTGTCCGCACTCTCTGTCCGGGCTCCGTGCCTCGTGGTGTCCGCACTCTCTGTCCGGGCTCCGTGCCTCATGGTGTCCGCACTCTCTGTCCGGGCTCCGTGCCTCGTGGTGTCCGTTGTTCGCATTACGCTTCGGTTGCATTCATCTTTTCGTTCGAAAGTTGTCGGATTTCCATCGGTCCCAAGGAAGTGGTTCTGCCTTCGTTTTGTCAATCTCCTGCTAATGCGGCTGAGGCTGTGTTTCAATCCTTGGATGTTCGTCGGACTGTCCTCCTCTATCCGAGAGACCGCTTCCTGGAGGTTAGATCAGAACCTGTTTGTTCGGCTTTTGGGAATAATACAGGGAAGACTTCCCAGGCTACCATCACTTCCTGGATCACAAAGGTGATCTGTGAGGCCTACGTCACTCCGGTCCTTGCTCCTCCGGTGGGGTTGAAGGCTCCTTCAACTCGGACTGCTGCTACGTCCTGGACGGAGCAGGCTGGAGCTTCATCGGAGCTGATTTGCAGAGCGGCTACGTGGTAGTCTCTCCTCTCTTTTTCTCGCCTCTATAGGTTAGATCTGTCCTTCAGTCGGGATCTGTCCTTTGGTAGGAAAGTCCTACAGGCAATAGTCCCACCCTGAGGAGTATCGGTGGTATTCCTCCAATGCTGTCGTGGAAGGCGAATGGAGAAAACTGAATTAGTCCTTACCGGTAATTCCTTTTCTTGGAGCCTTCCACGACAGCATCAGTTCCCCCCCTTGTTGGTGTTTGATTCCGGTTTGTATCAGGTAATCCATGGCTAAGGGTGATCTTGGTAAACACTGGAGTACTGAGGAAGGGGAGGGGCTTTTAACCTCTCTGTGTTCCTGTCCCCCAATAGGGCGTGGACGACATCCTCCAATGCTGTCGTGGAAGGCTCCAAGAAAAGGAATTACCGGTAAGGACTAATTCAGTTTTTGAAGCCGGGCCGATCACGTGATTGGCCCCATAATGCACTAGGACCGATCACGTAACCGGCCCCATAATGCACTGCGCCGGATGTGACGTCGCGTCCGGTGCATACTACATGACAGAGGGCGGGAGATTCCAAATGGTGGGGACGGCGAGGTATAAAGAATAATGCCGCCCAGACGTGCGCTACACAATCGAGGAGGGAACACTGGAGCATAGGCCCGCCTTTCCAGTCCCCCAGCCTCAGGGACTTCAGCAAGTCAAAAGTTATTTTTCTGATGTTTAATAGGGCCCTTTTAGATCATAAAGGTATAGATAGGAAGCAGCTAGGAAGGTGTAGGGACAGGTAGTGATAGTGTTAGGGGCTTAGATTCAGGTGACAGGTTCCCTTTAAATTGTTTTTATTGAATAAAAGTGGCAAAATATAGAACAAAAAAAACTGACATAAACTTAGTATGGCTTTAATCGTACTATCCCGATGAATGAAGCTTTATCAATTTTACCACATGGTGAATCACATAAAAAATTCCTGAATTACTGGTTTTGGTTCATTCTGCTTCCCATAGATTTGAATAGAAGGCAGTCAAAATATGTAGTGCCTGACAATGGGACCAAAAAAACTTCAACTCATGCTGCAAAAAAGCAGCCCTCCCTTGATTGTCAGCAGAAACATTGAATAATTATAGCTCTCCAAATATGATGATAAAAAACTTCTTTTTTAAGTGATTTTTAGTTTGATAGTAGCCAAATGTAAAAAAACCTATATAAATCTGGTATCACTGCGGTTGTGCTGACATGAAGAATAAAGCCGTCTTGTCACTTACACCACAAAAGGAATGGTGTAAAGAAATCAAAGAAAATTTTTAGCTGCTGTTGATTTGTTCATTCTGCCCCCCAAAGATGGCAGTACGGCGTGACTCACATCCTGTGTTCTACGCTGAGCATTGTCACTGTCAAAGATGCGTAAATCTCTGAAATACATGAGTCAGACATAAGTTCCCACATGGAAAATTCCCTATAATGAGGCAGATGGAGTCACCTTGGACTCACTCTGTCCAGTGATCCGGTGGTATCCGTGTTTTTAAGCATTTAAAAAAGCAAGTTAGGGCACAGGTTTGTACACCTATGAAAAGCGCACTGCTGAACAGAGGCCAGACAGTCAAAAATAACTGCTGCCTCATTAGAGTGAATGGATCAGTCAAAGGCTTCATCTGAATCACATAATTTGGTAATTTAGATGAAAATCCTTGATGTAAGTTCTAAGCACAGACTGCAGGATGTGATCTCAAATTTTATTTAAAATAAAAGCCTCAAGTCAATTCTCAAAAAAAGTCCCCACTAAAGTATAGGAGGATTCCATGTTACTGGTAACAGAAAGGTTTTTGGAAAATGGTTCCACTGCTAAAAGAAATCAAAAGAATTCTGCACTCCCAAATCCAAATGTCCCATCCCTTTCTGAGCTGTACATCGTGCTTAAACTAAGTTTAGTGCCGCATGGTTGGCATTACTGGGTTTGTGTCTCCAGAAGTATGAGCTGTGTACAATGTACTGGACAGATGGAGTCAGTTTAGACTGTGTCTGTTATATGATCTTGCGGTGTCTGTCTTTTTAAGAGCACATTAAAGCGTGGTCAACCTCAGTTTCTTAATCGTTTCATTGGGGGACACAGGAAGACCTTGTATGCTTGCTACCATCAGGAGGCTGACACTATGCAAAATAACGGAAAAAGCAACTCCTCCCCAGCAGAATACACCCACCCACTGGCACAAATGCAACTCAGTTTTAGCTTAGTGTCTTAGGAGGCAGACACGGGTCTCTCTGAGCCCGTATCTACCAGAATTTTTTATTAGGTTAGTTAGATTTTTAATTTTCAATTTTTATTTTTTTTTCTATGAAGGCTCATCAGGGAATACGGAGCGGTTGAGCCAATCCATTACCCCACATAGAGATCGAGAGTCCAGTGTACGCTGGTTGCACTGTTAACTCTCCCTCTCTGGGCCAGGGCCATCCATCCCTTCATTGAAGCGGATCCTGGAGAACCCTGAGGTCGGATGCCGATGCCTGCCCTGGCCCATTCGCTCCCCTACGCACTCGCCTTCCAGAGCCGGTTGGTAGGGTCATCAGACTCCAGATCCCTGGTACACAGGAGAAAAGTTTCCGCGTCTGGAGCTCGACACCTCTCAGGACGAGGTAGGGACCTGCACCCTGATGGCAGCAAGCAGTCCCTGGGTCCGGGATCCATACACCCCCCCCCCCTCCTTCCCCATCCTCACTTTACCAACCCCCTCCTTGTAGCTCTTCAGCTTTCCCCCTGGCTACTCCAAGAGGGAGTAGTGCTCTGGAGCAGCAGCTGCAGCGAGGCCACTCTGCCCCTGCGTGCATGGGCCGGTCACTGGCTACTGGCCAATTTCACCCATGGCTGCAGCAGGGGTTGCCTGATGGTGATCAGGCAGAGAGGATAGGGGCCAAAAAGGGGGGGGCAGTTTATTGATTCTCAGGGGCTACTGGCTCTTTCAGGGCCAGTAAGCCCCTTTCTACTTGTTCACAGCCAGCACGGCACGCTGATGCTGCATTGGACCCACAGCTCCCAGCTAAGAGGGTAACAGAGCCGCTGCAGCCACCCCTGACAGAGAGGCTCCTGTCAGCAGCTACACCCAGGCCAGCACAGCCCCGGGCTCGAGGCTCCGCGGGCCTCCCGATCCAGGCCGCCTCCAAAAATCTAGTTCCAGGCCTCTGTTGCGGCCTCCGGGGCGGAGCTCTCCCGCCCGCCCACGGACCGCCTCCGGACCAATCGCGGATGTCCGCGGGCAGGCTCCTCTGAAAGGCACCGCCCCAGGCACCGCGGAGCTCTGCCTAGGCCCCGCCCACAGACAGGGCTCATTGTAGAGAAGGACCCCGTCGCGCTTGGGCGGCATTTTCTCGGTCAGGTAGCTCCACTCCTCCCCCTGGCCAATGGGGATCGAGCGCAGACTATGCCCACCGTTTTTAGCTCTGCCCTCCGTCTCCCCGCAGAAGCCCACACTTTACACAGGAGCCATCACAGGAAGGAAGGCACAGACCTAACTCTGTGCTGCTCCACTGCTTGGATCCACCACAGGGGACACCGGAAGCCTGGGCCCTGGTAAGCAAGCCTCCCCAGCCCCCCACACTGCTGGCACACTTGCGACTGGCTATAGTAGATGCCGCACACAAGGACCACCCGTACAGCCACCATAGCCACCACAGTGTACTACGCCTGCTCAGGGTGCAATAAGAAGCTACCCTCTGCTCAGAACTCTCCACTGTGCCTCGCTTGTAGCCCACAGACCATGCAGGTAGCTCAGGAGCTTACTACTGAACCGTCCGTGGTCTCTTCTCCACCCGATGTGGTTCTTTCCTTATCTCAGTCTGCCACTACTCTGATTAAATTCTCATAAAACCTGATGGCGGCCCTAGAGCACCTGCCCACGCAGATAGCCTCCGCGATTAGGCCTAATCCATTGGAGCAGACCGACCCTAGTCCACCAGTGAACGCTGTCCCTGAACAACCAGACCAATCCACCTCCAAACCACCTTCGGAATCAGAGGGACCAGACCGCTCACAGAGGAAATGGATTCGCTCGTCCCCTTTTTCTCCAGCACGCTCGGCACCATCGGATTCCGATTCCGTATCGGATTCGGACCTGGATATAGACTCTGACCAACTTTTGGGAATCAGGGACACAGTAGACTCCCTAATTCTAGCAGTGAATGACACCCTTAAGGTCAACTCTGATGACAAGCCGCCCACACGGAAAGTGTTGGTTAAACGTACTAAACCAGCTCCTCGGGTCTTCTCTAAGGCCACGTGCACACGCGGAGTATTTGATGAGTTTTTTACCTCAGGATTTGTAGACAAAACCAGGAGTGGAGCAATCAGCGGAAAAGTCTAATAGAAACACCTGCACCACTTCTGTATTTATTACCCACTCCTGGTTTTGTCTACAAATCCTGAGGTAAAAAACTCATCAAATACTCAGTGTGTGCACATGGCCTTACCTAGAAGACGTTGATGACATCTTTACCAAGGAATGGCTACACCCAGAGAAGCGTTTTCAATCCAGAAAGCGTCTAGAGGCTCTTTATCCCTTCTCTAAGGACGTTCGCCAAAAGTGGACCATCTCACCAGCAGTGGATAGCCCATTGTCGCGTCTAGCTACCAACACCATCCAACCCCTGGCAGACGGCGCTTCCCTTAAGGAAGGACCAGACACACATTGAGGCCATGCCGAAATCTGCTTTCGAAGCCTCGGGCGCTTCTCTTTGCCCTTCATTCGCAGCCACCTGGGCCTCCCTGGCTGTGGCCTCCTGGGCCAAGAACCTCCGTAGGGGTATTCTGTCCCAAGCACCTCCCGCGGAACTAGAGAGCCTGGCTAATCAGATCGCTCAGGCTGGAAAATACATCGCCACAGCTTGCCTCGATGCCGCATCCTGCGGCGCCCAGGCCTCCGGCAACATGATCTCCATTCGCAGGGCCTTTGGCTGAAGGCCTGGAATGCCAATTCAGCCTCTAAAAAATCACTCGCCAATCTCTCCTTCGAGGGCTCTCGCCTATTTGGCAATAAGTTAGATAAAATCATATCGGACGTCACCGGTGGGAAAAGTACTTCCCTTCCGCAGGCAAAGCGCAAACGGACAATCCCTAGGAAGAGAAATTTCCAATTTTGTTCCTTTCGTCCCTCAGCGTCCAAATCCTCCAATCGGCAAGACCACTCCCCCATCCGCCAAGGTAGAAAAAGGCCCACCTACAAGCCCACACCTTCCTGGCGCCCTCGTAACGCACACACCCTACCCTCTGGTTCCCGGGCCAATCGCTCATGACGCTAACCCCAACCTCGGGGGCTGCCTCAGGGCCTTCCAGTAATCGACGATGCCTGGGTCCGAGACGTCATCTCGGTGGGGTACAAGATCGAATTTGCTTCTTTTCCCCAAGAGTGTTTTTTTTCTATCCCGGCCACTGAAAGACCCCAAACTCACCTCTGGCTTTTACCAAGCCATTTATTCCCTCGAGAAAGCAGGCGTTATCATCCCCGTTCCAAAGCATCAACACTTTTTGTGATTTTACTCCAATCTTTTTTGTGGTCCCAAAAAATAGTGGCTCAATTCGCCCCATTTTGGACTTGAAGCTTCTCAACACCAAGCTCCAGTTGAGACACTTAAGGATGGAGTCCCTTTGTTAAGTAATAGCGTCTATGGAGCCAGGAGAATTCATGGCCTCCATAGACATCCAGGTCGCCTATCTCCACGTTCCCATCCTTGCATCTCACCAACGATTCCTGCGCTTCGCTGTAGGGTCCCAATATTACCAGGTTACCGCTCTACCGTTCGGCTTTGCCACAGCTCCCCGGGTCTTTACAAAAATCATGGCAACAGTGGTGGCCATCCTTCGGTCCAAGGGTATTCTAGCAATTCCCTACTTGGACGACATCCTGCTAAAAGCCCCCTCTCGCTCAGGGTGTCTCGAAAGTCTGCAAATATCTCTGGATTCTCTCCGTCGCCTGGGCTGGATCATCAATGTCAAGAAGTCTTGCCTTGTTCCGACTCAGTGGATCACCTTTCTGGGCATGATTTTCGACAAAGCCCAGTCCCGCATTTTCCTTTCCCCAGAGAAGCGGGCAGCCCTGCTATCCGGGATTCACAGTCTCAGGCGGGCCTCTCCTCTGACACTCCGATTCTCCATGAGAATTCTGGGCAGAATGGTGGCCTCCATCGAAGCGGTTCCATTTGCCCAATTTCACACCAGGTCCCTCCATCGCTTTCTGCTAGCGACTTGGGACCGCTCCCTCAGCAGTCTCGATCGCCTAGTCCACCTCTCCAGGTCAGCGAGACAGTCACTCCTCTGGTGGATCGAATCCCCACTTCTCTCTCGCGGCAGATCGTTTCTCCCGATCACATGGACAATCATTTCCACTGACGCCAGTCTCTCCGGTTGGGGCACGACCTTCCTCGGCCACACAGCACCTCGGCTCCCAGGATGCCTACCTGCCCATAAACATCCTAGAACTCAGTGCGATCGTCCGAGCCCTCCTATACATAAATCGCCAGGGAGGGACTCGGAGCCGCTCAGCCATGGCGGAAGTGACTTAAATCCTCCAATGGGCCGAGCTACACATTCCTGCAATTTCAGCAATCCACATTCCAGGCGTGGACAACTGGGCGGCAGACTATCTCAGTCGCGGGGGGTTGGACCAAGGAGAGTGGTCCCTGAACCCAGAGGTATTCCACCAAATTTGCCTCAGATGGGGCTTCCCAGACGTAGACCTGATGGCCTCCAGGGAAAATTACAAGCTCTGTCCCTTCGTCACCAGGTCCAGGGATCCCCAGGCCCTCGACACGGACGCTCTTGCGATTCCATGGGCCCAGTTCTCCCTCCCTTATCTCTTTCCCCGCGTCCCTCTCATTCCCAGGATTCTCAAGAAAATCCGAGCAGGAGGAATAACTGTAATCCTCGTAGCTCCAGATTGGCCCAGACGGTTCTGGTACGCAGAGGTAGTCAACCTACTTGCGGACTCTCCATGGCCACTCCCCAATATCCTGGACCTCCTGACTCGGGGTCCTTTTCAACACCCGAATTCTCAGTCGCTCAATTTAACGGCGTGGCTGTTGAAGCCGCGGTACTGAGATTGTCAGGTCTTTCTGAACAAGTCATCCAGACTATGTTAAAAGCCAGGATACCATCCTCATCATGCACTTATCACTGCACGTGGAAGGCTTTCTTTCGATGGTGTGAGGACCACAATCGTTCCCCAATTGTTTTTTCTCTTCCATCTCTCCTGGCTTTTCTCCAGTCTGGCCTTGTTGCACACCTATCCCTTAGCTTCCTGAAAGGCCAAGTATCCGCCCTTTCGGTACTTTTCCAGAGGCAGCTCGCCTCACTTCCACAGGTCAAGACATTCCTTCAAGGAGTGGCTCACGTCTCCCCTCCGTTCCATCCCAGCCTTGATCCCTGGGATCTGAATTTGGTACTAGACGTACTCCAAGATCTTCCATTCGAACCCCTACAAGAGATGAGTCTACCTCTCCTAACATGGAAGGTCACCTTCCTTGTGGCGATCACCTCCATTCAGAGGGTTTCGGAACTTGCGGCTCCCTCATGTCGTTCCCCTTATTTGATTTTCCATCAGGACAAAGTGGTACTTCGTCCCATGGAAAAGTTCCTACCAAAGATTGTCTCCTCTTTCCACATCAATGAGGAGATTGTCCTACCCTCCCTTTGCCTAGCCCATCTCCTTCTCGAGAGAAGAGTTTGTACAATCTGGATTTAGTCAGGGCCCTCCGTACCTATCTTCCACAAACCGCTTCCTTTCGACGAGTGGACTCCCTCTTCGTGGTCCCTCATGGTCCTCGCAAGGGTTTGGCAGCCTCTAAGGCTACAATTGCCTGGTGGATTCACTCCACTATCTCAGAGGCATACTGTATTAAACAGGTTCCTTGTCCATCCAGACTAAGGGCACATTCCACTAGAGCAGTGGGAGCTTCCTTGGGCTGTCAGACATCAGGCTTCGGCAGCTCAGCTTTGCAAAGCGGCCACCTGGTCGTCAGTTCACACATTTGTTAAATTTTACATAGTTCATACTCAAGCATCTGCAGATGCTGTTCTGGGGCGCAAGATTCTACAGGCCGCCGTGGTCTCAGTTTGCCCGAATACTTCTGTTATTAAACCCACCCGACGGGACTGCTTTTGTACGTCCCAAGGTCTTCCTGTGTCGCCCAATAAAGCGATTAAGAAAAGGGGATTTTTGGTACTCACCATAAAATCCTTTTCTTGGAGCTTCAATTGGGGGACACAGTTCCCTCCCTGTGTATATAATTGAGCAAGTTGATGGTTTTATGGTTGCTCCTATTGCTATTCTCACTAACTGAGCTGCATTTGTGCCAGTAGGTGGGTGTATACTGCTGGGGAGGAGTTGCTTTTCTGTTATTTTGCATAGTGTCAGCCTCCTGATGGCAGCAAGCATACACCCAAGGTCTTCCTGTGTCCCCCAATTGAGGCTCCAAGAAAAGGATTTTACGGTGAGTACCAAAAATCCCCTTTTTGTGCACATCTGAATAGACTTGGCACTACTGAACAGTGGCCAGTCTGAGTCCACAGTAACTCTGCTGCTTCATTATAGTTAATGGATCCCTCGGGGGTTTCATTTAATTCTTGTTATTTTGGAGATTTAGAAACCCAATGTAAGTGCTCAGTGTACAGCACAGGTTAAATGTGATCCAAAATGTTCCCAATAACTGCTTCAATTCTATAGGATAGTGCCCAACGGTATAAAATTCTGCAACACATATGTGGCGTCAGTATGATCACTGCACGCCTAAATGAATTTATTGACAGTAGTTTGTAAAATAGGGTTACCTCAGTGGATCTGCCAATGTGCCCTAGCACCCGCAAACCATAAATTTCCAAAATGGGGTAACTTGTGGAAGGTTTCCTCAGTTAAGGCACATCGGGAACTCTACATACACGACATGGCATCCGCTATTCCAGCCAATTTTGTGATCTAGAAGTCAAATGGTGCTCCTTGCCTTTTTGAGCCCTGCTGTGCGCCCAAACATTAGTTGTCCACCACATATGGGGTATCAGCGCACTGAGTAGAAATTGCACAACCAATTGTATGGTCCATTTTCTCCCGTTTCCCTTTTGAAAATGCTAAATTTGGAACTAAATCACCATTTTCGTAGAAATAAGTAACATTTTAATTTTTCCCTTCCACATAGCTTTAATTCTTGTGAAGCACCTAAACCATTAATAAACTTCTTGAATGTGGTTTTGAGCACTATGATAGGTGCAGTTTTTAAAATTGTTACTTTTTGGGTATTTTCGGTCATGGGTAGTGATTGGCGACCCCACCAATGTTTGGGTTTGGCAGATCTGGACTAACTTTTTTAAAGTCCAGGATCGGGACCGGACTTAACCCGAATTTGTGTCCGAACCCGGATTTAAAGTTATGAAATGATGGCTTGTGGGGCTGTAAAATAAACAAAATAGTGATTATCAGTGTGGTTACTTACCGGGTCCGCGCTTGTACTTCCGGGAGTTATTCTTGGTTATTCACAGCACGGTAGATGCTAGAATGCATGGCCTGCTTCCATGTTACTGCATTTACTCCCAACAGCCAATCACAATGCCCGCTCTCTGTGAGAGTGTCTGTGACTACTGGCTGCCATGAATTTTTAAGTATTTAAAGAAATGATTTAAAAAAGGGTATGTTGAGCTAATACATTGGAAAATGAGGGTTGTCTGATGTATTTAAAATAAAACATTTTTCTCTTTGCTGTGTTTAACTATTTACTCACAGGATTGATACTGGGTGGGTCTCAGGGTACCGTTACACAGCACAACCTCGTGCACGGCATCGCTCAAAAGTGACATGTTCAACGATGTTGAAACGACATCGTTAGTGCGTCGTTGCGTTTAACCGAACGATTCAACTACGATAATTAGTCAAGTTGGAGCTGACAGGTTTATGAACATGTTCATAAACCTGACAATGTCGTTCAAGCGATCTGCTAGCATCGTACTTTGTGACACGGCAATAACGATGTCGTTCACAACTTCGCCCATTCACCGCAATGAGCAGGCATAGTTCGCGGGTTGTGCGAACGATACCTCCTCACAACATCATTGGTGAGTTGTCCATGATATCTAGACATGAGACATCTCACCAGCGATGTTGAAATTATGTAAAGAAAAAAAAAACACTGCACGCCCACGAGATCTTAGCAGACATAGTTTCGACATCGTGCCATGTAATGGTACCCTCATAGAGACCCGAACTTTATCAATGTAGCCTTAAGGACAAGCTGTCAATACTCAGTTGTCATTAACCCCTTCTATCACCATGATGCCACTGCACTAGGGCATTGGGAAGAGCCGGGTAGAGGGAGAAACAAGTTGATTCAGAAGGGATTGTCCTAGTAGTTGATGACTCATTTAATAATCTAGTAATAGACAATGTATAACTGGTGGAAAAAAGTTGAAGTTTTGATGGTCCTATGTAACCATATAAAAATAAATTTTAAAATTTTGTTTACCATTCTTTAATAATTATTTTTATTTACCGGACACCGGTTTTTTTCTAATGAGGCAATAACGTTTTGGAAGCAGATTTTTTTCCAACTTTATTTTTTTTTTTTTTAAAGATAAATTGTGAGTTCTCCATAAGAACAGAGAGGACCTTTAGGGATATTTCAGCATTTTATATACTTTTTATTTACCGGGTATACTCGTGTATAAGCCGAGCTTTTCAGCACAAAAATTGTGCTGAAAAGTGCCCCCCTCGGCTTATACACGAGTCAATGACGGCTCAGTGTGTGGGGCCGGTGTCCGGGGGCTGGAGGAGGTGGGGGAGGCTGTACAGTGAGCGGGCAGTCACGTGCCCCCGCTCATTAGTGCAATGCAATATGCACTGCATCCCCCTGGTCCATCAGCGGCAGGGGGAGCGGTGCATATTACATTGCACTGTGTCAGCGCTCCTCTGCCCCCCTGTGGGTATACAGCGGTCCCCCCACCTTGTGGTATATACAGCCCCCCCCCTTCCCGTTGCTGCCGCACACCTGTATAAAGAAGAGCTTTCATACTTATCCTCCTGCTGTCACCGCGCGAGCATCCTCCGCTCTCCTTCCTGCTTGTACCGGCGTCCATCCACGTGACCGCGCACAAGTAATGACGTCATTATTTGTGCGCGGTCATATGGATGGACGCCAGGTACAAGCAGGAAGGAGAGCGGAGGATGCGCGCGCGGTGACAGCAGGAGGATAAGTATGAAAGCTCTCCTATTTACAGGTGTGCGGCAGCAACAGGGGGGGGGCACTGCTGTATACCCACAGGGGGGGGGCACTGCTGTATACCCACAGGGAGGGGGGGGGCTGCTGTATAGTACCACAGGTGAGGGGCTGCTGTATAGTACCACAGGTGAGGGGCTGCTGTATACTACCACAGGTGAGGGGCTGCTGTATACTACCACAGGTGAGGGGCTGCTGTATACTACCACAGGTGAGGGGCTGCTGTATACTACCACAGGGGGGGGCTGCTGTATACTACCACAGGGGGAGACTGCTGTATACTACCACAGGGGGAGACTGCTGTATACTACCACTGGGGAGACTGCTGTATACTACCACTGGGGAGGCTGCTGTATACTACCACTGGGGCTGCTGTATATACCTCTGTGGCTGCTGTATACTACCACAGGGGGAGACTGCTGTATACTACCACAGGGGAGACTGCTATATACTACCACAGGGGAGACTGCTGTATACTACCACAGGGGGAGACTGCTGTATACTACCACAGGGGGAGACTGCTGTATACTACCACAGGGGGAGACTGCTGTATACTACCACAGGGGGGAGACTGCTGTATACTACCACAGGGGGAGACTGCTGTATACTACCACAGGGGGGAGACTGCTGTATACTGCCACAGGGGGAGACTGCTGTATACTACCACAGGGGGAGACTGCTGTATATACCTCTGTGGCTGCTGTATACTACCACTGGGGAGGCTGCTGTATACCACTGGGGGGACTATATACCTTTGCTGGGGTCCACCCTCGGCTTATACACGAGTCAATAGGTTTTCCCAGGTTTTGGGGGCAAAAGTAGGGGGGTCGGCTTATACACTGGTCGGCTTATACACGAGTATATACGGTAATTGTTTGGTTTCCTCTTTAACCTCTCTACTGGGTACATCCTGTGCCGGCTCCCTCCCTTTGATGTGAACTCCCGTGATGAGCTCACGTTATCCTTCCCACATCTCAGCTGATCTCATCAGCTGAGATGTGTAGATAGCCCCACTGATTGGATCAGCAATTCGATCGGCAGTGTTATCCCTTTGAATCACGCTGTCAATCATCAAAAGCACGATCCAAAGCCTTGCAGCGGGGACCGCGTTGTTCCTTGTCGTGATCGGAGATCCCGTGAATTGATCATGCGATCTCGATCTGTCACCTGCAGAGCCAGGGGTCCTGTGGTGACCACGGAAGCTCTCTGGGATAACTTCCTGTGGATTATTATTATTATTATGGCTGGCAAGCACCAGCATCTACACAAAGTGATAATTTTCCCTATATACTAAAGGGCTGCAGCTCATCATAGGACAAGCAATCGGACTGTGCAGTGCTGAGGCCCTCTGGTGGCCAATGTAAAATTTAAAAAAAAAAGTGTTTAAAAATATGAAAAAAAAAAAAAAAACACACGTTCAAATCACCCCCGTTTTGCCCCATTCAAAATAAAATTATTCTAAAAATAATACACACATTTGGTATCACTGCGTTCAGAAATGCCCGATCTATCGAAATACAATATCAGTTAATCAGATCGATAAACTGCGTAACAGAAAAAAGTCCAAACGCCAAAATTTACAGTTTTTTGGTCGCTGCAACATTGCATAAAATGCAGTAACAGGCAATCAAAGCAACATATCTACCTACAACTGGTATCATTAGAAACATCAGCTCAAGATGCAAAACATAAGCCATCACACAGCCCCAGATACCGAAAAATGAGAACGCTACGGGTTTCAGAAAATGGCGACAAAAGCGCAATTCTTTTTCTTTAAAAACTTCTGAATTTTTTTCACAAATACTAGTATACATGTTTGTCATCTACAAACTCATACTGATCTGAGGCATCATACCAACACATCAGTTTTACCACATAGTGATCATGGGGAATACAAAAATACAAACATGTAATCACACTTTTCTTTTTTTTTTTTTTTTTTTTTACAATTTCACCACACTTAGAATTTTTTGTTTCCCATTTTCAGGAAACAATATGGTAAAATAAATGATTCCATCTGAAAGTACAACAAAAAACAAGCCGTCATATGTCTATATTGACAGAAAAATAAAAATGTTATGGCTCTTAGAAGAAGAAGGAAAAACGTAAAATCTCCCAGGGGTAAATGGGTTAAAGGGAGATTTTGCCGAGATAAAAAAAATGTGTATTTTCCCTGCACTCCAATACTATAATGTTGAGCTACCTATTACACTTGTATAACGTATAACACAAATGTGAACAGTGCCGAACACTGACGGATAACGCTAAGCCTTAATAGGTTACTAAGATAGCAGGCATGGTTATTATATCACAGCTCAGGACCCAATACTGATCTTTTGGGTGCACTGACTGCAGTCGTAAGATCACATTGGTGTATATGTATGATATGAAGCTTTAATTAGCACTGGACATCCGTGTGCCTCATTGTTGAGGGTTGTTAAAAGGTTAGTTTTTGCTGTGACATGTATGACGGGTCAGCCACTGTATTGCAGGTCGGTGGCGATACGGTAAAGCCACAGTTCTCTTGCCGTAGACTTGCGGTCCCAGACACAGCTTGTAGACAAGAGTGGTTCTAAAGGCCCCGTTACATGCTGCAATATCGCTAACAATATCATTGGAACGTCACTGGTTTTGTGACGTTACAGCAACCTCGTTGCGAAGTCGCTGCATGTGATATTTACCAGCAATCAGCTAAATGGTAAATGGCCAGGACCATTTTTTCATCGTTGGTCTCCCGCTGGTAACCAGGGTAAACATCATGTAACTAAGCGCAGCGCTGTGCTTAATTACCCAATGTTTACCCTGGTTACCAGCGTGATCGCTGGTGAGTCTGCCTGTGTGACCGCTGACCAGCGATCAGATAATGATGTCCCAGCGACCCGATCATTGGTCGGGTCGCTGGGACATCATTATGTGTAACGGGGCCTTTAGTTGCATACCCAACAGTTCACATAATCTGGATTAAAGAGTAGGATCAGCATTCCATGTGATTGATCATTTCCATCATTTGGATGTGGTAATAACCAGCATCCTGTTACTGAAATGACAAGAGGGCTGGTTGGATTGTTTGCATATGGTTCTGTGTATAAATGACTTCCAATAGCTTTACGGGTCGTCTAATGAGTGTCTTCCCTTTTTCTCTTGTCTGACAGAAGCGCTTCAGAGCTGTGTATGATTACTCCGCAGCAGATGAAGATGAGGTTTCCTTCCAGGACGGTGACACTATTATTAATGTGCAGCAGATTGATGACGGATGGATGTATGGCACCGTGGAGCGCACAGGGGAGACGGGAATGCTTCCTGCCAATTACGTTGAATCCATCTGATTGGGGAGAAGTTGCCTCATTTCTCTTTCTCACACAATCATGAAGCATTCCAGTGCAGCCCTGTCCCAGCTTTTTGGAGGGGTAGTCACCACCTCTCCCTGTTTCAGCATTCTCTCTCAAACCCTCTTTGCTGCCCTCTGGTGCCAGAAGAGAATATGACCTCTTCCTTCATCTTAGTCACTGGAGGGAGCACATTGAGGAGATGTCTCCCGCTTTACTTTCCCTTCTGTTATGTCTGATTGTCTATGCGCTTTGCACTGGTATCATTTTTTTTTTTTTTACTATTTTAAAAGACTTTTTTCTTTATAATTCCCAGTACAAATATTCCCAAAAATTTGTGTCCCCGTTGAGGTGGATTCTCTGTGCGCCACTCAATTCATAATGTAATGCCCAATTACTAACGGTTTATTTTTTTGTGACAAATGGTGATCATCCTAATTATTTTTTATCTAAATTTCTTATGTATAGTACGAAGATAATTGTAGGGCTGTGTCTGACCTGCTTACCACACTTGACACGTCATTGCATTTCTTAATTTTTTTTTTCCTTGTTCTGATAAGACCTCGTCGTGCAAGTTCATTCCCACATACAGCAAATAACAGATACATACACATCACTGATCTGTAGCTCAAAAGCAGCACTCTCTGGTTAAGAAAGGGTGCATGAGGGGGGGCCCTAGGAGGTAGCTAAGTTTTTCTCATGGTAACCCCTGCTACAGTCATTAACCTTGTTGGATATGTGCCATTTTATTTCAGAAAATACTATAAAGTCTATATAGAACTTAGCTGAATTATAAACGGCTTGAAATATTTAATTATAATATTTTTCATTTTCTTTACATTTCTATTTCTCTCTTTCCATAACATTTAAGTATATTTTATAAATATATGTAAATTTTCCCATTTATTTTTTCTTTATTTTTTGAACGTCTCCTTAGAATTTAGAGACTTAGTTAAGATCAATCAGTGAACGTTAAAGGGACAGTTTTCGGTGAAAACCAATAAAAATAGTCTTCATACTTTTTAATGACAAACATTTCATCTGTAGGCCTTCAGCTTGAGTCTTCTCCTCCATGACAGTCTCCTCCCTATGTAAGTGACTGGGAGACAGTTGTGGTGGAGCTTACAAAGGTTTTCTAGTGGTTGAGAACAGAGAGGTGATTTCTCTATCTTCCCAATGTCACCTTCTCCTTACATCCCGGGTATATAGAGACAGTAATGCTGGTGCTGAACACCTTTATTGATGAATTACTGGGGTAACTAGGAGTATCCCTTCTTATATCATAGGCATGATGACCTTTGTTTTATGAAGAGCTGTGGCAGTCTTCTGGTGCTGACATTTAACCAAATGCGTCTTGAGCCAAATTTTTCATTTTCTTTATTTGCCTTATTTGCTTCTGCTTAATCCCTCATACACAAGTTGTGTTCTGTTGAGGGCACGTCTTTACTCGAGTCCTGGTTCTGCACATGCTCTCCCCCTCCTTTTTTGGGTATGCTTCTGCTGTAAGGTGTAGGGAGATTCCCACATGCAGGGACTAAGCACAAGTCATTTCAGTGTACCTGAGGTCACTTTTATTTAAAGCACAAATAGTAGAGCAAATGTAACTGGAATCTAATGTGAAATTGGGTGAGATAAGCAAGAACTGTAATTATACTTCACACATTCCTTTACTAAGCAGTGTAACATCTTTACCATCTGGTGGGGTGCCGTAGGCCAAGTGAAGAGGGTCTTGTAGAGAGGCATACCACCTCATTACACATAGAAGCCTACTGGCAAAAGTTGGACAGGGAGGTTCCCCTCTCCTACATCCCAAAAAAAAGGACCAAGAAATTCTTTACTCTTACAGGGAAGGAGTAAATCTCTATTCCATTCATTCCCAACTGGACCAAAATTACTCCTTCCCTTCTATTATTCAATGCACTTTCACTGAGACCCAGTGCGGAATAGGGGAACAGAGAAAAGACACCCCTTCAAGTCGCCCTCCTTCCCTCCGCAGCCTTACTGTCTTGTCTACATGTCAATCATCAGTTTTATTTTTTTATTATCACACCCCCATGCTGGGAAGCCTTTGTATCAAATTGCTTGGGCCTATAATCATTTAGTAAAAAATAAAAAAAAAAATCAATCATGTCGCTACCAAGAAAAGCTTTCTCGGTTTACTTAATTTGAAAATAAAAATATCATTTTTACCTGTGACTAATGTGTTTTATTTCTGGAGCAACTTGCGTGTTTACTAGTCAGCATAAGGCCGGAGTCTCACTGGTGTGTGATTCGCACTAGTGCAATGCAAGAAAATCTCCCATTGCATTCTGCCTAATGTTAGACAGAATGCTGCGATTGTATACAAGACTTGGCTCACTCGGACTCATACAAGTCTGTGGGTGCGAGTGAAACATCGCACTGCACTGTTTGTTATCAGAGTGCAATTCGATATATACACCAAGGCGGCAATGGAGGAGATGGAGATTAATCTCACCCTCTGTCTGCGCACCTTTGATCAGATTGCAGGACCAGAATGTCATTAGCATATCACCACGGATGCCAATAGGAATTTCAGGCTCCCCTGAGACTTCACCCTAGCTCTGCCTTCACCCCTCAAAACTTCCACAGCCCACTATTGGAAAAACGCGTCTGTGACCCCCCCCTTCCATCTGCCAGCCACGGGCCCCTCATGGGATTCAGCACCATGATGGCCCTGGACCCTGCACAGCACACCCCAGCACCCTGTACAGCACACCCTAGCATCCTGCATAGTACACCCCAGCACCTTGCATAGGACATCCAGCACCTTGAATAGCATACCCCAGCATCTTACATAGCATACCCAAGTACCCTCAGAGCACACCTCAGCCAGTCCTGCAGCGCGCACCCCAGCTACCTGCAGAGGCACATCTCAGCCAGTCCTGCAGAGCATATCCAAGACACCTGCAAAGCACACCCCTAGGCATGTCCTCTTTCGTCCTGTATCCTGACGCTGCAGAGAGGGTTTTCGATGGTGGGCGGGTCCTGTGGCTATGCGTACTGATTGACGGGGCGAGACCTGTGCGCAGGGAGCCAATCGGTATGCACTGCCACACAGGACCCGGCCAACCCTGAACAGACGTGAATTGAACGACCCCAGGCCTGATCAACTGATGAATAAAAGAGGTGGAGCCCGTGCTGTCAGCGTCGCCGGGCCCTTCACTAGAGTGAGTCTAGTCAAGTTCTGATGGCGACCCTGCATTATCGCATCCAATGCAATATGTTCCTCTGACTCCAGCCTATTATAATATCCATTTAGTCTGGATGTGAATCCATTATATTGCCTGTTGAAAAGCCTATTGATTTTAACTCAACCGTAGTAAACTGTGCTCTTATTGACTGCCATGGGTAACTTCTAAAAATACGTTAAAAGCTGAGCAGGATAGAGACTGAGCTGTAGGCTAATCAGACCAGGCAGGTTGCTTGTAGCTTCTCATTGCCCACACCTCTGCTTGGTAGCTTTCTGTGTACACAGTGCACGGGCAGAAAGCTGGCAATTGGTGATAGGACCAAGGTTATTAGCGCTTATGAATATGGAGGACTACATGACAAGAGGTTTACTAGTCCTCCAGTCATAATCATATTAGTGAGTGTGATTGTTAAAAAAAAACTCTACTAATAAGCCCAGTAAGTTACATAATTGTTGGAGTCGGCAGCTCTGTCCCTTCATTATGCTGACATATTCTTTTGAAGAGAACGTGTCCGTGTTTACGCCCCCTAAGCTATCACTATCTGTACCTGCAGCTTCATAGTCCTACTCTAAGCATCCATGTCTGAGCTAATAGTGTAATGTTAATGTTGAAAACAACTGCGAAAAAAGAATGAGCATATAGGGTCTTATCTTAATAAAACTTTTCACTTAGCGATGTGGAATTGCTCACCTTTATCAGTTGTGAAACCCACAACTGGTAGAAAAGCGTACAGGTAGCTGCTGCAGGGACCGCACTTCCAACGGAAACCGTGGTTTTGATGCAGAAATTCTTGGACAAAGTGCTTCAGTGTCCGCGCTGCTGCTCCGAGACCAAAGAGACACAGACACGGGAGAGTCTGGTTCAGCTACAGCCTTTATTTTCCAACGCGTTTCGGAGCCTCCTCCCGAGCTCCTTCCTCAGGGAACATCCAGGATGTTAGTCACATGGTCAGAACATCACAGGTCTTTTATACAGAGAGTTACATCGAAGTAAAGGGAACCTGTCAGACATCCCTCAAGATGTCTACAAACTGCCTCATTTACATAAGATAATGTAAGTTTATAAATGCTTTGTTTTCATCCAGGATGTTCCCTGAGGAAGGAGCTCGGGAGGAGGCTCCGAAACGCGTCGGAAAATAAAGGCTGTAGCTGAACCAGACTCTCCCGTGTCTGTGTCTCTTTGGTCTCGGAGCAGCAGCGCGGACACTGAAGCACTTTGTCCAAGAATTTCTGCATCAAAGTTGAAAACAAAGCATTTATAAACTTACATTATCTTATGTAAATGAGGCAGTTTGTAGACATCTTGAGGGACGTCTGACGGTTACCTTTACTTCGATGTCAACTCTCTGTATAAAAGACCTGTGATGTTCTGACCATGTGACTATAATAGGCGAGCTAAGCAATTAAAATGATTAAAGTCAATGTAGATTTAGCCCTGCCTATTATAGTCACAGGTCGTGACATCACACAGGTCCTGCAGCATTTTCTGAAATTCAGCTGAACTTTAACTATTAGCCTGTCGGATAACTGCTCGACTGTTGTTGCCCAGCTAACTAATGAAAGTATGTAAGTTGTGTGGCATTAATACAACAGTTGTTTTTTTTTAAATTTAACTAACACTACATGATCTAAATAACATTGGGGGAGATTTAATAACCAAAAAAGGACATGACTGGTTCCTTTTAACTATAGTTACATGCTGATTTGATATGCAGAATAATTGGGGGAACACGGCCTAGTTGATGAATGTGCTGCACATTCTTTTCATTATGTGGCAGGATATACTGGAGATGAGAATTGACTCCATGATGCTTCATGTGTATTACCTTTCCTTGAATAGCACTGTGAGACTCTGACCTTATTGTGATTGATTAAACAACTTAACAAGGTAGAAAGGGAACCTGTAACCAGGGCTGTGGAGTCTGAGTCTGTGTCCAATTTGGCGGAGTCGGTATAAAATGGACCGACTCTGAAAATATTAATAAACTAGATGTGAGCCCGACGCTATCACATCGGGAGGTTGGTGATATCATGATCGAGGCGGGCTCTCTCCTAATGTATGTAAATTATTTTTACTTAAAAACCTGTTTTTGTTATTTTTTAGATTAATAAAGTTCAATTTCCTGGTAAACAATGCTTAAGGCTTCGCTTATTTTCAATTGCCAGCGCAGGTAAACCAAGCAGCTACTGGCTGCCAACCCCCGCTGTCTTGTTACCTTCTGCTGGCAATGAAAAACACATGGGAAGACCAAAAAAATAATTAAAAAAAAAAATTGCATAGGCTCCGGCATATTTTCTATTGCCAGCCAAGGTAACAGGCAACTGAGGGCTGGAATTTTCAGCGTGGTAAGGCCCAAACGGGCCCTTCACGCTGAAAATTTCAGCCAGCAGCCATCCCAGAATTGGCGCCTTCATGAAAGACGCCAAAACTGGCAGTTACCCCACTCTTCCAGCTGCCGTGTAGCGGTGTTGAAACTGGGTAATAACGAGGATTGATGTCACCTTTTTTTCGCAGTTGGCATCAAGCCTATTGCTAATGTCAGCCATCAGTATAATAACCGGCCATTAGCAATACTTTCAGTAAAGGGAAAAAAAAGAGAAATCCTTTATTACATACAAAATTAGAGTAACATCATTATCTACTTTATTAGCTCCCACCAAATTCCCCTCTGACGTAATCCTGTAATCACTATAATCTTGCGGAGGAAGTGGTGGGGCGGTGTGATTAATCATGCAGCCTCCATCTTTGTCTATCCAAGTGTCCAAAGATGGCAGCGGCGTGAGTAAGTGAGCATGTGAGGGGGTGAGCTGATAGAGTTTTACTAGGATGAGCGGGGGCAGTGCAGACTGAGCGTGGACAGTTTGGGGATTAGCTGGGACAGCCTGGGGTGAGCAGGGGCAGTGCAGAGTAGTGGGGGAAGTGATAGCACAGTTGTGGGGATTACCAGGGGGGGCAGAGCAGTATAAGTGGGGCAGAGCGGGGACTGTGCAGGGGCAGTATGAGTTGAGCGAGGGGAGTGCAGGGAGTGAGCGGGGGTAGTTTGGGGATTAGCGGGGTAAGTATGGGCAGTGCAGGGTGGGCAGGGGTTGTGAGGGGAATGGGGTGGGGCAGGTGGCTGAGCAGCGCAGTACGGGGGTTGTGAGGGGCAGTGCAAGGTGAGTGGGGGCATTTGGGGATGTGCAGGGGACTAAACAGAGGCATTTGGGACTGTGCAGGGGTGAGCAGGGGCATTTGGGGCTGTGCAGGGGGTGAGCATGGGCAGTGTGGGGTGAGCCAGGGGTTTTTGGGGGCTGTGCAGGGGGTGAGCAGGGGCAGTGCAAGGTGAGTGGTGGCATTGGGGGGGAAAATGGGAGTTGTGCGGGATGTGAGCAGCAGACAGGCAGGATGGAGTGTGGAGCAATGAGTCAATGGCCGTAATGGGGGGTGGAGTTAACAGAAGGAGAGTTACAATGGGTGTGACTGAGCGTAGTGCCCCGATGTGGGTGTGTCCTCTTTTCATTAAGTAGTGAGGACATGCCTATCACAGTGGGCTGAGTGCTCGGCCATGCCCATTGCAACACTCCCTCTGTTAACTCCGCCCCCATTACGGCCAATTAGTTCCGGACTTCAATTGTGCAAGAATTCCTGGGTGAGCAGCGGGTGGCCAAGAGAGGTGGAGTCCGGTTGAGCAGTGGGTGGTGGATGGGAGAGAAGGAATGTGAGTGAGCGGCGGATATCTATTGTCCGCGCGCACCACCGCCATATTTCCATACCCATCACTTGGGTGTGGAAATATGGCGCCGGCTGATGTGTCATAGGCGGACATCCAGAAGGAAGTGGATGAGCCACTTTGCAATTTTATAAAATAGATTGGGCCCAATAGTTCAGTGCAGAATGTGTGGAATATTAGTTCTATCTAAATACCTTAATTATTGCATCATAATTATTAAAAGCCTGATGTTCCCACTGTAGTACAATAAATTCATCACTTAAACATGAGCCATGTAACAGGGAGTTGGAGGTTTGGCTTGCCGACTCCTCAGCCCTGCCTGTCATCTGCCCTACCCCTTCTAAACTACTGCCATGACTTTATAAAATAAACTCCAAGTGCTACATAAAACATTCCTTCATGCTCAGCATCCTTATAATAAATCTGTATAGTTCAATGGAAATTAGCAGGTACTAGAATGGAGGGGACATTGATTTCCCTAGATTACAAATTGACATTCACCACACAGGCAACCTAATCACCAGGTCCCTTGAAGTCTTGGCACACCTCTGTAACATTTTGGCTCCCTGGAACATCGAAATCAGGTGTACATCCCAAATTTATGGTTGTATTGTGCATGACCAGGAAGGCAGAACATTGAATCTTCCTGGAAACGAGTCTACAGGATAGACAGTCACCTCCCAGAATACTGTGCTTACAAGAATTAAGGCCAGATAAGTATTGGTGAAGCTACACAGTCAGACTAATAGCTAATTTGAGAAAATTGCTAACACTTATAATTTTTTACATATAAATATTCCACATAAAGGAGTTTATTGTAATGCACCAATTGGCCTACATACAACCTCTGTCAACAATTATGGAATCACCTGGCTTGGAGGTTGTCCATTCAGTTGTTAATTTTGTAGAAAAAAAGCAGATCACAGACATGGCACAAAACTAAAGTAATTTCAAATGGCAACTCTCTGCCTTGAAGAAACACTAAAAGAAATCTTGAAAAAAAAATGTGCTAGCGAGTAACAGTTACTTTTGTAGACCAAGCAGGGGGAATGATTATGGAATCACTCAATTCTGAGGAAAATAAATATATGGAATCACCCTGTAAATTTTCATTCCCAAAACTAACATCTGCATCAAATAAGATCTGCTCGTTAGTCTGCAGCTAAAAAGGAGTGATCACACCTTGGAGAGCTGTTGGACCAAGTGGACTGACATGAATCGTGGCTCGAGCACGAGAGATGTCAATTTAAACAAAGGAGAGGATTATCAAACTGTTAAGAGGGTAAATCAACATACAATGTTGCAAAAGATGTTGGTTGTTCAGTCAGCTGTGTCTAAAATCTGGTCCAAATACAAACAACATTGGAAGGTTGTTAAAGGGAAACATACTGGTAGACCAAGGAAGGCATCAAAGCGTCAAGACCGGAAACTTATAGCAATATGTCTCCAAAACAGGAAATGCACAGCAAAGCAAATAGGTGGAAACTGGAGTCAATGTCTGTGACCAAACTGTAAGAAACCACCTAAAGGAAATTGGATTTACATACAGAAAAGCTAAACAAAAGCAATCATTAACACCTAACCAGAAAAAAACAAGGTTACAATGGGCTAAGGAAAAGCAATCGTGGACTGTGGATGTCTGGATGAAAGTCATATTCAGTGATGAATCGCGAATCTGCATTGGGCAAGGTGATGATGCTGGAACTTTTGTTTGGTGGTGTTCCAATGAGATTTATAAAGATGACTCCTGAAGAGAATATGCAAATTTCCACAGTCATTGATGATATGGGGCTGCATGTCAGGTAAAGGCACTGGGGAGATGGATGTCATATCTTCAATAAATGCCCAAATTTACATTGATATTTTGGACACTTTTCTTATCCCATCAATTGAATGATAATTGAATGATATAATGCATCCTGCCATACAGCAAAAACTGTGAAAACATTCCTTGGAAGAAGACACATAAGTCAATGTCATGGCCTGCAAATAGTCCGGATCTCAATCCAATTGAAAATCTTTGGAAGTTGAAGAAAATAGTCCATGACAAGGACTCCAACCTGCAAAGCTGATCTGGCAACAGAAAGCAGAGAAAGTTGGAGCCAGATTGATGATGAGTACTGTTTGTCACTCATTAAGTCCATGCCTCAGTGACTGCAAGCTGTTATAAAAGCCAAGGTGGTGCAACAAAATACTAGTAATGTATTTGAGTGTTGTTTTGATTGTTTGTTTGTCATGATTCCATAATTTTTTCCCCCTGCTTGGTCTACAAAAGTAAAAGTTAATGGCTAGCACATTTTTTTTTCTCAAGATTTCTTTCATTGCTTCTTAAAACCATAAAGTTGCCATTTGAAATTACTTTAAATTTTGTACCATGTCTGTACTGCTTTTTTTCTACAAAATTAAACAACTGAATAGACATCCTCTGAGCCAGGTGATTCCATAATTTTTGCCAGGGGTTGTAGTTAAGGCAGTAGGGGAGCTGAACACTAAGCTCCTGGGTCCCAATCCAAAATCGGTAACGGTATGTCCATGTATCATTGATAATATTGGCACTGTTCCTAAAGGGAGGCTGTCAAGTTTTGACCCATAAAAGCTGCAGTATAGAGGATGGTGGGGAGCAATGAAAAATTTGTTGAGGTGATGGTTGTGCAGCTGCATTAACAATCCATGTTTTAATGCTTCTGGTGGCCCATTCATACTTTATGCTCATGGGTTTTTGCACTGATTATTCCCCAGGCTCCCCCTTTTGAGTTACTGCTCTATAGTGCAGAGAGCTCTGGGCAATTGCAAATGTGCTGCTGGGGACAAAAAAAACATGTGTTTCTTGGTTATGCTAACTGCGTTACTATCACCTCAGGTAAATTTATACTACATTATGTGCACTCTGTATTGTGCTCTTAACAGTTTTTGATGGGGCAAAACTGCCAAATGATTCCATGCAAGTGACAAAGGGTCTGTGGGTCACTTCAGGCAATAGGATTCGACTGCTATCACTGTATTCCCTTTTAAGCACACCCATGGCAGCCACCATGGGCATCTATCATTTTACATAAAAATATGTAAATTATATTTTATACCAATCCAATCTCACTGATGCTGGAATAAACTTATTTTCTTGCACATATAATGCAGAAATTAAATGGGAATAAAGGCCCCGTTACACGCTACGATATTAACAATATAGTTGAAACGTCACAGGTTTTGACATATGGAAACGATGTCGATAAGACGTCATTGTGTGTGACACGTAGATACGACCAACGATAAGTCGGTGGATCGCAGGTTTATGAACCTGACCATAAATCTGTCATCTGTTCAATCTGCAACATCGTTGTGTGTGACACTTTTCCAACGATCTCATTTACGATTTTGCCTATTTAGAAATGAAGTATGTAGGCGACCAAACAACCGCAAGTATCATTCGCTTGTCGCTGAATCGTTGCTGCATCGTTCAATATATCTGTACGTGTGACACCTCAGCAGCGATCACTAAACGATGTCCCAGCGATCTCGGCCAGGTCGAATCGTTTGTCGTATGAAGCGTGTAACCTGGCCTTAAGAGTTTAAAGGGGGTCTTTTACCCCCAAAACGGCAATTAAGCTGGCAAAATATTTATATAAGGCACCTAACCTCGATTTAAATCATACTAATCAAGTATAGCCTAACTTAGTATTTAATTAAAAGTCAATTTTTATGTGATATGCAAATGAGAGCACTTCAATGCAATCTTGGTGTGGTCTATGGCTTGGCGCACCATCAATCCCTCCTATTTACCTAACGAATATGATACCTTACATTGATTGACTTGTTTCTAATGCCAAGGGCTGAACACTGATTCCTGACTGCACACCGACACTGGATGACCATGGCGACGTGTTCATGGTGTAGGCGCTCTGATTTCTGGTTCCTTGGATGAGAGTTCAGAGCTTGTCTGCACTGATACTATTAGATACTATGATGGTGGGTTTACACACACCAATTTATCTGTTCAATCTCTGAACCAATCTCTGGTGCAGTGAAATCATGGATACATTGCTCCATGTTGTACACAGCCACAAAATGGAGCAATGTATCCATGATTTCACTGCAACCAGAGATTGGTTCAGAGATTGAACATAAATTGGTGTTTGTAAACCCACCATTAGATCACCGCTGCAATCAATTGTTGTCAGTGCGCAGGAGCAGACAGGAGATGTAGCATTTTCTTTGGCAAATAGAGACAAGTCAATCAATGTGATGTACTGGTTTCAATATGCAAAGTGGAGGGTGTGGTGGTGCACAGTAAAGCCCTCATTTGCAGGTCAAATAAAAATATGATTTGTAATTTATTAATTTGAGCTATAAATGCCTAGTATGGTTTAAATATGGAATAGGTGCCCAATATAAATATTTTGACATCTTAATTGGCATTTTGAGATGACACTCTAAACCTGGTGCAAATTCATGGCAAAATACCAAAATACACAATAAACTAAGGCAAATATCGCACATGTATATATATTCAGAAAGAAACAGAGTCCAGGCTTTAAATATTGCATTAAGGTGCTGATTTATTTCATACATCAGGAAAGGTGGAGGTGCTAGGTGACACAGGCCACACAGATAGCATTGGAAATTAGTACATAGTCACACAAATGTCAGGGTAATTACACTGTAACAAGACCACAATTAAACATTGCACATCAACTAGCAGCCAAAAAGGATTCACGGGGAAGAGTAGTACCTAGGTCTAAAATATATGTATGTATGTGCATTATGGGTATAGATACCTCAAGGACATTATATTGTTAATATTATCACATAGACCAAAGGATACATACAATCCTGGCCATGCTTTAAAGAATTACATAGAATAGGATGTAGGAACTGTCGGCCAAGTTCTCAAACACGCAGAATTCTTTTGTATTCACATGGACGTGGGTTCTATTTAAAGATGCACCAAATTTTCAGGAGCTGTTCCAGTGAAAAAATGTCCCAGGTTCAGTGGCTTACTTAGGCCGGGCCTCGACCCTGCTCTATCGTGTTTGTTAAATCCTAAGGGCACCGTCACACTTGGCCACGCAACAATGATCCCAACAGCGAATCGACCTGGCCAGAATCGCTGGTATGTCGCTACGTGATCGCTGGTGAGATGTCGTATAGTCAGATCTCACCAGCGATGTAGCAACAATACGGCGGTTGTTGGGACTCTGTCACTCTCGGGTGTAGTGTTGAGATCGTTGGTCGTTGTCCCTGTCAAACACAGCGATGCACGCTGCCCAGTGGGAGCGCAACGACCAAGAAATGGTCCAGAACGGTTTGTAACGAGCAGCAATCTCACAGCAGGGGCCTGATCGCTGTTATGTGTCACACATAGCGAGATCGCTGCTGAGGTCGCTGTTGCATCACAAAATTTGTGACTCTGAAGCGATCTCGCTTAGTGTGACGGGGCTTTAAGAATGCACCTTGTGGCCTATGCTGTTTCTCACTTTCTTGATTATTTTCGACTAAATCCCCTTTTTTCTTAACTTTTATTGCTTTTATCTCTGTTAATGTCTTCCTATTTACTATGACCCTGGATGCCAGTGTGGAGGGAAGGCAATCAGGAAGGTTTAGTTGAGTATACACTGGTACTATACTAATAGCTTAATGTTTTGTTTTCATTATTTAATCAACCCAAGACGGGATCGCCAGTGATACCGTCTGAGCAGTTTTCTAATAGTTTTCCATAGTCCTATTACACGGCAGACAGATTCAACACATTTATAATCACAGGAACAAAGTCCAACTTAGACCGTTTTAAATCAACACTGTCTTCTTGTTCATAGTCATCCATAAGGCAGGGCATTCAGGTGTTGGCGGTCCTCTTCTTTTGATCCCACAGGAAGTTTCAAGCAGAGCCTGTGAAAGACCATTATAAAATTCCTAAATTTATAAAATCACAAAAAAATTAAAAAGTGGTTTCAAAGGACACCCTACATAAGGGTACATAAATATGTGGGACACTGACGGCGACGGCTAAAGGAAGGGGGCAAAACTAATGTGTTCATTAAGGCCCCGCGGTGATATAGTGTTTAAGCCAGAGGTCCGCAACTCTAGGCCTTGAGGGCCGCCAACAGTGCAGGATTTCCGGATTTCCTTAGTATTGCACAGGTGTTAATGTGATCAAATGCACAGGTAATGATTCCAACCCCTGTGCAATACTAAAGGTCCCGTCACACTAGGCGATGTGACCAGCGATGTCGGAAGCGATGAGCGGGTGCCCGCTCGCTTCCGACGTCGCTGGTCACCTGTCGCACAGAATCGCTGCGGCCGGCGATGCCGCAGCAATGCGGGCGGTGACATCGCTCGCTGGGCTGGGCTCAGCCCAGCGAGCGATCCGCAGCAACGCTGCGGTATAGGCTGGATCGCCTGTGACATCGCTCTGGCGATGTCACACGGCGCGATCCAGCCTTATCGCATGTCGCAGGTTGACAGGTTTACGGTTCTTCCCGTAAACCTGACAACCTGCGACCAGCGATAATTCGCGGTCGCGTCGCGCTGTCACACAGCGCGACGTCGCTGTGACGTCACTTTTTCGGCGATGTCGCTAGCGACGTCGCCTGGTGTGACGGCACCTTAAGGAGATCCTGAAAACATGCACTATTGGTGGCGGCCCTCGAGGCCTGGAGTTGGTGACCCCTGGTCAAGGGACACTATCCAATGTGTCTCACACTGTGCAAGCACTTTCCTAATATCAGCACCTCGTATTCCCCCATGGATTACATAAATACGCGTATGGAGGAAGGATCTTTATTGTGGTGCTGTAGGAAGTGCTGCGGCAGTGTCTTTAGGGTGGTCCTGTTTTGTACCACGGGTGCTGCCGAAATGTTTCTCACTTGCTTCCTCACCCTCCTCCCTCACCCTCCTCCTCAGCTCCCTGCTTGTCATACCGACTTATATCCAGGGACAAGCACATGGGGCGTAATACACCACATTGCTAGTCCTACAGTATATATATTGTCGGGTATCAAATACCCATCGGCCATCGGAGGAGGTGAAGGTAGCAACGCGCTGGATAGTCGGACAGTCCACGCAGTGACCCAGGGGAATCACCCCTTTAGGGGACCCCTGGAGCCAAAGGGATTTGGTGGTTTTGGGAAGTAATGGTTGCGGACCAGGAGGTCTTTCAAATTCCTGGTGTGCCTAGCTGTAATTAACAGTCGATCTGACAATGATTCCTTCAAAACAGGGTCGGACAGAAGGATCAGCCAGTGCTTGCTCAAAACACTCCGCAAAGGAGCTCCACTGTTGGTTAAAGGTAGATATAAAACGGGTGGGCTGGACATCGACTGCTTCCGTCTCCCACATACCATAGAGGAGCTCATCGCGTTGTGTATTTTTAGCCCTGAGATAGGCTCTCTTAATTGACCTACTAAAATAGCCTCTCTCTCTCTCTCTCAAATCTCTTAGGTCAACTGCTTGCCTCTTAAATGCCTCCTCTGATGAGCAAATACGCCTCATTTGGAGGAATTGAGCAGTGGGGATGGCGCAAATTGTGGACTCAGTATGAGCCTAACTTGCATGAAGTAAAGAATTGACTGAAGTTGACTTCCTGAATATGCCTGTCTGCACAGTCCGGTTTTCATCTATTTCTATGCAGACATCCAGGAAGTCAATCCGTCTATGGTCATACTTATACGTTAGTCGTATATTGACTGTATTCTCCGCAAGTCGGCCCATAAAGGAATTGAGCTGATCTACTGTGTCCCCCCTCACAACATCAACAGGTCATCAATATACCTGAGCCAGCACTGCACATGGGCGGGGAACCATTTTTCTGCCGAGGGCCATTTGGAAATTTCTACAATCCTTCAGGGGCCGCACAAAATTATCAACTTGAGAATTACCCGCTATATTTGGTTAAACAATCAGCTCACCCCTACTGCGGCAGCTGGAGCTGCTTCTCTTTGGCGTGGGCGATATTGGTCATGTTGCTGCTCAACTGCTTTTCCAGATTTGCTAAAGCCCTAGACATCACAGAAGAGGCTGGAAGCATATACCTCACTGGGGAGGCTGAGATTGGGGCATAGAGATCACTGTAGAGCTGGATTTAAAGGCCAGAAAGTTGTCAAAACACGTCTGCAAGCCTGAGCACTGTGGTCACCATGAATCTGCCCGGGGCCCACAAAAAAGTTGAGGGCCGCATTTGGCCCTGGGACCTGAGGTTCTCCACCCCTGTTATAAAGGGAAGCACTTGCAGAGTCCATTATTCCCCTGATGAAGTGGCTATAGACAGATCTAAGGATGCTTTCACATTACGAATTTTTTCCTGTCCGTGGGATCCTACTTTTTGTAGCATCCCACAGACAGGAACGGACACCACAGGGGGTGACCTATTCTGTGTCTGGTCCTTGATTATCACGGATCCGGACACAGAATGAGCTGTGCGGGGTAATTTCACTTCCGCAATGTATATATACATTGCAGAAGTGAAATTTAAGTAAAATCAAGTGTCCCGTGATCCAGCGCCGTCGGCATCTAGCTCCGGATGCTGAAAGGACCTGGCTGGGCGGGGCTACCCGCTCAGCGTCATCGGTCACATGACCAATTACCGCGGTAACCGGTCATGTGACTGTGACGTCAGGCCAGGTCCTGTACATCCAGAGATGCCGACGGCACTGGATCGCAGGACAGGTGAGGATCGATTTTTTTTCTTTTTATATTTTTAACACTTGATTTCACTTAAATTTTAATTTCGCAATGTATATATACATTTCAGAAGTGAAATTAACTGGAGAGGAGCAGTTTTAGTGTATTGTGCATGCTCAGTCCACTAAAATCGGGTCTGAGAAAGCATCCGATGTTTTCTCGGACCGTGCTCCATAGGCCTGAATGTTATGGGCCACGGATCATGTTGGATCTGATTCGTGCCGATTTGATCCGCTGTGCCCCAAATCGGAGCAGTCTCCGATTTTGGGTACAGCAAAAAATCTGACCAAAACAGATCTGACAAAAATTGGATGCCACTAAGGGCAAATCCGATCCGATCCGTGCCCATAGGCTAACATGGGGGCCAAATCGGATCCGTGGCTGTCCGTTTTACAACAGACAGCCACAGATCCCAAAAAATCGTAATGTGAAAGCACCATAAGCCATGAAACATTGTTGGGGCTCACAACCTGTTGGTGACCTATCCACAAGGCTGCAGGTGGTCTGGGTAATGACCTGTTTGTATGGGTCATGTCACTTTGATGTAATTGTACTTGATACACTGTTAATTTACTTTATAACTATGTAATTCTTTGAAGCATGCCCAGGAAGGATTGTATGTATCTTTTAGGGGCCCTTTACACGCCGCTACTGGCAGGTGGATACAACCAGCTACTTCACGTGCATGAGCACGCACAAACGGTTACAAACGGTAAACGCACCATCTTTACACGCCGCCACAAGCTACGCTACGCTACGTTACATCTATCTCTGGATACACCGCCGGGTGCCTCAAGTCACCTTCTGTAGCTCATCTTACCTCATTTACACACCGCTACGACCAGCTAATATGGGCGGACCTGGTGCAGCAGGGACAGCACATAGGCGTGCCACAATTGTGGATTACGAGACGTCCGTACGCTGATAGGACAAAGCAAGAAACCCATGATTGGCCAGGCATCGCAGGAGGCTGTTTAATACATGACGCTCGAGCAATTGTGTAGTGTGACTGGTCCGCTCCTTAAATATGCCGCCCTATGCAGCGTCTACCAATCGTAACGCAGGAGCTTCCACCAATGATCGCTGAAGGGGGGCGGTATCCCGGAGCCTGTGTCACGCCCCAGCTACATCCCAGGTACATTGCCTGGTGTCGACACATCCCTTCTGTTGCTTCTTTACACGCCGATACAGCTCGCTACAATCGCCTGTGTAGCCACCTGTTTCCGGGCAGTGCTCGGAAACAGATGTATCTGTTGCCGGGTGCCTCCTACCGTCTTTACACGCCGCTACTACGGGGTATTTTGCCGCTACAAGCTACATTTGTAGCCTGTAGCTGGTTGTATCCACCCGCCAATAGCGGCGTGTAAAGGGCCCCTTAGTCTATGTGATTATTGTTAATATGATCTGTCCTTGAGGTATTCATACCCACAAAGCACTTTTTACATATATATTTTAGACCTAGATACTACTTTTCCCCATGAATGCTTTGTTGGCTGCTATTTGATGTGCAGTTTAACCCCATTACGACCGATGACGAGTTTAGCCGTCATGAAAAGATGTCAGTTCCCGCATCATGACAGCTAAACTCGTCATGGCTTTGAACTGTCACTGCTTGTAAACAAGCAGTGACAGCTCATATCTAACAGCTGTCAGTGACCGTTAAGGGGCAGAGGTGTGGGGACCCTTGTTAGCGATCACATCGCTCTGAGTGTGGGGACCAGTCAGTCAATCTGACTGACCGATCACATCATGATCGAGCAGGGAAATGCTGAATGTCAGCACTTCCCTGCATGATCTCTGCTGGAGCCGGGCTGTCAGCTGTGCCCGGCTCCTGCATGCATCCCCTGCTTGTGCCCACTGCTCCTGCCTCCCGATCTCCTCTGTCCTCTCCCCACTTCTTCCTCTGCTCCCCGGTCTCCTCTGTCCTCTCCCAGCTTCCTTCTCTGCTCCCTGGTCTCCTCTGTCCTCTCCCCGCTTCTTCCTCTGCTCCCCGGTCTCCTCTGTCCTCTCCCAGCTTCTTCCTCTGCTCCCCGGTCTCCTCTGTCCTCTCCCCACTTCTTCCTCTGCTTCCAGGTCTCTGTCCTCTCCCCGCTTCTTCCTCTGCTCCCTGGTCTCCTCTGTCCTCTCCCAACTTCTTCCTCTGCTCCCCGGTCTCCTCTGTCCTCTCCCAGCTTCTTCCTCTGCTCCCCGGTCTCCTCCGTCCTCTCCCCGCTTTCTCCTCCCCTCCCTCCTGTCTCTGTTCCCCTCCCTCCTCTCCTCGCTTACTTCTCCCCATCCTGTCTACGCTCCCTGGTCTCCCTGCTCACCTCCTCCTCCGGTGCCCGCTCTCTTCCTCTGGCTGCTTCCGCTCTCCTCTTCTTCTGGTGCCCGCGGCTCTACCCCGCTCCTTCAGCCTCATCCCCTTCATGAGACTGAGAGGAGCGATCTGACAGCCAGGGACAGCGATCACTATGTGATCGCTTTCTCTGGCACTGTGTCGCCCCCTTAGGGTCCGGTGATCAGCCCATCATAATGTAATTGGAATGGACTGATCACCATGGTAACCTGAGGTTCCCATGGCAACCTTAGGTGGCCATAGCAACATCTGGTAACCTGAGGTTTCCATGGTGACATCTGCTAACCTGAGGTTGCCATGGCAACTTCAGGTTACCAGATGTCGCCATGGCAACCTCAGGTTAGCAGCTGTCGCCATGGAAACCTCAGGTTACCAGATGTGGCCATAGCCACCTAAGGTTGCCATGACGACATCTGGTAACCTGATGTCGCCATGGCAACCTCAGGTTAGCAGTTGTCGCCATGGAAACCTCAGGTTACCAGATGTCGCCATAGCCACCTAAGGTTGCCATGACAACATCTGGTAAGCTGATGTCACCATGGCAACCTCAGGTTACCAGATGTCGCCGTGGCAATCTCAGGTTACCAGATGTCGCCATGGCAACCATAGGTGGCTATGGCGACGTCTGGTAACCTGAGGTTGCCATGGTGACGTCTGCTAACCTGAGGTTGCCATGGCTACTTCTGGTAACCTGACCCAAGCCTCAGAGATCATGTGATCTCTGGGACTTGGGTTTGCAGCACTGACAGCTACACTGTATGGCAGATCATTGCCATACAGTGCAGCATCGGTGTTACCCCAGAGACTGCAGCAAAAGGACCCTTGATCCCTCGCTGCAGTTTCTAGAGGCGACTGACCGTCGTGGAACCATTTTTGTGGACTACGTTGGAGGGCATGTGGGGGTTAATAAAAATGGAGTTCAAATATGTATTTTTGTTTTTTTTTCTAATGAAATGATTTTTTCACAGTGTGGTGTCTTATTTACTATTGACTTAGAGTTTCCTAATGGTCGGGTCTAACATTGGCCTGACATTATGAACCTTGGGCTTAGTGCCAGCTGCCAATGCAAAGCTGGTATTAACCCCTTTATTACCCAGTTTACCACCGGCACCAGGGCAACTGGAAGAGTCTGGGTGCAGCGCCAGGAAATGGCGCTTCTAATAAATGCGCCATTTCCTGGGTCGGCTGCGGGCTGCAATTTGCAGCGTGGGGGCCCAGAACGCTTGGGCCTCTCCATGCTGTGGATTGCAGCTCCCAGCTGCTTAGTTGTACCTGGCTGGAAACAAAAAATGCGGCGAAACCCACATTGTTTTGTTTTTTTTAATTATTTCAAGAATTAAAAAAAAAAAAGGGCTGGGGGGCGTGACCTGGCCATGGAAGTGTGAGGAAGCACCTCCATAAGCTCTGCAGACCCGGGACTTTATAGAGCTATTCAACTTCACAATCTCTGCTCCAATGTCACGGAGAAAGAAGCCTGAAGATGCTGTGACAGCCCTGACACCTCCTGAGAAGCAAGGGAGAGAGGCAGGCATGGCAAAACTGTTTGGGACAGCAGGAAGAAAGGCAGCACACTCCTCTGTAATGGCACAGGGAGGACCTCATGCTCAGAAGCTGCAGGCACAGTCACCTTCACAGCTGCCACAGAGAAACCCCCACAAACAAAACACTGGAAGCCAGGTAACAGCTGTTATCAGCTCCTCAGATAAGGGGAAGGAGAGATCAAGGGATGCAGTTGTGGAAACATTAGAGGAGGTTGCAGACACTGGAGAGGAGATGGAGGAGACATGGAGGGATTCTCCCCCCTCCCCTACACAGGCTGCAATAATGGTGCCTGCTTCAGACCAGTCCAGCAGCTCCTACTCTGAACTGAGGGCTATTAGGAGCATGATTGCTGCTCTCCCCACCAGACAAGACCTAGACTGTTTAATGGCCCGCATGGAGGCATCCCAAGCCAAAGCCCTGAGCCCCATTAAGGAGGATATAGAGACTCTAAAGTCACAATCCACTGCTGTGTCTGAGACCATAGCTGCCATTGAAGAGAGAGTCACTGCCTTGGAGAGACATGCTACACGCTCTAATGCACATATTGTTGCCCTGATTCTACAAGCAGATGACCAGGAGAATAGGGAAAGGCGCAACAACATACGCCTGAAAGGATTGCCTGAGACCATTACAGCTAATATGCTCCTTGACAGGACTCTAGACATCTTTAATACGGTAACACAAAGATCACCAGGCTCATCATATAAAATTGATAGGATACATAGAGTATCTCGCCCTGGCCCAATTGACCCAGACAACCCCAGAGATGTTCTGTGTAGATTTCATAATTTTACAGACAAGGATGCTCTGATACAAGCGGCTTGGTCTTTTGGCGACATTCTGATTGACAACGTAAATGTTCGCCTCTTCCCAGATGTTTCTAGTCGCACCTTGTATATGCGACGGCAGCTGCGCCCCTTACTTGTGAAGATTAAAGAGCGGGGAGCCACGTACCGCTGGGGTCATCCCTTCCATCTTATAGTGAGAAGAAACAACAAGACATATTATCTTTGGCATAGGGATGACCTTCCTGGACTATTTTCGTTCTCGGATATCCCATCCATCCCGATCCCGGATTGGCTCTCTTTGGAAGGATTTCAGAGGTTCGCAACAATGGGCCGCCAACGCAGTTCCCTTTCAGATGCTCTCCGCAAGAGGAAGACACGGAGTGGCAATGCTCCACGTACGCCCTCGTCACAGCCTGGCAGCCCGAGGGGCGGAAGAGACGAGGCGTTTGCAGAGGACTTACCAACATGAGATTCCTGATCCACCTTTGTTGGAACTGATTGAGCTATATGAGGTTGATGCCTCAGACCTCACCCAGAATTGCTCTGGACTGGTCTGCCTGGTAACAATTGTTATATAAAAAGATAGTGCATTCGTTACGTATAACAAATTTATTAAGGGTTTTGTGTTGCTGTTTCCCTTTTATCGATTGTAACTTTTTCTTGTTGACTTTTAAAGAAGTTGATAATGTGGTGTAAAGAGATGATCTTGATCAGAGGTCCCCAATGTCAGTCCTCGAGGGCCGAACCAGTGCAGGTTTTCAGGATTTCCTTACTATTGCACAGGAATTGGAATCATTGCCTGCTGTGCAATACTAAGGAGATCCTGAAAACCTGCACTGGTTCGGCCCTCGAGGACTGACATTGGGGACCTCTGATCTTGATGATATACAAGAGTCCTGGGTCTGTGGATCGTTGCCTTTTGGTCAGTTACGGTCCCTACGACTCTCTCTCTTTCTCTTTTCTGTTTTCTTAGAGAGAGTTGATTTGCTGGCTTGACCGGCTTAGACTAAAATAGTCTTATCTTCCCTTTAATCTTTTTTTCTCAATCTCTTTGTTTTACACTCCTCTACACCTCCCTCCCCTCTTACCTCCCCCTCTTTCCTGTACCTTGGTCCCCTTTTTCCTTGAAGTTCCTAGTTAGCAGAAGGGAACACTATGACACATAGCACCCTATCTGCTATACAAATTGGCAAGCTGAATGTGCAAGGTCTACATGATGCAGGGAAAAGATCTATTTTGTTTAACTATTTGAAAACTAACAAAATTCATGTTGCTTTTCTTCAGGAGACTCATATGTGCGAGAACAAGCCTTATAAGCTCTCCAGTCATTGGTTTCCTACGTCATACCACAGCTTATCTAATAATTCACACTCCTCTGGTTCCAGTATCGTGATATCGAGGTCGATACCATGGGAATTTGTGGACTCCTGCAGTGGTGGCAACGGAAGACTCCTTATGGTAAAAGGTAAGATCGCCTCCAGAACATATACATTTGCCTCGCTATACCTCCCTAACTCTGGTCAGATCACAACGCTCCTGCAGTTTTTAGATAAAATTGAGGTCTTCGCAGAGGGAACGCTGGTTCTAGGGGGAGATTTCAATGTTACACTTGACCCCGACCTTGACACGTCTCGAGGCAGGTCTAGTATGTCTAAAGCAGCTATTAGAAGGTTGAACAGAGCGCTCCATGATCACCAATTACTAGATGCTTGGCGCCTCTTGTTCCCTACCTGTAAAGACTATACCTTTTACTCCCCAATACATGACGTATATTCTAGACTTGACTTCTTTCTCCTGAGACACACTGATCTGACACAACTAATAGATGCTTCTATTGAGCCGATTTCCTTTTCAGACCATGCCTTGGTTAAGATTTCCCTTATGCTCCACTCCCCGATCCCAAGACAGTGGCAATGGAGGCTAAACGCTTCTTTATTAGAAGACACAGTAATCCTAGCGGACGTCTCTAAATCATTGAAGGATTACTTTGATTTAAATGTTTCCACAGATGTGACACCTGGGGGAGTGTGGGAGGCTCACAAGTGTGTAGTTCGAGGCATTTTAATCAAACATGGTGCCCGACTTAAGAAAATTAGAGATACAGAAATCCAAGATCTAATGATTAGACTGAGAGACCTCGAAACTAGGCATAAACGTCACTCTCTCCCTGATCTGAAGAGAGAACTATTAGATGTTAGGGAGAAGCTACGCACTACTTTACTATATAAGGCAAAAGGGGTACTTACCAGATGCCGTAGACATTTCTATGAATATGGGAATAAGTCCGGTAGAGCTTTGGCGAGGGCCTCTAGAATTTGCAGAACTACTACGTATGTTTCTGAAATATCACACCCAGATACCTCAAAACGCTCAAAGTTTCCCCACGACATAGCTGAGGCATTCAAACATTACTATACCGCTTTGTATAATCTTGACACGAATAAAGCGCCGGTAGCATTGAATGCACTTACATCACGCATAAGAAAATATATTACATCTTCGGCTATGCCGAAATTGGCGGATTCAGTTTCGCAATCCTTAGAGATGCCTATCTCAGATCAGGAGATTGAAGATGCGTTGTCCTCATCTAAATCGGGGAAAGCACCTGGCCCAGATGGGTTTACGGTTGGTTATTATAAAAAATTAAAAGAAGCTCTATTGCCACACCTAAAAGCCTTTTTTAATGCCTTGGCGATATCTACACCACCCAAAGATGCATTAAGAGCTAATATAACAGTGATTCATAAACCAGGGAAAGATCCTCTGCTATGCTCCAGTTACCGCCCAATATCCCTGCTGAACGTAGATATTAAGCTTTTTGCAAAAATTTTGGCGGCAAGACTCTCCCCGTTCATACCGGACTTGATTCACCCAGATCAGACGGGATTTGTCACGGGTAGGGAGGCCAGAGACAACACCACCAAAGCTATAGACTTAATTTATACAGCCAAGACATCTAAAACCCCACTGATGTTACTATCTACAGACGCAGAAAAAGCGTTCGATCGCGTACATTGGACTTTTATTAAAGAGACATTGTCTCACATCGGATTGGGAGCTAAGATGCTTGGTTGGGTGCTCTCTCTGTACTCCGTCCCGTCGGCAAGAGTGCGGGTCAACGGGATCCTTTCGGAGTCATTTGATATTAACAATGGCACGCGTCAGGGATGCCCGTTGTCCCCATTAATTTTTATTTTGACTCTCGAACCGTTATTGCGTCATGTCCGAATGAATGGAGATATTTCAGGCATGCAAGTAAAATCAGGTGTACATAAAATTGCGGCATATGCAGACGATCTCCTGTTCTTTCTAACAAATCCAGAGGTTTCTCTCCCCATTTTATTGAAAGAATTGGAGACATATTACACTCTCTCCAATTTTAAAATAAATAGATCAAAATCTGAGGCCCTAAATGTGTCGCTTCCCCTGAGTCAAATTACTAGAATACAGAACGCCTTTTCATTTTATTGGTCTCCTAAATCTCTTCGCTATTTAGGGGTACAGATTACTCCAGATGTTAGAGATCTGTATGGTGCAAATTTTCCTTCACTGCTGCAGTCAATTACAGTAGACTGTGAGAGATGGCTATTGTCTACTTTCACATGGGCTGGTAGATGCCAGCTTTTCAAAATGAATATCCTTCCGAGGATATTATATTACCTACAGACATTACCTATCACCATTCCATTATCCTTCTTTAAGACAATTGCACAACTGCAGACAAAATTCATCTGGAGTAACTCGAAACCACGTCTAGCGAGATCAATCCTGTATAGACGCAAAAAAGATGGTGGTGTGAATCTCCCAAATATCAAACTGTATTACATAGCCACCCACCTCACGCGGGTAATAGATTGGTGCAGGCATGGTACAAATAAATTGTGGGTACAAATCGAACAGGATTTTACTCCTTTCAGACTTCAGACATTACCCTGGGTGTCACTTCGAAAAGAAGAGTTATTATATGACCATCCGACAATTGGGTCTACTCTCAAGATTTGTGATCACACGTTAGTTAGATCCTTAATGATACCATCTGCCTCTGTCTTGAGTCCGATCCTTAGTCACCCGGACTTTCGACCAAGTCTTGATGACCCCGTGTTCCAACGTTGGATAAAAGCAGGTCTGGATAGGATTGAAAAATGGAGTGAGGGAGAAGCGTGGCCAACCATTGAACAACTTAATTCAATTACCTACCCGACGGCTCTGGGTTTCTGGAGATGTGTACAACTTGTGCATTATCTCCATAGACTCCCTCCTAAGAGGACGTTTTTAAATCCTAAGACACTGTTTGAATCTCTATGCTCTACCACAGTTGACTGTAGGCATGCTTTATCACAGACATACGCGTGTTTGATTTCTCCACCGGACCTCCCGACTCCCATTTCATGCTGCGATGGGAGACAGATCTTGGTCTCAAACTGTCTACAGAACAGAGATCTGCAATTTATTCTTTAGCTCACTCTACTTCAATAAGCTCAAAACTGCAGGAGGCAAATTATAAATTATTGACGAGATGGTATAGAGTCCCAGCTCATTTGCATAGACTCTTTCCTTCTATAGACCCGAAGTGCTGGAGGTGTGGTGGGGCGGATGGTACAATACTACACGTGTTCTGGGAGTGTGCGAAGCTCCAACCATTCTGGTCGGAGGTGAAAAAGATTACAAGGCAAGTTACGGGATACACGGATGACTTAGATCCTGGCCTCTTCATGTTGCACCACTGTAGGATTCCACCAAACAAATATAAACATACACTGTTGAGGTTCTTAGTCATGGCTGCGAGATCTTGCATCCCGATGCTCTGGAAAAAGGAGACGTGTCCTTCTGTGGCTATGTGGATAGAGAAGGTGAACGACCTCATGCTTCTCGAGGACCTGACATCAGCTATACATGATTCATATGAGAAGTTCAGAAACACGTGGTTTAATTGGATGAGTTTCCAACAATCTGACCTGTATAAGTCTCACAGAAGCTCCTGAGGAACTTGCTCTTAAGAACTGGTTAGTAAATGGGTGCGATTGAGAGTTCCTTTTACTCCATTGAGGTTTGGTAACTTCACGAGACCCCTACCTTACCCTCCCTTCTACCCCTCTTCATACCCCCCCACCCATCCTATCCCCCGTTCTGGTCTATTCTACTCTTTTCTTTCTTTATGTGTTTCCTATCTTTTCCTTTCTTTTTTGTTTTTTTATCTTTCATTGTCATTATTATTGGTAATAGACGGGTACCTATGGAGTAGGTAATGCTTGTTTTATAATTCTGACTGGCAAACAACTCCGATGTGTTATACTAGACAGCTTGTTTTTCATGCCAGAGTTAGTTTTAAGATTGCTATAGTAAATTGAATACTTTTATCAAGCTTATTGACTATTAGAAACTGATTCGTGATTCAATTAATGAGAATACATTTTATTAAGAACAGTTCTTTGTACTTGCAAGATGATTGAATCTGTAAGTTTTGGTTCTTTTTTTCTATTGTTACTATAAAACGAAAAATAAAGAATCATAAAAAAAAAAAAAAAAGGGCTCCGCTGTATTTTGATTACAGCCAGGTAAAACTAGGCAACTGGGGGTGGGTGGCAGCCTGTACTTGCCTGTTGTATCTGTGCTGGTGACCAAAAATACAGCGGAGTCCCATATCATCAGTGCAAAATCTCACATGTGGGGGAGCTCCATTGTTTAGGCACATTAGGTAATTTCCAAATGCGATATGGTGTTCACTAACGATTTCAGCTAACTTTCCGCTTGGAGCGTCAAATGGCGCTCCTTCCGTTCTGAGCCCTGATGTGCTCCCAAACAGTGGTTTTCCACAACATATGAGGTATTGGTTTACTCAGGAGAAATTGCCCAATAAATTTTAGGATCCATTTTATCTTGTTGCCAAGTGAAAATGAAACAATGGAGGCTAAAAGAACATTTTTGTGAAAGAAAAAAAAAAGTACTTTTTCATTTTTACAGATCAATTTGTGAAGCACCTGGGGGTTCAAAGTGCTCACTATGCATCTAGATAAGTTCCTTGGGGGGTCTAGTTTCCAAAATGGGGTCACTTGTGGGGGAGCTCCCATGTTTAGGCACACAGGGACTCTCCATACACAACATGGTGTCCGCTAACAATTGGAGCTAATTTTCCATTCAAATTGTTAACGGACACCATGTCACGTATGAAGAGCCCCTGTGTGTCTAAACATTGGAGCTCCCCCACAAGTGGCCCCATTTTTTAAACTATACCCCCCAAGGAATTTTCTTTTGGCCTCTATTTTTTCATTTTCACATGGGCAACAGGATAAAATGGATCCTAAAATTTGTTGGACAATTTCTCCTGAGTACATCGATACCTCATATGTGGTCATAAACCACTGTTTGGGTGCACGGCAGGGCTCAGAAGGGAAGAAGCGCCGTTTCACTTTCTGAATCTCAAATTTGCTCCAAAAATTGAATGGTGCTCCTTCCCTTCTGAGCAGTGCCAGGCACCGAAAAAGTGGTTTATGACCACATATGAGGTATCGGTGTACTCAGGAGAAATTGCCCAACAAATTTTAGGATGCATTTTATCCTGTTGCCCATGTGAAAATGAAAAAATTGAGCCTAAAAGAGCATTTTAGTTGGAAAAATTAAAATGTCAATTTTTTCCTTCCACATTGCTTTAGTTCCTGTGAAGCACCTGAAGGGTTAATAATCTTTCTCCTTCGCCTCATTGGGGGACACAGACCGTGAGTGTTATGCTGCTGTCCACTAGGGAGGCGACACTAGGCAGAATCTGAAAAAGATTAACAGTGGCTCCTCCTCTGCAGTATACACCCCTGGACAGGCACTGTCCTGACCAGTTTTTGCTTAGTGTCATAGGAGGCACACGTAGTTTTTTTTTATTTTTTAGTGCTCCTAAAAAACTTTCTTTTTGAATTTTTTCTTCAAGAAGAAGAAAAGTGGGTCTCTGACGAGACTCCCGGCATGGTCCCTCCTCGGCCCCCCACTGTTGGGGGCGCCTGGTTGAGGTCGACTGTTCCCCCTAATATGCCGCTCCCTCCTCGGCCCCCCAATGTTGGGAACGCCGGGTTGAGGTTGAGACAACTATCCTCCCTCCCCATTTCCCCACTGTTGGGGTTACTGGGTTGAGGTCGAGGCGAAGGACAAGGCCCCTGATGGTGGAGCAGCATCCCTCCCTAAATACCCCTTTGGGGTTCATTTAGGTCGAGACACCGCAGGTAGACCCTCTGGTGCAGCAGCTCGGACCTGCTCTAGGCACCCAGGAGTCCCCAGCCCTGCTGAAGACTCCTTACCCCTCAGCGGCAGCCTGCTCTCCGCAGTACCAGGGAACACAGCTTTGCTGTGTACCTCTGAAGGGGCCGGGGGACCAACAATGGGGCAACCAGCACTAGCAGGGACACAGCTTGCCTGTGTCCCTGCAGCAGCCAGCACTAAGGGCTGCAACTTTGGTGGTTACAGTGGACCCAGTACTCTGGGTCCTCTGCGGGGGCCCAATCTATCCCAGCAAAGGGAGATCTTTCCCTAGCAGGGACACAGCTTGCCTGTGTCCCTGCAGCAGCCAGCAGGGCTGCACCTTGATGATCAGAGAGGACCCAGCATGCTGGGTCCTCTGTGGGGGCCCACATCCTGCCACCGCTGCCTGCCCGGGGGGTCCGGCGGGGTCCAGATTAGTTCTGGACCCCCGCACCTCCGCGCCGCCCTGGCGCCATTTGAGGCCGCAGGTCCCTAATTTAGGCTGTGGCTTCGGCCTATGCTGAAGCCGCCGCCTTCTCCATGCCCACCGGCCCGCCCCCCGGATGACAACGATGACGCTGCCAGCGTCATAGCAGGGGGCGGACCGCAGCACTGAGAGCGCGCTCTGTAAGGCATTTCGCGCTTTTCTCACACTGCTTCGCCCCCCTCCTTCCTCCTCTCTCCCTCCCGGGGGCCATTACAGCCACGATGGAATAGGAGGCAGCGCAGCACAGGGGTCCAGGCGCTGATTTCAGCTGACAGTCTCCAGGGGGCACAGGACAAGGGACGCTGCACACTGGTGGCACACAGAGGTGGGGTAAGTTGCAAGCAGAGGTTTTCTGTCTCCTCTGCTGGAGCTCTTCTCTGCAGGGCACCCCTACAGAGGCACTGGTACCAATATGCCGGGCTCAAAGAGCAAGAGGACCAGGGCTCACACGGCTTACTATGCCTTATGCACAGCCTGTAAGAACCCTCTGCCCAGCTGCTATACGTCTCCGCACTGCCAGGACTGCGCCCAGAGTGGTGTGCCTCAACCCCCAGTGACCCCGGCCGTTACTGATGCGTCCCCTGCCATGCCGGAATGGGCCATAATCATGTCCCAAACCATGTCTTAATCTATGGCACAGTCCATAGAGAAGCTGTCCTCTACATTGCTACAAGCTCTGCAGAGTCACCCCCTTGCCGCTGCTCAGCAAGGCAGGCGCACAGACCGGGACCGTACTGGCTCAGACCCATCCACTTCTAGGTCAGGACGTAAGCGAACCCATACATCACGATCCCCAGTGCCTACTCATACTTAGAGGTCACCCCCCAGTGAGAGTCGCCGTGCCTCCAGGTCGCCAGAGTCGTCCCCTGCCAGGGAACGCCACACGCAGTCCAGGTCATCCCCTACTGGAGAAGACCACAGCGATACGCAGGAGTCTGAAGGCCTCTGTGACTCCAGCTCAGAGCTGGATCCAGACAGATCCTTAGACCTAAACCAACCAGACGCCGATGCATTGGTTGAGGATGTAATCACGTCCATCAACCAGGTGTTGAAGGTATCTGAACCACCTCCAGATGCCCCAGAGCACGAGATTGCTTGTCAAAGGGCTAAGAAGCCACCTAAATATTTCTCCGATCACCCCGAGTTCAGAGCAATTCTTAAAAATCATCGCTCACACCCGGAGAAGAGATTCGGAAACCGTAAGTCACTAGAACGGCGTTGCCCCTTCTTGCAAGAGGTAACACAGACCTGGGCAGTTACGCCCATAGTGGACCCCCCGGTATCTAGACTCGCGGCTCAGACGCTTATCTCACTACCAGATAGTTCCTCCATAAAGGACGCGACGGACCGTCAGGTGGAACATATGGCCCGATCGATTTTCGAGGCCACAGGGTCCTCTCTAGCAGCGGCATTCGCTACAGTCTGGGCAGCCAAGGATATCATGGCCTGGACGACCAACTTATATGTCGGACTCCGTTCACTTGACTCCGAGCTGGCAGACCAGGCAGTTCAAGCTTCTGTCGTGGCTGACTATATTCTATACGCAGCTATTGATTCCGCAAATTGTGCGGCAGTGGCTGCGTCAAACGGCATCATTATCAGGCGTGCCCTCTGGCTACGGGAATGGAAGGCTGATGCAGTCTCAAAGAAGTCGCTTACTCACCTTCCATATCTCAGCGGACGTCTGTTCGGCGAAGAGTTGGATAAATTAATATCTAATGCAACAGGAGGGAAGAGTACTTCTCTACCTCAACAAAAGCCTAAACGCACCTATAACCGCCATAACCAGGCACGATTCCGTTCCTTTCGGAATTCGTCCGGCTGGTCTATCTCCCTCCCAGCGCAGACCCGTAGTCGTTCGCTGCGCAGGGAGGGTTCAAGGTCTTCGCAAAGGACGAACAAAACATGGCAGTCCAAATCTGGCCAGTCCAAGCCTAAGGGATCCAAGTCCCACAAATTCTCCTCATCATGACTCCTTATTCCCGGACCACACCCCACTAGTGGGCGGCTGACTTTTCCACTTTCATCAAGTTTAGCTGCCTATTATAAAGGACAGGTGGATCAGGGAACTGGTGTCGTCCGGTTACAAAATAGAGTTCACTTCCCTCCCACCAAATCGATTCTTTCTTTCCGTACCTCCAAGACTACCGTCCAAGGCTTGCGCCTTCTCCAAGGCGGTCAGGTCGCTTATCCAGGCCGGAGTAATTGTCCCAGTCCCGCTGGCCGAACGCTTCCACGGGTTCTATTCCAACCTATTCGTGGTTCCCAAAAAAGGAGGCAGTGTAAGACCTATCCTAGATCTCAAACAGCTAAACAAGTACGTGAAGGTACGACAATTTCGCATGGAGTCTCTCCGATCCATCATATCATCCATGGGAAAAGGAGAATTTCTCGCCTCCATAGATATTCAGGATGCTTACCTGCATATCCCGATCGCCCCTGCTCACCAAAAGTTCCTCCGATTCGCAATCGGCCAGACCCATTACCAGTTTGTGGCTCTCCCATTCGGACTCGCCACGGCTCCCAGAGTGTTTACCAAGGTCATGGCAGCCGCCATGACTATACTACACTCCAGAGGTGTAGTGGTCATCCCATACTTGGATGATCTACTTATCAAGGCTCCCACCTTCAAGGATTGTGAACTCAGTGTCACCATCATGGTAGACACACTAAGTCGCCTGGGCTGGTTGGTCAACCTAAAAAAGTCGTCCCCAATCCCAAGTCAGTCCCTAATTTTTCTGGGCATGCACTTCCACACTTCCAGGGTTCTAGTGCTCCTTCCCAAGGAGAAGGCACATGCTCTCCGGATGGGAGTTCGCGCCCTTCTTCATTCAGCACCTCGATCCTTTCGATTTGCCATGAGAGTTCTGGGCAGGATGGTCGCTGCGATAGAAGCAGTCCCCTTCATCCAGCTTCACCTCCGGCCTCTCCAACTGGCCATACTCAAATCCTGGGACAAGAGTCCTTTTTCCCTGGACAGGATGTTCCGCATGTCCTCGACGGTCAAGCAATCCCTACACTGGTGGCTCAAACCAATCTCTCTCTCCAAAGGGAGATCGTTTATACCAGGTCACTGGAAGATTCTGACAACCGATGCCAGCCTAGCGGGATAGGGCACGGTGTACCAACACCACAGAGCGCAGGGGAAATGGTCTCCATCGGAATCCACCATGCCCATCAACGTCCTGGAGATTCGAGCCATCTTCCTGGCATTGCGGGCCTTCCAGCGTTTCCTAGCAGCCTCTCATGTCAGGATACAGTCAGACAATGCCACAGCCATGGCATATGTCAATCACCAGGGCGGAACCCGCAGTGCCCAGGCAATGCGAGAGGTAACGCACATCCTTCACTGGGCGGAATCAACAGGATCGACCCTGTCCGCCGTGCACACCCCGGGAGTAGACAACTGGGAAGCAGACTTTCTCAGTCGCCAAGGCATAGACTCAGGAGAATGGTCCCTGCATCCCGAAGTTTTTCAGCAAATTTATCATCGCTGGGGGACTCCGGATGTGGATCTAATGGCATCACATCTCAATGCCAAGGTTCCCAACTTCATGGCCAGATCACGCGACCCCCAGTCCCTTGGAGCGGACACCCTAGTTCAGGACTGGACTCAATTTCAACTCCTATACATCTTCCCACCTCTGCCTCTAATCCCCAGAGTAGTGCGGAAAATCAGACAGGAAGGGATTCCAGTCATCCTTATCGCCCCAGACTGGCCCAGACGCGCATGGTATGCCGACATCGTTCAACTCACGGCAGACGCCCCCTGGCGCCTCCCAGATCGGCCAGACCTTCTATCTCAGGGCCCGTTCTACCACCAGAATTCACAAGCCCTGAATTTGACGGCGTGGCCCTTGAGACCTAAGATTCTGACACAAGCAGGGCTCTCCCAGGACGTCATTCACACTATGATCAATGCGAGGAAACCTGTCTCTGCTATAATTTACTACCGCACCTGGAAATCCTTTTTTGCCTGGTGCGAATCTCGTGATCAGAATCCGTTACCCTATTCACTGCCTAGGATACTTGGTTTCCTATAATCAGGTCTGGAGGCCAGACTGTCCCTGGGCTCTCTTAAGAGCCAAGTCTCAGCTCCTCTCTGTTCTTTTTCAGCAGAGACTTGCATTAAAACCGCAAATCAAAACGTTTCTTCAAGGGGTTTCCCGTTTGGTTCCCCCAACAGATGACCCCTGGACTCGTGGGATCTAAACTTGGTGTTGATGGCGTTACAAGAACCGCCCTTTGAGCCTCTCAAAGAAATCTCACTCCGCCTTCTATCCCAGAAGGTGGTTTTTCTAGTGGCAATCACCTCCCTTCGGAGAGTGTCCGAACTCACAGCGCTCTCCTGCAGGCCGCCATTCCTAGCTTTTCACCAGGACAAGGTCGTTCTACGTACGGTTCCTTCTTTCCTTCTGAAGGTGGTTTCCTCCTTCCACATCAATGAGGAAATATCTTTGCCGTCCCTTTGTCCGGCACCGGTTCATAGGTTTGAGAAATCTCTGCATACGCTGCACCTTGTAAGGGCTTTGCGTATCTATGTATCTAGAACAGCGCCCTTTCAGAAGTCGGACTCTCTCTTCCTTCTTCCGGAAGGCAGCCGCAAGGGCTTGTCAGCTTCAAAGGCTACGCTTGCTAGATGGATCAGAGCCACGATTCAAGATGCCTACAGGCTCAAAAACTCGCCACTTTCGGCTGGTATTAGAGCGCATTCTACCCGTGCGGTAGGGCCGTCCTGGGCTATTCGGCACCAGGCATCAGCACAACAAGTGTGTAAAGCAGCCACCTGGACTAGCTTACACACGTTCACAAAACATTACATGGTCCATATCCAGTCTTCAGCGGACGCAAGCCTGGGTAGACGCGTCCTGCAGGCGGCAGTAGCCCACCTGTAGGATACTGTCTTTACACAACATTCGTTCCATTGCTTTTCCCACCAAGGGACTGCTTTGGGACGTCCCATGGTCTGTGTCCCCCAATGAGGTGAAGGAGAAAAGGAGATTTTTGTGCACTCACCGTAAAATCCTTTTCTCTTAGCCTCTAATTGGGGGACACAGCTCCTTCCCTGTTGGCCGTTGCAGGCCGTTTGTTTGAGTTCTCATACTGTTTTTTGAACTCGTGCATAGTTGCCTTCTTACAGGCATGGTTTCAGATGTTATCACTGTTACGTTCCTCCTAATGCTTTAGCACAAAACTGGTCAGGACAGTGCCTGTCCAGGGGTGTATACTGCAGAGGAGGAGCCACTGTTAATCTTTTTCAGATTCTGTCTGTCACATCGCCATTGGACTCGGTGGCCGGTGTTCCTGCCTCGGCCGCTGGGAGGAGCCGGATTCTTTCGGCTGGTGGCGCCGGTGACAGGAGGGCCTTGTCCTCATATGGAACTGCTCCCGCGATGTCTGCCTCCGTCGCTGAGCGCCGCTGTGTTTCCCCTCTGGGTGGTGTTGGTCGCAGAGGAGCGGGCCCTGCAGAGGTGTCCGTTAGGCGCAGCCTTCGTTCTTCTGTCAGAGGTGGCGTGGGTGGAGCCAGTCGTGCATCTCCATCTGGCCTGGATCTAGGGGGATTTTTGACTCTGCTACTGCCTGACGATTTTGTACCTTTGCTGCCCTCTCGGTTTTGACTCGGACTTCTGACTTCGTTTTTCGGGTGTTGATTTTCCCTGGCGACCTCCCCGGCTCTGTTGCTCATATAGGCAGCTACCCCCTGGGCTCCGCTGTAATTCCAGATCCCTGTATAGGGGTTAAGGGTCTCGGGGTTTCTCGGGGTGCTGCCTACCAGCAGCTCGGCCTCACAGCGGATGGTCGTCACATTATATCTGGCCATACCATTCTTTATATATATATAGATAGACTATATATATAAAGCATTCCTTTTACCTTTTTTTTTCTTTTCCTCTCCTTTTCCCAATGTTTTTTTTTTTCTTTTCTCTGAGCTGTGTCTGCTGATTGCTCCCTCAAAGCACCTGTGTCTAGCTTCTCAGTCCTGTGGAGGAACACTCCCATCATCTCATTCAAACATGCTGTACAAGCCACAAGCTGGAGTCCTCTGCATGAACACTGGAGATCAGAAGGCCTCATACCCTGGATGTCAGCACCTGGGGGGCTCTGGCTCGGCCTGCCTGGGTGCTAAGGTATTGCCAGCAGATGCTGCCAAAGTTTTATTACCTATTTCTTTATCTTACCTTAAGAAATCTGTGTGTTTAGAGGCTTATGTAGACTGTGGCTCAGAGGGGAATTTCATAGATCTCCAGGTAGCAAGAAATCTATGTGTACCACTACTGAGGCTTAATGCCCCCATTAGAACCACTGCAGTTAATGGCACTCCCCTCATCCAGGGTGGAGTGGAATTTGTCACTGAGGAAGTGTCAATGCTGGTGGGGTCTTTACATGCTGAAAATGTGTCATTTTTTGCTATCAATAATTTATCATCTGCAGTAATCCTGGGCATGCCATGGTTACGTAAACATAACCCAGTCATAGACTGGCACTTGGGTGACATCGTGCGCTGGAGCCCGAAGTGTCAAGAACACTGTATCTCGCTATCTGTAAACCAAGTGAAGGTCAAGACTCCTCCCTTTGTACCATATGCCTTTAGAGATTTTGAGGATGTATTTTCTATTCAGGAATCAGAGAAATTACCCCCTCACAGAAAATATGATTGCTCCATAGATTTGATACCTGCTTCTCGTCTCCCAAAGGGGAGAATATTTAACCTCTCTGGTCCTGAACGTCAGGCTATGAATGATTACATAGCAGACAGTCTGAGAAAAGGGTATATTAGACCGTCCACCTCACCAGTAGGAGCTGGTTTCTTTTTTGTGGGAAAGAAAGATGGCGGCCTCAGACCTTGCATTGACTACCGCGAATTAAACGCGATCACTGTAAAAAATCAGTATCCTCTTCCACTCATCCCTGATCTTTATAATCAACTGTTGGGAGCCAAGTATTTCACCAAACTGGACCTCAGGGGAGCATATAACCTGGTCCGTATAAAAGAAGGCGATGAGTGGAAGACCGCGTTCAATACGCCTCTCGGCCATTTTGAGTATCTTGTAATGCCGTTCGGGTTAAGTAACGCACCTGCAGTGTTTCAGAATTTTGTCAATGATATTTTCAGAGATATCAGTGGTGTATATGTGGTCGTTTATTTGGACGACATTCTGGTTTTTTCTCCTGGTCTTTGGTCACACGTCCGACATGTCCGTACTGTACTCCAGAGACTCAGAGAGCATTCTCTATTCGCCAAATTAGAGAAATGTGTCTTCATGGAGGAAGAGATTAAATTTTTTGGGGTATATTATATCTGCTAAAGGTTTTCGCATGGATCCTGCCAAAATTAAACCCATTAAGGAATGGGTACAACCCAAGTCTCTGAAGGCACTGCAGCGATTCTTGGGTTTCGCTAACTATTATCGTAAATTTATTAAAGGGTTTTCAGAGATAGCCAAACCTCTCACTGATTTGACACGTAAAGGGGCGGATGTGGTTAATTGGAAGCCTGAAGCCATTCATGCGTTTTCTAAGTTAAAAGAGTGTTTCTCTCGCGGATCCAATATTGGTGCAGCCTAATTTGGACCGCCCCTTCATTGTAGAGGTAGATGCCTCTGAAGTTGGAGTGGGAGCGGTGCTATCACAAGGCACCGCATCGCTCACTCAACTTCGTCCGTGTGCCTTCTTTTCCCGAAAATTTTCCTCTACAGAGATGAATTATGATGTAGGTAATCGGGAATTGTTGGCAATCAAATGGGCCTTCGAGGAATGGCGCCACTTCCTCGAAGGCGCCAAACATAGGATTACCGTAATTACTGATCACAAAAATCTAACCTATTTGGAGTCAGCGAAAAGACTGAATCCTAGACAGGCTAGATGGGCCTTGTTCTTCTCCAGATTCGATTTTGTGATCACTTTCAGACCGGGTACTAAAAATGTGAGGGCTGATGCCCTGTCTCGAAGTTTTTGTCCCTTACAAGTCGAGGACGTGGAACCGACTCCCATTTTAGCCAAGGGGATTGTTGTCTCGGCTGTGTCTTTGGATCTTCTGGAAGAGATTTGTAGATCTCCAGAACAGGCCCCTGACACTACTCCTGCCCAGAAACTATTTGTCCCTACCAAATTCCGCCTCCAAGTTCTTAAGGAATCTCATGATTCCGTCCTCGCAGGGCATCCTGGTATCAATAACACCATCAGACTTGTAACCAGGAGTTTGTGGTGGCCAACCATAGTAAAGGACTGTAAGGAATATGTACTGGCTTGTGAAACCTGTGCTCGCGCTAAGTCTCCCCGCAACCGCCCTGCCGGGTTGCTCCAGTCCTTGCCTACCCCTGAGGGTCCTTGGACTCATATCTCCATTGATTTTATTACTGACCTGCCACTCTCAGAAGGGAAGACTTGTATCTGGGTAGTGGTAGACAGATTCAGCAAGCAGTGTCATTTTGTTCCGCTGTCCGGGTTACCTAATTCCGAGACCCTGAGCAAAGTATTCATTAATCATGTTGTGCGATTGCATGGTGTTCCTGTGAATATTGTTTCTGACAGGGGCACCCAGTTCGTTTCTAAGTTTTGGAGGGCATTCTGTAAACGGATTGGAATTGACTATTCCTTTTCTTCTGCCTATCGCCCTGAAACCAATGGTCAAACCGAGCGCGCAAATCAAGCTCTCGAACAGTATCTACGTTGTTATGTCTCTGAGCATCAATCTGATTGGGTGGAACATCTGCCACTAGCAGAATTTGCCATGAATAACCAGTACCAGGAGTCCATCAAGACCACCCCTTTCTACTGTAATCATGGGCTGCACCCGCGCTTTTGTTCATTTTCTCTAGGCTTTCTGACGTCCCTGGGGTAGAAAGGTCCGTAAATCAGTTAAAGACTATCTGGTCTGAAGTGAACAAAAACTTAAAGGGGGCTCAGACTAGGCAGGCGTCTTCTGCTAATAAACGGCGCTCCAAGGGTCCGGACCTGGGAGTTGGGGACAAAGTTTGGTTGTCTACGAAAAATATCAAGCTCAAAGTGCCGTCTGCCAAACTAGGTCCCAGGTTTATTGGTCCGTATGAAATAATTGACGTGATTAACCCTGTAGCCTTTCGTCTGAAGCTCCCTCAATCATTCAAACTGCCCAATGTATTCCATAAATCCCTTCTCAAATTGTACCGATCTCCGATTCGTCCTGTCCGGTCCCCTCCTCCTCCGGTCTTGGTCTGGGGTGCCGTGGAATACGAAGTTCAACGGATCCTTGATTCCCGTTTAGTGAGAGGATCTGTGCAGTATCTGGTACATTGGAAGGGCTATGGTCCGGAGGAGAGGTCCTGGGTGCCTGCCAGTAATATCCATGCCAAGGGTTTGATCAGGAAGTTTCATCTTCTTCATCCCAATAAACCGGGTTTTTTGGGTCCGGAGGCCCCTCGTAGAGGGGGGGGTACTGTCACATCGCCATTGGACTTGGTGGCCGGTGTTCCTGCCTCGGCCGCTGGGAGGAGCCGGATTCCTTCGGCTGGTGGCGCCGGTGACAGGAGGGCCTTATCCTCATATGGAACTGCTCCCGCGACGTCTGCCTCCGTCGCTGAGCGCCGCTGTGTTTCCCCTCTGGGTGGTGTTGGTCGCAGAGGAGCGGGCCCTGCAGAGGTGTCCGTTAGGCGCAGCCTGCGTTCTTCTGTCAGAGGTGGTGTGGGTGGAGCCAGTCGTGCATCTCCATCTGGCCTGGATCTAGGGGCGGTCTGGATGAGGTCATCGGGCTGTGAGCTCCAGCCTATGGGAGGTAACCGCGCCCTTCAAATACATTGGAGCCTGTCTTGCAGGCCGCCAGATATAGTTTTGGTTCCCAGTGATAGTGCGTGTTTAGTTTCGTGTCTGACCTTGCCTGGATTTCTGACTCTGCCTCTGCCTATCGATTTTGTACCTCAGCTGCCCTCTTGGTTTTGCCCTTGACCTTTGCCTGGATTTTTGACTCTGCTACTGCCTGACGATTTTGTACCTTCGCTGCCCTCTCGGTTTTGACTCGGACTTCTGACTTCGTTTTTCGGGTCTTGATTTTCCCTGGCGACCTCCCCGGCTCTGTTGCTCATATAGGCAGCTACCCCCTGGGCTCCGCTGTAATTCCAGATCCCTGTATAGGGGTTAAGGGTCTCGGGGTTTCTCGGGGTGCTGCCTACCAGCAGCTCGGCCTCACAGCGGATGGTCGTCACACTGCCTAGTGTCGCCTCCTAGTCGACAGCAGCATAACACCCACGGTCTGTGTCCCCCAATTAGAGGCTAAGAAAAAAGGATTTTACGGTGAGTACACAAAAATCTCCTTTCTTGAATGTATTTTTGAGTAGCTTGAGGGGTGCAGCTTTTGGAATGGTGTCACTTTTGGGTGTTTTCTGTCATGTACGCCCCTCAAAGGGACTTCAAATGTGATGTGGTCACTAAAAAAATGTGTTTTTTTTTAAATTTTGCTGGAAACATGAGAAATTGCTGATGAACTTTGAATCCTTATAACTTCCTACCCAAAAACTTTTTTTTCCAAAATTGTGCTAATGTGAAGTAGATATGTGGGAAATGTTATTTTTGATTTTTTCACAAATAAACGCAAAAATTATCGACCTAAATTTACTACCAACATGAAGTCCAATATGTCACGAAAAAACAATCTCAGAATCGCTAGGATCCGTTGAAGCGTTCCAGAGTTATTACCTCATAAAGCGACACTGGTCAGAATGACAAAAAACGGTCTGGTCATTAAGCTGCAAAGTGACTTGGTCCTTAATGGGTTAATTGTGCTCTTGTTACAGTGTAAGGGTGCTTTCACACTAGCGTTTTTTTCAAATCGCGGCAGATGCGGTGAAAAAAACGCATCTGCCCCGATTACCGCATAACCGCGACACTTGTGGCACACTTGCGGCAAGCCCCATGCAATGTCTATGGGGCTTGCGGTAAGGGTGCGGCAGGTGCGGCAAGTGCGGTTTCGGCACGTGCGGCCGCAAAAAAAACCGCGAAAAAAACCTGCCGCAAGTGCCGAAACCGCACTTGCCGCACCTGCCGCACCCTTACCGCAAGCCCCATAGATATTGCATGGGGCTTGCCACAAGTGTGCCGCAAGTGTCGCGGTTATGCGGTAATCGCGGCAGATGCGATTTTTTTCACCGCATCTGCCGCGATTTGAAAAAACCACTGATGTGAAAGGGGCCTAAGTACCCTGATATTTATGTGACTATGTACTAATTTCCCAGCTATCTGTGTCAGTGCGGCCTGTATTGCCTAGCACCTCCACCTTTCCTGAGCATCCTTAATGGTGTGTTAAATAAATCAGCACCTTAATGCAATATTTGAAACCTTGACTCTGTTTCTTTCTGAATTTAGCTATTTTTAGTAGCTTCACAGGGGTGCCCCTATTTAGGATCACTCCTGTTTGTGTCTATATGGAAGTTCTTATTCAAATATTGCACATTATTTACATATATTGAGGCAGATTTAACACGCTTTTAACTTTCATTTTTGCAATAGCGGAAATGTGCAGCATAAATTAACATGGTATGGATCTCAAATATGCACCACAGGTCCATTTTCATACAGAGTTATTAAGGGGAATCTGAATAGAAAGTCACGCACACAGCAGTCCGACACGCCGCCTGCTGTGATTGACTCCTCACAGTGAATAATAATAAAACTTTATTTGTATGGCGCCAACATATTCCGCAGCGCTTTACAGTACAATGGTACATATAAGAAAAATACACGATACCGAATGGTAGGTAATACAGAACAGTAGTTACATACAGTAAACATAGAATCAATGTAGGAAAAACAATAAAAAGGCAAAAAATAAAGGTGACCCTGCTCAAAGGAGCTTACAATCTAAGACGGGATGGGAACACAAAGTACAGGGGCTTATAACAATGAATATCTTATGTCTAAATGACTACTGTTAGGGAGAAGGATAGGCCGCCCTGAAGAGGTGTGTTTTTAGGGAGCGTCTGAAACTATGTAAGTTGTGGATGGTCCTAATTTCTTGGGGTAGAGAATTCCAGAGGATTGGTGAAGCTCAAGAGAAGTCTTGGAGTCGGGAATGGGAGGTTCGGATTAATACCGATGTTAGTCTGAGGTCGCATTCATGCGAAGGGGACGGGTGGGGTGGTAGACAGAGATGAGGGTAGAGAGGTAAGGAGGTGCCACACCATGAATAGCTTTGTGGGTGACAACGAGCAATTTGAATTGGATTCAATAGTGTACGGGTAGCCAATGCAGTGACTGGCACAGAGCAGAAACATCTGAGTAACGGTTTGCTAGATAGGTGATCCTGGCTGCTGCATTGAGGATAGACTGGAGAGGGGAAAGCTTACTGCGGGAGAGGCCAGCTAATAAAGAATTACAGTAGTCAAGGCGGGAATGAATCAGGGCCACGATGAGGGTTTTAGCTGTTTCCATGGTGAGGAAAGGGCGAATTCTGGAGATATTTTTCAGGTGCAAGTGACAGGAGCGGGTGAGAGATTGTATATATGGGGTGAAGGAGAGATCAGTGTCCATCATAACACCGAGACAGCGAGCCTGCTGACTGGGCGTTATCGTGATGCCGCACACCGAGAGAGAGATGTCAGGTTTAGGGAGGTTGGCAGAGGGTGGGAACAGAAGTTGTTCAGTTTTGGAAAGGTTAAGTTTCAGATAGAGAGCGGACATGATATTGGAGACTGCGGTTAGACAGTCATTGGTGTTGTGTATTAGAGCAGGAGTAAGGTCAGGGGAGGAAGTGTATAGTTGTGCGTCATCAGCATAGAGATGGTACTGGAAGCCAAATCTGCTGATGGTTTGTCCGATCGGGGCTGTGTAGAGAGAGAAGAGGTCCAAGGGGAAGAGGGGAGGAAGTGGAGCCAGAGAATGATACACTGAAAGAGCGGTCAGAAAGATAGGAAGAGAACCAGGAGAGAGCCGTGTCCTTGATGCCAATGGAGTGCAGCATAGACAGTAGGAGATGGTGGTCAACAGTGTCAAAAGCTGCAGAGAGGTCAAGAAGGATAAGGAGAGAGTGGTCACCATTATGTTTTGCTGTCAGAAGGTCATTGGTCACTTTGATAAGGGCAGTTTCTGTAAAGTGTAAGGGGCGGAAGCCAGACTGCAATGGATCTAAAAGAGAGTGAGTGGCGAGGTGATGGGTGAGGCGGGTGTAGACCAGGCACTCCAGGAGTTTTGAGATGAAGGGGAGATTGGAGAGAGGTCTGTAGTTATTTGTGCAGGATGGGTCAAGGGACGTTTTCTTTAGTAGTGGAGTAATAATAGAGTGTTTGAAGGAGGAGGGGAAGATGCCAGTAGAGAGGGAGAGATTGAAGATTCTGGTTAAGTGAGTGGTGACCACTGGAGAGAGGGTCTGTAGTAGGTGAGAGGGAATGGGGTCAGTGGTGGAAGGTGCATGGAATTGCACCGAAACGCGTAGGAAATAAAGAAGAATACTGCTACAAGATATATCTTGCATTCCTTGTGTTTCCTGTGGACTCAGCAGCGCGGACTATTACACACCTTGCTTCCCAAAACTTTGTGACGGTTTTTCCACGTGCGAGTGGTCGGTGGAGGTCCTGCAGCAGCTGATATTACTTTCATGCCTTCAAACCAGTTGTGGGTTACACAACTGGAATAGGTGAGTGGAATCTATATACACCACCCATACTGTCAGTGTCACTTTTGATAGGGCACTATTGCGCCTCTTGTTCCCCCACAATTTTTTTTATTGGTGCATGTAGTGGGAGAGAAGGGTGGGAGGGGAAGGGGAGGGAATAGGGAAGTCCTCATAAAGGCAACCCATTACCAAAGCGTGACATCCTCTCAAGAAGGAGCTATCAACATACATAGTAGTCAGACAGTACCTGAATCCCGGGTCTGGTCTAAAAGGAGCTAAACCAGAAGAACATATATTAATCCCTATGAAGGGATCGGCGTAGCTAGGGGGTGCGAAGCCCATATATGCCATGCAGCCAAGGTCTGTTTTCTAGTTGGCAGGTTTTGCGCCAGGTAATATTCATGAGAAAAGATAGAGTTCACCCTATTCACCACATCTGATAGCCCAGGGGGCGTCTGCGCTTTCCAGGTGGACGCAAGGGCCAGTCTGGCCGCCACCAGTATGTAAGTCAAGGTCTTCCACAGGGTTGGGGGGTAAGCCTCCAAGCCTATGTGTAAGAGAGCCAGCTGAGGTGAAAGGGGAGCTGAGAAACCCATAACTGTCTGGATTAAACATCCCACCAGATGCCAGTAGGAGGCAATTCTCGGGCAGAACCACATGTGGGCGAGGTCGCCTTTCTGCCCACATAGTCTCCCACACAAAGGAGAGACTCAACCTCCGAATCTGGCAAATCGGGCTGGCGGGAGGTACCAGGGTAAATGTAATTTCTTTAAGTTCTCCAGGTGATTGATACATCTGGTGAGTTTTGCCATGTGATGGGACGCACTCTCCCAACTATCCCTCTCCGCAGTGAACTGGAGGTCCCTCTCCCACCTCTGCATATAAGCCAATTTCTCAGGGACGCCTCTGGCCAAGAGAGCCTTGTAGATCCGGGACAGTCCCTTAAGGTCTGTTGGGGCAGTCAGGAGAAAGCCAAGGAAGGCTGAAGGAGAAGAACCACCTGTCATCCAGCCCCTAGCTTCAGAGGTCAAGAAATGTCTCAGTTGAAGATATTGTAGAAACAGATTTCGTAAATTTGGGTCACGGTGCATCAGAGCATCAAATGAGATCAATTCACCCCCCACCAACAAGTCCGCTAGTGTGTGGATTCCCGCTGCCTCCCATTTGAGCACCTCTAGGGAGGGTAGATGCAGGCGTATTGCACTCAGAGAGATCTCGGAGGCCGGTAATCTGGTCCAGGACTGTGGGAGGTTTCTCTAATGGAGAAACAAGGAACGCATTGTGTCTAGTTTAAAGTCTCTCTTCAGTTTAGCCAGGGATTCTGCCTCCAGAATAGTACGTAACCCCAGACGACCACCTCCTCCAATACACCTCTCAACCTGCAACCAACCCAGGTCATCAACAGATGTCCAGTACTTTTTTGCCTCTTCCAAAATGACTGCCCCATGATAAGCCTTTAAGTCTGGGACTCCCATCTCTCCTTTACTTATGTGTAGTGACATAACCTTCCTGGGAACTCTCGGTTTCTTGTCAGCCCATATGTACCGGTTAGTTATGGCCTGAAGTTTGTAAAGCAGCCTGCCAGGGACGGCGAGGGGCACACAGCGGAAACAATATAGAATCTTAGGCAGGAGTATCATTTTAAACGCCTGCGCCCTCGCCATCCATGTCATGGCATGTAGGGGGTGTTTACTCATACTATCCGACAATGCCTTCGCTAGGGCCTCGATATTAGTCTGTACTATACGGGAGGTGGAGCTCAGAGTAATACCTAGATACGTTACCCCTTCAGGACTCCATTGAAAAGGGAACATTGTCTTTAGCCGAGCAGATAGGCACAGCGGGACACCTATCGGGAGTACCACAGATTTTGAAGTGTTTACTTTATATAGGGATACCCGTGCAAAGGTGGTGAGTGCAGACATAACCACAGGGAGGGAGGTTTCAAGGTTCATGCAAGCAATTATGATATCGTCCGCGTACAGGCCTATCTTATTGTCAAGTCCCCCAACCGTGATGCCCAATATTAGTGGGTCCGCCCGGATCAGGGCCGCCAGAGGCTCCACCACCAACGCGAAGATCACCGGCGAAAGTGGGCAACCCTGCATCGTACCGTTAGTGATGTGGAAGCTTCAGGACAGGAACCCAGAGGCGTGGACTCTGGCATTAGGGCGGGAGTAGAGTCCAAGGATTGCCGAAACTATCGGCCCCTCAAATCCAAACTTTCCCAATACAGCCCGAAGGTATCCCCAGTGCACCCTATCAAAGGCTTTTTCAGCATCAAGGGACAGGAATGCACTGGGGACCCACCCTAGCCTCCGCCACTTTCACCAGGTCCACCATTCTCCTGGTGCTGTCCTTAGCCTGCCTCCCAGTCACAAATCCCACTTGATCCGGGTGGACCAACGACGGCAGTACTCGAGAGAGGCGGGACGCCAACAGCTTTGAGTATATCTTCAGTAGTGATGGGCGAATCCTAAATTACTCGGAATCGCTTGACTCTAGCGAGTCCGAGCACAGGACTCGCTACTCGTTGCGAGTCTAGCGAGTCCAATGTTAATGAATGGGGAAGCGAGTAATAGCGAGTAGTGTGAGATTTACAAATCGCAGATGTGTCTCGGAAGCTTCAGCCTGAAGCAATCCTAGTTTTGTCATTTATTTGCATTGGACTCGTTTATTTTGCAACTGTAATCGCTGGGAAACTCGCACAGATAAGAGTCCTGTCTCCTCAGTGTGCTGGCTGCCAGCTCCAGGGTCCTAGAGCCTGCCTGCTGCCTGATGTAGCAGTGCTGAGATTGTTCTCAGTCTGCTCATTCCCTGTGTACAGATATGAATGTCTGTGCACAGAGATGATGTAGCAGAGCTGAGATTGTTCTCAGTCTGCTCATTCCCTGTGCATAGACATCTATATTTATGAACAGGGGATGTAGCAGAGAGGACATCGCGTTTTGGACTGCGTCGGACGGAAGAGGATTTTTTTAATTAAAGATGGAGTCCCTAATGGCTTTTTTTTTTATTTCTAATAAAAAATTTTCTTTGTGTTGTGTTTTTTTTAAAACAATTTAATAGAAATTCATGGCGGTCATGTCTAATATTGGCGTGACCGCCATAAATTTCGGGCTTAGGGCCAGCTGATAATACAAAGCTGGCCCTAACCTCTTTATTACCCAGCGTGCCACCGCTACCAGGGCCACTGGAAGAGCGGGGTTCAGCGCCAGAGGATGGCGCTTCAATGAACGCGCCATCTTCTGGGGCGGCTGCGGGCTGCAATTTGCAGCAGGGGGTGCCCAGAAAGCTTGGGCATCCCTGCGCTGCGGATTCCAGCCCCCAGCTGCTTAGCTGTACCTGGCTAGACCTAGAAATTGCGCGGAGCCCCACGCATTTTTTTTAAATTATTTCATGAAATTCTGAGATTCTGACTCTGAGACTCTGACTCTGAAATTCATGAAATAATTTTAAAAAAATGCGTGGGGCTCTGCGCAATTTCTATGTCTAGCCAGGTACAGCTAAGCAGCTGGGGGCTGGAATCCGCAGCGCAGGTATGCCCAAGCTTTCTGGGCACCCCCCGCTGCAAATTGCAGCCCGCAGCCGCCCCAGAAGATGGCGCGTTCATTGAAGCGCCTTCCTCTGGCGCTGAACCCCGCTCTTCCAGCGGCCCTGGTGGCGGTAGCACGCTGGGTAATAAAGGGGTTAATACCAGCTTTGTTATACAAGCTGGTATTAAGCCCGAGATTCTTAATGTCAGGCCACGTTTGACCCAGCCACTAAGAATCTCCAATAAAGGGTTAAAAAAATTTTTTATTTGAAATAAAAAAAAAAGCCATTAGGGACTCCATCTTTAATTTAAAAAATCCTCTTCCGTCCGACGTAGTCCAAAACCGATGTCCTCTCTGCTACATCCCCTGTGCATAGATAGATGTCTATGCACAGGGAATGAGCAGACTGAGAACAATCTCAGCACTGCTACATCATCTCTGTGAGCAGGCGGGCTCTAGGACCCTGGAGCTGGCAGCCTGCACAGAGAAGACAGCTGGACTCGGCTCGCAATGTAACAGCAGTTACTTGCGAGTTTCCCTGCTATCACTGGCACAGTAGCCGAGTCTAATGCAAACAATGGCAATCCTAGTTTTGTCAGCGTTTCTGACAAAACTAGGATTGATATTGATTTGCATTGGACTCGTGCGAGTAATCACTGGGAAACTCGCCGAGTAGCGAGTCCTGCGAGTCCCTTACTACTCGCCGAGTAACGAGTCCTAGCGAGTAGATTCGCCCATCCCTAATCTTCAGGTCACAGTTTAACAATGAAATAGGCCTGTAACTTCCCGGGGAGTCATGTCATTTGCCCGGCTTGGGTATGGTGGTGATGGTCGCCTCTAAGACAGCGAGGGAGATAGCCCCCTTCGCCTGCCACAAGCTGAACACTCGCAAAAGATACGGAGACAGCTCGGCGGCAAAGGTTTTGTAATATATATTGGAAAAGCCATCTGGGCCCGGGGCCAAGGAGGGTTTAGTCGAGGCAATGACTCTACCTATTTCCTCTGTCATCATAGGCAGATTCAATTCTGTCAGTTGGTCCTAGGACCATGACGGGAGCGACAGGGTCCCAAGGAAGGCGTTGATCTCGTCTAGCACAGGTTGGGGCGTCTCCCTACAGTCTCTCAAATTGTAAAGAGACTCGTAAAAAAGCCGCAAACGTCTCCGCTATCTCTGCTGGATTTCTTACTATTTTGCCATCTGCGGCTTTCATAGAGTCAATCATAGACGTAGAGGAACTTTTCTTAAGTCTCTTGGCCAGGAGCGCCCCAGCCCTGTCTCCAGCGGCATAGTGGGTCACCCTAACTCTCCTCAGGTTTTTCTCATATTCATGAAGCATCAGGGCTCTAATCTGGTTTCTGAGCAGAAAGATCCTAGCAGAGTTACTTGTTACCGGATTAGACTTATTCAGGTCCTCAAGGACCTGTAGCTGGGTCAGCAAGTCCTCTCGTGCTTTCTCATGGGACCTTTTCAGCTGAGAAGCCTTCTGAATCAGCGTGCCCCTTATGACCACTTTATGTGATTCCCACAGCACATTATCCTCCACTTCTCCCGTGTCGTTGAGGGCAAAAAAATCTGATCGGCCCTCACCAATCGCCCCCACCACCACCTGGTCCAACAACAAGTTGGCGTTGAGCCGCCATGTATGTGGAGGAGAGCCACGTCCCATCAGGGCCACCTCCAACGACACCGGCGCATGGTCTGACCATGTGATCAGATCCACTTCCGCACAGGCACAGGCCCCAAGAGTTCCATCGTCAACGAGGAAAAGATCAATTCTCGAGTAGGACCTGTGCCTGTGGGAGTAGAAAAAGAAATCTTTCTCCGACGCATGTAGGTAGCGCCAGATGTCGTGGAGGAGGAATTCCCTAAGCAGTGGGCCCAGCTCCTTGCCCCTTCCCGAGGTCGGGGCCGTACTATCCATAAGCCTGCTGGGACCAGATTGAAGTCTCCACATATAACCACCCTGCCCACCGCCACTTGCTTCAGGCGTTCAAACCAGGACCTAAGGAATTTGATTTGGCCATCATTTGGCGTGTAAACATTTAACAGTGTATAGACAGTCCCCGCAATCTTGCATATCACAATGAGAGCACGATCCATGGGGTTGGGAATGACTTGTAACATCTGAAATTGAACTGTATTTCTAACAAAAATTCCTACACCTGCCTGTTTTCTGTCAGGGTGATTGGCAAAGAACAGGTGGGGAAAAAGTCTATGACTCAGTCTGACATTATCCACTGCAAGTAGGTGAGATTCCTGGATGCATAGGATGTCCGCCTTAGAGCGGAGGGCCTCTTTCCAAAGATAGGATCGTTTAATAGGGGAGTTCAGCCCCTTCACATTGAGTGAGACAAGTCTCATGGACATGGTTTTTGCTTCAAAATCTCAACGTGCCGCTGTATTAGTTGTCAGCGAGCAGGAGGGCCCCCAGAGGACAGGAAGAAGAAGCAAGAAGGAAGAAAGGGCGGGAAAAAGAGTGGAAAGATAAGGGAGGGAAGAGAAAGAAGAAGAGGAAAAGGAAAACAAAGGGTCAGAAAGAAGAGAAAAGAGAGGAAAAAACAAACAAAAATAAAAAAAAAAACACCAAACACAAATGTAAACTGAGTTCAAGGCAAAATCGCCAAAAAGTGGGGGGAAAAAGGGGGGGAGTCAGTCTGCCTCACCCCGCATCGGGTGTAAGGCAGAGCGATCACCCCTGCAGGAGACAAGTTCTAATACGTCCACCAAATTGGAACTCAACACCTCCTGCTCTTCCAAGAGATCAGTCACAACCGGCCCCGTGTATCCAGGATGAACTCACAGCCCCTCAGACCTCTCCATCCGCCACCTCAGGACCACGCATCTCCAGTGGGGCCCTTTTAGTCCGGGTCGCGGTCTTAGGGAAGTGTCAGTCCTGAAAAGCTTTTTTCATTTTCGTCGGAGAGTTAAAGCATTGTCTCGATCCCTTATAACTAAAGATTACTGATACAGGGGATCCCCAAATGTAGGAGATTCCCTTGTCTCTTAGAACTGCACAGTAGGGGGCAAAATCACGTCTCCTGGCTTGGGTTCCAGGAGACAAATCAGGGAACACCGAGACCGCCATGAAGGGAGCAGGGAGCCGCGGGCAATTTCTCATTGCAGCCAGCAACGTTTCCCGTGGTTTTGGGGAGGAGAAGCAGACTAAAATGTCTCTCGGGACATCTCTATTCAAACGTGCAGGTTTAGGCAGCCGAAACATTCTGTCAATCTTTCGTTCCGTGGCAGGCATATCAGGTAGAGCTGCACCCAGAAAATCCGTCACAGTAATCATGAGGTCCTCCTCCTCACCACCCTCAACAATCCCTCTCAATTTAACATTCTTTCTGCGATGTTTGTCCTCCAGGTCACAGACCGCTGCCTGTAACTGCCGGACCTCTGAGTCCACCTCCGCAAAGTCATCTGCGAGGCTGTTGTGAGAAGCTGCAAAGTCCGCCATCTTATGTTCTATGTGCCCCGTTCTCTCTCCTATGGCCATCAGATCTGCTCTCAGGTCCGCAATCATGCCCCGCATGTCATCTTGCAGGGACCTGCGGAGTGGGTCTAGGAAGCTTCTAAGGTAGCCTCTTTTCACTGGAGCCTCATCATCCTCTCTCTCTCCTAGGCCCTCTCCTCCATGCAGAGAACGAGGAGAGCGGCAAGGTGTCGCAGCTCCCGCCCCCTGCACCATGTTAGATGCAGACATCAGTGTCCTCTCCACTGCAAAGAAGTCTCTCACCGAGTGCTCGGTCTCCCTGCGCCTGGAACCACCCCTCGTCTTCCCAGTCCGTTCCTGAGGCGATCCGGTCTGCTCCCAGCAATTTGTGGAAGTCTCAGCGGCCGGTAAGTGCCGTTTTCAGGGCTCGGTGTGCGGAGCTCAATTCTAAGCGTCCTGTTCTATCAGAGTCAGGACACGCCCCCCCCCCCCCGAGGGCACATTTAAAAGAGGGAGATGAAGGTGTGCAGGTAATGCTAATAAGGTTACTGGGATTTCTATGTGAGGTGTGGGGGGGTTGATGTTGGAAGAGGGTGGCCCAGGATTGGGAGAAATATCGCTTGACATGAGCAGTAGTAGAAAGAGAAGGAAGGAGTAATTTTTGGCTCTATGACAGTGTTTTTGTTGATGCAGGACCCTGGAATATGACGCACTTAGCTTATTGAGTAGGGTGAAGAGAGTATGGGAGCAGGACATAGTAAAGGGAAGTAGACAGGGGCTGATGTGGAGAAAGAGTGATGCAGGGGGATTGGGGCGGTAAAAGTGGATGAGTAACGCACATAGATATAAAGTCATTGGACTGAAATACATTTTGATGTAATGGACTAAGTAAAGTAATGAAAGGTAGTAGACAGGTAGAGTTGATACCTCTGGCTTATCTCTGGTATATCTGTGAATTCCACTTAAAAATGCCACCGTGGAGGGCGGAGCTTGCCATGGAAGAAGACGGTCACTGATCCCTGAGCTCTGTCTCCCCGGCCGAATTATAACCTGATAATTCCTCCAAACCCAGCTGAAATTTGCTCTATGCCCGCAAAAAAACGGAGTGGACGCCGTGCTGCGACTTCAGGCCCCCTAATACCGACATCGGGGGGTATTAGGCGCTACCTCCGGAACTCCAGCAGGCCCCCTGGGGCTGTGATAGCTTCTAAGATGGCGGAGCCTACTGCTTTGGGAGAGGAAGCCGCGCTCCACTTGCGTGGAGGTGCGCGCCATCCCCCGCCTTCTATAACCCTGACGGGTCTCACATACCAAGCTCCTAACACCGGAGGCGGCCCCGTGTTGCCCGAGACACAGGAGGAGGCGCAGGACCTGTCGGGTGACCCTGGTGTCGGCTTCTCACAGGACTCCCCCGGAGACACTGCAACCCAGCAAGCAGTGAGAGATGAAGAGGCAGGAACTGTGAGTGGTGGCAAGCAGCAAAGGTCCCTGACACTGGAGGATATGGTAAGAAGATCCATGAATACTTTAAAGCAGGGCCAGCAGCCTCACAGTGTACTTTCAGTTCCCACCTGCACAACATACCCCCCACTACAATTGTGTGACATGCAGCCTCAGGGGCAGCCATCTCCAAGGGGGGCACTGTCTTGGTCTCAATACCCACTGGTCTTAAACTTGGACATTAACCCTACAGGGGCTCAGATCTTTTCTCCTCAGGAAGGGTCTTCACACCAGACCCCAGGAAATGGACTAACCCTTAATGCCCATGGCCCTCTCAAGGCTCAGTCAGACTTGTCCAGCAGCACCTCTGTACCCAGCGGAGACATGTGGGAATCCTTCAAAATTCGCATGCTCAGCATTCCCACAAGAGAAGAAATGGCAGTCTTTATATCTACCTTAGAGTTCTCCTTTAGGTCTGAAACTGCAGCCATTCGTGGGGAAGTAGGAGAATTCTCCCACAGGGTATCAAAGACAGACACTAATGTTGAAAACTTGACTAAGCAAATTCAAAATTTGGAGGAAATCGTAGCGTTCCAAAGATCCCAGCAGGAAATTTTCCTAGATTCCTTAGAGGACCTTGAAAATAGGGAGCGGCGCCAAAACATAAGGGTGCGCGGCCTCCCAGAGTCGGTCACCTCTGATGAGCTGGGGACGATACTACAGGGCCTCTTCAACTCCATCAGAAATGCCCCTGCCGAAACAGTTATAGAATTTGACAGGGCTCATAGGTCCCTCGGCCCTCCACCCTCTGACGGAGCGCTACCCAGGGACATCATTTGTAGACTCCACAGGTATCGCGTCAAGGATGAAATTCTTAATAAAGCAAGACTTTGTGGAGAGATTTGTTTCCTAGGCTGCAATATTCAACTAATGGCTGATTTGTCGAGGAGAACCCTGCAAAAAAGGAGAGCACTAAGGCCCCTCCTTGACCTCCTGAGGGAAAACCACCTAGCCTATTCATGGGGTTATCCCTTCCGCTTGCAAACACGACGTGGGAATCAGTTGGTGTCATTGTCCCACCCCAGAGAGCTGCAGGGGTTCTTACATGCTCTGGAAATCCCAGACCCGTGCCTGCTGTTCCCGGACTGGCCTTTCCCCCCGCTTGAGGACATGTTCTCGTCATTTCCTCGTACCCAACGGATCCCCCGTAGGAGGGGCAAGGGCAAAAATAGGAATAGGAGACGCCGGAGGTCTGGTGGGGCGGACCGGGAAGAAGAAGGCTGAAGCAATACCTCACTCACTGTGGTTTCCTGCCCTTTTCTGAGACATCTTAGTGAAAGACATAGCCCCCTTTTTGAGGACCCACATTGTGAAGGATGTTGATTGCTATAAACTGGCCATAAACCGAACAAGCTTCCCTATTTGTTTTTTTTTCTTTTTTTTTTCTTTCCTCTCTCTGTCTCTCCAAAACCCCCCCCCCCCCTCTTTTTTTTTTTTTTTTTTTTTAGCCGCAAGGGTCCATTTAAGCTTCTACTACTTGAAGCTGGGTTGGTAAAATGTTATTGTGTTATACTATATATTCAGGTTTTTGGCCGGGGGGATTCTTCCTCTCTGGTTTTGTGAATTTTTATTCTTGTATTTTTGTCTTAATTTTAGGGTTCGTTTACCCGATGTGGTATTATTGAAAATTGTCTTCTCCCATAAGGAAAGGACCTCCCTCTTGGGGATACCACACAGTCTTCTAGTGTGTGGTAATTCTGCATAAGAACTTACCCCAATTGTTTACATTTTAGGCAACTGTTCCGTCCAGGGTTTCTTCCTCCTTCCCCTCTCTCCCCCCTTTCTGCTTTCCCTCTTTCTTTCCTTTTACCTTTTCTCTTTTTCTCTTCTCTTCTTCTATACTGACCCTCTCCTCTTTTCTTTCTTCGTCCGAGGAGTAGTTGGTGGAGAGTTGGGGCCTGTCTGGGAGGCGCGGTCGCTAGGAGGCATCACGACCATGCAGCCCTGAAGATCGGGTCTTTAAATGCCCGAGGTTTTAATACTCCCCAAAAACGGAGCCATGTTATCTCTGATATGCACAGAAACGGTGTCCGGGTATTGTTTCTTCAGGAGACACACTTTAAGGAAGGCCACGTCCCCACTATTGGAGGGAGGCACTTCTCAAAATGGATTCATAGCACGAACCCGGAGTCCAGATCTAAAGGGGTCTCCATAGCCCTACATAAGAACCTGTCTTATACATTGCTCGACTCAGTGGTAGACCCGGGTGGGCGCTATATCTTTCTCAAACTAAAGGTGGCGGGCACCCCCATAACTTTAGTTAATTGGTATCTTCCCAACAGGGAGCAAACAAGGGTTTGCAGATCTCTTTTGTTGAGACTGGCGGACTTTGCGGAGGGGCAGGTCTTAATCGGGGGTGACTTTAATTTTGTTCTTGATCCAGACTTGGACTCCTCTTCCGGTCGGGGGACAGCTCCGAGACGGCGTGTGCAAGCACTCCGGAAGCTCCTGTGCAGGTTACAGCTGGTCGACGTTTGGAGGATTTTTAACCCCACGAGCAGGGTCCATAGCTCTTACAGCAGAATCGATCTGTTCTTGGTGAGCCATGGGATTCTCTCTTGGAAACCAAAGGCCTCTATCGGCAATATAGCCTTGTCAGACCACAGTCCTGTTTTCTTATCCTTGGAGATCCCTGGCTTAGCCAAGAAGGCATGGTCCTGGAGATTGAATGGTCACCTCCTCACTGATACCATCTGTCTAGGGAAATTGAAGTCTGACATTGAAACCTTTTCTCAGTCGCACGCTCACGATCCCACATCTCCGGTTTTCAAATGGGAGGCCCTTAAGTGTATCCTTAGGGGGACGCTGATTAAGCATGGGGATAGGCTGAAAAGGGCTCGGTCTGAAAAGATTAATGACCTGCTCTCGCGGATAGGACGCCTTGAGGCAGAGCATAAGTCCTCTGGCAGCCCTATGGCACTGATAGACCTGACCACCGTGAGGTTAGAACTAAAAACCTTCTTGGACGATAGATTTGAGAGACACAGGGAACGTACGAAAGGACTCTTCTATAAAAAAGCTAACAAATGTGGGCGACCCTTGACGAGATTGCTACACCCACGGTCGGGCCCCACATATATCCCAGCCATCAAGAACCCGACAGGAAGGGTGGTTCATAGCACGGAGGACATATCAGGGGTGTTTCAAAACTTCTATGCCGACCTATATGGGCTGCGAGGGAAGTTCCACGACATGGAGCCTTCTGCCCTGTCATCTAAAATTCGAACGTACATCTCAAAAGTAGGGATCCCGTCTCTGACAGAAGAAGACGTGTTGTCTTTAGAGGGAGAGGTGACGACAGAGGAACTGACTGAGGCAATTAGGGCGACTCCTACATCCAAGAGCTCGGGGCCAGACGGCTTCACGCCCATATTTTATAAGACCTTGCTCGGGGACTTGCTGCCTCATTTGCTTTCTTCTTTTCAAGCTATCATGGGTGGTCACTGCTTTCCCCCGCAGGCATTGGAGGCGCACATTTGTGTTCTTCCCAAGCCAAATAAGGATCCTTTGAGTGCAGCAAGTTACCGTCCCATTTCTTTGATTAATGTGGACGTCAAGTTGTTCGCCAAAATACTAGCGGACAGACTATCACTGAAGCTCCCGTCCATAATCCATCTTGACCAGGTGGGCTTTGTTAAGGGCCGAGAGGCGCGGGACAACATCCTTAGATCATATCTCCTTATTGAGAAAGCTAAGATGTGGAAGTCCCCTCTTTGTCTGCTATCCATCGATGCAGAGAAGGCCTTTGACAGAGTCCATTGGGGATTCTTGAAGGCGGCTTTGGTCCATGTTGGCATGGGCGTCAGATTCCTGAACGGAATCTCATCACTGTATTCCTGTCCTTCTGCCAAGGTGTGCATCAATGGGGGCCTGTCTGGGCCGTTCCCTGTTAGGAATGGGACGAGACAGGGGTGTCCTCTTTCCCCCTTGCTCTATGTTATTGTTATGGAGCACCTGGCAGAAGCCATACGAGTCAACAGTGACATACATGGGATTGTGGTGGGAGACACCCACCACAAGGCTGCTTTGTTCACCGATGACGTTCTCCTATTCGTCACCTGCCCATCCGAGTCCTTCCCCGCCTTATTGAACGAGTTTGAGACGTTCGGCGACCTCAGCAACTTCAAGGTCAACTACGCAAAGACTGAAGCGTTGAACGTCACCCTGCCTGCCGTGGAGGTGTCCTCTTTGGCTGGGAGGTTTTCCTTCCGATGGAAGGCCGGTCATATAACATACTTGAGAATTAACCTGCCCACCGAATCGGCAGATGCCTTTAAATTGAACCACCAAGCCATTCTTGACAGGGTTGGGTCCTTACTGGAGTCCTACAAACCTCTGAGGTTGTCTTGGTTGGGGAGAGCTCATGTGATAGCTATGGACATTCTACCGAGATTCCTATACGTCTTTCAGGCAGTCCCCGTCTGGCCTGTAAGACAGTTGTTTGTCACTCTACGCATGTTGATTTCTCGCTTCATATGGAACGGCTTGAAACCCAGAGTTAATATGCAGATCCTGACTACGCCCAGAGACGCAGGCGGAGTGGGATTACCGGACCTGAGACATTACTGTCTGGCCGCTATCCTGGTGAGGTTACTTGACTGGCACTTCAAGGGTGAGGCCAAACAGTGGGTTCGGATTGACCAGGAGGGCATAGTGGTCCCACTTCGGAATCTACAGTGGCTTACCCCGAACGACTTGTCTTCTTTGGACAATCTTTCCTTCCTGACCTCCGAGACATTGCGGGCCTGGCGTTCAGCATGGGGGGACTTGAAAGAGGCGCCGAAGGCAAGCTCACTGACCCCGTTATTTTTCAATCCATCATTTGCTCCGGGAATGACCAACTAGAAGCTCTTGATTTGGGCAGCGGAAAATGACACCTGAGTAGGCCATGTGCTGAGTGCGGGCGAGCTCCCCTCTTTCTGCGTTTTGCAACGAGACGCTCCAGACGTTCGACTGAAATGGTGGGAGTACCTCCAACTGCGGTCCTTCCTGGGTTCTCGCGCGTTCCAGGTGGGCCCTAATATTCCTCTGATCCCTCTGGAGGGGATCTTTGTAGCCAGCGACACGCCTTCTAGGGGGATATCAGCGATATACAGCATCCTATCCAAAGCGGTTGGCATAGACACCCACGGTTTCCGGAGAGCATGGGAGACGGAACTGGGCAGGCTGATTTCTGACGTCGACTGGGAAAAGTGTTTCCTTCTGGCTCGTAGATCTTCTGGGTCTTGCGACGCTCTTGAAAAGTGCTATAAAATTCGCTACAGATGGTATCTCACCCCAGACAGAATTCACAGGTTTTCTCCTGCCTCCTCTCCTCTTTGTTGGAGATGTGGTGCTGAGACAGGCACTATGCTTCACTTCTGGTGGAGCTGTCCCCTGATTGGAGAGTTTTGGTCGAGAGTGTTCCGCAACTATAATTTAATCACAGGCAAGCGCCTTGTGGGTACCCCCGAGATGGCCCTGCTCTCTCTGCTCCCTGGGTCCTGGAAGAACCTGAAAAGAGACATCCTCAGATTCTGCCTTGTTGCGGCCCGTACTGTGATCCCACGTCATTGGAAAGAACAGACGGCTCCTACCATTTTAGAATGGTACTCCGAAATGGAGACGCTACGCAGGCTTGAAGAGATCTCTGCGGAATCTTCCCAGACTCAACAAGACTATGTCATGACATGGTCTGAGTGGGTTCTATTTGGTGATGCCCCCAACTTTAGGGACCTATTCTCCTGAGGATGCAGAACCGGCCCGTTTTCACATGTTTGAGATGAGGTATGGTTCGCTCCATAATACCTCGCCTCCGCCTTTGAGGGCTCCTCCTTTCTGCTCTCCTTCCCCTTCTGCTTCTTCTTCCCCTGATTCTTGGTTCTTTACTTTTCTTTCCTTTCCCCCTTGGACGGCTACGGGATCTAGCCCGTAGACATGGATTGTTATGTGTTTTTTATTCGAAATAGCCCATGGCACCTTGGGCCACAGGGCTCCCTCCCTAGAATACGGATAGGAGGGTAGATTTTATACTCTTATTTTTTATATGCAAAGTAGGATTTGTACGGTAGTGGGAGTCCTACACTGCAGGACAGGGGTACTACCCCAGTATGGGATTGGAACATTCCCAGGCATCTACCCTTTAATCCTGCTCATATGCTGAAACTTAAAGAATGTAATTCTGTTTATGTGTTATACACTCGTTATGCTAATGTAAAACTTTAATAAAGATATATTTAACAAAAAATGCCACTTTGAAATGATACAGATGCCAAGGCACAGAGGCCTTAGACCTTGCTACTTATAGCTCTTGTGAACAACAGACAATATGCCAGGTATGTAGAGGGTAGGGGTCAGATCTCTATTGAGAGCCTGGTTTAGGTGGGGGCAGCTCTCCTGTGTTTCTGAAAATAAAATCTTTGAAAGTGTCAAAACGCTGCAGGAAGTAATCTGAGATACCTCCTTGGATTCACAGTTTCTTAGCCTATATTATGTTGCTGTCAGATGAGGTAGTGAAAACCATCCTTTTCGCATCTTGTGGATGAGATCATGTAGCATTTTATCGACTTTGCAACTACTGTAATTGCTATATCACAAAAAAGAGGCAGTACAAAAAATGACCAAAATTACTCTGCTATATAAGTAAAAAGCAAGTGCAAAAAAGTGTCAATAACAAAGTACTTAGCTAATACGTTTTTTACAAAAAATGTACGAAAGCCGTTCTACCACGTCACGGTGACCCTTTATCAGAATGGTCCCTAAAACTAAAGTATTTAAAACCTGATCTAATGTGAACGTACCTCAAAGATGCTGGATGCAGCAGTGCCAGAATCCAGTATGGGCACAGGGTAGAAACAGCACTTATGCGTTTGACTCAGTAAGGAAGGGGTAGGGTGCTTCCCATCATGCTTAACAAGAAACTAAATGAATACTGATAACTGAGCCAGAACACAATGTGAACAGGTCTGTAGAACCATGTTCACACCACCAAGGATCTATATCACAAGATGCATCCTGCATCTTTGACGTATGTTCACATTAGATCAGGTTTTAAATACATGTTTTAGTAACTGATAAAGGGTCACTGTGACATGGTAGAACAGCTTTCGTACATTTTTTAAAAAAAACGTTTTAACTAAGTACCCTGTTATTGACACTTTTTTGCACTTTCTTTTTACTTTTACTTATATAGCGGAGTAATTTTGGAAGTTTTTTATACTGCCTATTTTTTTGTGATATACAGTTAGGGCCAGAAATATTTGGACAGTGACACAATTTTGGCGAGTTGGGCTCTGCATGCCACCACATTGGATTTGAAATGAAACCTCTACAACAGAATTCAAGTGCAGATTGTAACGTTTAATTTGAAGGGTTGAACAAAAATATCTGATAGAAAATGTAGGAATTGTACACATTTCTTTACAAACACTCCACATTTTAGGAGGTCAAAAGTATTTGGACAAATAAACATAACCCAAACAAAATATTTTTATTTTCAATATTTTGTTGCGAATCCTTTGGAGGCAATCACTGCTTTAAGTCTGGAACCCATGGACATCACCAAACGCTGAGTTTCCTCCTTCTTAATGCTTTGCCAGGCCTTTACAGCCGCAGCCCTCAGGTCTTGCTTGTTTGTGGGTCTTTCCGTCTTAAGTCTGGATTTGAGCAAGTGAAATGCATGCTCAATTGGGTTAAGATCTGGTGATTGACTTGGCCATTGCAGAATGTTCCACTTTTTTGCACTCATGAACTCCTGGGTAGCTTTGGCTGTATGCTTGGGGTCATTGTCCATCTGTACTATGAAGCGCCGTCCAATCAACTTTGCAGCATTTGGCTGAATCTGGGCTGAAAGTATATCCCGGTACACTTCAGAATTCATCCGGCTACTCTTGTCTGCTCTTATGTAATCAATAAACACAAGTGACCCAGTGCCATTGAAAGCCATGCATGCCCATGCCATCACGTTGCCTCCACCATGTTTTACAGAGGATGTGGTGTGCCTTGGATCATGTGCCGTTCCCTTTCTTCTCCAAACTTTTTTCTTCCCATCATTCTGGTACAGGTTGATCTTTGTCTCATCTATCCATAGAATACTTTTCCAGAACTGAGCTGGCTTCTTGAGGTGTTTTTCAGCAAATTTAACTCTGGCCTGTCTCTTTTTGGAATTGATGAATGGTTTGCATCTAGATGTGAACCCTTTGTATTTACTGTCATGGAGTCTTCTCTTTACTGTTGACTTAGAGACAGATACACCTACTTCACTGAGAGTGTTCTGGACTTCAGTTGATGTTGTGAACGGGTTCTTCTTCACCAAATAAAGTATGCGGCGATCATCCACCACTGTTGTCATCCGTGGACGCCCAGGCCTTTTAGAGTTCCCAAGCTCACCAGTCAATTCCTTTTTTCTCAGAATGTACCCAACTGTTGATTTTGCTACTCCAAGCATGTCTGCTATCTCTCTGATGGATTTTTTCTTTTTTTTCAGCCTCAGGATGTTCTGCTTCACCTCAATTGAGAGGTCCTTTGACCGCATGTTGTCTGGTCACAGCAACAGCTTCCAAATGCAAAACCACACACCTGGAATCCACCCCTGACCTTTTAACTACTTCATTGATTACAGGTTAACGAGGGAGACGCCTTCAGAGTTAATTGCAGCCCTTAGAGTCCATTGTCCAATTACTTTTGGTCCCTTGAAAAAGAGGAGGCTATGCATTACAGAGCTATGATTCCTAAACCCTTTCTCCGATTTGGATGTGGAAACTCTCATATTGCAGCAGGGAGTGTGCACTTTCAGCCCATATTATATATATAATTGTATTTCTGAACATGTTTTTGTAAACAGCTAAAATAACAAAACTTGTGTCACTGTCCAAATATTTCTGGCCCTAACTGTAGATCCTAGGTGGTGTGAACACAGTTCTACAAACCTGTTTACATTGTGTTCTGGCTCCGTTATCAGTATTCATTTAGTTTTTTGTTACGCAAAATGGGAATTTAAAGCGCCATGGAATATAATGGCGCTATATAAATAAATAATCTAATATATAAAGCTGAATGTGTGTGTGTATGTATGTATGTGTGTATGTATGTCCGGGATTGGCATCTACACCGTCGCAACTACAGCCACAAAATTTTGCACAGTAACACGTCTGGACCCCAAGAGCGTCATAGGCTATGTTGTGAGGTGAAATTTTAACCCTGCGCGTTCCAGTTCACCAAACAATTTTGCCCCTATCTACATAATGGGGAAAAAGTGAATGGAAAAGTGTTGGAGGAAAATCGACAGCTGTCAGCTATAGCCACAAAATTTTGCACAGTCACACGTCTGGACCCCGGGAGCGTCATGGGCTATGTTGTCAGGTGAAATTTTAACTCCGCACATTCCAATTCACCAAACAATTTTGCCCCTATCTACATAATGGGGAAAAAGTGACAGTTACCAGTTGACAGTTGTGAATGAGAGGGGCTTAATGATAGCTCCAAAGACTAACAGCATATACCAGCATATAGTCACTAAGGTGGGGCCCTACATGAGATATTCACCACGCACGGGGACATGTATACACACCACACGCACACAAAGAGTAACAGCAAGTGTATAGTCGCTAAGGTGCAGCCCCAACATTGGATACTCACCACGCACCCGAACACACACACACACACACACACCACAAAGAGACACACAACACAGAGACACACACACATCCTATAGCGACACATGCACTCACCAGACAGGGACACACACACACACCACAAAGAGACACACACACCACACAGACCCCCCCCACAGGGACACACACACACACACCACAGACACACAGACCCCCACAGGGACACAAACATACACACCCTTATAGGGACACATGTACTCACCCCACAGGGACACACACACCACAAAGAGACACACACACACACACCCTATAGCGACACATGTACTCACCCCACAGGGACACACACACCACACAGTTCCCCCCCCCCACAGGGACACACACATACACACCCTATAGGGACACATGTACTCACCCCACAGGGACACACACTCACCAAAAAGAGACACACAACACAGAGATACACACACACCACACAAACCCACCCCCTACAGGGACACACACACACACCCCAGGGACACACACACCACACAGACACAGATGTGCACAAATCGCCTCACAACTCGCCTCATACGTGTGCTATCTTTAATTTACAAAAATAAACATCTGATTAAAAACAGCCAATGTGCAACACATGTGCCATATAGGGAATTAAGGCAGATGTCAGTCACATGAGCTGTCTATTATGTGTATGTGTTAGGTAACATATACTGCCCGGCCGGGGGGAGGGATTACTGTTGGCTAGAGCAACCAATCAAAGCTCAGCTTCTATTTTCCTACAGGTCATTAATATGACATATTCAAATTCTATTTTGTTATAGCTAACATCAGTTATTTATTAACCCGGGCGTAGCCGGGTAGTACAGCTAGTAAAATAATAATAAAGTGCCTCACCCCTTCCTTACTGAGTCAGACACATAAGTGCTGTTTCTACCCTGTGCCCATATTGGATTCTGGCCCTGCTGCATCCTGAATTTAGGGACCGTTCAGATAAAGGTTACTGTGACGTGGTAGAATGGCTTTCATACATCTTTTGCAAAGAAACATATTAACTAAGTACCATGTTATTGACACTTTTTTTTCACTTGCTTTATACTTATCTAGCAGAGTAATTTTGAACATTTTTTATACTGCCTCTTTTTTGTGATATAGATCCTTGTTGGTATGAACACGGTTCTACAGACCTGTTCACATTGTGTTCTGGATCAGTTATCAGTATTCATTACTGTAATATGCTATAGATCAGGGGTCTCAAACTCGGCTTGGTTGGTGGGCCGCACATAGAAAAATTTTTTTATCGGGGCCGCATTGCTTGTAGGACTAAGGGCCACGTCACACACACAGATATCTGTGCAGATATTGTTCGCAGATCTCTGGTTGCAGTCAAATCATGGACACATTGTTCCATTTTGTGGCCGTATATAAATGGAGCAATGTGTCCATGATTTCACTGCAACCAGAGATCTGCGAACAATATCTGCACAGATATCTGTGTGTGTAACGTGGCCCTAAGTAACATTTTCAGTAATACCAGAATTTTTTGCTCAATGTAATACTGTCCAAATCCTTATCCCCTTCTTGTAGTAATGTCCCCATCTTGGTCCCTTTCTTGTACTAATATCGCCATCCTGATCCCCTTTTGTACTGATGTCCCCAACCTAGTCTACATAATTCTTACACACATTCACTCACTCACAGGCACAGGCTCAGACGCACTCACAGGCACAGGCTCAGGCGCACTCACAGGCTCAGGCGCAGACGCGTTCACAGGCTCAAAAGCAGAAGCGCTCACAGACGCAGACGCGCTCACAGGCTCAGACGCAGAAGTGCTCACAGGCTCAGATGCACTCACAGGCTCGGACGCGCTCACAGGCTCAGACGCGCTCACAGGTTCAGGCGCGCTCACAGGTTCAGGCGCGCTCACAGGCTCAGGCGCGCTCACAGGCTCAGGCGCGCTCACAGGCTCAGACGCGCTCACAGGCTCAGACGCGCTCACAGGCTCAGACGCGCTCACAGGCTCACACACACACACACTCAGGCTCACACACACACACTCAGGCTCACACACACACACTCAGGCTCACACACACACACACACACTCAGGCTCACACACACACACTCAGGCTCACACACACACTCAGGCTCACACGCACACACACACACTCAGGCTCACACGCACACACACTCAGGCTCACACACACACACACTCAGGCTCACACACACACACTCAGGCTCACACACACACTCAGGCTCACACACATACACACACTCTCAGACACTCACTCTCACACACATACACACACTCACATTACGTCACAGACACAGACTCTTTTGTAAAACTAACCTAGCCGGTGATCCTATGCAGGGGGCCGCCGCAATACTGCTGTGTTTATGGGCCTGTCCCTCCATGGTGAGCTCCGGTGCAGAAGGGTCGGCATCCAAACTTGCAGTTGCTCTCTCCTCCTGCCAGTTCCTCAGTAGACAGGGACTACGGAGGACGCGAGGCTGCTCCATATTTTATCCGGTGTTCGCTCTTTCCGGCTCTGCTTCTTCCTCGTCGCGTTGTTTTATCTCCGTGGTAACAGCAGGGGGCCGATACTGCTTTATTAACACTTCCGGCCCCTTCATTGACACTTTACTGCCGCTCGCTCTGCAGCTTGCTCTGTGCCCTGCAAGTTCAATACAAGCCGCCAACCAATGAGAGGCCCGCAAGTGACGTCATACACCTCTCATTGGCTGGCGGCTTGTATTGAACTTGCAGGGCACAGAGCAAGCTGCAGAGCGAGCGGCAGTAAAGTGTCAATGAAGGGGCCGGAAGTGTTAATAAAGCAGTATCGCAGCGGCCTCCGCACAGGACCGCTGACATGATTCACTCTCCACTGTGTCGGGGGCCGCACTGAGGGGCCCCAGGGGCCGCATGCGGCCCGCGGGCCGCGAGTTTGAGACCCCTGCTATAGATATTCTGCCCATAAAATATGGACTATAAAATCACAGCATATCCTACCTAAAAATATAGTTTCAACACCAGTATTAATTGAGATGTATCGGTAAAACTGTTTTGCACAAAATAATCTTGTTACATGTTTTACATTTAGCAAATCTGCCATGAACTTGAACCTCACATTTCTAGAGTACCTAAATTCAGAGAGAATCCTAAACATGTGAACATGGCTCTTTCTTGGAAGAGCTTATGATCTATCAAGAAGGTTATGTTCATAATTAGGTTTGGACATTCCGCTTTGAGTAACATGCAATAAATCCATTTTATATATTATTTTAAAGTGGACCTGTCACCCCCCTGGTGCATGGCAAACAAAATGCAGTACCGAATGCAGCATGTCTGCTGCATTCAGGGAAGAGGTTCCCCATGACTCTAGCCCCCCTGTAAGCTTTAAAAGACTTTAGAAACCTTACAGTTAAGATGTCTCCTGGGTGGGATCTTATTAAGAGGTCCTGGCTGCAGGCACAATCCTCCCAGCCTCCTTATGTATTCTGCCCCTTCTATGTGTCTGCCACCGCCTCCTCTTCTGCTGGGCCTGCCCTCCTCTTCTGCTCCTGACCTCACAAAGAGCAGGAGCAGAAGAGGAGGGCAGACCCAGAAGAAGAGGAGGCGGCTGCAGACACATAGAGGGGGAGGAACACACAAGGAAGAGGCAGGGAGGATTGTGTCAGCAGTGAGGACCTCTCATTCAGATCCTACCCAGGCGACCTCTTAACTGTAAGGTTTCAAAAGTCTTTTTTTAAAGCTTACAGGGGGGCTAGAGACATGGGGGACCCCTTCCCTGAATGCATGCATTCAGTGCTGCATGCACCAGGGGGTGACAGGTCCTCTTTCAGTGATGAAAATGTAAGAAGCAGGGCTCAATTGGCAGAAAGGGGTTAATCTGAGTGTTTTGTGTTGGTTTAAAGAACTAAAGAAAGCACATTTTGTAGCACTTTTTTCCATTCTAAAAACTGAATTAAGGGAACCCTGACAAACCCCAAAATAATCAATGGATCTCCTCTGCTTCTATTTGTATCAGTTATGCAATGGATCTGTTTTGGACATTAATTTAGTTTGTCTGTTCCTCCAAACAGAATTCTCCATAAGTATTGAATTAGATGTGAAGACACAGCTGTGCTCTCCTTTTCTAGAGAAAGATAAATGTGAAGGGAGGAGGAGTGTGACAGAAGGAGCAGCTGCAGCTCACTCCCCTTATTACCACTTTGCTTCCAGCCCCCACCACCATCAGCTTCTACCTCCCAAGGCCTCGAAGATGCTGGACATTTTCATCCTGATGTTTTTTGCCATCATTGGCTTAGTCCTTTTATCATACATCATCTATATATTGTGAGGGTCATGCACACTGAGGCAGATTAAACCCTCGCCTGCAGGTGAGTGTTTCCTTCGTGTTAATACATCCCCTCCTGTTATGATTTCGGTGAATGACATGTTAGATCCGTATCCACATTCTGGATATATAGAGCCTGTAAAGAAGCCCAATGTTTGTTGTTGTTGCCTTACATAACCTTCAGTAAAGAGATCTCTGTCACGTGCATCATTTATTCAGTGTACTGTTATACATGCATGTCGTATATTTTTCTGTAGAATAAGGAGTGTGGCTTTCCACATTAACATGTCATGATGTCATTACCGAAAACTTCAAGGTGACGTTATGATACACCAATTATTCTACTTAGGCCCCCATTACTACTTCCCACTCCCCCACCATACAAATAGGCCTATAAATATGTGTGTATTTATATTTGCATAGTGTTTTCTGGGGATGCGGTGTTAGTTTCCACTACACATAGCATTTTGCATTTGGATTGAAAGAAATATGGAGGAGAATAGTAATAGTCATTTTTTCATGTGGATATATTCAGTTAATGTGGAAAAAACGGTCATTTGAACAGCCCAATTGAATAACAATGGTCCAACTAAGTGAAGTGTCAGTTTTCCCCCCAAGGATCGCACTGGGACTGAAAATACAGTTGTGTTAAGGTAGCTTGATAATGCACATCTCCTTCAGCTATATTTATAAAATCTAGGATAACTTAAAACTAGACGCTTGCTAGAACTCAAAAATGTTACTCTTCTCTGGTCTCTATTATGACAGCATGGCTCCTAGGCTTCCGACTCGCTCCTGGCAGGGACTGTGGGGTACTCGGAACCGGGCCCTCTCTTCATCGTCTGGGGCTGCGGGATGTCACGGTGGCGTGACCTGGTCCTTGATCCCCTCGTCGGGGCGATCAGTAAAAAGGGGAATTAGAAAAATGGAGAAAAATAAAATAAAAGTTTAAACATAATGGAGTGTCATCATGCCACCCGTGGAATGCGGCAGGTATAGCCGCTGCTGCAGTTGGGACCTCTGGGGGTGATGGGAGTAGCAGCAAGGATGGTTCAGCTCTCCATGGGAAGAGTGGGTCCCCAAGGCAACCGAATAGTCTGTTGTTGTGCAGGGCTCGTCAGGGGTGCAGGGTTCATGGAACAGTCAGGCAGTCTCCTGCTGCCAGTTTACAAACTCAGTCTCTTTTCAGGCGCAGTAATCACAGTCTCACACAACATTGAGCTTTAACCTGGTTTACTCGCTTTCTCGGAAGATGGTTAGGTTACAGACAGTACAGTGGCAGCTCCAGTGTAGTCTAAGCAGCCAGGATGGCTCATCATAATCACCCTCTTTTGTGTTCCTTTCACAGACCTTTCAGTCTGTCCACATGCTAGCTACGATCCAGCAGCCATGAGCTTTCAATGGGCGACTTTTCAGGTCCCCTAGCCATAATACGACGGCCTTCTTTTCGCTGTGCCAGAGGTCGGGTCGCAGGACATAAAGACCTTGCACCCCGTCGGTGTTCATGGTTGGAGTGTAGAGCTTCCTGGACACTTCAGCAGAGCCTGCACTCTGGTTCCGGCCGAGTCTCTCAGTGTTGGGCACACCTTGGACGCCTTCCTTCTCTCACCACAGTCTACAGCCCCGAACCCGGATAAACCTCATGATGGCACAGGCTGCCGGGTCCATGTCCTCTCAGTCCTGTATGTTGGTGTTCTCGCCTCTCCTTCTGACTGAACTTGACTCTCTAGTGTCACTTGGCTGACTGGCCTACTGAACTTGGTGTTGTTTCCTTTTGTTGCCTCCCCTAACTGGGTCCAGTCCTAACTTCCCCACCCTCCACTTGTTTCCTCCCGCCATCCCATTCCTGGGCATAGAGTCTTGAGATCGGAGTGTGTTGGGTGTGTGTTTTGGGGTGACCGACTTACGGATCCCATCTGCTGCGCCATCTAGTGGCGACTGGTCTGCAGGGGTGCCACATTCCCCCTGAGAAAAGGATAGGACATCTGCGTGAGAGAACCGGGTTAGATGGTACACAGAAACGCAAACCATTTTTATAATGCATGTAACAATAACTAATTACAAGTGTGCTTCTTCTTTCCGGAACGGAAATCTCGTGGCTTAAACGTTACATAACAAAAAAAACAAGACTAGCATATAAAAAGAGTAGGGGTATGGACGTAGAAAAATAGAAAAAGTGCAAACAGTTTGGCGATTACATAGTTTTTTTTAAGGTTGAAGGAAGACTTAAAGTCCATCTAGTTCAACCCATAGCCTATTGTCTTTTCACCTATTGTCTCTTTGTCTTTGGGGACCCACCACAAGAAAAACCCTTAAGCAAGCCCTGGACGTGGCAACAGGGACTAGACTGACCGGTGCTTCAGCAAAGCCAGTGGGGTTTTGAGTGTTGCGGTCTTGAGTACCATTGTCCATTTTAGTGCACACAAGTCAAACATACAGTATATTATCATATTATAAAAGCATACTATAAAACCAACAGAGAGCGTACCGAAGTGAGCTTAATTATTTACACTGTAGTCCTGATCAAGCGCAGTCCATGATCAAAATGTTCATTTCAAACAGGGGGACACACTCTTAGGAAGGCCTGGGGGAAACTAAGGGAAAGCAAATGTTCACACTCAGTCTGTTGCCTGTCCGGCTCCCATTGCTATTGCTGCCATGGCAGCACACCTTGCCTCTCTCTGGTCACAGGTGGGGCTGGTATAGAATATCCCAGCAGTGGGGCGGCTATCGTACCTGTCCCGGCACTCAGTCCATCGACCTCCGCAGACAAGAACGCAGGATCCACCTCCGGCACTTGACTGGCCTCTGGAGGAGTCCGCTCCTTCCACCCCGCGCTCCGCCATCTCTGGTGTCTCCCGAATCCTTGATCTGCCTCCACTCTCTCAACTGCTCCTCGTGCCTTGATCTTTCTCTTCTCCCTCCCTTCATGGGCGTCTCTGTTGTTTGGCATCGTCGGCAGCCACACCCTTGGGTGGGATTTTACAGTCTTTGGGTCTGCCCTCCCAATGGTTGGAGCAAATAATCAAGGTATCCAGATGATTGAGCGCTCCCAAGGAGATTGACCTTATGATAAGGACTCTGACTCCTTTTTCTTTCTTGGAGATTTATTTGAATTGGCTTCACAGTAATAAAAAGTCATAAAATTCATAAAAGCATAATTAAAACAACGCGTTTCGGCTATATATGTCATAAGATAGCCTTCCTCAGGTATATGAAGTATTACATAAAATTTGGAGGTTATATAGTGTGTGTTATCCCTCCTAATTAATCATATTGATCACACATGTCTGAGTCTTCAGTATCCAGTCTCATTAGTGTTACTCAGTTCCTCCCAAGATAAAAAAGAGAACAATAGAATATATATACACATATATCTCTCTTCCTTTTTGTATATATATATACATATACATATAAGGGTATAATTCAAAAAAACAATTGTATTTTAAACATTATTTGTTCCCTTTTGTTCCATTATTAAACACTTTATCTTTGTTTTCTTTTTCTTTTTCTTTTTGTGTTTCGAAGTCAAGGTCCAAATATCATAGTATTATTTTTGTTTCTTATTAATTATGATCCACTTGATATCAAAAAATTATATTCCTAAAAAATTAAACCATGCGACTCGGCAAGGCTAAAACGCAGGGAGGGGAGGGGGTGCTGAGACTTGGTGACGGTTCCCCGTTTCGCAGCGCGACTCGCTGCTTCTACGGACCAAACTAGTCTGGTCCGTAGAAGCAGCGAGTCGCGCTGCGAAACGGGGAACCGTCACCAAGTCTCAGCACCCCCTCCCCTCCCTGCGTTTTAGCCTTGCCGAGTCGCATGGAATAAAAAGTCTTTGAAGATTCTTCCTATGGTGAGTGCCGTGTTTTCTTATCTTGGAATCGCTATTACTGACTGTCGGATCTTCAACACACGTGCACCTCCGACACAGGAATCGCACACTCTGAGGGTTATATCTGCGATTATACAGACGACAGTGCCCGACTCCTATCTTTATTTTGTCTAAAAAATTAAACATTTTTCTCAATTCCTGATGGAATCGATCCTGCACATTTTCTATCAACATATCTTCCCCATTCATAGGTATATACCACTAGGCTATCAACTTCATCTATAGAAAACTTGCTCCAAGTCAACCCATTCATAAGTACCACATAATTGTTACGTCCCAATATATCTCAATCCCCCTCAAAGACACAGCTATATTGGGTCGCTATATACTAGCGTGATAAATTCGCCATGGTTGGAGAATGGAAGGGGTGTAGGCCATTTTTGGTGCCTTGTGCTGGCCTGGCCCACAATTAGGGACTGCGGCACACCCCTTTGCCAGCACATGCTTTCAGGCTTTTAAGTTCGCCAATGCTGAGGCCCAAAAACACAGTCTGTAAGGCGCACAAGACCCGGTTTTACCAGGTCGGTAGATCCTGTTCGTGACACCAAAAAGCTGACTCGCCCCTGGCGGGGACCGTGGGGTACTCTACTCGGAACCGGGCCCTCTGATCGTCGTCTGGGGCTGCGGGATGTCACTGTGGCGTGTCCTGGTCCATGATCCCCTCGTCAGGGTGATCAGTTAAAATGGAGAGAAATTAAAAGTTTAAACATAAAAGACTGTTGTGACGTCACCCATGGAATGTGGCCCATATAGCTGCTGCCACAGTCGGGACCTCTGGGGATGATGGGAGTAGAAGCGAGGATGGTTAAGCTCTGCATGGAACAACAGGTCTCCGGGGCAACCTGTTGTTGTGCAGGGCTCGTCGGGAGTGCAGGGTTCATGGGACAGTCAGGCAGTGTCCTGCTGCGGGTTTACAAACTCAGTCTCTCTCTCTTCAGGTGCAGTAATCACAGTCTCACACGGCATTGAGCTTTAATCTGGTTTACTTGTTTTCTTGGCAGCTGGTTAGGTTACAGACAGTACAGTGGTGTCTCTGGAGTAGTCTAAGTGTAAGTCTAAGTCTTTGCTCATCATAATCACCCCCTTTTGTGTTCCTTTCACTGGCCTTTTGGTCTGTCTGCACGCTAGCTATGATCCAGCGGCCACAGGCTTTCAATGGGCGACTTTCCGGGTCCCTAGTAGAGCCGGCACTCTGGTTCTGGCCCAGACCCTCAGTGTCCATGCTAATTCGAGCACACCTTGGACTCCTTCCTTCTCTCACCACGGTCTACAGCCAGGGACACGGACAAGCCTCATGGTGGCACAGGCTGCCGGGTCCGTGTCCTCTCAGTCCTGTATGATGGTGTTCTCGCCTCTCCTTCTGACTGAAATTGACTCTCTGGTGTCACTTGGCTGACTAGCCTACTGAACTTGGTGTTATCTCCTTTTGTTGCCTCCCCTAATCGGGTCCTGTCCTAACTTCCCCACTCTCCACTTGTCTCCTCCCGCCATCCCATTGCTAGGCATAGAGTCCTCAGTCTTGGGATTGGAGTATGTTGGGTGTGTGTTTTGGGGTGACCGACTTACCAATCCCAGCTGCTGCGCCATCTAGTGGCAAACAGTCCGCAGGGGCGCCACACTTCTATCTGTCGGTGTTGTCATAGGTGGTAATTGCTCATCACAATTAAGGATAATAGACAGGGGCATAATGATCGGGTATACAGGGTCCTGGCGGCCCCAGCGCCTGCTTCAGCTGGATCTTTGTACGTGCTGAAGAGGCAGATTAAGCTGAAATGCATTGCGGTGCAGAGAGATGGCGGGTACCTGCACAAAATACACTCAGCCGGCAAATAAACATTTGGGACAAACTGCCTGTTAGACCTGCGCCGCTACGTTCTCCTTAATCTCATCCTCCACTTGGACCTTCTCCAGGTTCCCATTTTTTTGGGGGAGGTGGGGAAGAAATTCAATCATTCTGTAAGTTCTTTTCAGAAACAAAGTCGAAAAGCTGACTACACAACTACATTTGAAAAACTCAAAATCCACAAATAAAGTGTTGGCTACTTTCTCCAGCTGGTTCAAACCTTTTCTTTGAGGGAGGATTCTATTTTAGTTTAAAGGGGTTCTGGGTGCTCTATGTCACAACTTGGAAAATGGGCTCTGTTGGGGTATTTGTCTAAAATTGGTAATTGGGGGAACTCTGTTGATATAGGGCTGTCTCTGGGTCAACTCATAAAAAAAGGCTTTGTAGGGACTTTTCTGGATCATTGTTGCACTGTGGGGGATCTCTGCCAAGCTTAGCTGCGTGAGTCAGAGGCTCCGTTGGGGCCTATATTTAAAATGTATGCCCTGCGGTTAAACTTTGCCTGTAATAATGGGCTCTACAAGGGCCTTTTTGAAAATTGTGCTCTGTGAGGGAACACTGTTAACATAGGCTGTGAGGACGTGTGCCTTCTTGCACTGCTTTAAGTACTCCATGAACATGTACATCGTTGATGACTCGCAGTGGACATGCATCTTGATCACAAATTCAACTACAAGCTTTTTAAAATGTAGCAGATATACTGAAAAATATTAGGATCTGAGAGTCCTCAGTGGTTGATACCCCATTAATGGCTAACTGAAAAGATGGTAAGTAAAGCAAGCTTTCGAGACACTATGGCCCATTCATCAGGCTGATAATGACTTAAATTCTGAAGACACACACATATATACATAAGCAGGGTGAGATGATGCACTAAATATGACAGGTGACGTAAAGTCAGTCTTGGGAGGGGAGAGGAGCTGGAGCAAAATTCCAAGATAAGAGGAACAGATTGTATTATTGTTCAATGATTGGTGGTCTGTAGAGATCTGAAAATTCCTTAGTGAGTGTAGAAAGTTATAAATCCATGCGAGACAGTTCATGTAAGAAGTGTCAAAAGTTCATTGTCCTCTAACTGGGGTCTGTTCGAAGATATGATATCCTCCAATGCCCTTTCAATTGATATAAAAACACATGTATCCATGTGAGACATTCAATCTTGTTTTGAACGTGTCAAGGTCGTTATCAATTTGTATTCCAAGTTCTTCTCTCTTTCTCAGATTTGAAGTTACTTTTTAAAATGAGCAGACTCATGTCTGTTACCCTGTGGTCAGAGCTGCAAAAATGCTTTGCTACAGGTAGATCCATACACCTTTCTTTTATTGTGTGGTGATGAGAATTAATTCTTGTTCTGAATTTTTGTCCTGTCTCACCTACGTACATGCCACCTGTTGGACATTTGGTACATATAATTAAATGCACCACATTGCTTATGGTGCAACTGAAGTTACCTGGGATCTTGTAGTCCTGATCTGTCCTGGGAATCTTTATCTTGTCCATTGTCATTATAAATTGACTAATTTTGCACCTGTTCTGGTTGCAGGGAAAGGTTCCTGTAGCTGCTGGAGAGGACAAGGCGCATCTGACAATGATATTTTTTAGTTTCGGAGGTTGTCTAAAACACAAGAGTGGGGGATCCGGAAATATTGATTTTAGTCGGGCATCTTTTTGTAGAAGTAGTTGCAGTTTCCATGCAGCTTCTCTTAGCACCTCCAGACTTGGATTGTAGGTGATTACAAGAGGAACTTGGTTGTTTTCTTCTCTAGTTTTGTAATGTAGGAGATGATTCCTTGATATTCTGATGGCTCTTGTAATCTGGTTTTCAATTGCTCTTGGATGGTAGCCCTGGTTCAAAAAGGTCTTTCTAAGGTCCTCAAGGTGATTGCCTCTATCTGTAGGGTTGGAACATATCCGATTGTATCCGATAGCCTGGCTGTACACTATAGAGTTTTTTTTTAATCTATTTTGAAAACTGTCCCATCAGAGATATGTTGGATGGTGAATTGGCTTCCGGTACAGGGATATCTCTATTTCATTGTTCCGTAGCTTAATGATGGTGTTCATAAAGCTGATTTCAGTGCAGGAGTAGTTGAGTGTTAAGTTGATAGTGGGAGAAACTGATTAAAGTGTTCATCGAACATATTCAGCTGTTGCTCAGACTCTGTCAGGTTGATTAAAATGTCATCGATATAACAGTAATAGGCCAGAGGCCTGATAGAACAAGAGGATAAAAAATCACCTTCAAGCTTAGCCATGAAAAGATTTGCATATTATGGTGCCATTTTGCTTCTCATTGCTGTGCCAGTCTCCTGTAAATATATGTTGTCATCAAATGTAAAGTAGTTGTGCGTGAGTATGAATTTTGTAAGCTTCACCACAGAGTCAGCATCAATCCCTGTGTTTTCCAGGAAGGTTTTGCAGGCATTTAATCCTTCCTGGTGTGGGATGTTGCTGTACAGAGATTCCACATCCATGGTGGCGAGGATGGTTCCTTCTGGTAGAGGAACTATTGCTGACAGTTTATTCAATAGGTCAGTTGTCTCCTGAATGTAGCTGGGTGTCTCTTTTACCAGGGGTTTGAGAACACCCTCTACCCACCCAGAAATTTATTCGGTGAGGGTGCCCACACATGAAATGATTGGTCTTCCTCGATTTCCTAATTTGTGAATTTTGGGAAGCATGTAGAATGTGCTTGTTCTTGGACTTTCTGGTATTAGGTCATCAGCTCTTAAGGATATGTCAGGTAGACAAAACCAGCCTGTTTAATTCCTTGCGATAGTCCTGTTAGGGATCAGAATCCAATTTCTTGTAGTAGTGTGTGTCTGTCAGTTGTCTGTTTGCTTCCTTCAGGTAGTCAGATTTGTTCATCATGACTATTGCACCACCCTTGTCTGCAGATGTAATGATGATTTATTTATTGGTTTTCAAAGACTGTATGGCCTTTCTCTTCTGGGCATTGACATTGGATGGTTGACTCTTGTGTGTATCTAAGATAGTGGATTTTACCAAATGTGTGAAAGTGTCTATATATTTATCCAAATGGGAGTTGCGTTCAGGTTCAAATGTCCAGTTTCACCTTTTCTTGGTTGTCAGGATCCCTCTTCCTTCGACCCAGTTGGTTTCGGAATCCTCTTTGTCACTGTAAAATTCTCTTAGGCGTAGTCTCCTGAAGTATTCCTCCATGTCGCTGCAGAGTTCAATTTTATCCAAAGTAGGATCAAATGAGAGTCCCCTAGAAAGCACAGCAAGTTCCGCTTTTTTGGGTTGGTGATTCGAAAGGTTGATGACACAATTAGATGCTTTTTGGCAGGAGTAGTTGTCCCAAGTTGTCAGGATTTGTCTTTGTTTTGTTTGTATTGAGTCCTGAATTGATGTGCATGATATTTAATTTATTTTCCTTGTTATTAATCTGAAGAATTTGTAGTTTATGGTAATATTGTTGTCATTTCTATTCCATGCTTCTGTAAGTGTGTTCCTCCGTGTTTCCAATTCCCCCTGGATGTTACTTTTGGTGCTATAGAAGACATGCAAAAGGTGATTAGTTAGTCTCTCAGAGGTCCTGTGACAAAGGTTTTGTGCATAATGAGTATTATAGGTATGCAGAAGTGGATTTGTAATCCTGAGTCCTTTGGGAATCAGATTCTCCTTCTTGCATTTGGATAGGAAAAATTATGGCACTGTCGAATTGTGCACGTTTGTTCAGAAGTGTCTTTAAATCCATAAAGATTCAGTACATTCCAGTATCCTCCATTTTGATAAGGTAAAAAATGTTTATACCGTGTTAGCCAGTAGATAATGATACAAATTCTGAAGACACACACATATATACATAAGCAGGGTGAGATGATGCAGTAAATGCGACAAGTGACGTAAAGTAGAGTGAGTGTTGGGAGAGGGAGAGGAGCTGGGAAGGTAAAATCAAAATTCCGAGATAAGAGGAACAGATTGCATTATTGTTCTATGATTAATGGTCTGTGGAGACCTGAAAATTCCTCAGTGAGTGTAGAAAGTTATAAATCCATGCGAGACAGTTCACCTAAGAAGTGTCAAAAGTTCATTGTCCTCTAACTGGGGTCTGTTCGAAGATGTGATATCCCCCAATGCCCTTTCAATTGCTATAAAAACTCATGAATCCATGTGAGACATTCAATCCTGTTTTGAATGTGTCAAAGGTCGTTATCAATTTGTATTCCCAAATTCTTCTCTCTTACTAAGATTTGAAGTTACTTTTTAAAATGAGCAGACTCATGTCTGTTAGCCTGTGGTCAGAGCTGCAAAAATGCTTTGCTACAGGTAGGTCCATACGCTTTTCTTTTTTTTTTTTAAACATATTTTATTAATTTTCAAAACATACAGTAATGAGAAACAGCAATTCCCAACATTGGGATTCCATACTTTACAATGCCATAACATCATATGGAATTCTCATAACCAAATCATTGCAAAACATTTGAACTGTATCCTTCATTAAATCCCTTCCACCCCCGAAACCCCTCAGATTCTAATCTCTATCCTCCTCCCAAGACTGACTCTGCTTTATGTCACCTGCCATATTTACTGCATCTCACCCTGCTTATATGTATATATGTGTGTGTCTTCTGAGTCTGTGTCATTATCAGCCTGATGAAGGGCCATAGTGTCCCGAAAGCTTGCTTTACTTACCTTTTAATGGCTAACTGAAAATATGGTATCAACCACTGAGGATTCTCAGATTCTACTATTTTTCTATCAACTGGCTAACACAGTATAAACATTTTTTACCTTATCAAAATGCAGATATACTGTACACTACTGGAGCTGACAATTTTGTCCTGTGAGGGAAATAGTAAGACAAGTATAACAATCAGTGCTCATCTGAAAGTGTAGAGTTGGCATCTTTCACCATCACATCTTTGCAAATCAGCCAGCAGTGTGAGCCTCAATATGTCAGGCACCAGTCACTTCTGGTTGTTGAGCACTCTGCTAGCTGGGGTTTCATGGCCCAAGAAATGTAAAGTTAGTGCTGTGGGGTGGAGATCAGGCAATCTTGGCTGTGATGGTCAACAGGGAAAAGAGGCTGTTTAGGGTTTTTGTTTTAAATTTGGGTGTTCTGTGGTGAATCTTGGGTTATGTTGGCTGAGAGTCAAGAGAAAAAAAAGGCTGTTTTATAATTTTGTGCTAATTCACATGTGATACACTCCAAAGTAGAAGGAGGCAATGTTTCAAAAACATGATGGAAGAATATGTGTTGACATATGTGAATGTACTGAGTGATGGGTCTGCCAAATGTATTTATGGTTTATGTGCTTTGTCTTGCACCTTGTCCACTCTTAATCATGGCCCCATTAGCAACAACAAAGAATCACAATGGAGGGCTATGCCATTATTCATAGCTGTCATGTTCAAACGAGGCTGGCTACTTTGAACAATATTTTTTTTTCAGGACACTCTGTCAACAGCATCAGAGAGAGAAGCGCACCAAAGCAATTGGAATGGGACTATTAGTAGCAAGGCTATCTGGTGGACCACCAGTATGATCATAAATACACTGACAAGCTTTTTAACTGTACATGCTATCGTGTCCACAAAATGCTCAGAAATTTAGCTTTTGTAAGGGGAACTTGGAAAACAGGCTCTCTAGGGGACTTTTCTTTTGTAGAACTGTTGGTCTTTGGGAGGACTCTTCCAATCTTTGCTCTGATAGCGAAAAGTGTAAACAGGCTCTTTAACATTTAATTTAGTGTCAGCTGCACCTGAGTCAGAAACCATTTTGGTGCATGTCCTAACTTCACTGAGGATTGGTGCACATTTCTCTATCCGTGTTGCCTCCTCCTACTACTCTGCTTCATCCACCTTCTCCTTTTCTGGGCAGTGACTCATGTGTTTGGGGTTGAAATCCCCCATCACGCCTGAGCGGTAGAGAGACTCTATATGGGTCTTTGAACAGAACAGGGACCAGGGCTGCAGACCCCCCCTGCAATGCACACAGGGTGAGAGGCACACACATGCAGCGGGTCCCTGCTGCACTGACAGTGTGCCGGAATCGCTTTCACAGCAGCGGTTTCGGCACCTTGTATCAGTGCACTGGGGACTGCTGTTTTGCTGAGAGGGTGGGTGGTGATGTTAAGGGCTGGGGCGGCCAGTAGGAGCCCTGGGGGTGGTGGCATTCAATAGTGTACAGTATTGAGGGGGCGGGCATGTATGTCCTGGGGGTGGCTGGCCATACTGGGAATAGGGGAGGGGGCGTGATTGTGCTAGAGTAGGTGGAAACGACCAGTTCTCCATTTACATTCACAATCACGCCCCCTAGACGTTCCCTGCCAGCCGCAAATGTGGTTATATCTAGGAAACCCTGCAAAATGTTGACAACATGTATATTGCAGATTGTCAACATTTTGCAGCCTAGATATACATATGAAATAAGCAAAAGCCCGGACAACCCCTTTAATATTGTTGCTCTATGGGGAAATACTTGCATCAGTCTCTGTGAGGGTGACTGTTAAAATTTTTAGTTTACCTATTTACTTGCTATGTAACCAGGATTGCTATGATGACAAAAACTCCTTAACCCCTTCCCGACACGTCTCACCGTTTGAGACATGAAATCCAGTGCGTTCCCGACACATGTCTCAGCGTCTGAGACATCTGGGGAACGCACTCCTGCAGCTCAAGTGAGGGTCTCACTGACCTGTCACTTGAGCTGCAGGTACATGGGGACATGCACTATAGCCCAGGAGGGGTCGCTTTGCCCCCCCCGAGGCTACAGTCGCGGTAATTGGGGGTTAAAAATGAGACCCGCAATTACCGCGACTGTTCAGTTTGCGGTCTCCTTCCTGCTCTCTGCTTGTGCCTGGCTCCTCCTGCTCCCCCCATTCATTTCCTCTCTCTGCCCCTTCCTGTTCCTCCCCCCACTCATTCGTCCTGTACCCTGCTGATTCCCCTGTCCCCTGTTGTGCTTTCTGTGGTTTCCCCCCCCCGCTGTCCCTGACCCCCACGCTCATGTCCCTGTCCCCCCGCTGTCTCCGGCCCCCATGCTCATATCCCTGTCCCCCTGCTTTCTGTGGCTTCCCCCCCCCCCTGTCTCCGGCCCCCCGCGCTGTCTCCGGCCCCCAGCGCTGTCTCTGCCTCCCCCCGCTGTCTCCAGCCCTCCTGTCCTCTGCCACCGGTGGGAGGAGGTGATCACCGACCCGGTGTTCACCTCCTCCCACCGCTTCCTTCTGCTCACCTCCTCCTTCCAGTCCCCGCTGCCGATCTTCCTCCTGCAGTCACCGCCGACCTCTGGTAAGTCCCCCTGCCTGTTCCACCTGCAGGGGGATCCCTGATCCCCATCCCCCTGCAGGGGGATGGATCCCTGATCCGCATCCCCCTGCTGTGGGATGGATCCCTGATCCCCATCCCCCTGCAGGGGGATGGATCCCTGATCCCCATCCCCCTGCAGGGGGATGGATCCCTGATCCCCATCCCCCTGATATGGGATGGATCCCTGATCCCCATCCCCCTGCTGTGGGATGGATCCCTGGGGGATGGATCCCTGATTCCCATCCCCCTGCTATGGGATGGATCCCTGTGGGATGGATCCCTGATCCCCATCCCCCTGCAGGGGGATGGTCCCTGGGGGATTGATCCCTGATCCCCATCCCCCTGCAGGGGGATGGATCCCTGATCCCCATCCCCCTGCTATGGAATGGATCCCTGATCCCCATCCCCTGCTGTGGGATGGATACCTGGGGGATGGATCCCTGATCCCCATCCCCCTGCAGTGAGATGGTCCCTGGGGGATGGATCTCTGATCCTCATTCCCCTGCAGGGGGATCCCTGTTCCCCATCCTCCTGCAGGGGGATCCCTGAGCCCCATCCCCCTGCAGGGGTATCCCTGATCTCCCTGCAGGGGGATGGATCCCTGATCCCCATCCCCCTGCTGTGGGATGGATCCCTGGGGGATGGATCCCTGATCCCCATCCCCTGCTGTGGGATGGATCCCTGATCCCCATCCCCCTACTATGGGATGGATCCCTCATCCCCATCCCCCTGCAGGGGGATGGTCCCTGGGGGATGGATCCCTCATCCCCATTCCCTGCAGTGGGATCCCTGATCCACCTGCAGCGGGTTCCCAGTGCCCCATCCCCCTGCAGGGGGATCCCTGATCCACATGCAGGGGGATGGGGATCAGGGATCCATCCCCCAGGGATCCCCTGCATGGAGAGCAAGCTGCAGAAAGTGATTTGACAACTTGGGCACAGTGATCCACTGGATCACTGCGCCCAAGCTGTCAGATTGCTTTCTGCAGCTCAATCCCCATGCAGGGGAATTCCCCTGCATGGAGATTGAGCTGCAGAAAGCAATCTGACAGGTCGGGCACAGTGATCCAGTGGATCACTGAAACCAAGCTGTCAGATTGTTTTCTGCAGCTTGCTCTTCATGCAGGGGAATCCCCTTGCATGGGGATTGAGCTGCAGAAAGCAATCTGACAGTTTAGTCGCAGTGGTCCAAACTGTGCAGCGATCCACTGCACAGTGATCCGGGCTTTCAGACCACTGCGCCCAAGCTGTCAGATCGCTTTCCGCAGCTTGCTCTCCATGCAGGGGATTCCCCTTGCATGGGGATCAAGCTGCAGAAAGCGATCTCGCAGCCCCCGGCGCTGCACCGGGGCTGCCAGATCGCTGCTCTGCAGTCCAATCCTCCTGCATGAGGATCAAGCTGCAGAAAGCGATCTCGCAGCCCCGACGCTGCACCTGGCTGCCAGATCGCTGCTCTGCAGTCCGATCCTCCTGCATAGGGATCAAGCTGCAGAAAGCAATCTCGCAGCCCCAGCGCCGCACCCGAACTGCCAGATCGCTGCTCTGCAGTCCAATCTGTCTGCATGCGGATCGAGCTGCAGAAAGCGATCTCATAGCCCCGATGCAGTGGATCACTACACCCGGTCTGTCAGATCGCTACTTTGCAGTCCGATCCTCCTGCATGGCGATCGTGGGACCTTCGTTGTGGACTACGTCATAGGTGATCGAGCGTCGTGGGACCTTCGCTGTGGACTACGTCGGATCTTTTTATAATAAAGATGGAGTCTGAATTTTGTTTGTGTTTTTTTTCAAAATAAAAATATTTTTCTCTGTGTGTATTTATTGACTACTTGCCAGAGATTCCTAATGGCGGGTCTAACATTGGCCCAATATTATGAATCTCAGGCTTAGTGCCAGCTGCCAATAAAAATCTGGCATTAACCCCTTTATTACCCAGTTTGCCACCTGCACCAGGGCAACTGGGAGAGCATGGGTACAGTGCCAGAAAATGGCGCTTCAATGAGTGCGCCATTTTCTGGGGCGGCTGCGGGCTGCAATTCGCAGCATGGGGGGCCCAGAATGCTTGGGCCTTTCCATGCTGAGGATTCCAGCCCCCAGCTGCCTAGTTGGGCGGAGCCCTACGTCATTTTTTTTTTCTAGAATTCGTTCTAGAAATAAAAAAAATGGGCTTCGCTGTATTTTTGGTTGCAGCCAGGTACAACGAGGCAGCTGGGGGTTGCTGGCAGTCTGTAGCTGCCAAATTGTACCTGGCTGGACCAAAAATATGGCGGAGCCCCACGTCATTTTTTTTTCTCTAGAATTAGTTCTAGAAATAAAAAAAAGGCCTTCGCTGTATTTTTTGTAGCCAGCCAGGTACAACTTGGCAGCTGGCTGAATGGAATCCTCAGCGTGGAGAGACCCAAATGTTGTAGGTCCCCCACACTGCAAATTGCAACCCACAGCCACCCAAGAAAATAGAGCATTGGTTAGAGGTGCCATTTTCTGGTGCTGTACCCCAACTCCACCAATTGCCCTTGTGCTGGTGACACATGGGTTCTCCATACGCGACATGGTGTCCTCTAACAATTTCAATGGAAAATTAGCTCCAATTGTTAGCGGAAACCATGTCGCGTATGGAGATCCCCTCCCTGTGTGCCTGAACATTGGAGCTCCCCCACAAGTGACCCCATTTTGGAAACTAGACCCCCTAAGGAACGTATCTAGATGCATAGTGAGCACTTTTAACCCCCAGATGCTTCACAGAATCATCCATAAAAATGAAAAAGCACTTTTTTTTCCACAAAAAGTTTCTTTTTTCATTGTTACGGATCAATTTGTGAAGCACCTGGGGGTTCAAAGTGCTCACTATACATCTAGATACGTTCCTTGGGTGGTCTAGTTTCCAAAATGGGGTCACTTGTGGGGGAGCTCCAATTTTTAGGCACACAGGGGCTCTCCATACGCGACAGGTGTCCGCTAACAATTCCAATTGTTAGTGGACACCATGTTGCGTATGGAGAGCCCCTGTGTATCTCCACATTGGAGCTCCCCCACAAGTGACCCCATTTTGGAAACTAGACCCTCTAAGGAACGTATCTAGATGCATAGTGAGCACTTTTAACCCCCAGATGCTTCACAAATTCATCCATAAAAAATGAAAAAGCACTTTTTTTTCCACAAAATGTTCTTTTTTCATTTTTACGGATCAATTTATGAAGCACCTGGGGGTTCAAAGTGCTCACTATGCATCTCTAGATATGTTCCTTTGGGGATCTAGTTTCCAAAATGGGGTCACTTATAGGGGAGCTCCAATGTGGAGACACACGTGGACCGTACCAACGCGACATGGTGTCTGCTAACAATTTGAATGGAAAATGAGATCAAATTGTTAGCGGACACCATGTCGCGTTTGGAGGGTCCCTGTGTGTCTCCACATTGGAGCTCCATCACAAGTGGCCCCATTTTCGAAACTAGACCCCCAAAGGAACATATCTAGATGCATAGTGAGCACTTTGAACCCCCAGATGCTTCACAAATTGATTCGTAATAATGAAAAAAGAATTTTTTTGTGGAAAAAAAGTGCTTTTTCATTTTTACGGATGAAATTCTGAAGCATCTGGGGTTCAAAGTGCTCACTATGCATCTAGATACGTTCCTTCGGGGGTCTAGTTTCCAAAATGGGGTCACTTGTGGGGGAGCTCCAATGTGGAGATACACAGGGACCCTCCAAACGCGACATGGTGTCCGCTAACAATTTGAGCTTATTTCCCATTTAAATTGTTAGCGGACACCATGTCGCGTTTGGAGGGTCCCTGTGTGTCTCCACATTGGAGCTCCATCACAAGTGGCCCCATTTTGGAAACTAGACCCCCAAAGGAACGTACCTAGATGCATAGTGAGCACTTTGAACCCCCAGATGCTTCAGAAATGTATCCGTAAAAATGAAAAAGCACTTTTTTTTTTCCACAAAAAAAATCTTTTTTCATTATTACGGATCATTTTATGAAGCATCTGGGGGTTCAAAGTGCTCACTATGCATCTAGATACGTTCCTTCGGGGGTCTAGTTTCCAAAATGGGGTCACTTGTGGGGGAGCTCCAATGTGGAGACACACAGGGACCCTCCAAACGCGACATGGTGTCCGCTAACAATTTGAGCTCATTTTCCATTCAAATTGTTAGCAGACACCATGTCGCGTTTGGAGGGTCCCCGTGTGTCTCCACATTGGAGCTCCCCCACAAGTGACCCCATTTTAGAAACTAGACCCCCTAAGGAACGTATCTAGATGCATAGTGAGCACTTTGAATCCCCAGATGCTTCACAAATTCATCCATAAAAATGAAAAAAAACACTTTTTTTTTCACAAAGAATTTCTTTTTGCCTACATTTTTTCAGTTTCACATGGGCAAAGGGATAAAATACATCTCAAAATTTGTTGGGCAATTTCTCCTGAGTACACCGATACCTTATATGTGGTCATAAACCACTGTTTGAGCGCACGGCTGGGTTCAGAAGTGAAGGAGCGCCATTTCACTTTTTGAACGGAAAATTGGCTCCAAAATTCAAATTGCACTCCTTCCCTTCCGAGCCCTGCCGTGCGCCCAAACAGTGGTTTATGACCACATATGAGGTATCTGTGTACTCAGGAGAAATTGCCCAACAAATTTTAGGATGCATTTTATCCTGTTGCCCATGTGAAAATGAAAAAATTGAGGCTAAAAAAACATTTTTGCTACAAAAATTAAAATGTCCATTTTTTCCTTCAACTTTATTTTAGTTCCTGTGAAGCAGCTGAAGGGTTAATAATCTTCTTGAATGTAGTTTTGAGTAGCTTGAGGGGTGCAGTATTTGGAATGGTGTAACTTTTGGGTGTTTTCTGTCATGTAAACCCTGAAAGGGACTTCAAATGTGATGTGGTCACTAAAAAAATGGTTTTGTAAATTTTGCTGGAAAAATGAAAAATTGCTGATGAACTTTGAACCCTTATAACGTCCTACCAAAATTTTTTTTATTCTTCCAAAATTGTGCTGATGTAAAGTAGACATGTGGGAAATGTTATTTATTAACTATTTTGTGTCACATAACTCTCTGGTTTAGCAGAATAAAAATTAAAAATTTAAAAAATTGTGAAATTTTCAAAATTTTTGCCAAATTTTTGATTTTTTCACAAATAAACGCAAAAATTATCAACCTAAATTTAATACTAACATGAAGCCCAATATGTCAAGAAAAAACAATCTCCGAATCGCTCGGATCAAATTAAGCGTTCCAGAGATATTACCTCATAAAGGGACATTGGTCAGAATTGCCAAAAATGCCTCGGTCTTTAGGGTCAAAATAGGCTCGGTCATGAAGGGGTTAAAGTCATTTTATCTATCCACTTTTATTTGTAGGCTAATTATCTTGATCTTATCCATTTTGCTTAAGTTTGCAGCCCCCTAGCCTTTACTATAACCATTTTACAACTATTTTTCAGCACTAAAATTTGGGTCCCCACTGACTTGTGTGCGGTTCATTGATCAGGGTAAAGCATGGTTCTCGAACCAAACTTTTTTTTTTTGTTAGTCTTGCCAAACTCGAATATCCACGGGTCCACTCCACTCTAGTGGTAATACCTTTAGAATGCTTCAACAAATCCCAGTGATTCTTTTTTTTCGTGACATATTGTACTTTGTTAGTATTAAATGTAAATATTTAGGTAGGTATTTCAATATTCTTTGCGTTTATTTGTGGAAATATTGGACGTTTGGCAAAAACGTTGAAAATTTAGCAATTTACATTGTTATATCCTTAACCATGACTTGGACGTGTCCATATGTTTTAGTTGTCAAAGAGTTCCTGACCTTGGACATATGGACACGTCCATGATTTTGTGGGAATAGGAGCTTATGTTGAAGCCTAGATCCGGATCTCACAGCCAGGAATGGTACCTGCACCGCCTCAGGTTGGTTAACCTCTTAAATGTTGCAGTCAATAGGGATCACAGCATTTAGAAGGCTGGGAAAGAAGTGTGCTCTTTTCCCAAGTGATTGGGACCCTCATGACATGATCACGGGGAGGGGGGGAGTGGGGGAGGGTGATCGTTGCTATGGCAATCTGAGGTCATCATGATGACTTTCAGTTCACCCCACTACGGCAAGCCTCCTACACCATACCAGGAGCATGGCATTGGAGGCTACTGTTTGTGTAAAACTGACAGGTATAACCCATTGCAGTGCTGGTACATTCAATAGATAAAACAAGCAATTAGACTAATAAAAGTTAAGGTCCCATAACTAGGTAAACTAGGGACTAGGTAAAAAAAAATGTGAAAAAAAATTAACGTATTTAAAAAAAAAAAAAAATCACAAAATACACAGCAAAAATATGCAAATAAGAAAAAACCTATGAGTAGGAAAATGTATGTAAAAAAATAAACAAAAAAGCACATATATTTGGTATCACCGCATGTGGAACAACCCAATCTACAAAACCGACACATCATTTAAGCCCTTCAGCCAACACCCTAAAAAAAAAGTGGCAAAAGAACAGTTTTTTTTCTTCATCATATCGCTAAAGGAACTAGAATACAACACGATCAAAAAATTGCATGTAAACAACAGTGGTATCACTGAAAACGTCATCTTGTCCCACAAAAAAACTATTCACCACACCGCATCGTCAGCGGAGAAATAAAAAAGCTATAGTTGTCAGAATACAGCAATGCATAAACATTTTTTTCTATGAATTCTTTTTAACGTGTAAAAGCGGTGAAACAAAAAAAACAAACATAAAACAAAATTTGTCATTGCTGTATTTGTACTGACCAGAAGAATAAAGCTGTCTTGTCACTTTTATGACATGGTGAATGGAGTAAAAAAAGAATTCCTGTTTCTTCTGAACTCTGCCTCCCAAAAAGCAGAATAGAAGATGATCAAAAACTATTACGTGCCCCAAGATGGTACCAATAAAAACTCCAACTCCTCTTGCAAAAAACAAAACCTTACATGGCTTATGGAAGTAAAATACAAAAAACTGAAGCCTTCAAATTGAAAAATATAAAAAAAACTTTATTTTGTAAGAAAAAAAGTGTTTTTAGTGCGTTAGTAGCGAAACGTAAAAAAATAAGAAAAACCACGGTATATAATCTGATATCGCTGTCCTCGTACCGACTGAGGAACAAAGTTGCCCGATCAATTACAGTCATATGAAAAAGTTTGGGCACCCCTCTTAATCTTACTCTTTTTTTTGTTTTTCAAAATTGTTTTTTTGCAACAGCTATTTCAGTGTGATATATGTAATAACTGATGGACACAGTAATATTTCAGGAGTGAAATGAGGTTTATTGTACTAACCGAAAATGTGAAATATGCATTATTTCAAAAATTGACAGGTGCAAAAGTATGGGCACCTCAACAGAAAAGTGACATTAATATTTAGTAGATCCACCTTTTGCAAAAATAACAGCCTCTAGTTGCTTCCTGTAGCTGTTAATGAGTTCCTGGATCCTGGATGAAGGTATTTTTGACATCCCTCTTTACAAAACAATTCCAGTTCAGTTAAGTTTGATGGTCGCCGAGCATGGACAGCCCGCTTCAAAACATCCTACAGATGTTCAATGATATTCAGGTCTGGGGACTGGGTTGGCCATTCCAGAACATTGTAATTGTTCCTCTGCATGAATGCCTGAGTAGATTTGGAGCAGTTGTGGATCATTGTCTTGCTGAAAGATCCATCCCTGGCGTAACTTCAACTTTGACACTGATTCTTGAACATTATTCTCAAGAATCTGCTGATACGGAGTGGAATCCATGCGACCCTCAACTTTCACAAGATTCCCGGTGCTGTCATTGGCCACACAGCCCCAAAGCATGATGGACCCTCCCCCAAATTTGACAGTGGGTAGCAAGTGTTTTTCTTGGAATGCTGTGTTTTTGTGGCGCCATGCATAACGCCTTGTGGTATGACCAAACAACTCAATCTTTGTTTCATCAGTCCACAGGACCTTCTTCCAAAATGAAACTGGCTTGTCCAAATGTGCTTTTGCATACCTCAGGCGACTGTTTGTGGCGTGCATGCAGAAACGGCTTCTTTCGCATCACTCTCCCATACAGCTTCTCCTTGTGCAGTGTGCGCTGTATTGTTGACCGATGCACAGTGACACCATCTGCAGCAAGATGATGCTGCAGGTCTTTGGAGGTGGTCTGTGGATTGTTCTTGACTTTCTCACCATTCTTCTTCTCTGCCTTTCTGATATTTTTGTTGGCCTGCCACTTCTGGCCTTTACAAGAACTGTCCCTGTGGTCTTCCATTTCCTACTATGTTCCTCACAGTGGAAATTGACAGGTTAAATCTCTGAGACAACTTTTTGTAGCCTTCCCCTGAACAACTATGTTGAACAATCTTTTTTTCAGATCATTTGAGAGCTGTGTTTGAGGAGCCCATGATGCCACTCCTCAGAGAAGATGCAACTAGGAGAACAACTTGCAAGTGGACACCTGAAATAGCTTTTCTCATGATTGGATACACCGGGCTATGAAGTACAAAGCTCAATGAGGTTACCAAACCAATTTAGTGCTTCAAGTAAGTCAGTAAAAAGTAGTTAGGAGTATTCAAATCATGAAAATCAAAATGGTGCCCATACTTTGGCACCTGTCAAATTTTGACAAATGCATGTTTCACATTTTCGGTTAGTACAATAAACCCATTTCAAACCTGAAATATTACTGTGTCCATCAGTTATTACATATATCACACTGAAATAGCTGTTGCAAAAAAACAATTTTAAACAAAAAAAAAAGAGTAAGATTAAGAAGGGTGCCCAAACTTTTCATATGACTGTATACCTCAACTTGCATAGCATCAAATAGTACTGTCATAAAGCCAATTCTTCAATGCCTGTTGATTTTTTTATTTTGCTTTCCAAAGATCGCAGTATGGTGTGACTCGCATTCATCTTGGGCTCTACGCTGAGTGCTTACATAAGGGATTTCATGTAAATCACTGAAAATTGTGATTCAGACCATATTCTTAATGGAAAATTCATTGTAATGAGGCAGATGGAGTCTCTTTGAACTTCTGTGTCGTCTGTGGTCCAGCGGTGTCCGTCTTTTTATGCCTCTTTTTAGGCATGCACAAAAGTGAGGTCAACAACAGTTTTGTGAACCTATGAAAAGTACATCGATGAATTGAGGCCAAATGGAGTCCGGAGTAACTCTGCTGCCTCATTATTGTGAATGAATCCGTTGGCGCTTTTACCTATATCACAAATTTCGGAGATGAAGATGCAACCCTAATGTAAGTACAAAGCATAGAGCACAGGATAAATGTTAACTGATCCAAAATGTTTTGTAATTGCTACCAATAGCATTCAACCCAAACCACAAAAAAACAAGTCCCCACCCAGGTCCATCCTCTGTTAAAAGAAATATAGAAGATGATGGGAGTGCTGGTGTATCACGGTCCGCGCTGCTGTAGTATGAATAAACTCACCAAAGAGCCCAGAGTATTTTCATCCTTTATTTCCTCCTCTCTCCTACGCGTTTCAGCGCCACACCCGGCGCCTTCCTCAGGGTCCCCCTCCCTATTTGTCTTTTTAAAAGAAATATACAGGGCTTCCACGTTACTGGTAGCACAAGGGTTCTGGAAAAGCACTATGGCTACACTGCACCAAAAAAAACAGCAAAATTTGCAATCCCAAATCTTAATGCCCCACTCCCTATCGAGAACTACAATGTGTCTAATCCACAGTTACCATCCACATGTTTGGCATTGTTGTTGTGATGAAGCATGCTTAATTTATGGAGTGCATGTGTCCAGAAGCACAAGCTGGGCACAATGTACGAGTACTATAATGTACTGGGACTTATTTGCAATTTTTAATTCTGCAACAATCACTGCTTTTGACTTCATTGGTGTCTTTTAGAGACAAAATCATCAGTAACCCATACATGAATTCCCAGAGGTATGTAACTTCCAAAATGAGGTCACTTAAAGGGAACCAACCACCCCAAATGACCCCCCCGGACTGTTAATATGTGTCCCTACACCCAGCACACACATTTGGGGCAATCATTTTTGCTAAAAAAACTGTTTAGTAGAAGCTAAGATACATGTTTATAAAGTTTAATAAATCACGACGGATAGGTGTTACCTAGCTTTGTCCACGTGCAGTGTTCGTGCTTGTGATCCTCCTCTCCCCCTCCCTTCTCACATTCTAAGAGCCTGGCCGCGTCATGAAAGGGGCGTGGCTAAATCGCGGCGAGCCCCGCCCCCTTTCATGCCGCTATTTAGCCCCGCCCCTTTCATGACGCGGCCAGGCTGTTAGAAAGTGAGAGGGGAGGGGGGAGAGGAGGATCACAAGCACGAACACTGCACGTGGACAAAGCTAGGTAACACCTATCCGTCGTGATTTATTAAACTTTATAAACATATATCTTAGCTTCTACTAAACAGTTTTTTTAGCAAAAACGATTGCCCCAAATGTGTGTGCTGGGTGTAGGGACACATATTAACAGTCCGGAGGGGTCATTTGGGGTGGTTGGTTCCCTTTAAGTTGGTTTCTGCTGTATGGCACCTAGGGTTCTGCAAATGGAATCTGCAAACTATTCTAGGAAAATCTGTTCTCCAAAATCAAATGGTGCCCCTTCCCTCCCGAATCCTGAGGTGTGGTCAAATAGTACTGTACAGTCACATGTGGGGTATTGCCACATTCAAGAGAAATTGTTTAACAGATTATGAGGCCTTTTTTTTTACCTATTTTACTTTAAAAATTGTAAATCTGGGTTAAAACATTTTAGTGGTAAAAATAAAAATCTTTCTTCGCTGTCCAATAGTATAAAGTTTTGTGACACACCTGTGGTGTCCATATGCTCACTGCACTCCTAGATGAATTCATTGAGAGGAACAGTTTGTAAAATAAAGTCACTTGTGGGGGAGTTTTAGCTATTTTGGCAAGTGAGGGCTCTTCATATGTGATATGATGTTCGCAATCTATTCCAGCCAAAATGTTGCTTTCGAGCCTTGCTGTACACCCAAACAGTCGTGTTCCACCACATATGGCGCATCAGTGTCCTCAGGAGAAGTTGAACAACAAATTGTATGGTGTACATTCTCCTATTACTCATGTGAAAATGCAAAATTTGGGGCTGAAATAAGTTTTTATAAGAAACATTTTATTTATTTTCACTGCTCATCGTTATAAAATTCTGTGAAGCACTGGGAAGTTTATAGTGTTCATCACACATCTAGATAAATTCTTTCAGGTGTCCTTTTCCAAAATGTGGTCACTTGCGGGGAGTTTCCACTGTTTAGGCACATCAGGGGCTCTCTAATGTTTGCAGCCAATGTTGTGCTCGAAAAGTTAAATGGCGCTCCTTCCCCTCTGAGCCCTGCCGTGCACCCAAATAATAGTTTTCCCCAACATATGCTGTATCCTTATACTCAGGAGAAATTGCACAACAAATTGTATCGTACATTTTCTCATTTTACCCTTTTAAAAATGCACGATTTGGGGCAAAAGTAAAATTTTTTGGGGAAAAAGATACATTTTAAATTTTTTAGTTTCACGTTGCTTTAGTTCCTGTGAAGTATTTGAAGGGTTAATAAACTTTTTGAATGTAGTTTTGAGCATTTTGAGGGGAGCAGCTTTTAGAATGGAGGTTCTGAAAGGTCTGTTTCACAGATACTTTAAAAAGTCACTTTAAATGTGATGTGGTCACTAAAAAATGGTTTTTTAAATTTTCTTGGAAAAATGAGAAATCGCTGATAAACTATTAACCCTTCTAACTTCCTAACAAAAACTATATATGTATATTTTAAATTGTGCTGATGTAAAGTAGATGTGGTAAATCTTATTTGTTAACTATTTTGTGTGACATAAGTCTCTGGTTTAAGGGTATAAAAACTCAAAGTTTCAAAATTTCTAATATGTTCACAAAGAAAATAAAAAAATATCATCTTAAATTTATTGCAAACATAAAGTACAATACGTCCTGAAAAAAAACAACCCTTTTTAGTGATCTCCACATTTAGAATGATGTGTTCACATCATTATCGCGCAGGAAAGTGATGAATATCAGCACTAACCTGCATAATCTCTGCAGGAGCCGGGCTGTCAGCTGTGCCCTGCCTGTGTCCAGTCCCCGCTCTTCGGTCCCCCCTCTCCTCCTCTCCTGCCTCCACTCCCTGGTGTTCTCCCTCCTACCTCTTCTTCCCGGTCTCCTCCCTCGTCTCCCTACTCTCCCAGCTCCCGTACTGTGCCCCGCTTCGGTGCCTGCTCACTTCCTTCTGCTCTCCTCCTTCTGCAGCCCCTCCTCCAGTGCCCGCTCTCCTCCTCCAGTGTCGGCTCACCTCCTTCTGCTCCCCGCTCTCACCCTTCTGAAGCCCTTTCTCTGGTGCCCACTCTCCTTCTCCTCCGATGCCCGCTCACCTCCTCCTGCTCCCCGCTCTCCTCCTTCTGCAGCTCCTCCTTTGTCTTCTCCGGTGCTGCTACCCGCCCGCCGCCTCTTCTCAGCCTCATCCCCCGCATGGAGATGAGGCTGAGAGGTGCGATCTGACAGCCAGGGGCAGCGATCACTATGTGGTCGCTTTCCCTGGCTCTGTGTCGCCCCCTAAGTGCTGTGATCTTACGATCACAGCATTTAGGGTCAGGGGAGAGGGAGTGCAGGGTCACTCCCCTCTCCCCATGGTGATCAGCCCATCCTAATGTAATTGTGATGAACCAAACACCATGGTAACCTGAGGTTGCCATAGCGACATCTGGTAACCTGACCCAAGCCTCAGAGATCATGTGATCTCTGGGAGTTGGGTCAGGTTACCAGATGTCGCCATGGCAACATCTGGTAACCTGACCCAAGCCTCAGAGATCATGTGATCTCTGGAGTTAGGTTTGCACTGTAGATCATTGCCATACAGTGCAGCATCAGTGTGACCCCACAGAGACTGCAGCTAAAGGACCCTTGATCCTTTGCTGCAGTCTCTGGAGGCGACTGACCGTCCTGGGACCATCATTGTGGACTACGTCGGAGGCATGGGGGGTAATAAAGATGGAGTCCAAATATGTGTTTGTGTTTTTCGCTATTATAAAATGATTTTTTTCACGGTGTGTTGTTTCTTATTTACCATTGACTTAGAGGTTCCTAATGGCCGGGTCTAACATTGGCCTGGCATTATGAACCTCGGGCTTAGTGCCAGCTGCCAATACAATGCTGGAATTAACCACGTTATTACCCAGTTTGCCACTGGCACCAGGGCAACTGGAAGAGTCTGGGTACAGCTCCAGGAAATGGCGCTTCTATTGAATGCTTGGGCCTCTCCATGCTGTGGATTCCAGCTCCTAGCTGCCTAGTTGTACCTGGGTGGAAGTTAAAAATACAGTGAAGCCCACGTTGGTTTTAATTATTTCAAGAAATAAAAAAAAAGGGCTCCACTGTATTTCGGTTACCAGCCAGGTACACTAAGCAGCTGGGGGTGGGTAGCAGCCTGTACCTGCCTGTTGTACCTGTGCTGGTGACCCATATCATTAGTGCAAAATCTCACTTGTGGGGGAGCTCCATTGTTTAGGCACATCAGGGAATCTCCAAATGCAACATGGTGTTCACTAACAATTTCAGCTAATTTTCTGCATGGAGCGTCAAATAGCGCTCCTTCCCTTCTGAGCCCTACCGTGCATCCAAACAGTGGTTTATGACCACATATGAGATATCAGTGTACTCAAAAGAAATTGCCCAACACATTTTAGGATTCATTTTAGCCTGTTGCCCATGTGAAAATGTAAAATTTGAGGGTAAAGCAACATTTTTGTTGGAAAAAGTAAAATGTTAATTTTTTCCTTCAACATTGCTTTAGTTCCTGTGAAGCACCTGAAGTGTTAATACTCTTTTAAATGTGGTTTTAAGTAGTCTGAGGGGTGCAGTTTTTGGAGTGGTGTCACTTTTGGGTAGTTTCTGTCACATCGGCCCCTCAAAGTGCCTTCAAATGTGATGTAGTCACAAAAAAAAGTGGCTTTGTAAATTTTGACATAACTCTCTGGTTTAACAGAATAAAAATTAAAAACTTGAAAATTGCTAAATTTTCTGCTGAATTTCCGATTTTTTTCACAAATAAACGCAAAAATGATCATCCTAAATTTACCACTAACATGAAGCCCAATATGTCACAAAAAAAACTATCTCAGAATCGCTAGGATGCGTTGAAGCGTTCCAGAGTTATTAACTCATGAAGTGACACAGGTCAGAATTGCAAAAAATGGCTGGTCATTAAGCTGCAAAGTGACTCGGTCCTTAAGGGTTAAAAACAAAAAAGGACATGACTGGTTCCCTTTAAATGCACTTTGGAGGGTCTATATATTGGAAACTCCCCAAAAGTGATCCTATTTGAAAAGACATATCCCCTCCTCAAATACGTCAAAACTATTGTTAGGACTTTTTTTTAACCCTTCAGGTGCTACACAGAAACTAATGCAAAATGGAATGAAAAACAGTCTCCGAAAAAACCAGACGAGGAAAGAATTTATAAACAAAGTTAATTTCATAGTACTCATGGAACGTAACATCTATACTAAGGGGGTAAACCGAATCAGTTTGAAAATGTATGGGGAGCTGGCTCGATTACCCAGAGCTGGCATCCTTTGTTCTCCTGAGGGACAGAGTGCTTGGATTATAATTCAGAGTGAATGTGGAGCAGTATAAAATTTATGTATTGAAACAGATGTTATGGATAAGCTGAGTCATTTTATTGTTATTGTTGAACTGACGCTAAGAGTTGTGGGTGAAGGGCAAGTTGGTTCTGTTGCAGCGGGGTTATTGGTTTATTCTTCTGAAACATTGGAAAACTACTATATCCTGTATTACTGTATCTCTCTGTATCTTTGCAAATAAAAAGTATTTGATTTAAAAAAAAACTTCTCTAAAATGTTGCTTTAGCCACAATTTATCCACTTTTACAAAGGATTGTGGAAAAAAATGAACCCCACAATTTGTTACCCAGTGTCTTCTGAGTGAAACCCCACATGTGGTCAGAAACCTCTGTTTGGGCAAACGTCAGGAGTCAAAAGAGAAGGAGCGCTATTTGAATTTTGGAACACAAATTTGGTTGGAATAGATTGTGGGCACCATGTGGTATTTGGAGAATCCCTAAGGTGCCTAAACAGCAGAAACCTCCCACAAGTGACTCCATTTTGGAAACTAGACCAATTATTTCCCCTATGGGTGTGTATAGCATTTTGAACCCATAGCTGCTTCACAGAACATTTTGCAATGTGGCTGTGAAAGCAAAAATTACATTTTTTTGTCCGAAAGCTTTGACTGAAATGTTGTTTTAGTCTACATTTCTAATACTCACAATGGATAGTTGGGGGAAAAAAGGACCCCATAATTAGTTAGGCATTTTCTCTCGAACTTGATGATACTTCATATGTGGTCAAAAACTGCTGTTTGGGCACACAGCTGGGCTTAGAAAGGAAGGAGTGCTACTTGATATTTGGAGCATAAATTTGACTGGAATAGATTGTGAATGCCATGTTACAGTTGCAGAGCCCATGTCATGCTTAAGCAGCAGAATCCCCCATAACTGAACAGTTTGGACCCTGGACCCCTCAAAGAATTTTTTTAGCGGTATACTGAGCATTTTTATCCTACAGAAAGAAGGAGGCGGCACTCATTGGACCGGTGAAGAAAGGTTTCTTTATTCCAGTCGCGGTATTACATCAGGTGGAGGGTGCGGGGAGGGAGGTGCCGGGATGACGGAGCCCGTTTCGAGTAGTGCTTACTCCAACAGATCCTGTGTGTGAAGAGTAAGCACTACTCGAAACGGGCTCAGTCATCCCGGCACCTCCCTCCCCGCACCCTCCACCTGATGTTATACCGCGACTGGAATAAAGAAACCTGTCTTCACCGGTCCAATGAGTGCCGCCTCTTTCTTTCGTTATGGATAAAAATGACTATGTCCTACAGCTGAGCAACGCTGGACCTGGTTCAGTGCCACAATTTCAACTGCAGCAACATAAGGTCAGTGCCCGGTTTTCCTTCCACGTGCAACATTTTTATCCTACAGGTGATTCAAAAAACTTTATAACATTTAGATGTGAAAGCAAAAAATAGTTTTTTTTTCCACTAAAATACTGTTTTAGCACCAAATTTATCATTTACACGAGGGGTAATAGGAGAAAATTGACAGCATAATTTGTTATACATTTTCTCCCATCCATAGCGATTCCCCATATGTGGTCAAGAACTAATGTTTGGACATATGGAAAACTTGTAAAGCAATGAGCGCGATTTAATTTTTGAATTTGGACACCGTAGTGCATTTGCAGAGAGCCAGAGGCGCCAAACAAGCATAAAATCCCCCAAAGTGACCACACTGTACAAATTGCACCTCTCAGTGAATTATTTTACGGCTGCAGTGACTATTTTGTAACACTGATGCCATGCCTTTTCTGTCAGTAGAATTGCAAACATGCCAGCCTAGTGCCCATACATTGAGCCTGCATATATTGTAGCACCCCCATACATTGTGCCAAGCTTATGGTTCTGAAGACACACCTTGTAAATTAAGTGCGCTCTCCGCGCTACAAAAATGCCATACACACGGTCGCCTATTGTGGTTTAGAAATAAATGTTTGTTAGTACTAACTAAACTGAAAGTTGGACATACCAAACATAACATTATCAAAAAGTTGCAACAAAGGGAAAAAAGGCTAAAGGTACCGTTACACGTCGTAACATCGCCTGCAATATCGCCCAAAAATCACGTGGTGTGGGCAGTTGCCGATGATATCGTTAGTGCGTCATGTCGTGTAAGGGTACCTTCACACGCGGCAATATTGCTAGGTAATTTCACTGGCAAATTTTTGGTTGCAGTAAAATCATGGACACATTGTTCTATTTTGTTGCCGTGTACAAATGGAACAATGTGTCCATGATTTCACTGTAACCAGCAAATTCCTAGTGAAATTGCCTAGCAATATTGCCACGTGTGAAGGTACCCTTACAGGGCGATGTGACAGCAATAAATCCCTGGAGCAACATCACCAGGTTTTTGTTCACGCACTTCAACCAGGCGATGTTGGGGCCACAAGGGAATGGGGTACTCAGGTCTCGGGCGATCAGTTGCGGGGGATGTCACGGGTGGACCATGCCCGAGCCTGTGCCCTTGGGTGACAATAAAAAGAGGTGTATTTACAGGGATAGGGCATGTCAGTCGTGACGCCACCTGTAGATTCCGGTGAAGGCACCAGCGCTGCTTGGGCCTCCGGGGTGATGGGCGGAAGCAAGATAGAGTGGCTCCCTACAGGAGAAGCGGAGTCCCCAGGGCTAAGGGCTGTGATGGTGGAATATGGCAGCACAGTCGTTTCTGTACAGAGTTGGAGTAGGGGAGCGCAGTCGGTGCCGTGCAAGATGAATGGAAGGAGGGACACGCACACATTAAAGTCTTTTGGTACCTTTACTGATGACTGGTTACACGTACACATGTCCGGAGTGAAGGAAAACACCTTGGGATCTCCACATTGAATAGGGTTGTAGGCCTCCTTATCTAGCTTTCCTGTTCTGAATCGGGCAGGTATGCAACCTAACCAGACCGTTACTTTTCTCTCTCTCCACACCCCCTTGCTGCACTGTGGGCTCTCTCTTGGGCCACCGCCGACTCTCTCCGCGGTACCTGGCTCTCAACTGTTGGTGCTGCGGGTGTCCGGGAAGCTAAGCCTCCTCGGGATGCTGGTTTCTCTGTTGGGTCTACCTCCTCTGTCCCCTGCAGACTCGGGCTCCAGTGACCGGTACTTTGGTAGGGTGAGTCGGTATGACTCATCTGCCCCTGGTAAAGTGTTTCTCGCCTCTGCCTTCGATCCCTACTCTGCAAGTTCTCCTCTGACTCTGGTGTGTACTGGTTTGGGCCTAGCACGGCTCCAGTACCAGTTCAGCTCACTAGGCTCTGAGCTCCTGCAGCTCTTCCAGCGTCTACACACATTCTCACAGTTCTTGTAGTGACTGCACACTCTGGCTAATTTCCCTCCAGCACCTGTATTTATAGGAGATCTGGATTAACAGCAACCAGTAAGGCTCCCCCTACAGGCCTGGAGTGGAAGGTGTTGGGTGCTAGTGGGTTTACTCACTGTGGGAAATCCTTCAGTGTCCCAGAGAAGTCTGTGGCCACCTGGTACAGGGTTCCACAATGTTGCATAAGCGATGTGGCCTGATTGTGCAGTGTGACGCCGCAACAACGATGTTGAAAGCAACTTCCCCTATTCAGAGAAGTATCGCTATTGAGAAGTATCGCTCGCTAGGTTGATTAAAACACAGGGAATGAAAGATGCTTTCAACATCGTAGTTGCGTTGCCTATGATATCTCCCTGTGTGAGATCTCCAAGGCAATATTGGAAAAGTGCCCAAAACTTATGCGCGCCCGTGAGTTGCCGGCGATGTTGCGACGTGTAAAGGTACCTTAAGGCAGAGGTTCCCAACTCCAGTCCTCAAGGCACACCAACAGTGCAGGTTTTCAGGATTTCCTTAGAAATTGGAATCATCCCCAGTGCAGGTGATTCAATTATCACCTGTGCAATACTAAGGAAATCCTGAAAACCTGCACTGTTGGTGTGCCTTGAGGACTGGAGTTGGGAACCTCTGCCTTAAGGGATGCAAAGAGTGAACTCAGTAATGTGAATATGCAATACTGCATACAGAATCATGAGAAATCGTTTTTTTTTTCTAGATGAAGTACAACTTTAGTTAATTACAAATTAAAAGTTTTGCATTTTTTTCTTCATCAGTTAACTTTTTACAGATTTTTAAAGTTTTAAAAAAAGTGCAAATTTTGGCGTAGTATGGCTTTACATTTTTTATATCTCGGGCTAGAATTAAGATAAAGAGGTGGAAGAGGCATCATTTTTCTCAGACCAGTACCGGCTTTCATTTTATATGTCACAAGACTATGTTTCTTTACATTTTGTTTAGGAGAAATCAAATTTAAAATTTTGATGCACAATTGTGGAAAAAATGTTTGTTTTAAAATTGTGAAAAAATGCACAAAAAATGCACAGTTATATTTGTACAGAGATTCAACTTGGGACCTATCAAATTTATACTTTTTTTATTTTATGTTTTTGTGAGTTTCTTCCATTTTTCATTTCAAATTACAATTTATTGAATTCAACATTTATATGCAAAAATAAAGAAACACTAAAAACAAATCCAGTAAGTGCCAGGATAAATCCATCTTAATCATCATAACACAAGTTGCTCAGTATTTTCAACCTGAATGCATTCAACAAACCAAAAGAAAAAAGGTGATCATATCCTCAAGTGTGATTGAACAAGATTAAAAGAACCAAGATTTTTAACACCTATTTATACATGTAATGGTACCTTTACACGCTGCTACAGAAGGTTAGAAACCACCGGGTGTCTCACGTGCACGTTTCAACGGTTCCTAACGGTACCTGATACCACATTTACACGCCACTACAAGGTGCTCCACAGTAGGTTTTTTCTATACCTGGATGCACCGACGGGTGCCGCAGGTTACCTTCTGTAGAGCACCTTCCCTGATTTACACGCTGCTACCACAAGGCAATATGGGAGGACCTGGGCAGCAGGGACAACACATAGGCGTGCCAGAGTTGTGGATTACGAGACGCTCGTATGGTGATTGGACAATGCAATAGCATCATGATTGGCCAGCCAGCGCAGGGAGGCTGCCTAATACATGATGCTATTGCAAATGTGTAGTGTGACTGGTCATCTCCTTAAATATGCCGCCCTATGCAGGGGCAACCAATCGTAACGCAGGAGCTTCCACCAATGATCGCTGATGGAGCGCGGTATCCCGGAGGCTGTGTCACGCCCCAGGGAGTTCACTAGGTGTCGACAAAACCTTCCTGTTCCTCGATTACACCATTGGGTTGAAACCTATCTGTTTTTGAGCACTGCTGAAAAACAGGTGTCGACAGTGACTGGAGGTAACAACCTGATTTACACGCCGCTACCTCGCAGTGTTTTGACGGTGCAAGATACAATTGTCTCCGACACCCGGTTGTTTCTAACCTTCTGTAGCGGCGTGTAAAGGTACCATAAGGGTCCTTTCACATCAGTGTTTTTCGCTGATCGCGGCAGTTGCGGTGAAAAAAACGCAACTGCCGCGATTACCGCGTAACGGCCACGATCGCGGCACACTTGCGACAAGCCCCATACAATGTCTATGGGCCTTGCGATAAGTGTGCGGCAGGTGCAGCAAGTGCGGTTTGCCGCGTTTTTTCGTGGCCGCACCTGCCGCAAGTGCCGATACCGCACCTGCCGCAAGCCCCATAGACATTGTATGGGGTTTGCCGCAAGTGCGGCCGTTATGCGGTAATCGCGGCAGTTGCGTTTTTTTCACCGCAACTGCCACGATCAGCGCAAAACGCTGATGTGAAAGCAGCCTTAGGCTGGTTTCACACTGCAGTTTTTCACTGATCAGTGTCCATCAGTGTTTGGGTGCCAAAACCATGAGAGGAACCAGGAAAGGAACTTGCAGAGAAAAACTATAATTGAAAGATTGACACCTGTTCTGAGTTTTGGAGACACTCCTGGTTTTGGCACCCAAACACTGATGGATACTGATCAGTGAAAAACTGCAGTGTGAAGCCAGCCTCACAACATTTTTTTCTATTATATCACTAAACATGTCATTTATAAAGTGTTTATGAAGAATAGTACTTGAAATCAATAATAGTAATTTGTAATTAAAATATTCATAATTTACATTTATAATGAATTATATTGTATTTACATTATATTATATATAATATATATATTATAATTATTATATATATATTATATATTATGATTATTATAATTCTAAGCTTTAACAAAATAAAATAATACAGTAATATCTAAAAATCATGGATTATTTGGTAAATATAGACCCCACACGTTGAGACTAGAGGCTGAACAGATCTGAATTCAAGATTTTCGAATTGATGCTATAATAGTTAAATATTTTAAAATATGATCCCATCGCGATCCCAACTTGAATTTTGGTACAGATGTGGCTAGGATCATAGCAGACCCATGTGCATCTTTGGAAATTTTTAAATTATACATTTTTTTCGGAAATGTGTTTTAAACTTTTGTGTTTGCGTTCGCATGGGTAAAATATTAAGAAAGATACTCTTGTGACATCTGGTGAAAGCCTGTACAGGTCTGAGTAGAATGGTGTTTATTTTGTTTCTGTATCTTATTTCTAGCCCAAGATATGATAGAAAATATAAAGCCATACCAGGCCAAAATTTACACTTTTTTAAAACTTTAAAAATCTGTAAAAAATTAACTGATGAAAATTCAAAACTTTTTATTTGTAATTAATTAAAGTTGCACTTCATATAGAAAAAAAATGTAAAAAATCTAAAGACGTCAGTAAAAAACATTAATATTTGCATCACTTGATATGGAATGGCCCTATAGCAAATGTGGTGCCAATATTCAAAAAGGGGACAAAAACTGAACTTGGAAATTAAAGGTCAATAAGCTTAACTTCTACTGTGGGTAAAATCCTAGAGGGTTTTCTAAAGGTACCTTTACACGCCGCAACTTTTGGCGGTGATCGGAGGCAACCGAACGTGTGCGTGCACGTTTTTGACGGTTGCCTCCGAACGCCGAAGCCGCATGTACACGCCGCAATTGCGCCCTCAACCTAAGGTGTTGTATCGTCCCGGAAGTTCCCACACCAACATTTGTAAACATCAGGTTGACTCCTGACGCCGCTTCACTCGCCGCAATCCCCAAAGGAATGTGGGCGTACATGTACAGCGCCGCAAGAACATAGGCGTGACAGATTTGTGTATTCCGCGCCCCAAACACGCAATAGCGTCATGATTGGCCAGCCTGCACAGGAAGGCTGGCTAATGCATGACGCCATTGCAATTGTGTAGTGTGAATGGACAGCTCTTCAAATATGACGCCCTGTAAAGGGACAGCAATGGAAACACAGTAGCCCCCACCAATCATCGCTGATGGGGCGCGGTATCCAGCACGCTGTGGCACACCTCTGGGAAATCAGTAGGCGACGCAGATTCCATCCCTATCGCCCGTTCACACGCCAAAACCAGGCAATTCACCTTCAGGGTTGCCTCTGGTTTTTGAACAATGCTCTGAAATCGCAACCAGGAGCAACTTTCAAAATCACCATCGGGTTCCACAATTACATGCTTCAATTTCATAGCAATCTCAGGGCAACGGTGACGGAACTACGGATTGCCTCTCAGTTTCTATACCATAGTTGCGGCGTGTAAAGGTACCTTAAGAGATGCTATACTGGAGTATCTGAAGAAAAATAACCTCATGACCCAGTATCAACATGGGCTTACAAGGGACCGTTCCTGTCAAACTAATCTGATACGTTTCTATGAAAAATGTATATGGACTTTTCAAAAGCTTTTGATATGGTGCCACACAAAAGGTTGATACATAAAATGAGAGCAATGGGGATAGGGGAAAATATGTGTAAGGCCGGCTTAACACCACAGTTTTTGTCAGGCTGTGTCCGGTATTTTGCAGGAAGCACCGGACACATCCTGACAGCTCCGGACAGAACAGAATCGGAGGGCAAATAAGCCCTCCAGTCCTATTTTCTACCGGAATCAGCAGTCCGCAGCTGCAGGAGCTGTCCTTTGCTGAAATTTCAAAATCGCAGATAGCAGGAGTTAGCCGCGGTTCTGAAATCTCAGCTGGGAGCTCTCCAGGTGCTGAAGTTCAGCGCTGGGCGCTGCTGAACTTCAGCACCCGGCGCCCGGCAGCCAGATCCAATTTTCTGTTGGATTCGGTGCCCATAAGACTCCCATGTTAATGGGTGCCGGGTTGTGCCGGATCCGTGAGGATCCGGTTTGCATTAACTTTTTGCTTATAACGGGGTCTAACAGGCCACACTACCCTGGGATCATCAGATAACCTCCTGGTACCATGACCTCGATTGGCACCCATTATTATTATCCTTTCCTAGAGGAGAGATGTGGCTGTAATCTCACCTACTTAACTGTCTTCTTATTGTTGCAGGAAAACGTCTCTCCATAAGGTAGATAGCAAGTTCCCAGACCTTGTCTTAGCCCACTCACACAGCCAGATCAGAATAACCCACACATTAAACTGATAAGAGGCAGTTACCCCGAAATGCAGCATCTGTAGTTTGGGGTTCTGATCTGGCACAAATCCCTTAGTCATATTAAAAAGCTTGTTGGAAAGCGATTATGACTTTGAGGAGCTACTTAAAGGTGGCACTGGAGTTCTTCCACTTCCTTACTGAAGTGCAAATTTAAAAATGTCAGTTTTATGTATGGCAGAATACATTTTGTTTTACTTTTACATCCAGAATTCGGATGCTGTCTCTTGTGAACATACACACGTGGTCAAAATTGTTGGTACCCCTCGTTAAATGAAAGTAAAACCCACAATAGTCACAGAAATAACTTGAATCTGAATCTGGAGATCATTTTATAACCTTCACCTTTAAAGGTACCTTTACACGCCACAACCGCGGCAGGGGATCTTAAAGGCGATATGTCGCCCCGAAACAATCGCCGTGAAACTGCCTCACAGTTGCGGTGTGTGATTGAAGAATTTCGCGGCGATAAATCGCCTCTCGCCTGATTCCTGGACACTGCTCTAAAATCAGACGCAATCATGAAGGCGAGATTTCCGGGTTTTGGCGTGTGATAGGGCGATAGTGATGGAATCTGCGTTGCCTATTGATTTCCCGTAGGTGTGCCACAGCGTGCTCGAGTCTGCGCCCTGTCTGCAATGATTGGTGGTGGCTACTGTGTTCCCATTGGATGTCAGTTCAAAGGGCGCCATATTTGAAGAGCTGTCCATTCAGCAACACATATCTTCAATGGCATCATGTATTAGCCAGCCTTCCAAAGCAGCCTGACCAATCGTAACGCTGTTGCGTTGTCCAATGAGCGCGTATGGGGCGCTGTGTAAACCACTGTGGCACACCTATCACCTTGCAGCGCTGACCATGTACGCCCACATTGCCTTTAGGATTGCGGCGTGTGAAGCGGCGAGGGAATTCCACCGGATTTGCTGTGGGTGAGGCGATTTCCAGGGCGACACATCGCCTTTCTTTCAGGGCGAGACAGCGGCGTGTAATTCCGCCATCGGTGATCTGAGGCAACCATGAAAAACATGCACACTCACGTTAGATCGCCTCATATTGCCAGCCGCGGTTGCGGCGTGCAAAGGTACCTTAACATGCTTGTCTATATTTTCTTTGAAATTTCTAGAGACAACTCTTTCCTTCGCTTCCTCTGGTTTATGTTGAGTGTGGTACACACCATGTCACCAAACAGCACAAGTGAGTATCTGTAGCCCTATACACAGGCCCACTGACTGATTACAAGATTGTAGACACCTGTGATGCTAATTAGCGGACACAATTAATTTAATTTAACATGTCCCCTTTGTCACAATATTTTCAGGGGTACCATCATTTGTGTTCAGGCCTATTTCATGAGTTTCATTTTTTAAACAATTTTTTGGAAGCAGGGTTGAAAAGCAATGTCTGACTTTCATTTGTTCATTTTCATAGATTTTTTTAATGTATTATTACTTTTGTCAGATTTCAAGTTATTTCTGTGACCATTGTGGGTTTTTCTTTCATTAAACATGGGGTGTCAGCAATTTTGACTGCGTGTGTACTGATGGTGGTGAAAAAAAAATATTAAAGAGGGCAATCTAGCCGTTCGTACCCTTGGAGTCTTGGGCCCTGGGCTGCGGCCGAAATTACCCTTTATTACAATAACCTCTTTAATGGCATTTTTCACATGACAGGTTTCCTTTAAGCAGTGTATTGCACAAATTGGCCACAATAAATTCAACCTCCCACTGCTTTACTATAATCAAAACATACATTAAAATAATATTTGCAAATAAGTATAAGCTAATTAGACATTATACAGTAAACATACATTATGGAATCAGACTTGTATCTGTACTAAGCAGGAAAAAAAACTGTAATTATTTTAGCAGCAGGGGATTAATTAATAGGTGTACTTTGGTTATAAGCCAAACGTGACTGGGAGAACAGCTCTCTCTAGTGTCTAAACATGCACTCCAGCTCTTTGTCTGCTGAGATGCTTCTCATTAGAAGGTAGGGAGGATTATGAATTCATGACCAGCATAGCTGAAACCTAAGTGTTGCAATTTAGGGCAGACTGGTTCTTGGTATTTGAGAGGTACTGAAATATTCAGTTCCCTGCCACTTGACCACTATTGTAGGGTGTTCAGCTACATGAGCAGCAATACTGTAACGCTAATGTTTATGGTAGGTGAGGAAGTTATAGCTCATACATCATGTGTTCATTCTATATTATTACTAAGGGCATATTTAAAATGTAATACTGTGTTAAAATAAATAACATTTTATATATATATAATATATATATATATATATATATAATGTATAATACTCTTTTACACACGGATCACAATAAACCTGATTCATCATTTGCGTGCTTTTTTTAAAAATATATTTTCTCTTTTTATCTTGTGGTATTCAGTGACATTTTTGTGGCAAATTCATCAAAATGGTTCATGAAGTTCATATAAAGTTAAAAATGGTAATTTTTTTGCAACTTTTCACACCAAAAAGTCAAATGACTAACAATATATTGCAGAAATTGCTGGTGTTCATAAAATTACACCAGGAGGGATATTAAAGTACATGTTTGACATTTTATGACTTTTTGAAAAGTCTTACGTAATTAATAATGTAAAAACATCTGGAAACCCTGCATCCCATTCACAGTGGCAAACTGAAAAGAAAAAACATTAAAGGGACTCTGTCAGGTCATTTTTCAATATGATACTAATATTACCTTTGAATGATGTCTGGGCAGACCTTTTAAAAACATGTAAAATCATTATTTTAGCATTATAATTGTACCACTTGTAGTTTCCTTGCTATAAGCATATTCAGACCCTGCAGGGAGTTGGTGCATTATTCCTATCCATTACTTTTACAGAGAAAAGAAAAAAGTTGCGCCACACTGCTAAATTTAAAATACGGGGTCGATTAAACCACCCCTGTGCTCACCTGGTCCAGTTGTGCCGGACCGCACAACTGGTTGACGGATATGGATCAACTCGGTGTGGTCTCCACAACGGCCCGGAGCCGAGGGGCAGAAGGAATCGCGTTGTCCACGGGCTGGCGATGCACGTGACGGCTTCAGGGGAGTGGTGATGTGACGTAAGCTAAGGTCCTGGAGGCCAAGCTGATTGATATCACTCTTCCCGCAGGGAAGAGAGAAAGCCGTTCAAATAGAAAGTGATATTATATCAGCGCTAAGGTTAACAGCCAGGACACCGCTCAATAGTAAATTACCTCTAGGATTTATTGATTCGGTATGGGATTCCCAATCTCCACAACGCGTTTCAGCGCTTAATGCGCCTTTCTCAAGTGATTACCGGGATCCTCAAATACAAATGTTTATATACACTCTACAACACAGGAAAGGGGAGGGGGAGGAAGTATTGCGCAGGTATGTAGTAATATAAGTAATGGAACCAGGAATGGATCCTGAGATCGATCTCTAATCTATATTTTCTGATCATCATAATGGGAGACCCAGACAATGGGGTTTAGGGCACTGCCCTCCGGAGGCCACACTAGGTACTACAAGTTTGTAGACACCGCCCCCTCCGCATATAAACCCCTACCGCAGGGAAGACCCTCAGTTTTAAACTTAGTGTGCTCGGAGGTATCACACGCTTTGCTTGCACATCACAGCATTCTCACAGCTTACGTGATGGCGTATGAAGATAAGGTAGGTCCCGGTCGGGGACCTCCGGCAGTCTCCCTGTTCACCCATGGGGGAACACACAGGTTGAGGTACCGGAGGGCCTAGAGCCTGGGCACATGGTGTTCTCCCGGTACGCTGCCGCGCTCCTTCCCATCCCTCTTTGGGGGGCTCTGAGAAGTGGGAGACAGGAGCCTTGCACAGCTCCGCTCCGTCCGAGGCCTCCCTAAATGGTGCTTACAGACCGGACTGGAGCCAGCCCAGTCCGAGGCCTCCCTAAATGGTGCTTACAGACCGGACTGGTGCTGAACCCCCGTCCGAGGCCTCCCTAAATGGTGCTTACAGACCGGACTGGCACTGAGGCACCTTGTGTGTCTCCGGTGTGCCTGGGGGTAGTGTCTGGCACTTTATGTGTTTCATGACACTCAGACCGCGCGCAACCCTCGGGTCTGCGGTTCTGGCGGTGTACCCTGTGCTGGGGTCACCATAGCTGACCGCCCTGTGTGTCACAGGGGCTGCGGCTGCGGGCTACAGATGTTGCATGCAGCCCTGGGTATAGTGTTGATACTATATCTCCCGCGCTGCGGGCTCCGGCACCAGATTTCTTAAGATGGCTGCTTGGAGAGATGTGGAGCAGCCCATAGGATGATGTCATCGCTGGGCGTGTGTGTGTGTGCTTCCCGCGTGTTTTCAGCTCCGCCCACGTCTTTACTGGCGGCGGCCATTTTCTCCTCACTTCCCTACTGGGACTGGATGAGTGCACTGCTGCGCTCCCGGAGGAGACCGGTCATTACCCTCGCCACACACACACCGCTCCCCTCCACCGCATTGAAGCGGTCGGTAAGCCGCCGGTGTTCCGGTTTCCTACTTGGCTTATTCTTTTCCTCTGCTGTCGGCATGGCCCCAGCAAAGAAAAGTGCTGTGAAGGCAGACAATTCTACCACTACCTGTGCTACATGCACCGGGACGCTGGTTGAGGGGTCCTGCAATAATTGCGGACGCCCAGAAGCCCGGACTGATTCTGCAGAGACTGCAGCTCCGGTGCTGTACCCTGAGGTTCAGGTGATCTCAGGGCAATGGGAAACACAGAATAAGATTAACGAATCTGTGTTATCCAAATTCTCCTCCATGTCGCAATCCCTGGAGGCACTGACTAGGAGACTGGGAAGCCCAGCTGCTCCTTCAAGTTACCCCCGGGTGTCATCTCTTTCTGCTGCTAGACCCCTTAAGCGGGCTCGCCGAGATGACTCACCCGAGATCCAGAATCTCTCTGAGGAGGAGCGTCACTCTGATGGTGACGAGGATGATGGGGGTTCAATGCTTGAATCTATGTCAGAACCACCTGACGGGGTAGAGGATCTGGTGTCCTCTATCAACGAGACTCTACATCTCGTGGCACCCCCTGAGGAGGTGGAACTGCACCCTAAGGAGGTGTATCAGTGGCTGCAGCCGGAGGCTCGCCCATGTGGCTCCTTTATGGACCACACTAATTTTGGAAGGGTGGTTAGAGCACCCAGGATTCATCCTGGGCGGCGTTATGTCCGCAAATCTAAGGACACTCGCTTCCCCTTTCCACAGGAGGTGCTTCAGGAATGGTCGCAGTCCCCGAAGGTGGACGCTTCCATGACCAGGATTGCTGCACGCTCCCTGTTCTCTGCCTCTGATAGCTCCTCATTGAAGGACGCGACGGATAGACAGGTCGAGCAACTCGCCAAGTCTTCCTATGAGGCTGTGGGGTCTTCATTTGCCCCTAATTTTGCCACGGTCTGGACTCTGCAGGCGATCACGTCCTGCTTAGATGGTATCACTGACCTGGCGGGGTCCAATACAGAGGTCCTGGTGCTTACTGATAGGGCAAGGGCCTATGCAGATTACGCCAGGACTGCGACCCTAGACACTGCCACCCGCTCTGCTGTGGCTTCGGCCAATGCTATAGCGATTCGCAGGTTGTTGTGGCTGCGTCTATGGGACTCAGATGCCACGTCTAAGAAGATTCTGCAGAATCTTCCATTCTCTGGCGACAGACTTTTTGGCACCGAGCTGGATAAGCTAATCAAGGATTCTGCAGAGTCTAAGATCCCACAGAATAAGCCTAAGCCACGGTATATACCGTCAAAAGGAACCCAAAACAGTGGTCCTTTCGGTCCAGCTCGCAGTCCTCAGCTTCGTCCGCTCGCACGGACAGAGGGGGCAAGCCCGCTACTCAGTGGCGCCCCAAAGGTCGTCAGAAGAAGTCAACGGGGGCAACAGCTGCCACCCCCAAACCCACTTCCGCATGACTCGCTCTCCAGTCCTGCCGCCCCACAGGTGGGGGGCCGCCTGTCCCGTTTTCAGGACAGATGGTTGCTCCACGTTCAAGATCGGTGGGTCCGAGACGTAGTCTCACGCGGCTACAGGATAGAGCTGACGTCGCAGCCGGCACACCGATTCCATCGGTCTGTTCCATCTCCAGAAAAGGCTCAGGCTTTTCATCTGGTGTTGGAGGGACTCCGCAGAGACGGAGTAGTGGTCCCAGTGCCTTCCGGGGAGAGGTTTCGGGGTTTTTACTCCAACCTCTTCATTGTCCCAAAAAAGGACGGCTCCTTCCGCCCGGTTCTGGACCTAAAATTGTTCAACCGTCACGTGTTGGTTCGGAAGTTCCGTATGGAATCCCTGCGCTCCGTGATCGCGGCTGTGTCACAGGGGGACTTCCTAGCGTCGATAGATATCCGAGACGCTTACCTTCACGTGCCCATTGCACCGGCTCATCAGCGCAGGTTGAGATTTGCAGTGGGGGAAGAACACTTCCAATTTGTGGCGCTGCCTTTCGGGCTGGCCTCGGCACCGCGGGTGTTCACAAAAGTGATGGCCTCTATGATGGCTCTCCTACACGTGCAGGGGCATGCCGTCATACCCTATCTGGACGACCTACTGGTCAGGGCGCCATCGGAACACCTTTGTCGGCAAAGCCTGGAGGTGACCATGAAGTCTCTGGAACAGTTCGGGTGGCTTCTCAATATCCAGAAGTCGACCCTGGTTCCGACCCAGTCATTGACATATCTGGGCATGGACTTCCACACGGACTCAGCCCTGGTGTCTCTGCCACGAGCCAAGCAGCTGGCAATCCACTCAGGAGTGCAGAATGTCCTCCTGTCACCACAATCATCCCTACGGGTATTGATGAAGCTGGTGGGGCGCATGGTAGCTGCGATAGAGGCGGTGCCTTTCGCACAGTTTCGCCTCCGTCCTCTCCAGCTGGAGATTCTCCGCCGATGGGACAAGAGGACGGTCTCTCTGAATCGGCTGGTGGCACTTTCCCAACCGACCAGGGATTCCCTGCAGTGGTGGCTCCAGCCACGTCACTTGTCACGGGGCCGGTCCTTCCTCAAACCGTCGTGGTTAGTGGTAACCACCGACGCCAGTCTGAAGGGCTGGGGTGCGGTGTTCTTACACCACAGGGCTCAAGGCCTCTGGACTCAGTCAGAGTCGACGTTGCAGATCAACGTGCTGGAGATCAAGGCGGTCTATCTGGCGCTCTTGGCGTTTCAGAAATTCCTGTCAGGACAGCCCATTCGGGTGCAGTCCGACAATGCGACGGCCGTCGCCTATATAAATCATCAGGGAGGGACCAGAAGTGCTCAGGCCCTCGCCGAAGTCCACCGCATTCTATCCTGGGTGGAGGACAACGACTGCCTGATCTCCGCAGTTCACATCCCAGGGGTCGAGAACTGGGAGGCCGACTACCTGAGCCGGCAGGGGATGGACGCCGGAGAGTGGTCTCTTCATCCAGACGTCTTCCGGGACATCTGCAGCAGATGGGGCACTCCGACGTGGATCTGATGGCCTCGCGGCTGAATCATCAGGTGCCGCAATACATGGCGAGATCATGGGATCCTCAGTCTCTGGGGCAGACGCCCTGATCCTGAGCTGGTCCAGCTTCCATCGACCATATGTGTTCCCACCTCTAGCTCTGATTCCCAAGGTTTTGTGGAAAATCAGGACGGAGTGCAACATAGCCATTCTAGTGGCTCCGGATTGGCCCAGGAGGTCCTGGTATCCGGATCTGTGGCAACTGTCAGGCGGACTCCGATGGGCTCTTCCAGAACGCGCAGATCTTCTCGCGCAAGGCCCATTCTTCCACCTCAATTCCAGGGCCCTCAGATTGACTGCATGGCTCTTGAGGCCTGGCTGCTAACATCCAGGGGCTTCTCTCCTACAGTGGTTGCCACTATGAATCGGGCCAGGAAGCCCGTATCCAGGAAGATATACCACAGAACGTGGAAAATCTTTTTCTCCTGGTGTGCCTCTGCTGGACGGGCACCGTGGCCCTTGTCCATCCCGACGTTGTTGGCTTTCCTACAGTCGGGTTTGGAATTGGGCTTATCCCTCAGCTCCCTGAAGGGTCAAGTATCAGCTCTTTCAGTGCTGTTTGACAGGCGTTTGGCGCTCCTTCCTAAGGTCCGTCAGTTTCTGCAAGGGGTGTCTCGGGTGGTCCCGCCATATAGGCGACCTCTGGATCCTTGGGACCTTAACATGGTCCTGACGGCTCTGCAGAAACCGCCGTTCGAGCCTTTGAGGGACGTCTCCCTCTCTCATCTGTCCCAGAAAGTGGTTTTTCTGGTGGCAATTACATCTCTGAGACAGGTTTCAGAATTGGCTGCACTTTCGTGCAAGTCACCCTTTCTGGTAGTCCACCAAGACAAGGTGGTGTTGCGCCCGCGGGCGAAATTTTTGCCGAAAGTGGTTTCCACTTTCCACTTGAACCAAGAGATTGTTCTTCCATCATTTTGTCCCGCTCCTGTTCATCAGGTTGAGCGCGACCTCCACACTCTGGATCTAGTGAGGGCTGTACGCATTTATGTGTCCAGGACTGCCTCCTTCCGGAGTTCTGACTCTTTGTTCATCCTTACGGCGGGTCGCTGTAAGGGGTCCGCGGCATCAAAATCGACCTTGGCCAGATGGATCAAGGCACCCATTCAGGAGGCTTACCGTTCTGCGGGTCAGCCTCTTCCGGTGGGCTTGAAGGCGCACTCGACCAGAGCTGTCGGTGCTTCCTGGGCTTTGCGACATCGCGCTTCAGCTCTGCAGGTGTGTCAGGCGGCCACTTGGTCCAGCCTGCACACTTTCTCTAAGCACTATATGGTGCATGCCCATGCCTCTGCGGATGCAAGTTTGGGCAGGCGGGTCCTCCAGGCGGCGGTTGCCCACCTTTGAGGGGGACCGTATCTTTACACGTCTTTGAGGAACTCTTCCCGCCCTGGGGTTTTGCTTTAGGACATCCCCATTGTCTGGGTCTCCCATTATGATGATCAGAAAAAAGAGAATTTTGTTTACGTACCGTAAATTCTTTTTTCTTGAGTCATCAATGGGAGACCCAGCACCCACCCAGTTGTTCCGTTGCATGTTTGCATTTGATCTGTTCCCTGTTGGGACAGTTTATTCCGGGTTGTTGGACCGTCTGTGTACGGTTTCTTTCCCGAGGTATCGGGTGTGGTTTATTTTGTCTCCTCGCAGCTTATGAACCAAACTGAGGGTCTTCCCTGCGGTAGGGGTTTATATGCGGAGGGGGCGGTGTCTACAAACTTGTAGTACCTAGTGTGGCCTCCGGAGGGCAGTGCCCTAAACCCCATTGTCTGGGTCTCCCATTGATGACTCAAGAAAAAAGAATTTACAGTACGTAAACAAAATTCTCTTTATGCACATTATCTTATATCCTATACAGAGAGTGAACAAATATAATTACACTTCAATACAGGTAATTACAATACAAATTAAATAATAAAAATATAATAACAATAGTACACAGTAATATTCAATAAAAATTGCATGCAAATTATTACATATAAAAATTATTATATATGAATAAATACAAAAATGTAAAAAAATATATAAAAATACATAAAAAATACAAATAACATTTTTTTTGGGATAAAACTTGCTATTTAAAAATTAGAATTAAAAGGTATTTTCCAAGGTGATATTGAGTCCTTCTGGTGATAAGGTGCCAATTTTAAATATCCAGAAGGACTCTCTTTTATTAAGGGTATGTGTTCTATCAATAATATTATCACCTATCTGTTCAATAATCGTAAGTTTTAATGTGGAAGAATCTCTATTGTGTCTTTGGTCAAAGTGTCGGGACACACTATGTTTAGGAAAACCTATACTTATATTGTGCCTATGTTTATTTAATCTTGCCCTCATACTTTGAATCATCCTGCCTATATATTGATGCCCACAGGGGCACTCCAATAAATAAATAACAAATTGGGAAGAACAATCAAGTCTTTGTTTAATTTCATATATTGAGTTGGTAGTATTAGATTTGAAATTAACTGTGCCATGATTGATGCTACTACAACATTTGCATCGGCGGACACCACATCTATAACATCCTCTCTTGTGATCTAATGTGGATGTCTAATGTGGGTATTCTTCCCATATGGACAATATCTGCGCATTAGGAAAAACTGTACGGACGATAGGGATTTTGTTGCTAAAGCTGAAATTTTGAAACAAAGATTTAGAGCTAAAAGATATCCTCGTGACCTTTTGAAGGATGCATATAATAAATGCAAAGGATATACGCAAGAAGAATACATAGGTTATTTAAATGATAAAAAGAAAACAAAAAAGGATGACAAAGGAGTTAAAACTACATATAACTGCAATTTAATTACAACTTTTAATAAATCTTATAAAAATATTTATATTTTGTTAAAAAAATATTGGTTTATACTGCAGGTGACCCTATTTTATCAAAAATCATCCCTAAACAACCTAGAATCATTTTCAGAAGGGGAAGAAATCTTCACAACATTTTAGCTCCTAGCAGAATTCTACCAATTAGTGATAAAGTAACCAGATCTGTGACATCCACATTAGATCACAAGAGAGGATGTTATAGATGTGGTGTCCGCCGATGCAAATGTTGTAGTAGCATCAATCATGGCACAGTTAATTTCAAATCTAATACTACCAACTCAATATATGAAATTAAACAAAGACTTGATTGTTCTTCCCAATTTGTTATTTATTTATTGGAGTGCCCCTGTGGGCATCAATATATAGGCAGGACGATTCAAAGTATGAGGGCAAGATTAAATAAACATAGGCACAATATAAGTATAGGTTTTCCTAAACATAATGTGTCCCGACACTTTGACCAAAGACACAATAGAGATTCTTCCACATTAAAACTTACGATTATTGAACAGATAGGTGATAATATTATTGATAGAACACATACCCTTAATAAAAGAGAGTCCTTCTGGATATTTAAAATTGGCACCTTATCACCAGAAGGACTCAATATCACCTTGGAAAATACCTTTTAATTCTAATTTTTAAATAGCAAGTTTTATCCCAAAAAAATTTTTATTTGTATTTTTTATGTATTTTTTATATATTTTTTACATTTTTGTATTTATTCATATATAATAATTTTTATATGTAATAATTTGCATGCAATTTTTATTGAATATTACTGTGTACTATTGTTATTATATTTTTATTATTTAATTTGTATTGTAATTACCTGTATTGAAGTGTAATTATATTTGTTCACTCTCTGTATAGGATATAAGATAATGTGCATATATAGATTAGAGATCGATCTCAGGATCCATTCCAGGTTCCATTACTTATATTACTACATACATGCGCAATACTTCCTCCCCCTCCCCTTTCCTGTGTTGTAGAGTGTATATAAACATTTGTATTTGAGGATCCCGGTAATCACTTGAGAAAGGCGCATTAAGCGCTGAAACGCGTTGTGGAGATTGGGAATCCCATACCGAATCAATAAATCCTAGAGGTAATTTACTATTGAGCGGTGTCCTGGCTGTTAACCTTAGCGCTGATATAATATCACTTTCTATTTGAATTACTTTTACAGAGGATTAGTCTGGCTGCTGTATAAGTGTTATTTAAATATCCACACCCACCCAAGCTGGTGTTCTGTCCCTTCCCTCTGAGGAACATTGGTTTTCCTGCATATACAGTTGTGGGCAAAAGTATTGACACCCCTGCAATTCTGTCAGATAATACTCAGTTTCTTCCTGAAAATGATTGCAATCACGAATTCTTTGGTATTATTATCTTCATTTAATTTGTCTTCAGTGAAAAAAACACAAAAAGAATTGTCCTAAAGCCAAAGTGGATATAATTCCACACCAAACATAAAAAAGGGGGTGGACAAAAGTATTGGACCTGTTGGAAAAATCATGTGATGCTTCTCTAATTTGTGTAATTAACAGCACCTGTAACTTAGCTGCCTAACACCTAACAGGTGTTGGCAATAACTAAATCACACTTGCAGCCAGTTGACATGGATTAAAGTTGACTCAACCTCTGTCCTGTGTCCTTGTGTGTACCACATTGAGCATGGAGAAAAGAAAGAAGACCAAAGAACTGTCTGAGGACTTGAGAAACCAAATTGTGAGGAAGCATGAGCAATCTCAAGGCTACAAGTCCATCTCCAAAGACCTGAATGTTCCTGTGTCTACCGTGTGCAGTGTCATCAAGAAGTTTAAAGCCCATGGCACTGTGGCTGACCTCCCTAGATGTGGACGGAAAAGAAAAATTGATGAGAGATTTCAACGCAAGATTGTGCGGATGGTAGATAAAGAACCTCGACTAACGTCCAAACAAGTTCAAGCTGCCCTGCAGTCCAAGGGTACAGCAGTGTCAACCCGTACTATCCGTCGGCGTCTGAATGAAAAGGGACTGTATGGTAGGATACCCAGGAAGACCCCACTTCTTACCCCGAGACATAAAAAAGCCAGGCTGGAGTTTGCCAAAACTTACCTGAGAAAGCCTAAAATGTTTTGGAAGAATGTTCTCTGTTCAGATGAGACAAAAGTAGAGCTTTTTGGGCAAAGGCATCAACATAGAGTTTACAGGAGAAAAAAAGAGGCATTCAAAGAAAAGAACACGGTCCCTACAATCAAACAGGGCGGAGGTTCCCTTATGTTTTGTGGTTGCTTTGCTGCCTCTGGCACTGGACTGCTTGACTGTGTGCATGGCATTATGAAGTCTGAAGACTACCAACAAATTTTGCAGCATAATATAGGGCCCAGTGTGAGAAAGCTAGGTCTCCCTCAGAGGTCATGAGTCTTCCAGCAGGACAATGACCCAAAACACACTTCAAAAAGCACTAGAAAATGGTTTGAGAGAAAGCACTGGAGACTTCTAAGGTGGCGAGCAATGAGTCCAGACCTGAATCCCATAGAACACCTGTGGAGAGATCTAAAATGGCAGTTTGGAGAAGGCACCCTTCAAATATCAGGGACCTGGAGCAGTTTGTCAAAGAAGAATGGTCTAAAATTCCAGCAGAGCATTGTAAGAAACACTCTGATGGTTACCGGAAGCGGTTGATCACAGTTATTTTGGCTAAAGGTTGTGCAACCAAGTATTAGGCTGAGGGTGCCAATACTTTTTCTGGCCCATTTTTGGAGTTTTGTGTGAAATGATCAATGTTTTGTTTTTTCATTGAAGACAAATTAAATGGAGATAATAATACCAAAGAATTTGTGATTGCAATCATTTACAGGAAGAAACTGAGTATTATCTGACAGAATTGCAGGGGTGTCAATACTTTTGGTCACAACTGTATGTAATGTGTGTATCTGCTGATCAAATCAAATGTTCTTATAATCACATAGAAATATCTCAAACTGCACACACTACATGTCTCATATACACAAGGACATGAAAAGCTCAGAGCTTTAGCTAAGCTCACACACCTACTCCTGCCTACTTTCTGCTCTGTCTTCAGACTCTGCAATAGTGCAATGAGTCACACAACAGACAAATCAGAGAGCAGGGCAGGATAGTGTAATAATACATAAATATTCATTCCTTGGGGAGTGGGCAGCAGAGAGCTCACTGTTATTGACAGATGGAAGTAATCTTTTATTTTTAAGTTTACAGCGGATAAGAGAGAAGTATAAATAATAGGAATACATAAAGAGAGAGAGCTTAGAGAAAGAAACTAGAAAATGATATCCGTTACATATGGATTTTTGACCTGACAGATTCCCTTTAAAGGGGTTGTCCACAATTAGGATAACCCCTTCTGAATCGACTTGTTTTCTGCAGTTAAAATAATAAACCCTGTACTCCCCTCGCGTGCTGCCACCATTTCAGCTCTGTCAATAACCACGGCTCAGGGTTTACATGACATTATGAAGTCACTAGGGCCCCGTGTCTAATCACCTCCGGCTTCCTTCTTCCCACCTTCGGACATAGGAGCTATGAATAGGAAGTGCAGAGCTTACCTCCTGTTGATAGCGGATGACCCGCCCAGGGGTCTTTGGGGACTCAGTATCCGGGCGTTTACTGTTATGGGTATGTCACTGGTGGCCTGCCCATACCCATACCCTGGGGTCACTTGTTAAAAGGGAAAAATAATAAAAAGAAAGTCTCGTGACGCCACCTGCAGTTTCTGGTGATCTCACCAGAGTCAGACCGCCGTGGATGGTGGTATTGCAGTCAGTTGATAACGCTCCCTGCAGGCAGAGCGGGGGTCCCCTTGGCAGTGCTGCTGCAGAGCTGGTCAATGTGGCAGCAGCTGCTTCTTAAATTAACAGAATAAGACACCGGAGGCTTGCTGACTCTGCACGGGTACTTTACTGGCAACAGTTCTCAGCAGTTAATGTACACAGTTACACAGTCTTTGCGGGTAGCTGGCCGGGTAGTCACCGGAGGGAATAAAGTTTTTCTGAGGCTCTCAGGTGTTCCTTCTTTAGTACTTTCACAGTCCTCTGTTCTTGCGCCTCCTTACTATCCTTGTGCTGCCCTGTACAACCCACTTCCTTCAAGGCCGTCAAGTGTGATGAGGTGACCCTTCTTCTCTAAGGGGCTTAACCCGGTTTTAGGATACCTGGTGGGCTGCACATTGTGGACAAGGTCAGGGGCTGCCTGGCTGACCTGCGACCCACCGGTATTGGCGGCTCAGGGCTGGACTCGCCTGCACCGCGACTCAGAGCCGGTACCCTGTTGTGGACCGGTATTCCCCCAGACCGTTTACTCGGACAGTCTGGCACTGGGTCTCCCCTCTCCATCTGGATCACCAATTCTTTTTGGGCGCCCTCCCTATGGTGTCCCTCTAGGACTTGTTCCTTGCTTCATTCCTCAGGCTAGACTCTCCTATTCCCTTCTCTTCCCACCGGGACTGGTTACCCTGGTAACGGGTTAGCCGATTGGTCCCTTAGTCTAGGTCTGGGGATGCTGGGAAGAGAGCCTCAGTTCAAAATTATCCTCTCCAATGACTGGGATACTGCCACACTCTATTTTGGGTGCAGTGCTCCTATTGCAGCGCACTGACAGTGGGGCGCCACATTCCCCCTTGGTGAAACACACTTGTCCGCAAGTGTTTCTACACCTACCCAGTACAGAGCCTTTTTGTATTTTTCTGGAACATAATGGGAACATTTTTATTTACAAACAATAAACAGTATTTTCTTCCCTTTATGGGAGGCACTTTTTCTTAGAACGTTGCAAATACTTGTAAACTAACATCTGCCTAACGGTGCCGGTACATACACATCTGCGGACCCAGCGGTAATCTGTCCTTGCACTATGCACAGTGTCCTCTCTCACTGCTGGGCTGCCTTAGGCACACACAATGGAAAAGGGGTTAGAGTTCTCACGAAAGTCTATGAGTCTCACTGTTCAACAAAAGGGCGAAATTTTTCACATTACTATGACTATATACAAAGCAGGGTGTCCATAGTGTCTTTACACTTTAGATACATGCAGGGCGTACCATCCTCGTGGCCCCACGTGTCTCTCATAGGTCACCTGATCACCCCGGTACAAATCTCGGTCCGGGTGGCCCCTTTGGAGGTGGGATTCAACATCTCGCCTTCCCACAAACACCTCCTCATAGAGACCCAGTTCCCAGATGAACCCCCACCCGCTCTCCAGGTTAAAAGAGGTCGTCACAGTACCTGTGCATTGGTCATCCGGGGGTACCGGTGGCTGAAGGTGGGCCACGGCTCGGACCTGCCAGTTCTCCATCTCTCTGGCCCACCACTCCTCTCGGCGGCGCTGTCGTTCCGCTTGGTCGGCCATGCTGCGCTGGTAGGCCGGCAGCGGAGAAAAGGAACTGGGGTCTGTCCACAATCTCCGGTGTGGGCAGATTAGCTGTTCACGATTCCCAGACGGTATTCCTGATTACTCCACCACACCAGGCGGGGACAGGTTGCTCCGGTCTTCTTGCTGCTGTCGTCCAGATTGTTGTCCTCGGGATCCTCCTCCTCGGAGCTGGGTTGGTAGTTGGTTCCTCTGAGGTACCATCAGACGGCACGATGTTCAAACAATGTCAGAAACGATCTCGGGGGCGCATGGTCGTTTTTGACATCATTTCAACATCGCTGGTGAGATGTCACACGTATAGATATTATGGACAACTCACCAACGATGTTGTGAGCTGGTATTGTTCACAAACCCCGCAAATGATCCCTGCTCTTTGCTGTGAATGGGCGACATTGTTATCGCGGTGTCACACAGAACGATGCAGCAAGTTGCTGGAGTTGAGATTGTTAGGTTTTCCAACATGTTGATAAACCTGTCAACCCGATCCAACGATTTATCATAGCAACTTGCCAGAGTCACATGCAACGAGGACGCAACGACGTCGCTGGTACGCCTGCAAACTCGTGACGTATCAACGATGTCGTTGACTATGTCGTGCCATGTAACGGGGCATTTGGATAGACTCCACGATCACCTCAAGCTCAGGTTTGGGCTCCTCGGGAATGTACGGCTCTGCAGCTTCTCCCTCAAGGTCATCAAGCTCCGTCACGGTGGTGCTGTCGCCATCTGCTGGTAGGACCTCAGGGCTTTCTGTCTGCGCCCCAACTTCTATCGTCGATACTGGCTGTAGTCCCACGGGCGGGTTCTCGCTGGTTTTCGGGTGCCCGACCAAGGACTGGTCTCTCGCCCCTTCTCCCAGCTCCTGCCTCTGGATTGCCCTGTGGGTTAGCTCCAGGACCACGTCCGCACTCCATCTCCAGACGGTCCACTCTACGGTCTCGCAGAGGTTCACTCGTAGTTCCTGGAACGTGGTTCTCCAGTAGGCCGCATCTCCCTCATAGGTGAGGAGGGAGACCGCCCTTGGGTCCCCAATTGCAGCAAGGGCCTCTTCCTCCACCTCCCACAACAGGACATTCAGTCTGGTTGCCACCATGGTTTCTGGTTCCCAGCCTGCACCTGTGCTTCGTGGAATTCTGACTGCACCTTTCTTGTTGCTCTTTGAGGGGTTGATTGGGGATCCGCTTTCTTTGGCCCGCCCCCTTGGTTGTTTGGTGGTAATCGGGGCGGGCAAACAGTTTTGCGCCTCTGGTATAGCACTCCCATGGTAAGGGGTCGAGGCACGCCCCTGGGCCAACACATTGTCTCTCACATTTTTAGGCCGCCATTTTGGTGTTCGCTGTAAATGGTGGTAAACTGTTTTTTTGTGCCGTATATTGACAAACTTCACAAAGCATTCACTGATCTCAGAAAAAAAAAAAAAGAAAAAAAAACAACTGCACAGCACTCACAGACAAAATGTGAACTGGTGCAGCAGGGACGCTGGGTCAAATGACTAGAAATGTTTTCTGCAGCACTCAGCTGCTACAATGATGTACAAATGCTAAAAAGCTATTATATTGAGAAAAAAGTTTAAAAACTTACGTTTTTTTGAAAAACTCAAATCTTATTTTTTATTTCTGAAGTTCTTGTACACACATTGGCCAATGTCTGTTTGCTCATCAACTGCGACAAAGTGACTTCAGTTGATGAGTCCTAACGCTGATATCCCTATCTCCTTGTCCACCCCCCCACTTCTCACTGGGCAGACTCCATCTCGACCTAGATCACTGTAGGTGATGAGGGTGCAAAATTGCAGCATGGAGCCAGCAACTCCATAAGATACAAAACAGGAAAAAAAAAAAAAAAAAAAACTGCACAGCATCACAGACAAAATGTGAACTGGTGCCAGCAGGGACGCTGGGTCAAATAACTAGAAAAAAGTTCTCTGCAGCACTCAGCTACTACCAATGATGTACAAATGCTAACAAGCTATATATATTTGAGAAAAAAGTTAAAAAACTTACTTTTTTTTCAAAAAACTCAAAATCTTATTTTTTATTTCTGAAGTTCTTGCGTTAGGACTCATCAGACCTGAAGTCACTTTGTCGCAGTTGATGAGCAAACAGACATTGGCCAATGTGTGTACCAAGAACTTCAGAAATAAAAAATAAGATCTTTTTATCATGTCTGCTTTTTCTCCTCAATTCACAAATAAGGGGACACACAGATACACACACATACACACAAACTTTCTCACCCTCCCTGGTGAGGCCACAATGAGCTCTGGTGATGTTTTCCTTCCAGGTATCAGCAGGACCTGTGGGTAGTTGGGTACGGTACTTTCAGGACCTTGCACCATGTGACAGCCTAAGTAACATAGGGCGCAGGTCCTGCAAGTCACCTTGCCCAGCTCCTGCACGGAAGGAAGAAATCACCAGGGCTCACCATCTTGCTTTTTGTGGGGGGAGGGGGTTAGAATAGAGTCAATGGGGAAAACGCAACCCAAAAATGGGCATGATAATTGACAAGCTAGTTTTTGAGCACATCTGATTTCTGCAGCAAAGACGGACAACCCACAAATGCACATGTAGACACAGCATTTTTTAAAATCACATTGACTTGAATGTAAATGCTGTGTGTGGTCCATTTTTGCTGCAGAAACGGATCACCAAAAATGCAGCACAAACACCCAAAGGGCACTTAGCCTTAGGCTATCGGCAATAAAAATCTTGTACATGGTGTCACGCACTTAGATGGCACTGACATTGCTGGATGCTGCTGTATATGTTTGTCTTTAAGAGCTGCATGGTTGATAGTTGTCAAGGTCCTGGCCTCCTGTGTTGTGCTCCAGAACTGCATTCACTATGAGGTTCAACTGCTGGTTGAGGGGTTAATGTGTCTCACCTGAACTGCCCTCCCCTAACCTTTAAGTAGCCTCCCCTTCCACCGGGTGGTGCTGCTGATAAGAGTTTCACTCTGTGCCTGGAAGCCGTGCTGTGCTGACCTGTGTGTTTGTGTTGCTGAATTCCTTTCCTTTCCTTTGGAGTTGCTGTATCCCAGTTCTGTGGAGGGAGGTGAGGGGGGAATAGTGCAGGACTGGTGGAGGAGGTTAGGGAGAGGCTGGATGCTCGAACCTTCTCACCATCAGAGATACCTTAGGGATCAGGGCCATTCAGGCTTCTTAGACTAGGGTCAGAATAGTCTTCCCTGGTCACCCTGCCCAAAACTGCCATTCCCTCATCAGCATTCTCACTACCCCGTGACACATGGCTTATTGGACTAGATTCAGATTATGCCACAATATTTTCAACCTTATTTTATTATGGATGGACATGTTAAAAATGACAGCAGTAGAGAAACTATCATGTAACATCTTTCAGAGCAGCTTTTATACAAAGTGTTTTACATGTGAGATGAGATACCAGAAAAAACCTTGAAGCTAATTTGCAACCCTAATTTTTACATGTCTAATATTTATGTTGCCTGCATTTTTTTTTAGGTAAACAAATGTGCCAACATCACCAAGACATACATGAAGTACGTTTATCCACTGTGTGTTAAAGAAGTGTCTGGAACACAGCAGGACGATGGGAATTGTGGACTAACAAAAATAATGTTCACTAAGGTGCCGCTCACGTACAGGGACCAAGATGAGTGTAAAGCAGGAGATATCCAACAGATTAAACCACATCTAAAATGTACACGTTTACTACATTTCATGGAACAATGACAATACACAATAAACACAAGTGAAAAAAAAAATGTTTTGCTACATGAAAACTGACATCAAGCAGACAAACTGCTGCTGGTATTATACGTTACTGAAATAATAATTATGGGTCAGTAAATACTCAAGCCAATTCATATAATATTTTTTATGCACGTATTATACTTCTACACCAGAAGGTTCTTCAAACGTGCTCATATGATTGACAAATATGATAAAGAGTTGTCCTTTTAACATAGTCATGGCCAAAAGTATTGGCACCCCTGCAATTCTGTCTTCAATGAAAAAACACAAAAAGAATTGTCCTAAAGCCAAATTGGGTATAATTCCACACCAAACATAAAAAAGGGGGTGGACAAAAGTATTGGCACCCTTAGAAAAATCATGTGATGCTTCTCTAATTTGTGTAATTAACAGCACCTGTAACTTACCTGTGGTACCTAACAGGTGTTGGCAATAACTAAATCACACTTGCAGCCAGTTGACATGGATTAAAGTTGACTCAACCTCTGTCCTGTGTCCTTGTGTGTACCACATTGAGCATGGAGAAAAGAAAGACCAAAGAACTGTCTGAGGACTTGAGAAACCAAATTGTTAGGAGGCATGAGCAATCTCAAGGCTACAAGTCCATCTCCAAAGACCTGAATGTTCCTGTGTCTACCGTGCGCAGTGTCATCAAGAAGTTTAAAGCCCATGGCACTGTGGCTAACCTCCCTAGATGCGGACGGAAATGAAAAATTGAGAAGAGATTTCAACGCAAGATTGTGCGGATGGTGGATAAAGAACCTTCACTAACATCCAAACAAGTTCAAGCTGCCCTGCAGTCCGTGGGTACAACAGTGTCAACCCGTACTATCCGTCGGCGTCTGAATGAAAAGGGACTGTATGGTAGGAGACCCAGGAAGACCCCACTTCTTACCCCGAGACATAAAAAAGCCAGGCTGGAGTTTGCCAAAACTTACCTGAGAAAGCCTAAAACGTTTTGGAAGAATGTTCTCTGATCAGATGAGACAAAAGTAAAGCTTTTTGGGCAAAGGCATCAGGAGAAAAAAAGAGGCATTCAAAGAAAAGAACACAGTCCCTACAGTCAAACATGGCGGAGGTTCCCTTATGTTTTGGGGTTGCTTTGCTGCCTCTGGCACTGGACTGCTTGACCGTGTGCATGGCATTATGAAGTCTGAAGACTACCAACAAATTTTGCAGCATAATGTAGGGCCCAGTGTGAGAAAACTGGGTCTCCATCAGAGGGCATGGGTCTTCCAGCAGGACAATGACCCAAAACACACTTCAAAAAGCACTAGAAAATGGTTTGAAAGCACTGGAGACTTCTAAAGTGGCCAGCATTGAGTCCAGACCTGAATCCCATAGAACACCTTTGGAGAGATCTAAAAATGGCAGTTTGGAGCAGGCACCCTTCAAATATCAGGGACCTGGAGCAGTTTGCCAAAGAAGAATGGTCTAAATTTCCAGCAGAAACTTATTGATGGTTACCGGAAGCGGTTGATCACAGTTATTTTGGCTAAAGGTTGTGCAACCAAGTATTAGGCTGAGGGTGCCAATACTTTTGTCCGGCCCATTTTTGGAGTTTTGTGTGAAATGATCAATGTTTTGCTTTTTGCTTCATTCTCTTTTGTGTTTTTTCATTGAAAACAAATTAAATGAAGATAATAATACCAAAGAATTTGTGATTGCAAGCATTTTCAGGAAGAAACTGAGTATTATCTAACAGAATTGCAGGGGTGTCAATACTTTTGGCCACGACTGTACACTAATTACAAAAGGTTAGGAATATATGATTTTCGAGTGAAATTTCAGGATGTACCATAAAATGTACTGTAACTTTTTTAGGTGAACTTAATGTGACCTTCTCTGCACTATTGAATTAATATGTCTAAAGGGCCCGTTACACGCTTTAATGCCTCAGCGCTCTGACCCAACGATCCGAGTTGACCTGGATCGTTAGAACGACGTTCAATGATCGCTGGTGAGGTGTCACACGTACAGATATTGTGAATGTCGCAGCAACGATTCCGCGACAAGCGAATGATACTTGCGGTCGTTTGGTCGCCTACATCCTTCAGTTCTGAGTAGGCAAAGTCGTAAACGAGATCGTTATCCCAGTGTCACACACAATGATAGAGAAGATTGAATGTACGATCAACGTCTGATTTATGGTCCTGTTCATAAATCGTTGGTTGCATCTATGTGTTACACGCAACGTCGCTGCACCGGACCAAAAGCTGTGACGTACCAACGATATCGTTCACGATATTGTAGCATGAAACGGGCCCTTAACTGTTCAATGTTTCAGAACTTGCACAACTTTCTGTTCTCAAACAAGTAGCTTAATGGCAAAATTCAAAACAGGTGTTTGATCCATGAATCGCCCAATAAATTTTGTGGTTCAATTAGAATTGTTATTTTAACCCCTTCATGACGTCATGGACTGGTAAGGGGGGTTTGATGTGAGCTCCAGCGCGGAGCTCACATCAAACACCCAACATCTCAGCTGATCTCATCAACTGAGATGTCGGGCTAACAGCACCGATCGGATCCTGGATCCGATTGGTGCTGGCAACCCTTTGGATCCCGCTGTCAATCTCTCACAGCGGAATCCAAAGGCGCCATGGCGGGGAACATGTTGTTCCCCGCCTACACCGGAGATCCCGCAATAGTATCGCGGGATCTCCGGTGCTCACGTGACAGCCCGGGGTCCTGGCTTGACCCTGGAAGCGGACACTGAGCACTTCCGGGTTGTGGTTGGCCTCTCAAAGTACCATCACACGTGGCAATTTTGCTTGCAATTTCACTGGCAATTTGCTGGTTGCAGTGAAATCATGGACACATTGTTCCATTTTGTTGCCATGTACAAATGGAACAATGTGTCCATGATTTCACTGCAACCAGCGAATTGCCAGTGAAATTGCTAGCAAAATTGCCGCGTGTGATGGTACCTTAAGGGGCAGTGTAAAAGTAAGAATTAATTAATTACTAAAGTTTTTAAAAACATGTAAAAACAAAACAAAACATAAAAGTTCAAATCGCCCTTTTTCCCCCATTCACAATAAAAGTATTAAAAAAAAATTAAAAATACACATTTGGTATCGCCGCGTTCAGAATCGCCCGATTCAATATATAAAATCAATTCATGAGAGCCGTAAACTGCGTAACGGAAAATAAGGTCCAAACTACAAAATTACATTTTTTTTAAATGCAATAACGGGCGATCAAAACAGCGCATCCACCCAAAAATGGTATTGGAATGTCAGCTCAAGACACAAAAAATAAGCCATCACACAGCCCCAGATCCCGAAAAATGAGGGTCTGAGAACATGGTGCAAAGAGTTCAATTTTTGTTTTCCAAACTGCTAATTTTTTTTTCGCCACTTAGATACCAATAAACTTATACATGTTTGGTATCTACGAACTAGTATTGACCTGAGGCATCACATAGTCATGTCGGTTTTACCATATAGTGAACATGGCGACAAAAATATCCAAATAAAAAATGTGTAATTGCACTTTTTTTGCAATTTCCCTGTACACTATATGGTAAAATAAATGATTGCATCTGAAAGTACAACTCGTCCCGCAAAAAACAAGCCGTCATATGTCTATATTGAAAATAAAAAATGTATGGCTCTTGGAAGCAGTTGAGCAAAAAACGAGAATGAGAAGTGAAAAATTCCAAGGTCATGAAGTGGCCACTGAGCTTAGTGTGTCAGAGTGTCATCAGCAGGTTGTAACAGAGACTTGAAGAGTCGTAGAAAGGCACAGAAGTGGACGCCCTTTGGCCACATTCCACTCTGATGCCGGTCATTGCGAACAATGCTCTGTGGAACCAGATGATGAATGCCATACAACTGCAGGCACAATTAACCCCTTCACAACCTATGACGTACATGTTGTGTAGCTAACAATCGATCCGATAAACAATCGGATCAATGCTGTTAGCCTTTAAGATTGTGATGTCAGTCACTGACAGCGTGATCTAAAGCACCGCGGCAGGGATCGCACTATTCTCCGCCATGGTCAGAGGTCCCATGAAGCGATGACAGGACCTCCGTCGGTTAACGTGACAGCCGGGGTCATCTGATGACCCCAGAAGCTGTCCTGAATCACTTCCCGCGGGTGATCCCTCAGTGATGTCACCATTAGGGAGTGATCAATTATGCTATATACCTATGTGGCACCCCTGCAGGGGATTGCCACAGGATTCACTGGTGCAAGGAGGGAATTACACCTTGGCCCAGGAGCAGGGAACACTGAGCCAGCTGTGCTGCACCCTTGGGAGAGGGTCGGAGGCCAGAGGAGGAAGCATGGAATTAAAGAAGGGAACAACTCAAGCTTCCCTTTAGCACACCAGACACCGGAGTCCGACGCTGCCAGCATCCACTGCAGCAGTAAAAGCCCGGGAGAACCAGGAGGAGTTAACTCCTGAAGAAAGCATAGTAAGAGACACTTCAAACTGACCAAGCACAGGACCAGGGGCCATAGGAGGAATAGGGACCCCGCAGAAGGACCTCATTGTCAGTTTAGAGCAAAACCCTGAGAAGGAGAAGGAGCGGTGAGTTCATTCACAGGCAGAACTTATCCCAAACCACAGAGCACAGAGACAGAGGAGGCCTCACAACTTTCTAAGGTGGAAGTCCCAAATTGCACCGGGGACCCGGTTATTTCTCTGGACTGTACCCATTACCCTGTCACCAGTAAAAGGTACCGAAACAAAGATCACTGTGTGTGTGCCTGCTTAACCGCCGCAATTCACTGCATTAACTACAGCGACACTACTACGACTCCCCTCATCCATCCCCGCTGCCCTGAGGTAAAGCTTCACCTGTGGGGAGCTGTACTACACTGAGCTGCACTTCCATCCCCTCAGCGGCCGGCCGCAGCATTGGTATACCTGTTACCAGGTACCATAGGTGGCGTCACGTAACCAATCCCCTTATCCCCCACCATCCCCGCTATTGAGGGTCCAGGGCACTGGACCGGCGACCGACCAGCCGTGATCCCCAATCCAAGTGGCGATCAGTCCCGGTGCCCGAGTACCCCCTACCCTGTCGACCGCCTCACAGACATGCAGCAGCATATCTCTATATGGTAGAAGTGATCAGAGTGTGCAGCACTGAGGCCCCCTAGTGGGCCAAGTAAAATGAAGAAAAAAAAAGTTTGTAAAAATATTAATATAAAAAAACATAAGTTCAAATCACCCCCCTTTTGCCCCATTTAAAATTAAACTGTTAAAAAAAATGCACATATTTGGTATCTCCGCGTTCAGAAATATCCCCAATCAATCAAAATATAAAATCAATTAATCTGATCGGTATACTGTATAACAGTAAAAAAGTCCAAATGCCAAAATTATGTTTTTTGTTTCTCCGCAACATTGCAATAAAATGCAATAACTGGTGATCAAAACAGTGCATTACTCAAAATTAGTATAATTACGAAATGTCAGCTCAAGACGCAAAAAATAAGCTGTCACATGGCCTCAGATCCCAAAAAATGAGAACGCTATGGGTCTCAGAAAATGGCGCAAAAGTGCAATTCTTTCACTTTAAAATCTGAATTTTGTTCACCACTTAGATAAAAGTAAAACTATACATGTTTGGCATCTACAAACTCATACCGATCCGATGCATCATACTGACATGTCAGTTTTACCATATAATGAACATATTCAGTTTTGAATATGAGAGCCACACACAGAAATACATGCACTTACATGACTTGGCTGCTATCAGCAAGGTTATTAATGTTTGTCTGAGGAATGTTCTGCCACACTGAATGCATTTGGGCAAATCAAGTTCTGCTGCTGGCAGCTCTCTTTGCAATTGCTGATCAATGACATTTCAGATTTACTCAATGGGAGACACCTGGGTTTTGGGAAGGAGAAATGGCTGTACCACTGGTTCACCACCAAATCAATATAGCGTCGAGCAGTTAAAGTACCTGGAATGAAGACTACAGTTGTCTAGCTGCTGTATATTTTGCCTCCGCACACCATAATCCCAGGAATAGGCACGATGTTATGTTCACTTGTGAATGCTTCTTCATGGTACTGATCATGCGGGCTCCAAACCAATCTTCAGTTATCAATAGACTTGGCTAAAGACCACATGCCGCCTTTCCAGACTCCATTGCTGTCTTGCCTTGCACAAAGATAGCCTTTTAGAGCTGTGGCATGAGATCAGTGGAAAACCTGTAGCTGCACGACAGGTTTATAGTCCAATGTCTGATGATTTGTGTAGAAATTGTTTGACATCTTAGACTTGGACATTTAATTTCCCTAGCAATACAGAATGGATGGATTATGAAATTAGTGGTATGGTCTAAATACAGAGAGGTTGATCCCATCTTCATCAGGATCACACCCCTCTCCACCAAAAAATCTAACCTGTGTGCACTCTTCAATGGTATTTGAGGTAGCTTTGTCTCTGCAACATTATTGGAGTGTAGTGGTACTGATGGTGTCTGGGATCAGAAGATAAAAGTGCACTCCAGTAATCTGGCCAGTTTCAGACCACAGCTACAAAGCTCTATTGGAAGGAAGGAGCTTGTAAGCACTGCACATTACTACTCATCTCTTGGTGAGAAGCCTTTCAACGGAAATTCGAAATGTTACATTTCTCTGTTTCTTCCTCTGCATTTAATTCATTTGCACATAGCAACACTTAAAACACATGGTCAATAACAGGTGCATACTAATATTTTTAGTCGAGGCCAGATTTATCTTACAAAAATACCAATATGTTCAAACAGTTAAAATGCAAGGGTATGTCTGAGACCACAGACTATTTATAAAAATACTGATTGAGTTAACTATTGAGTGACAACTATAGTCCACAAAATTGCAAGGTGCAATATATTTTCTTTGTACTGCAGCTGTAGCTCCAAAGTTAAAATTAAGTTTTGGTGTTTCAAAAAGCCTCTTTGTAGACCAGGCCTTATTCTTACCTTTCCTGTAGGAATATTATAGGAATATCGCAACAGAATTATTATTTCATGCGTAATAAAAGGACTTAGGCTGGCTCCACACCACGATTTTTAGGATCCGGGGCTGTCCGGTGTGAATTTCCCTCTGGTTCCCTGCTGTCAGGGAGGAATCCAGCAGAATTAGCATTTTTTACCCGGAAACAAAATCGCAGCTTGCAGCATTTTTGTGTCTGGGGCAAAAATCTGACAAAATCAGATCCTGCCGGATCCTCCCAGTTCCGTTGCAATCCAGCGCTCCCTAACATGGGAGGCTATGGGCGCCGATCGCACCGGATCCGACAGAAAATCGGATCTGGCTCCGGTGTTGGGTGCTGAAGTTAAGCGGTGGCCAGTGCCTGGAGAGCTCCCGCCAGAAATTTCAGAACTGCGGCCAGCTCCCCGCAAGCCACGATCCTGAAAATTTCAGGACCGGACAGCGGCAGCAGCCGCACACTGCCTATTTCGGCAGAAAACAGGCCCCTTCCAGTTCTGTTCTGTCTGGAGATGTCAGGCTGTGTCCGAGGCATCCAGCAAAACACCGGACATAGCCTGACAGCAAAAATCCGTGGTGTGAAGCCAGCCTTACTATCACAGATATGTGTGTTGTCTTCCCTGATTGTATATGTTCTCCATTCAGCCTACTCAGTAATGATGACAACCACACTGTTTGATACTGATTCTATGTCTATCATCTATAGGAAACCCAAAAATTCAAACCCTAGGCCAGACACCAAAATTAAGTCAGCGTGCCATACAGTGTCAAAACATGAATTAAGCCAAATGGTTATTTTTATCTATTCTGTCACTCCTCCACTGCAAGTCACATTCAATTTGCATTTCTGTACATCTCTGAATAAGATTCAGCATTCACCCTGTCTTTCCCTATTAGTTGCTGAAATTCAATTTCCATTTCCCACTGGATGCTGCTTTCTCCTTCCTTTCGTTCATATACTGGATGCAGCTTTCTTCTCCTTCCTATTGATTCCCCATTGAACACAGCATTATCTCCCCCCGTTCCACAGCAGACACATTGCATGCAGTATATTCTATCTTCTGGTTTTCATTGGAAAAAGTATTCTTCCCCATTAGTCCCCTCCCCATTCCTAATAACTTAGTCTCCACCTCAACTGGCAATGGATTTCATTCCATTACTATCCCTCTCTCCCACTGACATCGTAATAGCTGCAGAATTTTATGATCAAAGATCCGTAAAAGTAAGCAGCATGTCAATTAATTTACGTGCTTACCTTGCATTCTGGCTGACTCTTCCAGGTTTTGTGCACATCACACATCATGTGGGTAGGGGGCGTGTAACCTACATGGTGTGATGCAGCTGAAACCCCGAAGTGCGTGCCAGTATGCAAGGTAAGTGGAATGTAGAAGGGTGGAGACAGCAGGGACGGATGCAGAATTTTCTGCATCAAAAACACAGATATTAACTAGCAAAAGTGCAACGCTTTTGCTGCTTAATAGCTGCTAAAAGCGGCTGCAGATTTGACGCAGAATGTTCTGCATTCTTTTTTAGCACGTCGGCATATAGCCTTAGGGTCCTTTCACATCAGCGTTTTTCGCTGAATGCGGCAGATCTGGCAGATTTACCACATCTGCCACCTAACGGCAGACTTGTGGTACACCTGTGGCAAGACCCCATTCATTCTCTATGGGGCTTCCGGCAGGTGCGGTTTTGCTGCAATTCGGCAATTACTGCTGCGCAAAAAAAAAACCACAACTAACTTTTTTGCCTGGCCGCAACTGCTGAATTTGCTGGATCGCAGTTTCTGCACCTGCCGCAAGCCCCACAGAGAATGAATGGGGGCACCGCAAGTTGGCCGTTAGGCGGCAGATCCAGCAGATGCGGTAAATCTGTCGGATGTGATGCATTCAGCGAAAAACGCTGATGTGAAGGACCCTTAGACAGACAATGGTCAGGTAACGAATGTTATTCAGTACTTGGCATGCACTACATTGGGACTGATGAGAGAGAACTCAGATAAGTCAGGGGATGTTAAAAGTGGTGAAGCAGAATCTGTATGCAGTATACTGGAGAATTCAAGAAAATAATGAGGATAATCAGGCCACAATCAAAGTTTAAGTAGAAACGCACAAACCATGGTATGAAATACCTACAGTATATCTACCATTAAACTCTACACACACCACTTAGCATTCTGATTAAACATTAAGACTTTTTGGTACTGAAATATAGATAAGTAGGAGACACAACACTTGCCGTTTATCACTTTATAAACACTGGTGGGTTTCACTATCTAATATATATGAGATCAGTCAAATGTTTGTCAACATCTGACATTTTAGTATTCTTTAGACTTTGTTTGCTAAGGCCGGCTTCACACCACGGTGTGATTCGATCCGGGGGCTGTCTTCTATGGACCGGACAGCCCCGGACCAGATCAGCACACAGAACCGGAGGGCCAAATATGCCCTTCGGTGTGGTGTGCAGCCGGACTCAACTGCCACTGCTGATAAATCATGACTGCGTGGAGCGAGACGCGGTCATGATCTGTCAAGAGAGGACAGCTCCATGGTGCTGAAGTTCAGCGCCGGCCGACGCTGAGCTTCAACACTCAGCGTCCGGATGCCGCTCCGGTGCAATCCGGCGCCATAGACCCCTATGTTATGGGGCGCTGGATCGCACCGGACCAGGAGGATCCGGGAGGATCTGGGAAGATAAGCTTTTTTCCCCCCGGACACAAAAATGTTGCATGTCTGGGTGAAAAATGCAAATCCTCCCAGATTTTCCCAGACAGATGGAAACCGGATGGCAGACAGCTGTCATCCAGCCCCATAAGATACTGTGGGGCCAAAATCTGATCCGGGGCTATCCGGTTTACAACGGACAGCCCCGGACTGGATCTAAACGTGACCTCATAGAAAAAGACCAGGAGTAAGGCCAAAATACTGCATAATCAGAACAATTTTATTGAAAACATATAATAGCTCACAGCAAAGATGTTACAAGCAGGCACACAAGCAGGACCCCCATCAAAATACAACACAAAGGTGCATGGAAACCAATAATTATGTCTCCTGGCCAAATAGCCCACCTAAGTATAACATTGCCACATACCCCAACACATATATAAACCAAGTGGTTACTACAAAGTACAATCAGGGCAATGAATAGGGTCAGAAGATAGCTACCTGCTTGTGGCTGCCTCCCCTAGACGCACGTTTCGCGTTTAGCTTGTGAACAAGCTAAACGCGAAACGTGCGTCTAGGGGAGGCAGCCACAAGCAGGTAGCTATCTTCTGACCCTATTCATTGCCCTGATTGTACTTTGTAGTAACCACTTGGTTTATATATGTGTTGGGGTATGTGGCAATGTTATACTTAGGTGGGCTATTTGGCCAGGAGACATAATTATTGGTTTCCATGCACCTTTGTGTTGTATTTTGATGGGGGTCCTGCTTGTGTGCCTGCTTGTAACATCTTTGCTGTGAGCTATTATATGTTTTCAATAAAATTGTTCTGATTATGCAGTATTTTGGCCTTACTCCTGGTCTTTTTCTATGAGGTTACTTGTGGTTGGAGGGCCTTATAATTAATTTTCTTTGGTCAAGTATATGAGTTTAAACGTGATATGAACCCGGCCTTAGAGACAAGTGGCACGATAGTGACTGTCATTGATTTATAAGGAATCATACGTGCCCAAACTGAGCATGTAAAGTGGTTTGGAAATGTGTTTCCCCCTTCCTGATTTCTAATTCTTTTTCATGTTTGTTACACTTAAATGTTTCAGATCAGCATACAAAAATTTTAATATTAGACAAAGATAACATAATAAAACACAAAATGCAATTTATAATAGAAGGACTTTATTATTAAGGGAAGAAGAAATTCAAACCTACAGGGCCCTGTGTAAAAAAGTAATTGCCCTGCTTCCGTTAAAACATAAACTCTGGTTTATCACAACTTTGGGAAGCTGAGTTCAATTTTCCTAGCCATACCCAGGCCTGATTACTGCTACACCTGTTTTGGGCTGAAAAGTCACCCCCTCGGCTTGTACACGGGTCAACACAGTAACTTCTCCATGGAGGAGGCAGGGGGAGTCTGCTGAATGAGCGGCCCATCACGTGGGGCTGCTCATTAGATATGCACGGCTCCCCCCGCCCATCACAGCGGCAGGGGGAGCCGTGCATAAAGCCCCCCAGTGTATACAGCAGCCCCCCAGTGGCACTAGCCCCCCCATCATGAGAAGAGCCCCCACAGATTGCAGAGCCCCCCCGCTGCATTATCTTACCATCCAGGGTCTTCTTCACCGCAGGTCCTGCAGTCATCATCGCTCGCTGTGTTCCAGTCTCACGTGACCCGGCGCGATGACGTCATTCCACTGCGACCGCCGGGTCACAAGAGACCGGGAACACAGCGCGCGAGGATGGGCTGGAGGACCCGCGGTGAAGAAGACCCTGGATGGTAAGATAATGCAGCGGGGGGGGCTCTGCAAAGTGGGGGGGCTCTTCTCATGATGGGGGGGGCGATGCTGTATATACCCCTGGGGGCCTGCTGTATACCATGCTGCTGGGGCCTGTATACCACTGGGGGGGCCTGTATACCTCACTGCTGGGGGCTGTATACCTGTCCTGGTGGCTGTATACCACTGGGAGGGCCTGTATACCACACTGCTGGGGGCTGTATACCTGTGCTGGAGTCCACCCTCGGCTTATACGCGAGTCAATAAGTTTTCCAGTTTTTGGGGGCAAAAGTAGGGGGGTCGGCTTATACACGGGTCGGCTTATACACGAGTATATATGGTACATAGGACCTGCCTGACATAGTGAAGTAAACCAAAAGATCCATGAAAGCTAGACATAATGCTGCCATCCAAAGAAATTCAGTAACAAATGAAAAACAAAGTAATTGAGCTCGATCAGTCTGAAAAAAGTTATAAAGCAATTCTTAAAGCTTTAAGACTCCAGCGAACCATAGTGAGAGCCATTATCCACAAATGGCAAAAAAATGGAACAGTAGTTAACCTTCCCTAGAGTGACCGGCCGAACAAAATTAACCCAAGAGCGCAGCGATGACTCATCCAAGTGGTCACAAAAGACCCCACAACAACAACCAAATATCTGCAGGCCTCACTTGCCTCAGTTAAGCGCAGTGTTTATGACTTCTCCATAAGAAAGAGACTGGGCAAAACTGGCTTCCATGCTAGAGTTCCAAGACAAAAACCACTGCTGAGCAAAAAGAACATAAAGGCTTCTCACATACCAGCTTCTCAGCACGTGACTTGGGGTTGCCCCTGCAATTGTTAAGCTGTCTCCTCTCACTCAATCCATCACTCTGTTCTAGGCTGAAAAGGGAGCATAAACCACACCCCAACAAACGCTGCCACCACTCACCGAACATACGGGAGATGAGTCCCAGAAATACTACTACTGTCTGCCAGTCAGATCACATGCTTCCTAGGGCTATGAATCCTTTGAGAGCATACAAAGTTCAAACTTATTAAAGTTTTAGGCTTCAATAGAAAAAAATACAGTGCTTACAATAAAAAGCTATAAAATATGGAAATAAAGAGTGACATACAAATATGCAATAAAAGGGAGAAGATTACAGAAATATCTAAACTTTGCAGTCTGTTTCTTTCCTATGGGAGAGAAGGAAGATGAAATGTGGATCACAGCAGTATTTCAGCTGCCCCAAATCTGTGAACAACTTTCTTTGTGGAGGGCCCAATTTATAGGCTCAGCCTGGATATCAGAATTCTAGAACAGGCATTCATTTTAATATTCTAATTTCCAGTTTGCGACTAGACGATGGCTTCATTAGCCATGAATACACTATTTTTCTAAATGCTCTGTCTTAAAGTATCTTCCGTCAAAGGCATCAGAAGTAAGAGACAGTTCCACTTCTGTGCATTCTCAGGAAGGCCCCCTGAGGTTCAGATCCTGAGCAGGAAAGATTATCATTATTATTATTTATTTATAGAGCACCATTGATTCCATGGTGCTGTACATAAGAAAGGGTTACATACAAAACAAGTTAAAAATACAAAGAAGTTAAAAATACAACAAACAAGCTAATAGTGACAGACTGATACGGAGGGGAGAGAGGACTCTGCCCTTGCGGGCAGATCTTGCTCAAGATGACATAGGTTATGACCTTTGAGTAGTGATACAGAATTTAAGCATTAGCTGCTGGGTCTCTATTCCCTTCAGATACATATTTCACTACAAGGCTCGTCTCCACTTTGCCAGAAAATATCTTGATGATCCCAAGACATTTGGGAAAATACTCTGTGGACTGATGAGACAAAAGTAGATCTTTGTGGAAGCTGCATGTCCCATTACATCTGGTGTAGAAGTAAGAAAGCATTTCAGAAAAGGAACATCGTACCAACAGTAAAATATGATGGTGGTAGTTCAATGGTCTGGGGCAGTTTTGCTGCTTCGGAACCTGGAAGACTTGCTGTAGTAAACGTCAGGATATTTTTCTTCAGGAGTGTTTTATTATCAGACAATACAATACTGTAGTACAACACATTTCGGCTATAAACAGCCTTCCTCAGGTACAATATATGTGTTATGCTATACCGAAATAGAGATCTCTGTTATATAGGAAATCTCAGTTCAGTTCAATTACCCCTGGACGAACCCCGCCTAACTAACTGTGTTGGTTCGTGCTGGAGGAGTTACAGCAGCTACCTGATTATATCGAAAATTTACTTATGGTTGTAATTAACATACTAAAAATTAATAAAAGACATTTAACCTTGTACAATACATTCTAAAAAAATGTTTAACAATTAATAAAAATTATAAAAATAATATGTATTAAAATAAATACAAATAATTGTATCAAAACAATGGATTTATATATGTTATTTGAATTCCAGTATTTCTAGGACAGTTAACCAATGTTCAGGATAATAGATTTAATTCACTGGACTTTTTTCCCATAAGACATTTATACATTTTCAGTTAATAAATCACAGAAAAACAGTATAACAAAGTCTAAAAATACTCTGCTCTAAAAAATAAAAGTAAAAAGCAAGTGCTAGTGAGAAAAGTGTTAATAACAGGGTACTTATTTAATACGTTTTTAGCATAAAATGTATATGAAGCCGTTCTGCTGTCAAGGTGACTATATAAAAAATCTCAATGGATTCAGGGTGCAGAAGGGTCAAAGTCCCATGATGGGTACAGCGCAGCATACGGCACTTTATATGCTTGGCTCAGTAAGGAAGGGGTGGGGAACGCCCTATCTTGTTTAAAAAGAGACTAAATAAATTTGCAAAAAACGTACTAAGTACCCTGTTATTTACACTTTTCTCACTAGCACTTGCTTTTTACTTTTATTTTTTTAAGCAGAGTATTTTTAGACAATGTTATACTGTTTTTCTGTGATTTAGTTTTTCAGTGGTATGAACATGGTCTTACAGATCTGGTCACTTTGTGCCTTGGCTCAGCTGTAGGTATTTATTTAGTCTCTTGTTTAGTATTTATTTCTCTTAAACAACTAGGAGCGATAAGGTTTCGAATCATTCTACCCCTTCTAAAGGTGATTCCCGGTTTACTAGGGAGAAACCCCTTTAGAAGGGGGTCCTGTTGTAAAATATACCAGTATTTGTTCAGGATTTCTCTGATTTCTTTAATTTGATTTTTTAACAAAGAAAAAAGCAGCACTGAAAAGTGGAGACACAACTTCACTACAGCCTTTAATAAAGAAAACAAGAAAATCAGAGAGATCCTGAACTGGTATATTTTACAACAGGACCCCCTTATGAGGGATATTCTCCCTAACAAACTGGGAATCACCTTTAGAAGGGGTAGAACAATTAGAAACCTTATTGCTCCTAGTTGTTTAAGAGAAATAAAGTAACAAAACACGAATCCCACTGAACATACACATAATGCCCCTAAAGGAATCTATAAATGCAGAAAAAATAAATGTTTATGCTCACATCAAACAGTACAGAAGAGGTTACACAGCACTTGTCTTAAAATAGTTGGAGCGCACATAAAGTAATATCGTCTAAGTTTAGCCACCAGGTGTCCCCCTTCTATGGAAAGACTCACCTGGTCAGGTTGTATGAGTTACAACCAACTTTGACAGCTCTCTCCTCAGGTCCAGCAGTGCTCAGCAGGGGAAGATAAGATAAACAAACAAAGCATTGAGTTGAAAAGAATCACCAAGCTGACCTCAAATGATGACAAACAGAGTAATGATGTATACTCTGTTTATTTAGCCACTTGCCTACGCGTTTCGTTGTGTAAATACAACTTCATCAGGGCATCAAGATTACCAGTCTTAGGGCCCTTTCACATCTGCGTTTATTTGAAATCGCGGCAGATGCGGTGAAAAAACCGCATCTGCCGCGATTAAACGCATAACCGCCACACTTGCGGCACAGTTGCGGCAAGCCCCATGCAATGTCTATGGGGCTTGCGGTAAGGGTGCGGCAGGTGCGGTATTGGCACTTGCGGCAGGTGCGGCCGCAAAAAAAACGCAGTCAGCAGCGTTTTTTTTTTCGCGGCCGCACCTGCCGCAAGTGCCGAAAACGCACTTGCCGCATCTGCCGCACCCTTACCGCAAGCCCCATAGACATTGCATGGGCTTGCCGCAACTGTGCCGCAAGTGTCGCGGTTATGCGTTAATCGCGGCAGATGAGTTTTTTTCACCGCATCTGCTGCAATTTGAAAAAAACGCTGATGTGAAAGTGGCCTAACACACATATTTATACACACAAAGTTTACAAAGACTCCACCTCATCAGGTATGACAATACTTCCTGTGAAAATGCCCACTTTCACACACATGTGGTTTAAAGTCAATTTAAAAAGCATAATATCACAAGATTGTTCAATAAAAACATCAATCATTGATAAAAAACACATAAATAATTGATGTTTTTTATTGAACAATTTTGTGATATTATGCTTTTTAAATTGACTTTACACCACATATGTGTGAAAGTGGGCGTTCCCACAGGAAGTATTGTCATACCTGATGAGGTGGAGTCTTTGTAAACTTTGTGCGTATAAATATGTGTGTTAGGGTCCTTTCACATCAGCATTTTTTGCCGATCGCGGCAGTTGCGGTGAAAAAACCGCAACTGCCGCGATTACCGCATAACGGCTGCACTTGCGGTTTACTTGCCTAGACTTACATAGAATGTCTATGGGGGCTTGCGGCAGGTGCGGCAAGTGCAGTATCGGCACTTGCGGCAGGTGTGGCCGCGAAAAAACCACGGTCAGCCGCTTTTTTTTTTTTGCTGCCGCACCTGCGGCAAGTGCCGGAACCGCACTTGCCGCACACTTACCGCGAGCCCCATAGACATTGTATGGGGCTTGCCGCAAGTGAACCACAAGTGCAGCTGTTATGCGGTAATTGCGTTTTTTTCACCGTAACTGCCGCGATTGGCAAAAAACGCTGATGTGAAAGGACCCTAAGGGCCCTTTCACATCAGCGTTTTTTTCAAATCGCGGCAGATGCGGTGAAAAAACCGCATCTGCCGCGATTACCGCATACCGGCTGCACTTGCGGAACAGTTGCGGCAAACGCCATACAACGTATAGGCGGACTTGCGGCAGGTGCGGCAAGTGCGGTTTTGGCACTTGCGGCAGGTGCGGCCGCAAAAAAACCCGCGGCTGACAGCATTTTTTCGCGGGCCGCACCTGCCGCAAGTGCCAAAACCGCACTTGCCGCAAGTCCGCCTATACCATGTATGGCATTTACCGCAACCGCGCCGCAAGTGCAGCCGGTATGCGGTAATCGCGGCAGATGCGTTTTTTTCACCGCATCTGCCGCGATTTGAAAAAAACGCTGATGTGAAAGGGCCCTTAGACTGGTAATCTTGATGCCCTGATGAAGTTGTATTTACACAACGAAACGCATAGGTAAGTGGCTGAATAAACAGAGTATACATCATTACTCTGTCATCATTTGAGGTCAGCATGGTGATTCTTTTCAACTCAGTGCTTTCTGTTTGTTTATCACAGCATTTGTCTTGTCAGACGAGTTTTGTCATATATGTGATCACCTGCAAATGTGCCCTACAATGTTAGTCGGACCACACAGATGGTCTGTACCCCACTAAATGGACACCGCCACAATGCAAAGTTGGGACTGCTTACTCATAGCTTGTCGTGTCATTTATTACTGAAACATGGGGAAAAATTTGAAGTGTATTTGACCCCGGTGGAACATATTCCTAAAAACATTCCGAACTGCATACAAGTATTAAACAGAAAAGAGTCCTACTGGATGTACCAGCTACACAGCCTGCACTCAGATGGACTCAATGATAAGTTAGAAAACGTGTAAGCTAACAGTTTTTGCCCGTATAGCAAACCATCTGGGTTCGATCCCAGACATAGAATCTGACATATATAAAAACTAGTAGGGCTTTCATGATTAAAAATGGGTCTTTTTTACGAAATAAGCAGAATCCAAAAAATAAACCTGGGAAGTTGGAACAGTAAGCTTTGCAACGGTTCTATACTGACCAAGCACATTCTTGAAGCCCGTACGGTTTATACGTCAGTGCCTCACTCTGAGGTGTGGTGCCAAACATATTTCAGGGAGAGACCGCTCCTAGATAGAAAATTTGATCCACACTTAGAATGGGAGAAATGTCTTTTCTACACAATAAGAAGTGATTTACACAATGCAACAATAATGATTAGATATATGGGATATTTATTAAAGTATATATAATCAATAAGTGTGTTATTCATTTGTCGCAAAATATTGCAACTATTATATCTAATAAAAACTAGTCAGACAATAAATTTAAAACAGTTATGGTACTTTCTTTACGGATATAGCAATGGACTATTAACTGAAAATGTATTATAAATGTCTTATGGGAAAAAAAAGTCCAGTGAATTAAATCTATTATATTGAACATCGGTTAATTGTCCTAGAAATACTGGAATTCATATAGCACAGAGTCCTTTTCAGACAAATTTCTGATACCAATTTTTAAAACCTTTTTTTAACTTATATAAATCCATTGTTTTGACTATACAATTCTTTGTATTTATTTTAATAAATTTTTTTTTATGATTTTTATTAATTGTTACAATTTTTTTTATAATGTATTGCACAAGGTTAAATGTCTTTTATTAATTTTTAGTATGTTCGTTACAACCATAAGTACCGTATATACTCAAGTAAAAGCCAACCCGAGTATAAGCCGGGGCCCCATATTTTACCCCCAAAAGTGGGGAAACCTATTGACTCGAGTATAAGCCTAGGGTGGGAAATGCAGCAGAACCCCATCCTGGTATATCATCACCCAGCCTGATATATAGCCCCTCATGACGGCATATAGCCCCCCATCCCTATATATAGCCCCTATTCCTGGTATATAGGCTCTCGTCACTGTCTATAGGCCCCGTCATCATGATAAATGGCCCCTTATCCTGGTATATAGTGTCCCCACCATCAATGTACATAGCCCCCATCCTGGTATATAGAGCCCCCATCAATGGTATATAGTCTCCCATCACAGGTATATAGTCCCCCATCAATGGTATATAGCCCTCCATCTCTGGTATATAGTCCCACATCACTGGTGTATAGCCTCCCATCAATGGTATATAGCCTCCATCTCTGGTACATAGTCCACATCACTGGTGTATAGCCTCCCATCAATGGTATATAGCCTCCATCTCTGGTACATAGTCCCACATCACTGGTGTATAGCCTCCGATCAACGGTATATAGCCTCCCATCAATGGTATATTGTGATTCCATCACTGATATATAGTTCCACATCACTGGTATATAGCCCCCATCACTGGTACAGTGGGGAAAAAAAGTATTTAGTCAGCCACCAATTGTGCAAGTTCTCCCACTTAAAAAGATGAGAGAGGCCTGTAATTGACATCATAGGTTGACCTCAATTATGAGAGACAAAATGAGAAAATAAATCCTGAAAATCACATTGTCTGATTTGGAAAGAATTTTTTTTCAAATTTTGGTGGAAAATAAGTATTTGGTCACCAACAAACAAGCAAGATGTCTGGCTCTCATAGGCATGTAACTTCTTCTTGAAGAGGCTCCTCTGTCCTCCACTCATTACCTGTAGTACTGGCTCCTGTTTGAACTTGTTATCAGTATAAAAGACACCTGTCCTCAACCACAAACAGTCACACTCCAAACTCCATTATGATACAGGGCCGCAGCAAAACAAACAATAAGCCACTCCAGGTACCTGGACTACACAGATAAAGAAATGATCCTGCACACTTTTAAAAGTATGAGACACCCCATATCTGTCAGGAATCAGAGTTTTGCTATTTGGAGACTACTCCGTGAAGGTCACCAAAAATTGAAAGGCATTTAGCCCAGCATGCAGTATCCTATACAAACGAAATATACAGTTCCAGCTCTTATATCCAGCTGTGCCAAGTATAGAGGGCCGGACAGCTCATGGCGGTTGCAGCGAGATCCTCAGGAGACACTGAGGCAGCTCACACAAAAAAGCCCAGTAGCACAAGGAACCGACAGATCCCAGGAGAAAGACACCGCCAGTGCCCAGGACACCTCAAGATGCACATCCGCTAGCCTCATAGTCCTCATGTAACAGGCTTTTGCCACAGACAACAGGGGGCGAGAGAATGAGTCAGACCCCTAAGGACCAGAGACAACCAACTACAAACAAGCCCAAGAGAGGACGACGCCTGACATTCTAGAGCGACGCGATATCTAGGGAAGATACTGACCCTTGTTGAGTCTCCCTGCTGGCTCATTACTATATCTTCACATCATCCCTTTTTTTCCCCCTTGTTTTGTTTTGTTTGTTCATCCAGGCGGGGCACTAATTAACTGCCACCCCTACTAAGTAGGCGGGAAATCTCATACGCTTAAGGGTATGTCACACGCGTCAATATCGCCTGCACGATCTCGGCTGCACGTGACGTTTGCAGCGATATTGATGCGTGTGACATCGCTATAAATCGCTGGTTGATGATCGCCAGGTTTTAGAATCTGTCCTAAAACCAGGGATGGTCGCCGGTGTACACGCAGCATCGCTGCGTGTGACACCGGGAGTAGCGATATTCCAGCTTCCAGCGCCTCTCACAAGCGCTGGGAGCTGGTATCCAAGGTAAACTGCGGGTATCTAGGCAGCGCGCGCTGCCTAGATACCCGACGTGTACCTTAGTTACCAGCCTCCTCCGCTCACCGGCTGGTATCTAAGGTACACAGCGGGTAACTAGGGTCCCTAGATGCCTAGATACCCGCAGTTTACCTTGGAGACCAGCCTGCTCCCGCTTCCAGCAGGCTGGCAGCGGGAGCAAGACATCGTGGAAACGATATTTAAATCGTCCATTGATCGCTGGTGAGTCTGCCTGTGTGACAGCTCACCAGCGATCAGCCGTCAATGTCGTCAGCAATCATCTCACTGACGACATTGACGCGTGTGACACCCCCTTTAGACTCCGAATACATAAAAGAATGAACACATAAGGATATCCCTTCTTTTTTTTTCCTTCTTCTGCGAGTTCCTTCTATCAGTTATTATGGAGACGTTAGTCACGAGTCTTACTGAAAAATATATGCTTGTCCTGCTAGGTAGTGACAGGAGGACACTAAAGGGATGGGGAGTGGCGGTTTCCGGGAATTGATGGTCATAGACAAGCAGAATTACAAAGTAATGATATTGTATCTTTAACTGACAGGCGGGAGAGTTACGCTCTTGTCAGAATATGGAAGTTCGTATACTATGGTGGGTGGGTGAAAATATTGCGAGGGACGGGGCGGGATTTATGCTGGGGGTAAGAGGGGGGGAGGATACTGGTGTTTGAATTATCCCATAAGGATTTAGTTGGAGATATAACATGGCAGATGATGGTTAATCATTTTGGCATGAGATACTTAACGAGAGAATTTGGATTACTCAATACCTATAGATCTAACGGTCATGGTTAGAGTTACAACATGAAATGTAAAGGGACTTCGATCCCCAGAGAAAAGGTCTATGGTGTTGAAGCATCTGAAAAGACTTAAAGTCGATATTTTCCATTGCAGGAAAAGCATTTGAAACAAAATGAGATGTTCAGAATGCACAGGTTGTGGGTAGGTTCCATGTATGGATCAGGGGCGGAAGGTAGGAAGATGTAAGGAATTATCAAGACTTATTCACATAAGATTGTCTCTGAGACCAGAGATGACAGGGGACGCCTTATGCACCTGGCACTGGAATGCCCGGCCGGCAGGCTGAGTATATATATTTATGCACCCAACTCGGCTCAGAGAGAATTTTTTACTTCCATTCAATGGACGATTCTAGATGGGGAAGGCAATAAGCTCGTAGGGAGTGACTTCAACACTGTACTCTCCACAGCAGAAGATAGAAAAAGGGGAACCAGACTGGAACACATAGTAGCAGAAGAGACATGACCATAGGGGACAATGGGGGTTTGGAGGAGATGCTCACATGCTTGAGATTACAGGATGTCTGGCAGTTATATCACCCTCTTGAACAAGAATTCATGCATTACTCACACCCTCACGACTCGTGGTCACATATTGACATGTTTCTGCTGAGAGAATTGTTGGTGGATAGAGTAGACAGTGTAGATATAGATAACATGGTTATCTCAGATCACAGCCCAGTCATTCTTAACTTAAAAGACACATACCCCCCAGGGAACTGATTATCTGTGGCGCTTCCCAACATATTTATGACGGGACGGGAACTTTGACAAATTATTGGGCGAGTGGTGGACGGAATTTGTCATGGACAACGAGGCACAGAAGTCCAATCCACAACTGTTTTGGGAGACAGGCAAAGCTGAAATGCGAGGGAGGATCATTGCTTACACGAGGACCCAAAAACAAAAGATCAATGAACAATTTGAACTAGCCAGCGATGCTGTCAGGAAGGCATATACCCAATTCAAGACTCACCACACAGCATATTTAAAAGCGCACTGGTTGACAGAAAAGCAAGAATTTGACACCTGGACCAGACAGATGGAATTACTTTGCAGAGCCCAGTGGGAAGTTGATCTATATAAATTCGGGGATAAGGTGGGGAGGATTATGTCCTATTTAGCGAAAGGGAGGAGACCACTAAGGAAGAGACAGGAATATGGTGTCCAAGCCCAGGGATGTTAACTTCTTACTGGGGAAATATTTTGCCGATCTCTATAAAAACAGGCTAGGTCCAAAGGGGGGAAGCAGGAATTGGATTAATAAGGTCAAACTACCGAACATTGAAGAAAAGTAACAGAGGTTGAATATGACAGAAGTCCTTGGGACAATACGATCATAAGGCACCAGGCACAGACGGTTTCACTGGAGAATATTACAAGGCAATTCGAGACCAGATTGTTCCCTATTTGGTTCCCTTCTTCAATGATATAATAGGGGGTGAGCAGTTATCGGACCAGACCAGCACAGCTTACATTAAACTATTACCCAAAGGAGAAAAGGGAGCAACTGATCCTTCAAGTTACAGACCCATTTCCTTGATAAATCAAGATCTTAAAATACTGTCCAAGATTATGGCAGATCGACTGGCCCAAGCTTATGCCGCGACTTATTGGACGACAACAGGTGGAGTTTATCAAGGGAAGGTCAGCACTGGGAAACATCAGGAAGGCTATTATGGTATTAGATGAGGTCAAATGAGGGAACATATTTCATGAAGATCAGCCAGCAATGGTATTGTTGGATGCTGAAAAGGCATTTGACAATGTGAGTTGGGCACGGCTTGACGTTGTTTTGGATGCCTTTAGTCTGTTTGGTTCATTTAGAACTTTCCTGAAAATGCTATACCTTAATACAAGAGCGAGAGAGTGTACACTCTGGGATTTTTGTCCGACTCCTTTGCCTTGGAAAAGCAAACTCGCCAAGTCTGCTTTGCTTTTTAATCTGGCAATTGAACCTCTTTCACAATATCTCAATGATAGTAATGCATTCGAAGGATAAAGATAGGGCATAGAAATGTGCACTCAGTCCTGTTCGCTGATAATGTAATTTTATTTATGAATAGACCAGGTAGAGACTTGGAGGGTCTGCTCCACCAGATGGAGGTGTTTGGCTCCTTTTCTGGCTTTAGATTAAATAAATCTAAATGTGAACTTCTGAGGTTGGGCGGGAACCTGCAAGGGACATCTAATCATGGAGAGGCAGGTCAGATGGGTGGTATTCAGGTGAAACAGGGCCATATAAAATATCTAGTGTCTATTTGAGCCGGTCCTCGAGTTCAATATATTCCCTGAATTTTGGCCCCTTGATTACCAAGATCAAGAAAGAGTTAGAGGGATGGAAGGATGCCATGTGATCAAGATGATCAGTTTTACAAGATTGCTGTATTCACTACAAATAATCCCTTTATTATTACACCATACAGATGTTAAGAGATTGAATAAGGCATTTGCTAAATTCCTCTGGAAAAGAAATAGAGCAAGGATATGTAGCCGTACATTGCAGCTCCCAAAAGATAGGTGGGGGTTGGGACTCTCGGATATTAGGGGATATAACCTGGCATATCTTCAAGCCATGTACTGGACTGGTTGAAAACGTCAAGTAAACATTCCAACTATGAGGATGAGGTAGAGCTTTGCAGGCTTTGGGATCCAGTTAGTCTCATCCATGCTTCCTGGTCTAGTATACCAAGATCCCTGAAAAACACATTAATATACCGAGATACAGCGATATGCTGGAAAGTGGTATGAAATAAATTTCACTTAGCATGAAGAATCTCAAAACACTTAAATCCCTGGGCCCATGTCGATTTTAGGCTGGGAAGAGAAAACTTACTCTTCAAAGAGTGGCAGGATAAAGGAGTAACGAGGTTGGGAGATATTTTTCATGAGACAGAGAGGTTGCAGGGTCCGGAGGTTATGGAGAAATGCCACCTACCAGATTTAAATCTCTTGCAGTATAACCAATTGCATGTCCAGTAGCAGCTGCGAGATGTCTCTCAGGAATGCGTCATTACTGTTTGGGATGACTTAGTTGAGACAAATATCAATGACATTAATATCTCGTACATTTATGGATGGATGAGGGAAATAATGACTTTAGAGGGGCCAGGAAATATATTTAGGAGATGGGAAAAAGAAATAAAAACTGACGACCTGGAAGACAAAATACTGAGGGGTTGGGGACGGTTAGAAAACACAACCTTAATGAAAAATGGAGAGACTTTCAGTTCCAAATCATGCATAGAGCAATCTATGGTTTTACCCTGCCCTCGATTGACCAGGCCCCAGACAAATTACAAACATGTTCGAAATGTGACACCCCGAAAACAGAAATATATCATGGGCACTGGCTTTGCAAAGACACGCTGCGATTTTGGGGACAGGTACTGTTGCTGGCACGTGATATCAGTGGTATAAAATTGATACTGGACCTATTAACATGGTTACTTCACTCCTCGACCTCGCACATATAGGAGGGGAAAGCTGCCAGGATACTCCACATTATAGCAATGATAGACAAAAAACTTCTATTGCGGGATTGGCTGAACAAATTATGTCCTAATGTTACAGATATCACACAGGTTTTGAAGGAGACCATGCAGATTGAAAGAATTGAAGCCGAGAGGAATAAAGATTTACCAACAGAGAAATTCTTTATCACATGGAGAACGTTTATTAGTCCAGTACTAACACCAGACGAGGTGAAACGAACGGTATCACCATTTAAAAACCCCAACTGGTATTTGCTGGAGGATCTCCAGGGAACGATAGGAAATTTAAAGATATAATCACAATGATGCTTCTTACACGGGGGAAGTTAATGGAAGATAGATCGCCAGTCAACGGCTTATTTAAGGGGATGTAAACGGGGTTCTCCTTTAAGGACAGGGTGTTGATGTGCCATATTGCTTAATGGTTTTATGTTTATTATCTCAGTCACTGACATGTATTGTTTCAATCAATGTTGTTCTCGGACTTTTGATGATGTGCTTGACGTACTTACCAGCTGTCTTTATGTAAGTGGCTGATGATATGTTATGTTATGATTGAAAATCTTAATAAAAAGGATTTAGTAAAAAAAAAAAAAAAACTCCATTATGGTGAAGACCAAAGAGCTGTCAAAGGACAACCAGAAACAAAATTGTTGCCCCGCATCAGGCTGGGAAGACTGAATCTGCAATAGGCAAGCATCTTGGTGCGAAGAAATCAACAGTGGGAGCAATAATTAAATAATGGAAGACATACAAAGCCACTGATAATCTCCCTCTATCTGGGGCTCCATGCAAGATCTCACCTCATGGTCAAAATGATTCAAGAATGGTTTACCAAAAATCCCAGAACCACACGTGGGAACCTAGTGAATTACCAATGTAACACAGGCTAACATCAATAACACACTACGCCGCCTGGGACTCAGATGCCAGACATGTCCCACTGCTTTGGATGATTCAGAAGAGTATAGGGAGAATCTTATATGGTCATATGAAACCAAAGTAGAACTGTTTGGTAGAAACACAACTCGTCGTGTTTGGAGGATAAACAATGCTGAATTGCATCCAAAGAACATACCTACTGTGAAGCATGGGGGTGGCAACATCATGCTTTGGGGCTGTTTCTCTGCCAAGCAATCAAGACAACTGATCAGTGTACATGAAAGAATGAATGGGGCCATGTATCGTGAGATTTTGAGTGCAACCGTCCTTCCATTAGCAAGGGCATTGAAGTTGAAACATGGCTTAGTCTTTCAGCATGACGATGATCCCAAGCACACCGCCAGGGCAACAAAGGAGTGGCTTTGTAAGTAGCATTTCAAGGTCCTGAGTGGCCTAGCCAGTCTCCAGATCTAAACCCTATAGAAAACCTTTGGAGGGAGATGAAATTCCGTGTTGTCCAGCGACTGCACGAAACATCACTGCTCTAGAGGAGATCTGCATAGATCTCATAGAATCTGCATTGAATGGGCCAACATACCAGCAACAGTGTGTGCCAACCTTGTGAAGACTTACAGAAAACATTTGACCTCTGTCATTGCCCACAAAGGATATATAACAAAGTATTGAGATGAAGTTTTGTTATTGACCATATACTTATTTTCCACCAAAATTTGAAGAAAAAAAAAAAAAAATCTTTCCAAATGAGATAATGTGATTTTCAGGATTTGTTTTCTCATTTTGTCTCTCATAGTTGAGGTCTACCTATGATGTCAATTACAGGCCTCTCTCATCTTTTTAAGTGGGAGAACTTGCACAATTGGTGGCTGACTGAATACTTTTTTTCCCCACTGTAGATAGCCTCCCATCACGAATATATAGCACCCACATCACTGGTTTATAGCCCCCAATCTTCCGGCTTGTCCCCCGGCTTCTAATCATGTGACCGGCGCATCAGTGACATAATCATGCTGCGCCAATCATGTGATTAAAAGTCGGAGACAAGCAGGAAGACCGGAGGATGCCACGGTACCTGCAGGACACCGACAGAGGGTGAGTTCAATCATTTATTATTTTATGGTGTGCAGCAGCAGTGGGCCATGTACTGTGATGGGGGGTGTGTATACAGTACTTAGTGTAATGTAATGTGCACCTCTCCCCCCATCAGCGATGGACAGTGGGATATAGTGCATATTACATTACACTAATGAGTGGGAGTATGTGACCACCCGCGCTCTCTGCAGTCTCCTCCCACCTCCTCCCCCCAACAGCAAACTGAGTGACGCGAGTGTTTTTCAACACAAAAAGTGTGCTGAAAAACTCTATATAATCAGGTAGCTGCTGTAAGTAGAAGTAATCTCAGCAGCTATTTTTCTAACTCCTCCAGGACAAACCAAGCCAATTAGTTAGGCGGGGTTCGCCCAGGGGCAATTAAACTGAACTGAAGTGACCTATATAACAGAAATCTCTATTTCGGATTAGCATAACACACATATTGTACCTGAGCAGGCCTGGCTTCAGTACCCGGCGCACCCGGGCAAGTGTCGGGGCCCGAGTGCTTGGAGGGGGCCCACCGGGCCCCTGAGGGCTAGGGTCACACTTGCATTGTGACCCTAGCCTGATGCAAGCATTGTCTGCTGCAGCGCAGACCGTTTAATGCTATGCGCTGCCAGCAAGGGAGCCCATAGAAACCCGATGTTTACATTGGCAACCAATGGTTGGCAAGGTAAACACCGGGTTTCTATGGGCTCAGTTGCTGGCAGCGCATAGCATTAAGCACTATGCACTGCAGCCGAAAATACTTGCATCAGGCTAGGGTCACAATGCAAGTGTGACCCTAGCCCTCAGAGGCCCCTGAGCACTGCCCACACAGCCAGGGCCATATCCAGGGGGCAGCTGGGGGTCATTTTCGGCCTCCTGCAGCACCGGAGGTCTCCCTCCTCCCCCCTCCATGGGAGCCGACAGAGCTGCACACTCTCACTCTGGGCTGAGAGGACCTGTGATGATGTCACATGGAGGGAGGAGTCAGGGGTCACATGACAGCTCCTCAGTATATGCAGGACTTTGCTGTGCTGCCCAACATGATGCTCAATTAGGTGGGTGAAGTTTGTGTGGGGTCAGGAGGGATTTGCAGTGTGAATGTAGCAGAGGCGAGTGTGTACTAGTTGTATGGCAATTAGGTGAAGTCTGTGTGGGGTCAGGAGGGATTTACAGTGTGAATGTAGCAGAGGCGAGTGTGTACTAGGTGTATGGAGCGGAGCCGTGTGTGTACGAGGTGTACGAGCAGAGCCGCGTGCGTACGAGGTGTACGGAGCAGAGCCGCGTGCGTACGAGGTGTACGGAGCAGAGCCACGTGCGTACGTGGTGTAAGGAGCAGAGCCGCGTGCGTACGAGGTGTACGGAGCAGAGCCACGTGTGTACGAGGTGTAACGGAGCAGAGCCGCGTCGCGTACGAGGTGTACGGAGCAGAGCCGCGTGCGTGCGAGGTGTACGGAGCAGAGCCGCGTGTGTACGAGGTGTACGGAGCAGAGCCGCATGCGTACGTGGTGTACGGAGCAGAGCCGCGTGCGTACGAGGTGTACGAGCGAGCAGTGGAGCCGCGTGCGTACGTAGGTGTACCCGGAGCAGAGCCGCGCTGTGCGTACGAGGTGTACGGAGCAGAGCCCGAGGGGCGCTACGAGGTGTACAGAGCAGAGCCACGTGCGTACGAGGTGTACGGAGCAGAGCCGCGTGTGTACGACGTGTACGGAGCAGAGCCCGTGTGTACGAGGTATGTGTACCAGTGGTAGCCCCCCGCGGATTCCGCTCCTATAGTCTCAGCCACCTTTGCCAGCAGCATTCTTCTCCAGAGTCTCTTCTGCCGCTGTCTGCATTCTGCAGCTCAGCATGGAGGGCCAGATGTTGTCATCACTGTACTGATATGTGCAGAGTGACCGGAGGAGCCCGAAGCGGCGAGAAGAAAGGTGAGGAGAAAGAGAGATCCAGACGGCCAGACACTCCGCTTGGCTGCGGTGCCACCCATAATGCAGTGTGGCTCCATTGAGCTGCTTGCATTATTTGTGCGCTTCAGGATGCTTGCGTATATACCAAGCATCCTCAGATGCACAAAAATGCAACATTTTGCATTGAAGGGTATTTTCAAAAAGCGCAAGGGAACGCAAATGCATTTTAGCCCGCTCCTAACAACGTGTAATATACTCACTGTCAGAAACAGCTCTTACTGGTTTCGGCAGTCACTGTTCCTGTAAGGCTGCCTTCACATAGGCATTTTTTTTTAAATGTGGCAGTTGCGGTAAAAAAACCCAGCATCTGCTACATTTTACGCCTAGCGGCTGCAATTGCTGACCATTTGCGGGCATATATATATATGTATATATATATATAGTCCGCGATATGTACTAAAGGGGGCCCACTAAGACCTTTTCGCCCGGGGCCCACAGAAACCTGGAACCGGCCCTGTACCTGAGGAAGACTGTTTATAGCCGAAAGCTTTGTACTACTGTATTATATTGCCTGATAATAAAACACTCCTGAAGAAAAATATCCTGACATTCTCTGAGAGCACTGTGGATTTTCTATCCAGATACGTCTTTCGAAAGAATCATCTGACAGGTTCTCAGAGCCTTGAAACTTGATAGTTCCGGAGGTGAACTGCACTCCAGAGGATGCCGAATCCCTAGACTGGTCACAGAGAGGACCTATATGCATGGCACAAAGACTACTATAAGGTGACGAAAACCAATTTACACCTAGAATCTACAAAAAAATTAGTGTCCCTCTACGCTTAGATCTGCGCCTTTTCTCTTTCTCCTCCACATTTTTAGAACCATTAAATAAGGGATCTAATACAGCAATGATTGCTGTAGTAAATTAAACTATGAATTCTGCTGTCTACCAAAAAATCCTGAAGATGAATGGCCATCTGTTTGTGACCTCAAGCTGAAGCACACTTGGGTTGTGCGGCAGGACAATGATTCAAAACACACCAGCAAGCCCTCCTCTGAATGGATTAGGAAAAACAAAAATAAGACTTTGGAGTGGCCTAGTAAAGTCCTGACCCTAATCCGATTGAGATGCTGTAGCATGACCTTAAAAAGGCAGTTCATGCTTGGAAACCCTCCAATGTGGCTTTTTTACAACGACTCGGCAAAGATGAGTGGGTCAAAGGTTCCCCAGAGCGTTGTAAAAGACTCATTGCCAGTTATCACAAACAACTGATTGCAGTTGTTGCTGCTAAGGGTGGCCCAACCAGTTATTAGCTTTAGGAGGCAATCACTTTTTCATACAGGGGCCAGTAGGTTTACATTTATTTTTCCCTTGATAATAAAGACCTACATGTATAAACTGAATTTTGTGTTTACTTGTGTTATCTTTGTTTAACCCCTTCAGGACCCAGCCTATTTTTGTGTAAATCGTTGTTTATTAAATCATATGCAAAGAACAAACAGGTCACTGTTAGCAGCATATCAAAAGATAACACCAAAGGACTGTAAACATCAAAATCCAAAGTGTATAAGGAAAAATACTTGTGTTATTACTAATATGGAAAATAGAAAGAAATAGCATGATGAAAATCTAAAAATAGACCGCCTCATCAACTCTTAATGTCTAGAATCGTGGCCATAGAGCCACAGTAACAAATATAACTGGTAGTTGATAACAGGAATCTTAAAATTGCTTGCAAAATTTAGTACAAAGAAAACAAAAGACCAAGAAAGAGGGGAGGTACAGTAGGAAATAAGAAAAAAGAGGGAGAGAATAATTAGGGCCGAGGGGGTAATAGAGTAGAAGAGCCACATGTTAGATGTTATGTGGATAAAGTCAACCGTTAATATGCGTCAGCCAAGACCTCATATCTAAGGATTCTCTGTACATGATCCATGGAGACCACATGGTGCAGTGTCGTGTGATGCTGTTCTCGTCAGGCATACTGTAGGCAATCAGCTCCTCCATCCTGCAAATGCAATTCAAGTCATTCACCAGGTCCTTACGAGTCGGACAGTCCGACCGTTTCCAGAACCTGGCAATCAGGTGTCTCGCAGCTGTTAAAAAGTGACGGAGAAGATTTTCTTAAATCTAGAAATAGACATAGTGTGAGTTCAGTAGCGCCACTGGGCATCGAACCTAACCTGGTCAGAGGTTCCCCTACCATACAGTTCCTCCACATCATCCCAGAAGGGGCGTATCCTCTCGCATCCCCACCAGATGTGAAGGTAAGAACCTCTTTTACCACAGAGTCTCCAACATCCATCAGATCTGGTCTGGAAGATGGTGCTGATCTCCACGGGGAATCTGCACCATCGTGCTGCCACCCTGTAGTTACAGTCCTGGGAGTCTGCTGAGATGGAAGATTTATGAGTGAGGAGAAAAATTTCCTCCAATTCCATAGAAGTGAAACTCCTGCCAAGATCACGCTCACATTTGGTTGTGAAGGTGGGCAGATCGACTAGTGGCCCATTCAATATATTTTGGTACAGTTTATAGAGCACCGTAATTGCATGGTCTAGGGGTTTACCATCAACACACATATCTCTCAAATTGCGTCAGAGGACGGAAGACGTCTGAATGGTCCAATGACTTGATGTAATTATTTAGTCTGGCGTGAAGAAACCAGGAATCTGGTGGGGGGGTTGTGTTGGGAAACATAGACCAAGTGTCTTTGATCGCCGTTTGGGTGATAAACCTTTTTAAGGTGGGATGGGAAGACTGAGGTATGTTGAGAAACATCTGTCCCTGATCCATGTGGAACTGGGGGTTCCCATATATTTGAGTTAAAGGACCAGGAATGGTGGTAACGTGTAGATTTTGTTGTACCTTTGTAAAAATGATTTCAGTTGTTTAGTGATAAAGCTAATAGGAGCATTAGAGGCCACACCCTGGGACCATATCATGGACAGTGGATGAGAGGGAGCCACATATAATTTTCACTCAATGTCCACTTCTTGGGTTTCTCCAGTTGGAACATGTCCAAGACACATTTGCTCATGGAGGCAAGATGGTATAGCTGGAAGTCTGGTAGACTGACTCCACCTCTATCAACCGGACTAGATAGTAGGCGGTAAGCAAATCTCGGTTTTCCATGAGACCAAATGAATCTAAGGGTCATGGACTTCAGCCTGGAGAAGAAGGAAGCAGGCAGAAGATATGGGATGGTTTGAAAGTAGTAAAGTAAGCGAGGAAGGAGATCCATCTGTACAGCATGAATCCGACCCATCCATGATAATGAGAGCGTATGCCATTTGCCAAGATCTGCTTCAGTCTGTTTGAGGACAGACTGATAATTTGCAGAGAACAGGGCGGCAGGGTCTCGGGTTAGATTGATATCGAGGTATTTGATGGCGTCCTGCTTCCACAAGAAACTAAGATCGGATTTAAGCAGACGAACTACGACATCTGGGAGAGAGACTGTGATGAATATTGGTAAGGAATATTGCCATATCCCCTATATTCCATCCCTCCCAGAAAGCAATTGATAAGGCACATCTCACTCACAAAGAGATAAGCCCCCACCCTTGGAAGGCAGAAGTCATTCATCTCTGGCAAGTAGCACAGTAATTAGCATGAACATGTCAGCCAACTGGACACACAAAAGGATTCTTCCTCAACTTTGATATGATAATCAGCTAGGGAACTTCCTAAGGAGATGTAGACTAGGTGACACTTTCCAAATGGCAGACGAGAGGAAATTCCTTTTCAGGCTCAGACAGGACGGAGTCGTGAATATAATGTTAATATTTCATGAGCCGTGCTGTCTATGAACATGGCAAGCGTAGATCCATGATCACGACATCTAGACGGTAATAGGGCTATATTTACATGAATGTAGGATGACTGTAAGCCATCTAAACAGGATATTGGCTAGTAGGGTGTTCTCAGAGTAGCCATGTTTCATATCCAGACGAAGATAAAATCATAACTAAAAATATGAAAGTATTGTCTTCCGTCTGCGATGCCCATGGACACGGCTAGGTCAGCTTATAGAATCTGGGTGTCCATATCTCCCCTCAGAGGGGTGGGAATTGTGAGACAGCCCAGAGGTGCGAGATGGGTGGAGACAGGGGTCAGCCCATAATGTATAAAACTCATCTGCTCCATCTCCAACTGGTATTTCTTCTGAAGAGGCATTATTCCACCAAAGCCAGAGATTACCCAAGGAACAGATTGGCATCACGCCGCCCTTGTGGTGCCATCAGCACTAAGGTAACTGCTCACATGTGTGTGTAATTCTGTGTATTCCATTTACCCTTTTATTGGCATATCTGACTGTAATATTTGTAACATCTTAGTAATAACTGTAAATATATCTAGTGTACCATTAGCGTAATTAAATATATAAATTTAATTTTGAGTTGCTCTGTTTATCTTGATCACGATTCCCACGTCCGTGTGCTCATTTAACGCTACCTGGGTTGGTTTCTGACCCAATATAAGCCCGACCACGGACCGGACTTATATTAAACGAGAAGCTGGTGGCAGCATTTGTGCTTGGGGTTATTCAGGGCCTCTGGCAGTGACGGGGTGGAGGAGATTATATGTGCTTCTAGCTGCGGGCTAGAAGACATATACCACACTCACTGAGAGGTGCCTTAATAAACCAGCACAGGCAAGGCAGCTGCGGCCCTTCTTTATCCTCAGGCAGTTCTCTGACTGACCTGGGTTTAACAGGAGGGCGCTGTGGAGCTGCCAGGTTCGGTGGTCGCGATTCACCACAAGCAATTCTGATTTAGTCATGTTAATTTTGAAGTTACTTAATTGACCATACTTCCGTATTTCTGATAGGCAGTTTGGAAGGCTGATCAAGGGGTTAGATACGTATAGGAGTAGGTCGTCTGCAAAAAGAGCCAGTTTATGTTCTCCTTTATCTGTGGAGATTCCATGGACAGAGGGATTACCCCTAAGAGAAGAGGCCAGGGATTCCATGCATAGGACGTAGAACAGAGGAGAAAGCGGACAACCCTGTTGTGTACCATTTGAGACACTAAATGGGGAAGACAGGGAGCCATTGATTCTGATACGAGCCGTAGGGTCCGTATACAATGCTTTGATGCTATGTAAGGTGGAGTCCGCCAACCCCAGGTGGTGCAAGGTCTCAAATAGGAACATCCAATGCATCCTGTTGAACGCCTTTTCAGCATCAAATGACAGGATGCACATTGGGATCCCCATCCGTCTGGCCCCATCTATGAGCGAGACCAAGCGGATCTTGTTATCCCTGGCCTCTCGACCCGGGACAAACCCAACCTGATCCATGTCAATGACCTCTGGTAAGCCGTCTCTTAACCTGTTGGCAATGATCTTAGCGCAGACTTTTATATCCAAATTTATCAGGGATATCAGGTGGTAGTTGCTACATACGGACGGATCCTTCCCCGGCTTGGGCAGCACCACTATGTGGGCCATAAGAGCCTGGGGAGGGAATACAGAGCCTGAGGAGACAGAATTACATACCTCCAGGAACAGTGGACCCAATTGGTCAGAAAATGTTTTAAAAAAGGCTGCTGTGTAGCCATCTGGCCCCGGGCACCTTCCGGTCTTTAATTTAGAGAAGCCCTCCATGATTTCTTCCAGGGTGAAATCCTGCGACAAGCCTTCAATGGTAGATTTGGGAAGGGGTGGTATCCCACTCTTTTGTAGATATGAACGTATTTTCTGTTTCAACAGGGGCTGATGGAGATTGTGGTAGTGACCTTTCAGATTATATAGTGTGAGGCACCGCCGGCATGATCCTTATGGCCGGGGCGCATCACATGCAGGATCAAGGTATGATCCTGTGCACACTGGCCGGTTTGACTGATAATGCTGTATGAACCAACTGTGAACACAAGGTTTCATGAGCCTAATGAGCGGCAGTGAGAGTGGGATGAGATCGAGGAAGCCCTAAGGAATGAGGGCTGAGTGCTGACAACCCGGAACACAGGGAGTTAACCTGAGCTGTGTGAAAGGCTGATTACCCGCAGCTAAGGGGGTGTGTCCATGTGGGAGTGGCTGGCACGATAAGAGGCAGCCAGCTGAGTGATTGAGATTCATGCAGATTCAGATGGAAGCTGAGACTCGTGCTGAGAGATTCAGATGGAAGCTGAGACCAGCCAAGTGCAGAGCAGTCCAGTGGCTGTGTGACTGAAGGGAGTATGCTAGCTCCAGGCCGGTGCCAAGGTCCGCGGTTGTGATAGCACCTGGTGGGGAAGCCGTAGCTGAACCCGGTGGAGACTGGTCCGGGCGTGGGGTGAACCACGTCCGGGAAAGGAGCCCTTGGGGGACGCTTGGTGGACCCGTTACACAGGTAGCGAGACCCGGATCCGTGCCCGGTAAGACAGCGGTTCCCGTGTAACGGAGTGAGCTGTGTGTGAGTAATGCCAGGCGGGCATAACCGCTATTGGCTAAGACAATTGAAGAAGGGAACATCTTGGACTCATATTAATAGCAACTCAATATTAATGGGCAGCCTGAGAACTGAGTTAATAGCTACAGCCCAGTATAAAATCACAAGGATCCACCAATTGCAAGTGCAAGCATTTATTGTATTGTCAGTGAATCATAAAATACTTGGGATAGTACATAAAACCAAGGAGGTTACAGAGAGGGTGAACCGGTCACAGACCCCCACAGCAAGATGAATTTACAGGCAGTCATAATGTCACAGGGCATACAAGCATGGTACATTACAGTCTATTAAAGTTACATGATACACCAAGTTGATAGCCTAACAGAGCCCTCAACTCACCCATACTGTGGGGTTTATGACACGTGTTCCAGGGCTAACCCCGACACGTGTTTCAAGCCAGTCTTCTTCAGGGGGTGGGGGGGAGAGTGTAGGGATACCGACTAAATACCTGGTGGCCACCTGATGTCTATCAATGTGCCAGGTGCGCCGTGTTATTGCGTCCCCGCGCCGCCGGGCACGCTGATCCGCACACTCCGGGGTCGGAGGTATACTTCCGGTGACGTCACCCACCGGAAGTGCGCGGAACGGTGCTCGCGCATGCGCGGTAACGTCCGAACACATTGCGCATGCGCCGAGGGCACCCGCGCCATCTTGGTAATGGGCAGGAGACCTACAGGCGCCGGCACAGCACACAGATAGATGTTAATATATGCAAAGGACCTACAACCCCTATTTACTGAGGCACCTTATAACCTGGAGTTATACCCCACCAAGGCAGACCTGTACAATCAATTAAATATAGATACATATCACTATATATTTGTGTAATGTAGATCTTCTGATGACGATCGCCCCCTTGTGGTGGCTTCCAGATTTCCATGGTACAGAAGGACTCAGAGGATAAATTAGTCCATCTTGCTCATCAGGTAACTATGGGACCAAGTATACAGCCGGAAGGAAATGCTAGTGAAATTAAAATAAGATAAAAAATCTCCCATTAGAGATGGCACAAAGCAAATTACAGTCATATACAGGTGGCATGTATGGAATCACCCGGCAATATAGAAAACAAGGGTATATATATTTAATATTCAATGAGGTAGATATCAGAGGCGCAGAAAGGTCAAACAAAGCTCCACTCCCTAGTCAACCAAATATCCAGAGGGCCTGAAGGGACCCCATCCTATAAAAATGGTGAGAAGCTCAGCTTCTCATTCAGACCTGCGGGGCTCATAGTTCCCAACCGCACAATCCACTGGCATTCAAGTCTGGCAAGGCGGTTAGACAGATCGCCTCCCCTACTCCCCAGGTTTACCATGTCAATGCCATGTACCTTTAGGCAGCCAGGGTTGCAGCCATGAAAGCGTTTGTAGTGACGAGGGAGGGTCCTCAGAGTGGTGTCATCCGTTACTGAGTCTGCACTTTGAATTTTCAGCACATGTTCTCGTACACGAACTCTGAGTTCCCTCGTAGTTAGACCTACATATATGAGGCCACAGCCACAGGTGGCATAATACACAACCCCCTTAGAAGAACATGAGATGTACTTGCGGATTGTGAACTCACGGAGTCCATCGGCCGTTTTAAAGACCTTGGCCCTGACAATATTCTGGCATGCAAGGCAGGAGCCGCAGGGATATCACCCAGTCCTAGGGGTTCCCAGACCAAAGATGGGTTCCCTTTTTGGGACAAAATGGCTGTGAACCAGCATATCTCTTAGGTTCCTGCCCCGCCTAGCCGTCATTAGTGGTCGCTCCGGAAGAGGGAGGTTTTCGGCGAGGGCGCGTGCGCCTCCTCCCATGTGCAGTGCTGGCATCGTTACATTGACGATGTCCTGGTTGTCTGGGGGGGAACCGGGCTCGAACTGGAGGAGTTTGTGGCGCGGCTCAACTCCAACAGCTTCAACATCCATCTTACATTTAAATATCATGCAGATGAAATTGATTTCTTGGATATTAGGATTATCGTACTCCCAAGTGGGTCGGTGGAAACGGACCTTTTTCGTAAAAAAACTTCGGTAAATGCTCTCCTGCACGCCACATCGTCACACCCTGCGACTACCATTAGGGCCATTCCGGTGGGTCAGTTCTTGCGGTTGCGCAGGATCTGCTCAAGGGATATGGACTTTGAGAGGGGGGCGTTAGATATGCAGGACAGATTCAGAACCAGGGGATATAGCCATCGGTGCGTCCGTTATGGCTATAAAAGGGCTAAAAATACACCTCGCATTGATCTCCTGAGTGGGGCTAATAGGCAGAGTGACAGGGAGGAGAATCCACAGCCGCAGGTTAGGTTCATATCAACCTTCAATGAACAGTGGAAGGATATTAGATCCATTCTGACGAAACACTGGGATGTACTGAGGACGGATTTGTCCTTACGTGAGTTCCTTCCGGAGCGACCACTAATGACGGCTAGGCGGGGCAGGAACCTAAGAGATATGCTGGTTCACAGCCATTTTGTCCCAAAAAGGGAACCCATCTTTGGTCTGGGAACCCCTAGGACTGGGTGCTATCCCTGCGGCTCCTGCCTTGCATGCCAGAATATTGTCAGGGCCAAGGTCTTTAAAACGGCCGATGGACTCCGTGAGTTCACAATCCGCAAGTACATCTCATGTTCTTCTAAGGGGGTTGTGTATTATGCCACCTGTGGCTGTGGCCTCATATATGTAGGTCTAACTACGAGGGAACTCAGAGTTCGTGTACGAGAACATGTGCTGAAAATTCAAAGTGCAGACTCAGTAACGGATGACACCACTCTGAGGACCCTCCCTCGTCACTACAAACGCTTTCATGGCTGCAACCCTGGCTGCCTAAAGGTACATGGCATTGACATGGTAAACCTGGGGAGTAGGGGAGGCGATCTGTCTAACCGCCTTGCCAGACTTGAATGCCAGTGGATTGTGCGGTTGGGAACTATGAGCCCCGCAGGTCTGAATGAGAAGCTGAGCTTCTCACCATTTTTATAGGATGGGGTCCCTTCAGGCCCTCTGGATATTTGGTTGACTAGGGAGTGGAGCTTTGTTTGACCTTTCTGCGCCTCTGATATCTACCTCATTGAATATTAAATATATATACCCTTGTTTTCTATATTGCCGGGTGATTCCATACATGCCACCTGTATATGACTGTAATTTGCTTTGTGCCATCTCTAATGGGAGATTTTTTATCTTATTTTAATTTCACTAGCATTTCCTTCCGGCTGTATACTTGGTCCCATAGTTACCTGATGAGCAAGATGGACTAATTTATCCTCTGAGTCCTTCTGTACCATGGAAATCTGGAAGCCACCACAAGGGGGCGATCGTCATCAGAAGATCTACATTACACAAATATATAGTGATATGTATCTATATTTAATTGATTGTACAGGTCTGCCTTGGTGGGGTATAACTCCAGGTTATAAGGTGCCTCAGTAAATAGGGGTTGTAGGTCCTTTGCATATATTAACATCTATCTGTGTGCTGTGCCGGCGCCTGTAGGTCTCCTGCCCATTACCAAGATGGCGCGGGTGCCCTCGGCGCATGCGCAATGTGTTCGGACGTTACCGCGCATGCGCGAGCACCGTTCCGCGCACTTCCGGTGGGTGACGTCACCGGAAGTATACCTCCGACCCCGGAGTGTGCGGATCAGCGTGCCCGGCGGCGCGGGGACGCAATAACACGGCGCACCTGGCACATTGATAGACATCAGGTGGCCACCAGGTATTTAGTCGGTATCCCTACACTCTCCCCCCCACCCCCTGAAGAAGACTGGCTTGAAACACGTGTCGGGGTTAGCCCTGGAACACGTGTCATAAACCCCACAGTATGGGTGAGTTGAGGGCTCTGTTAGGCTATCAACTTGGTGTATCATGTAACTTTAATAGACTGTAATGTACCATGCTTGTATGCCCTGTGACATTATGACTGCCTGTAAATTCATCTTGCTGTGGGGGTCTGTGACCGGTTCACCCTCTCTGTAACCTCCTTGGTTTTATGTACTATCCCAAGTATTTTATAATTCACTGACAATACAATAAATGCTTGCACTTGCAATTGGTGGATCCTTGTGATTTTATACTGGGCTGTAGCTATTAACTCAGTTCTCAGGCTGCCCATAACCGCTATTGGGTCCGACTAGGCAGTCGGTAAAGGACCCGTTGATGTATGTAGGGGCTTAGGCAATTGCCCTGAATGTAAGATGATGACCTATGTAAGAACATTGTATAAATAATGTGGGGAGAAAGTGACCCAGCCAGTATGGATGATGTTGGAGGCGTTCCGTCCCTGTGGGACGAGAGGGAGGCTTGCCCTGCTGCTTGCAGAGGGTACGTACCTGTCCCTCAACCACGGCCTCTAATGGTGTGGGTGTGCCTGTGGTGCCAGACACAGGGGTAATAGGGCTCCTAGTAGGTAACGGATGAGGTTCCCGTGTACTATGGTTTGCCAGTCCCTGTAATGGGCCATGGAGGAGCCACAGTCCATGGATGATGGGCTGTGAGCGTGTGGAAGAAATGTATGTGATCCATGGACGTTTGAATGATGGATCACACATGGTATGTAAGGCCCGGTTAGGCAGGAATCCTGACTACGGGGTAATGTTATGTCATCAAGCTGGGTGACTAAAGCCAGGTGGCAGGTACCGCCATTGGGACCCACAGGGCCCGTTGAGGCGTATGTAACGAAGGTCAGAAGCAGGGGTTCAAAAGGGCTCCTAGAGTGGGGACACCATGGTTGAACCAGGTGGACTCTGACCGGGACGTAGACGGAGATACGTCCAGGAAGGAGCCCCTTGGGGATACATGACATACCCGGTACTCAGGTTGCTCAATCCCTGTTATGAACCCGGAGGGGTCATCGTCGAAATATAACAAATGTGTTTATTATAAATGTACTGTAAGATGTGTAAGTAGGCCGGAGGCCGTAGCTACCCCGGGAGCAGGTGTTAGAGCTCCAATGGGGAGAGAGTCGTGGTTACAGGTCCCGGGTTATTGTGAATGTATATGTGCCATGTTCTATGTAATGTATGATGTATTTATGTAAAGTGTTTATAATCAATGTGATATGTGTCCAACATACTACCCGGGTTATGTTATTATATGTGAAAAATAAACGGGTACACATTGGTTAAACTTATAAACACGTGTTTTGTCGTTATGCAAGCGGGTTCCCCGGTTGCTACCTCACAATAGTGAGGAATAATATTTCTGAAACACGGACAGGATTTCACTACGGTAGTTTTATAACATTTGGTGCCGCCTAATTGGTAAAAACGGGAACGTAGTTTATCCCGGAAGCTGCGATTTTTCTGGACAAGGACCTCAAGCAATTTGTGGCATTTCTCAGAGAGCCGAGCATAAAGCAGAGAAGTAGGGTCACGTTTGTGGGCATCCTCCAGATGGGAGATTTTCTGTAGCAGCGTTGCAATCTCTTGTGTACTACTCTTTTTTAGTCGGGCGCCATGGGATATAAATATGCCTCGCAACACGCTCTTATGGTACATTTACACGCGGCCACAGGAAGGTAGGAACAGGCAGGCATCGGACACAATTGTGCCTGTTGCCTTGAAAAGACCACGATGTGGCTGCGTGTAATTCAGGACTTTCCTTCCTTCAGGGAAGACACAGGAAGGAAAGTCCTGAATTACACGCAGCCACATCGTGGTCTTTTCAAGGCAACAGGCACAATTGTGTCCGATGCCTGCCTGTTCCTACCTTCCTGTGGCCGCGTGCAAATGTACCATTAAGGGCTTCCCACTTCAGCAGAGATGAAGTATGGTCGTTCGCATGGCCAGAGATGAAATTAGTGATGGCCTTCGAGATGTTGGAGCGACACGTCGGGTCATGTATTAAATTGTTGTTCAACCACCACGTAAATTCCCGTGGACCCCCACTAGAGAACTGTAGGGAAAGATAAATGGGAGTGTGATCCGACCAGAGTATAGACCCTATGGTAGCCCCCACCCTGAGTCCAACAAGGACTGGGAGATACAGAATCTATCGATCCTGCTGTACGCAGAGTGAGCATGAGAAAAATAGGTATAGTCCCTAGTGACCGGGTGAAGGACACGCCAGGCATCTAGAAGGGACAATTTCTCCCATTGTTTGTCAAGGCAGCGGACGAATGGCACAGAGTGGTATGACTTACCCGTGGAGACGTCAACTGAGGGATCGGGGTGGGAAGTTGAAAACTCCTCCCAGTACGATGGGGCAGGAACCAGCGAATTACTCTAGTTGCACTCGTATACCAGCCGCAAAACACTGATGAGACCTATTGGGGAAATAGACATTAGCCAAGACAAAGGTACGAGACGCCCACGATATCTGCAGAAAGATGAACCTGCCTAGTGGATCTATGAGTTGTTTGGAGACTGTGGGTCAGAAGGACTTATGAAATGTTATAGAAACCCCTTTCGATTTAGCTGAGGGGTTCGAACTGTGGAACCATGTTGTATAATGTTTGGAGACGCATTGGTGGATATTGTCAGATCGAAAATGCATTTCCTGCAGTAGCAGGGCATGGACCCTATGTTTATGTGCTAAGTATAAGATCTGGTGACGCTTTTCGGGTTTATTTAAACCATTGACATTAAAGGAGCAGCAGGTCAACTTATCCATGATCTAGATAGGGTAAACATTGAAGGTTTTGCAGGCTACCACCATCGCCTGGCCCTATAGGAGATAGGAAAGCAAGAGAGAGAAAGAGTAAGAAACTGGGAATAGGAGAGATAGAATACAGACAATCAACCTAAAAAAAAGTGCGACATTCTTGCAGGTTTGACTCATACGTCCTAAGTCCTGCTCCACGGGGGTGCGTGAAAGCCAACCAGGTGGCCACTCCGACTCCCATAGGGCAACCCAAAAGTGTCCTTGATAGCCAATAGCGCACTAATATAAAGGTGGACGCGATGGTGGAAAGGGATAGGTAGGGGAGGAAAACAACCAGGGAGGGGCAGTGGGGGAGATGGGAGGGAGTAGGGGGTAGCAATGACAAAGGGTAGGAGGGGAAGGAAAGGAAAAGTTTAATATGTAATAACATGTACAAACAAATTGGCAGTCCAGATGGCGAGACCCATCCAGCTGCCAGGCAAAAACAGAACCAGATCCGAAGTCAGAGTGATGAGAGGGAAATTGTATGGCCAGTCACTATTCCCATGATCCCCAATCTTCCATTTTCCAAGAGGAGAAAGCGACGAGAGAAAAAGGGTGAGGAAATTCTAATATCCCTCAAACTCCACGTGGGGAAATCATCTGGAGTCTCTGTAGAGAAGCATGAAAAAGGAGCCTTCCAGGAGAGTTTTGATCAAGGAGGGTATCTGCGGGATGCTCCCCCTCGTCTAACCTCCTGCCATCGTGTAGGTGGAGGCGGGAGACCCACGTAGGTAGGCCTATTGGGAAGATCAATATTTGGCAGGCCGAAGGCTCGAAAAAAGCCAGGGAGGTCCCCCTTCCTGCGGAATATGGCAGATTTCCCATCTCTGGTAGCGACAAATTGAAAGGGGAAACCCCATTTATATGTGATGCTGTTCTCTTTTAGCAATGCCAGGAGGGGCCTAAGACCTCTTCTCTGCTGCAGTGTGCGCCGAGCTAAGTCCGGGAACAGAGAGATGGTAACGTTCATATAGGAGATCTGACCCTTCAGCCTGGCGGCCTGCATGTTGGCCTCGATAGTATAGAAGTGAACACGGCAGATGACATCTCGTGACTGTGAATCATCAGTGGGCCTCGGGCTAATGCCCTATGTGTACCCTGTCCAACTCTATTTCTGGCCCCTGAGGCTCATCCAAAATGTTATTGAAAAGCTGCTGTACCACTTTCCTCAGTTCTAGAGAGGGAACTGTTTCAGGGAGGCCCCGGAAGCGAATATTGTTTCTCCGGTTGTGATTCTCTAAGTCCTCTTGGCCACTTAATAGTTCCTCGATTAAACTGGAGTGAGATTCTATCATGACCCTATGGGCTTGTAATTCGTCTAACATGTTCTCCTGAGTCTGCTCCACCACCTCCACCCTTGCATAAAGACCAGCCTGTCAACGTGTGGCCAGCCTGTCTAGGTCTCCCGTGGTGGAGATATGTTTAATGAGTTCACTTATCTCAGACATTGGGCGGCAGTCCAGCGGAGCAGAGTAGCACACGTCAGCTGCTTCTTCTCCCTGCAGCTCTGCATATCGATGCCTCTTTCTCTCCTCTCGTGCAACGCTGATCCCGCACCTGAGGGAGCCGCCTCCATCTTAAATGCTGCTGCCGGCGTGTGTGGTGGTGCAGAGGAGCGGAGATAATGCTCCAGGCTGTTTCTGAGCCCCAGTTCTTCGGGTCCACTGTGTACTGGAGCCCTCTTGGACCTGCCCATGTAAGTGAGAGCTCCGAGGGCAACGATTATAGTGGCTTTCAGGGCACTCGTGGAGCGAAGCGGCAGGAAGATGCGACCTACTTCCTCACTGGCAAGCCACGCCCCCCGACCCAGCCTATTTTGACCCTAAAGACCTTGGCATTTTTGTCAATTCTGACCAGTTTCCCTTTATGAGGTAATAACTCTGGAACGCTTCAACGGATCCTAGCGGTTCTGAGATTGTTTTTTCTTGAGATATTGGGCTTCATGTTAGTATTAAGTATTAAGTATTAGGTCGATAATTTTCTGTTTAAAAATCAAAAATTTGGCAAACATTTTGAAAATTTAACAATTTTCAAATTTTTAATTTTTATTCTTCTAAACTAGAGTTATGTGACACAAAATAGTTAATAAATAACATTTCCCACATATCTACTTTACATCAGCACAATTTTGGAAAAAATATTTCTTTTCGTAGGAAGTTATAAGGGTTTATAGTTCATCAGCAATTTTTCATTTTTCCAGCAAAATTTACAAAACCATTTCTTTTAGTGACCACATCACATTTGAAGTCCGTTTGAGGGGTGTACATGACAGAAGAGACCCAAAAGTGACACCATTCCAAAAACTGCACCCCTCAAGCTACTAAAAACTACATTCAAGATGATTATTAACCCTTCAGGTGCTTCACGTGGAAGGAAAAAATGGATATTTTCAATTTTCTAACAAAAGTGTTCTTTTAGCCTCAATTATTTCATTTTCACATGGGTAACAGGATAAAATGGATGGAATTTGAAGGGAAGGAGCGCAATTTGACTTTTGGAGCTAATTTTCCATTCAAAAAGTGAAGTGGCACTCTTTCACTTCTGAGCCCTGCCGTGTGCCCAAACAGTGGTTTATGACCACATATGAGAAATTGCCCAACAAATTTTAGGATGCATTTTATCCTGTTGCCCATGTGAAAATGAAAAAAGTTAGGCTAAAAGATAATTTTTGTGAAAAAAAAGTACTTTTTCATTATTACGGATCAATTTGTGAAACATCTGAGGGTTCAAAGTGCTCACCACCCATCTAGATAAGTTCCTTGGGGGTCTAGTGTCCAAGATGGGATCACTTGTGGGGAAGCTGCAATGTTTAGGCACACAGGGGCTCTCCAAACGTGACATGGTGTCCGCTAACAATTGAGCTAATTTTCAATTCAAATTGTTAGCGGACACCATGTAGCGTTTGGAGAGCCCCTGTGTGCCTAAACATTGGAGCTCCCCCACAAGTGACCCCATTTTGGAAACTAGACCCCCCAAGGACTTGTGGGGAGCTCCATGTTTAGGCATACAGGGGCTCTCCAAACGCGACATGGTGTCCGCTAACAATTTGAGCTGATTTTCCATTTTAATTGTTAGCAGACACCATGTCGCTTTTGGAGGGCCCCTGTGTGCCTAAACATTGGAGCTCTCCCACAAGTGACCCCATTTTGGAAACTAGACCCCCCCAGAGAACTTATCTAGATGCATAGTGAGCACTTTGAACCCCCAGGTGCTTCACAAATTAATCCGTAAAAATGACAAAAGAAAATGTTTGTGGAAAAAAACTGAATTAGTCCTTACCGGTAATTCCTTTTCTTGGAGCCTTCCACGACAGCATTGGAGGATGTCGTCCACGCCCTATTGGGGGACAGGAACACAGAGAGGTTAAAAGCCCCTTCCTCAGTACTCCAGTGTTTACCAAGATCACCTTTAGCCATGGATTACCTGATACAAACCGGATCCAAACCCAACAAGGGGGAACTGATGCTGTGGTGGAAGGCTCCAAGAAAAGAAATTACCGGTAAGGACTAATTCAGTTTTTTTCCACAAACATTTTCAGTTTTCTCCCTTTGCCTTCAACGCATTGGAGGATTACCTCCGATACTCCTCAGGGTGGGACTATTGCCTGTAGGACTTTCCTACCAAAGGACAGATCCCGACTGAAGGACAGATCTAACCTATAGTGGCGAGAAAAAGTGTGGAGGGACGACCACGTAGCCGTTCTGCATATCTGCTCTGATGAAGCTCCAGCCTGGTCCGCCCAGGATGTAGCAGCAGCCCGAGTTGAATGAGCCTTCAACCCCACCGGAGGAGCAAGGTTCTGAGCGATGTAGGCCTCACAGATCGCCTTCTTGATCCAGGAAGTGATGGTAGCCTTGGAAGCCTTCTTCCCTTTGTTTTTCCAAAAATGCTGGACAAACAGGTTCTGATCTAACCTCCAGCAAGCGGTCTCTCGGAGGTAGTGGAGGACAATCTGACGAACATCCAAGGAGTGAAACACGGCTTCAGCCGCATTAGCAGGAAATTTACAAAATGAAGGCAGAACCACTTCCTGGGACCGATGGAAATCCGACACAACTTGTGGAAGAAAAGATGGATCCAACCGAAGCGTAATGCGATCATCGGACACCACGAGGTACAGAACTTGGACAGAGAGTGCCTGCAGTTCTCCAACTCTGCGAGAAGAAGTGATGGCCACCAAAAACGCCGCTTTATGAGAGAGAGATGGAAGGGATGCAGCAGACAAGAGTTCAAAGGGACTGCGAACAAGCCTCTGGAGAACAATGTTCAAATCCCAGGGAGGGACAGAAGGCTGAATCCTGGGACGCAGAATACAAGCAGAAGTAAAAAAAACGATTGATCCATTGATGGGAAGCAAGATCCTGGTCAAAAACAGCCCCAAGCGCAGACACCTGGACTAGAAGAGTGCTCGGCCGAAGCCCCAAATCCAAGCCACACTGCAAAAAATCCAAGAGTTGGGCTACATTAGGATGATGTATGTCCGGGATGGAAGGAGCACACCAGGACAGGAACCGTTTCCAGACCTTTCCGTAAATAGCATTCGTCACAGGCTTCCTGCTCTGCTGAAGCATGCGGATCACTGCCTGGGAGAGACCCTTGGTCCTCAGGATCTCGGCCTCAACAGCCAGGCCGCCAGATTGAGCCACTGAGGGTCCAGGTGAAACAGAGGACCCCGGGACAGTAGGTAGAGTTTGTGGGCCAACATAATCGGTCCCTCCACAGGTCTCGGATGGCGCTGTACCAAGCCCGCTTGGGCCACAGGGGAGCCACCAGGATAGCTGTCACCCCCTCTGCCCGAATCTTTTGCAATGTCTTGGGAAGCAGCGGGATTGGAGGAAATGCATACACCAATCGGAAGTCCCAGGGATGGGGAAGGCGTCCAACCCCAGAGGATGGTCCGACTGCGTCAGGGAGAAAAAGGTCGTCACCTTTGCATACGAGCCCGAAGCGAACAGGTCGATCGAAGGGACTCCCCACCTGTCCGTAAGAGAAAGAAATACGTCCGGATGGAGGCTCCATTCTCCTGGGTGGACCTCCGTGCGGCTCAAGAAATCTGCCTGTACAGTCATGGCCAAAAGTTTTGAGAAGGACACCAAAATTATATTTTCACATGATCTGCTGCCCTCTGGTTTTTATTTGTGTTTGTCTGATGTTTATATCACATACAGAAATATAATTGCAATCATATTATGAGTACCAAAAGGTTATATTGACAGTTAAAATGAGTTAATGCAGCAAGTCAATAATTGCAGTGTTGACCCTTCTTCTTCAGGATCTCTGCAATTCTCCCTGGCATGCTCTCAATCAACTTCTGGACCAAATCCTGACTGATAGCAGTCCATTCTTGCATAATTAATGCTTGCATTTTGGCAGAATTTGTTGGTTTTTGTTTGTCCACTCGTCTCTTGATGATTGACCACAAGTTCTCAATGGAATTAAGATCTGGGGAGTTTCCAGGCCATGGACCCAAAATCTCTATGTTTTGTTCCCTGAGCCATTTAGTTATCACCTTTGCTTTATGGCAAGGTGCTCCATCATGCTGGAAAAGGCATTCTTGGGCGCCAAACTGCTCTTGGACGGTTGGGAGAAGTTGCTCTTGGAGGACATTCTGGTACCATTCTTTATTCATGGCTGTGTTTTTAGGCAAGACTGTGAGTGAGCCGATTCCCTTGGCTGAGAAGCAACCCCACACATGAATGGTTTCAGGATGCTTTACAGTTGGCATGAGACAAGACTGGTGGTAGCGCTCACCTCTTCTCCGAATAAGCTGTTTTCCAGATGTCCCAAACAATCGAAAAGGGGACTCATCAGAGAAAATGACTTTACCCCAGGCCTCAGCAGTCCACTCCCTGTACCTTTTGCAGAATATCAGTTGGTCCCTGATGTTTTTTCTGGAGAGAAGTGGCTTCTTTGCTGCCCTCCTTGAAACTAGGCCTTGCTCAAAGAGTATCCGCATCACAGTGCGTGCAGAAGCACTCACACCAGCCTGCTGCCATTCCTGAGCAAGCTCGGCACTACTGGTAGTCCGATCCCGCAGCTGAAACAGTTTTAAGATACGGTCCTGGCGCTTGCTGGTCTTTCTTAGGTGCCCTGCAGCCTTTTTGACAACAATGGAAGCTCTCTCTTGAAGTTCTTGATGATGTGATAGATTGTTGACTGAGGTGCAATCTTTGTAGCTGCGATACTTTTCCCTGTTAGGTGATTTTTGTGCAGTGCAATGATGGCTGCACTTTCTTTAGAGATAACCATGGTTAACTGAAGAGAAACAATGATACCAAGCACCAGCCTCCTTTTAAAGTGTCCAGTGGTGTCATTCTTACTTTATATGACTAATTGATCACCAGCCCTGTCCTTATCAACACCCACACCTGTGTTAATGGAACAATCACTTAAACAATGTTTGCTGCTACTTTTAAGGCAGGACTGCAATGATGTTGAAATGTGTTTTGGGGGTTAAAGTTCATTTTCTAGGCAAATATTGACTTAGCAAGTAATTGCTGTTAAGCTGATCCCTCTTTATGACATTCTGGAGTATATGCAAATTGCCATTAGAAAAACTGAAGCAGTAGACTTTGTAAAGAATTAATATTTGTATCATTCTCAAAACTTTGGCCATGACTGTACATTGTCTGTTCCCCTTCAGATGTACTGCTGATAAGGAGAGAAGATGGCGTTTGCCCACAAAAAGATTTGTCTTGTGAGCACCTTCAAGTGTAAGCCTCGAGTACCGCCTTGGTGCCCCAAGAAGGCAACCGTAGTCACGTTGTCTGACAGGACCTTGACATGATGACCCCGGAAAACTGAGCTGCAGCATGAAGCGCCTCCTCCACCGCCAGAAGTTCCCGGAAGTTTGAAGACTGGCGACTGACCGTGCGACTCCAAATCCCCTGGAACGGTGTGCGATCCACCATCGCGCCCCAACTGGACCACTGGCATCTGTGGTAACAGAGGTCACAGGAGCCTGCAGCCAGGCCACCCCAGTCCGAAGGTTCCTGGGATTCATCCACCAGGAAAGCGAGGCTACCACCCGCCCCTGGGTCCGGACCCGCAAGTTTAAGTAATCCTGACATCTGTCCCAGGAACTCAGTATGTGTTCCTGGAGCAGTTGGGAATGAGCCTGAGCCCATGCTACAGACTGAATGCAGGCCGCCATGGACCCTAACAGGGATATTGCTTCTCGCAAGGAGGGCGACCCCCTTGCCCGGAAGCGGGTCAGTTTCACGCGGAGCAGAAGCCGATGTGCCGCAGGAAGGAATGAGTCTGCCTGGAGGAGTCCAGCAAGACTCCCAAAAATTGATGACGGGTTGCCGGCACCAGTTCCGATTTCTGAAGATTGGGCACCCACCCAGGGACTGAAGAATCTCCAACGTTGGAGACCTGTGTGCGCAGAACCTCTGCCGAAGGAGCCACCACCAACATGTCGTCTAAATAGGGAATCACACATATCCTCTTTGTCTGGATGAACGCGATCACTTCCCCATGAGTTTGTAAAAACTCTGAGGGCCGACGAAATCCCGAAGGGCAGCACATTGAACTGATGGTGGACCGTCCCGCCTGCCCCGGAGATCGCAGAAAGCGCTTGTGGGACGGGTGAATGGGGACATGATAAATCCTAGAGGTCGATGGAGGCCATCTCGTAATCGAGACCAATCATGGGGGATCGATTCCATCTTGAATCGCCTGTAGAGGACATGGCAATTGAGAAGTTTTAGATTGAATATGACACGAGCTGCCCCCGAGGGTTTTCGCACCACAAACAACCTGGAGTAGTGCCCCTGGCCCTCTTTTCCAGGAGGAACCGGGGACACCACTCCCGAATCCAACAGGTCTCGCAGACCCGACAAAAAAAAGCGTGCGATAGTCCCCCTGAGGAAGGGAGGTGACTCGAACACACGGAGGGGGCTGGCTCTTGAATTTCAAGCGCAGACCTTCCGAATGGTCGAGAGGATCCAAGGGCACGAGGAGATTGCTTGCCACTGTGGAAGAAACCGCAGGAGCCGCCCCGAAATGGGAAAGACGTCATTGTTTAGGGGTGGCTGGTGATGCCGCTGCTGGGGGAGCAAGATATTACGGGTCTTGTCCCCTTCCTGGTAGGCCCAGCGACCGGACTTACCCTTCCCTTTATACTGGGAGGGTTGGCTGCACTCAGGCCGAAAGGACTGCCTCCGAAAGGCCTTTCGTTTCGGGAAACACTTCTTCCGGTCTGACACCTTTTCAGGATGTCATCCAACGCCGGACCAAAGACATAAGACCCCTGAAAGGAGATGCCACACAGCTTGAGCTTAGACGTGACATCCCCATTCCACATTTTAAGCCACACTTCCCTGCGAGCTGTGTTAGCCAACACTGCGCATCTGGCGCCAATGCGGATCGACTCAGCAGAGGCATCGGCCAGGAAGCCCGTAGCTCATCTTAGAAGTGGAATGGAGTCCAAAAACTCCTCCTTGGGAGTACCCTGCAGGATGAGTTCTTCCACCTGGGTGATCCACTTAAAGAGAGACCTGGCCACACATGTAGAGGAAATGTTCACCTTTAAAGACATAGCTGCCATCTTACAATCGAGGGGTCCTTCAACTGGGAGGAATCTTCAAAAGATAATGCGGTCTTTTTTGCTACCCTGGCCAACTGGATGTCCACCTTCAGGACCTCCCAACAATGTCATCACTCTCCAAAGGAAACCTCCGTTTCAACTCGGATGGGGTGATCAGCCTATTTTCGGGAGACTCCCACTCCCGGCGGATGAGATCCCGGATGATCTCATGGACAGGGAAGCCCAACTGCCGCTTAGCCTTCAGGCCTCTGAACATTTCGAGAAAGTCTATCGAATAATGAGGCTTCAGGGCACTAAGTGGCAGTATCAACCGTCATGCTCTGGGCGGATTGCCCTATAGGCAGGTTCTTCTCCTGGTGGTGCTAATCCACAGCACAAGCAATAATAGGTATATAAAGAAAGAGGCAGCACTCACCAGTATTGTGCAGCAGTGGTCGCTTTAATCCAGTATATTCATGGATTCATGACAGGGTGCAGGTAGGTGACCACGGAGGGCGGACTCCGTGGTCGCCTCCCTGCACCCTGTCATGAATCCATGAATATACTGGATTAAAGCGACCACTGCTGCACAATACTGGTGAGTGCTGCCTCTTTCTTTATATACCTGTGAATATTTCGTCCTGCACAGAAGAAGGGGATTCCACTACTTCTACTTCCATGGTACTATGGACAGCGTCCAGCAATTCACCCATAGACTCCGTGGAAAAATAGTAGTGTCCAGATTCTCGTGCCTGGACAGAGGCAACATCTTTGCCGTCTTCTGACGCTGAGCTCTGAGCAGCCTCCATGAAATCCACAGAGTCACAATCCTGGAGCTTCCTCTTTTTCGGAGGGGAAGGCCTGGATGCTGCAGCAAAAACCGGCAGTGCCAAGATAGGAGCCTGCACCTCTTCCCTAACCGCTTGAACGTCATGTCTTACCATGGATTGGAGCTCCTCAAGCAGGGATGGGGATTCTTTGCTGACAACACTGTCAGTACATGGCTGACACAACTTCTTTTTGTAGGAAGAGGACAATTTCGTGCCGCAGATGCCACATTTCCTGGACGGGTTTTTGCTCCCTTTCACAGGCAGGCCCTTGTCACCCTATAGAAAAAAAGGGAACAGAAGGGGGTCCTAGTGTGAGTGCAGGGCCCTAATTAACGCTACCCCTAGTGACCAACCCCAGAAACACTTACATGAGCTGGGGGAACGCTGGGCTCTGCAGAAGCAGAGGTGGAAGACCTATCACCCTCCATGTCTTCAGGGATCAGCCTTATCTGGGTGTGGCTTCTCGCGGGTACTTATCCAGAAGTACCATGCCCCCAAAGAGGAACACCTGTTCCCTCCCTCCTCCTGGTCACCGGCTGCGATCAGTATCACGCGATAGGCCTGCTGGGTTCCCTGGAGCCCAGCCCAGCCCGAACAGGAGCCGCCGCCCAGAACTGGAAGTGCTGCCCGAAACCGGAAGTGCCGTCCCAAGATCGGAAGTGCCGCCACTCCAGGGACCGCAGACGGAGTAGGGAGACGCCGGAGAGCTGAAACAGGCCTTCGGCGCTCCACTGCACGACCTGCTTTTCCCCGGAGGATGCAGGAAGGCCAAATGGTCCCACCACGGGAGCCCCGATAAGGAGGTCGCCCCGACGTCCATTCCTGGCCTGGCAGTAAGTACACCCCAATGCTGCCTCTTCCGGCCCGACAGCACTGGAACCTCTCCATGCCCCAAGGGGGACAGGAAGACACTGAAGTACTGAGGAAAGGGAGGGGCTTTTAACCTCTCTGTGTTCCTGTCTCCAATAGGGCGTGGACGACATTCTCCAATGCTGTTGTGGAAGGCGAAGGGAGAAAAAAGTACTTTTTCATTTTTGCGGATCAATTTGTGAAGCACCTGCTCACTATGCATCTATATATGTTCCTTGGGGTCTAGTTTCCAAAATTGGGTCACTTGTGGGGAGCTCCAATGTTTAGGCACATAGGGCTCTCCATATGCGATATGGTGTCCGCTAACAATTGGAATTGTTAGGGGACGCCATGTCACGTATGGAGAGGCCCTGTGTGCCTAAACATTGGAGCTCCCCCACAAGTGATCCCATTTTGGAAACAGTCCAGAAAGCGTGAAAAAACCTGGCACTGACCTGCAGTTCCTCCTGAAACCATGCGATGAGGGTAGAGGCACGTTGCTCTGCTACACAGCACAAGAGCATACAGAAATCCAAACAGATGAGCGGCGCTCGTGCTTCTGTTTTAAATCCAGCATTTAATCATCGTGCAGACATGATGCAAGGTAAGTGTCCATGGGGAGGGGGAATCTCCATTTTGGAAACTAGACCCCCCCCAAGGAACGTATCTAGTTGCATAGTGAGCACTTTGTAACCCCCAGGTACTTCACAAATTGATCCGTAAAAATGAAAAAAAAATTTGTGTTAAAAAAAGTACTTTTTCCTTACGATCAATTAGTGAAGCACCTGGGGGTTCAAAGTGCTCACTGTGCATCTAGATAAGTTCCTTGGGGAGTCTAGTTTCCAAAATGGGGTCACTTGTGGGGGAGCTCCAGTGTTCAGGCACACAGGGAGGGGCTTGCCATACGCGACATAGTTTCTGCTAACAATTGGAGCTAATTTTCCATTGAAATTGTTAGTGGACACCATGTCGTGTATGGAGAACCCGTGTGCCACCAGCACAAGGGCAACTGGTAGAGTTGGGGTACAGCACCAGAAAATGGCGCCTCTAATGAATGACTACCAAAAATACAGCTAAGGCCTTTTTTTTATTTCTAGAACTAATTTTAGAAAAAAAAATTACATGAGGCTTCGTCATATTTTTGGTCCAGTCAGTTACAACTTGGCAGCTACGGACTGCCACCAACCCCCAGCTGCCTCGTTGTACCTGGCTGGCAAGCAAAAATACAGCGAAGGCCTTTTTATTTCTAGAACCAATTTTAGAAAAAAAAATTGACCTGGGGCTCCGCCATATTTTTGGTCCAGTCAGTTACAACTTGGCAGCTACGGACTGCCACCAACCCCCAGCTGCCTCGTTGTAACCTGGCTGGCAAGCAAAAATACAGCGAAGGCCTTTTTATTTCTAGAACCAATTTTAGAAAAAAAAATTGACCTGGGGCTCCGCCATATTTTTGGTCCAGCCAGGTACAACTTGGCAGCTATGGACTGCCACCAACCCCAAGCTGCCTTGTTGTACCTGGCTGGCAAGCAAAAATACAGCGAAGCCCATTTTTTATTTTTATTTCTAGAACTAATTCTAGAAGAAAAAAATGACGTGGGGCTCCGCATATTTAGCCCAGCCAGTACAACTAGGCAGCTGGGGCTGGAATCCTCAGCATGGGGAAGGCCCAGGTGTTCTGGGCCCCCCATGCTGCAAATTGCAGTCCGCAGCCGCCCCAGAAAATGGAAATTCATTAAATGCCATTTTCTGCGCTTTACTCAGGCTCTTCCAGTTGCCCTGGTGCCGGTGGCAAACTGGGTAATAAAGGGGTTAATGCCAGCTTTTTTATTGGCAGCTGGCACTAAGCCTGAGATTCATAATGTCGGGCCAATGTTAGACCCGGCCATTAGGAATCTCTAGTAAATAGTCAAAAAATACACCACACAGAGAAAAATCTTTTTATTTGAAAAAAAAACACAAACAAAATTCGGACTTCCATTTTTATTATAAAGATCTAACGTAGTCCACAGCGAAGGTCCCACGACGCTCGATCGCTCCGACGTAGTCCACAACAATGGTCCCACAACGCTCGATCGCCTTTGCTGCAGCAGAACCGGATCAAGTGTCCTCTTCCTACAGTCTCTGGGGTCAGAGTTATGGTGCACTGTATGGCGATGATCTGTCATACAGTGCACCATGACTATGATCCCAGTGACTACAAGAGGACACTTGATCCTTGTTGCATCCATCCATCCACCCACTCATGCACCCATCATCCACCAATGCACCATCCATACATGCACACATCCACGCATGCACACACATCCATCCATGCAAACACATCCATGCACACATCCATTCATGCGCGCATCCACACATCCATGCACACAAGCATCCACGCACGCATCCATCCATGCACCACTCATCCATCCATGCACGCACACATCCATCCACACATCCATCATGCACGCACACATGCACGCACGCACACTCACAACACATCCATCCATGCACCCATCCACACATGCACACATCCACGCATGCACACACACATCTATCTATGCACACATCCATCCATGCACACATCCATCCATGCATGCACACATTCATGCATGCACACATCCATGCAACATCCATCCATGCATGCATCCATCCATGCACACATCCATCCATGCACGCACTTGTATCCATCCATGCACCCATCTACGCATGCACACACATCTATCTATGCACACATCCACGCACGCATCCATGCATGCACACATCCATCCATGCACACATCCATGCATGCACACATCCATGCATGCACGACACATCCACGCACGCACACATCCATGCACGCACACATCCATCCATGCACACATCCATGCATGCACACATCCATCCTACAACATCCATCCATGCACGCACACATCCATGCACACATCCATCCATGCCCACATCCATGCACGCACACATCATCCATGCGCGCTCACATCCATGCACACATCCATCCATGCACACACACATGCATGCACGCACACATCCATCCACCCTGCATGCACCCATCCATCCATGCATGCACCCATCCATCCACACCATGCATGCCACCCACTCACCCATCCACCCACCCATGCATGCATGCATGCACCCACTCACCCATCCATCCATTCATTCATACTTGCCTCACTCACGATCCACTGGTGAGGAGGAGAGCCCAGGAGAGAAGGAGGGGCCCACACCGCAGCAGCAGAGGAGGCTGGCCGGCGGGTGCACCGGCGGGAGCAGCCCACTGGGAGGTGAGGGGGCCCGGGGGAGGCTGTGTCAGCTTCCTCAGCCCCCTCGTGATCGCACCAGGAAGGGGCTGAGGAAGCTGACCGGCGGGCACACCAGCGGGTGCAGCCCGCGGAGGTGAGGGGACCACAGGGCACAGATGTGGGGGAGGCCCGAGGGGGTGTCAGCTTCCTCAGCCCCCTCCATGATCGCACCAGGAGGGGGCTGAGGAAGCTGACCATCAGATGTCTGTCATCGCCGGGGGTGGGAGGGGGAAGGGGTCAGAGGGGGGCTCATCGCCCTTGAGGGAAGGGCACCTGCCGATCCGCCCCCCCCCCCGATCTGATTGGAGCTCCATAGCTGTAGGGGTTACTCGCTCTGATCGGCAGTTTCAATTTCAACTGCCAATCAAAGCAAGTTTAGCCTCAGGGGGGCTAAGCCACCCCCTCTGGGCTAATGTATGGGTCCTTGCGATCCTGCAGCTCCAGTGAATTGTCACTGAGCTGGTCACTGGAGCTGCAGACCCATGACGTTATAGAGACATCATAGGTCGGGAACGCACCGACTTTCATGACGTCTCTATAACGTCATAGGTCGGAAAGGGGTTAATATTTAAATTTGTTTGGTGATCTGAAACAATTAAGTTTGAAAAACATGCAAAAGAAAAGAAATTAGGAAGGGGGCAAACACTTTTTCACACCATTGTAAAGGACTCTAATGTGAACACAGGTTAAAAGAAATAAATTAAAAAGACAGACTATCAAGAATAAATTCAAATCACTGCATTATACATGAAATAACATTTTATAGCTGACTTTCTTCTTATAGGTCACGGCTCAGTAATACTTAGGAAGTTCTAACATGCCTTATTCACACATCAGTATTACGGCCAGTATTTATTATTCTTTGTAAGTTCAGTAATTTCAATGTTGTAAAAAAAATTCATTAAACAAAATGCTAAAACATGGTAAGGTCAAATCTTTCCAGTTGTGGTTTACAAATACTGATACAAAATACTGATTTACGGATAAGGCCTTCATCTGACATTTCCACATTTGCTAAATGTTTCACAACTAAATGAATTGCAGTAAAATATTATTTGCCTCCAAATTATGTAAAGGGATTTCTATAATGTAATTTTTTATGTAGTCCTCTTATTGTTGAAGAATAAGAGGAAGTTTTATTTAGCTTTTAAGTCACCTCCCTAGGATACATATGTACACTATTTTTAATTTTATAATATAAAATACATCCTTATTAGTATATACCGTAATTTTACTAAAATAATAATTAATGGAATAAATTTACAAAATGACGCTTCATAGTCTTTATTTTGTTTCCTTTGACAAAACATAAATTGTTTCTGAAAGTGATGATACACATACATTCAGATATTGCTATACTTCTAATTAAATGCAGGATATTTCTACTGCACAAAAGAAGTAGTTCAGCAATCCAATGACACTATAAAGAGCAGAATAACACTGGTATTGATATAGCTCCATTAATAAATACTACATTAAAAAACTATTAATGCTAAAACTAAAGAAATACTAAATAGATGTTGCATAAATATAAAACTCTCTATTAATATTTAAAATATTGGTGAGTTTAAAGTAAATGAAAAGATAACATTTCCAATATAAGGTAGGTCTTAACATTTTGTACAATGTAAAAGTTGGCCAGGGTATATTAAAAATAATATAGTGTGGGCTTCAGCTACTATCATATGAAAAAGCCTATCATTTACGTCTCCAATGTTGGCATAAGTGTAAATATCATGCTTTTGTGGATGGCTCTACGATCTGTCATACTGTTCGTTTTTCAGCATAAGCAGAAATGTCAATTGCCGGAACCTTTTATAAAAACATGCAAGATCTCTCAAGTTTTCTCTCAAGCGAATGTAGAATTGAGTGTCAAATAAAGGATTTCTTTGTGGAAATTTGCCTGAGCATTGACCAGATGGAATAGATTTAGAAAGCCACTGTCTTCCTCATTGCGTCCCCCTGCAAAAAATAAATAACTAAATAAATAAATATGAAAATAAATCTTGACTACTGGCGGTGCATATAGATATAGCACCTGCTGTGGAAGCTAAGTATAGAGTGCCACACACAATCGCCTCTACAGATATTGATTCTTTTGCTGAACTGCAGAGAACTACAATTCCCAAGGTGCCTTGCGCATCTCAGCAATCTGGGGGAGGAGCAGCAGCAGAGAACAGGACGGATTGGCTGAACATGCTGAAGAAGAAAGGAGGGTATTGTACTGAAGTGTGTGAAGGGATTCAGCCTTCTTGGAGCAGTGATAAGCCTGTGATGATAACTGAAGCTGCTGCTCTGTGTGATGAGAGGCTGATTTCTAAAGTTACAGGACAAACTGTTGATACGAGTTGCTCCCTTCCTCCAGGTTTCCCACTTAGGGCAGAGGGCACACTATGCGAGATGCATGCGAGATACTCACATGACTTACCTGGAACGGCCCATGCCTCTCTGAATGGGAATGTGGAGCTGCATAGAAACACAAGCAGCTGACACGCTCCCATCAAGAGAGGCAGGGGCCGTTCCGGATGATTCATGTTATACTGATGCGAGTATCTTTCATACATCTCACATAGTGTGTCATTTTCCTTAAAGAAGGATTTTGCCTGCTGTTCCCATCCTCTCCACACAACTGGACCCTGAAGCTCCAGTCTGGAATTCTGGGAAAACAAAGATCTGGAAAAAAGGAGTGAGTAGCTACTGCTGAGTCTTATAGTTCTTTTGCTGGAGAAGTATGCTGGACTTAGCTATAAGGGAGCATTGCTGCTCGGACCTGTAGTTCTACTGCTGTAGAAATGTACTGAAGTTATCTATAAGGGAGTGTGCCTGGCACTCGTAGTTTTACTGTTTGAGAAGTATGCTGAAGCCTAATTACAAGGCTGTGCTAAAGGGACTTTTGATTGCACTAACTAGGAGTTCATATAGGACCAACCCTGGAGGGAATATTGCTTTCATTACCGTAAGTGCACCAATGTACAACAAGCGCATCATCATCCCTGGCAACAGGGGACCCAATTTGGGACGGTGTCATTTGCAAGGTTGCCATTTGTAGGTTAATTGTAATTAGTTAGGAGTGTGTGTGGTAAGTTAAAGGGGAAGTATCACCCCTAAGGGTACCGTTACACGTCGCAACATTGCATGCAATTTCACTTGCAACTTACTGGTTGCAGTGAAATCATGCACATATTGTTACATTTGTACATGGTAACAAAATGTAACAATGTGTCCATGATTTCACTGCAACTAGTAAGTTGCAAGTGAAATTGCATGCAATGTTGCGATGTGTAACAGTACCCTAACATTCAGATTTATTGCAAAGCGCCTCTTGTACTTCTGTAGAATACTGCATAACATTACATGTTTACTGTTACTTGCTATTCCCTCTGCAATTGCCACTTCTCATCCTCCTGTAAAAAAGCCTGTTAAGATTTTTAACCTCATCTCTTTTGAGTGTATATGGAGTGTGGACAGGGGTTTCCAGAGTTGACCCCTAGCAGAAGGCAAAGAGCCTTCTGCATTCCACTAGAGATCCTAGCAAGATTCGGGTAGAGGCACTGTGCCATATCAAGGAGAGAACAACTGAACACCCTGCCCATGGTAGTGGATTAAAGGGGTGTTCCACAGAGATTTTTTTTAAGTTTCGAAGTTATCCACTATCTGTGAGATAGAGAATAACTCCCCTATCATTGGGGTCTGACTGCTCAGACAACCATCGATCCAAAGAACTGCCCTGTGTTCAATCATGCCCACTGTTGATCCACTCATTCTCAGATTTTACATTAGGGCCCAGAAACTTCTTGCCTCTGACTGCAACAATATTTGACAACTTAACAAGCAAGGAGGGTGATAAAGACTTGTGCACACATTGCAGATGTCACTTTTTTTTTTTGAGCAGATTTGACACAAAACCTGAAGGATTTCCTGATGCCAGTGAATGAGAAACCTGAAGCCTTATACATTTTGCTTATTTTTGACAGATTTTGCGCATATTTATATCTGCAGCATGTCCATTCTTTCAGCATTTTTGCTGCAGATTTAACTCAAATGAAATATCTGCACCATTTACGCACGTAAAAAAAGCTTCAAAAACACCGTAAAAATGCACCTATTTTTTGCCACTTTTTTCTGCCAAGAGATGCAGAAATGGTACAGAAATTCCTGCAAATACCCTAAAACTGTTGTTTCTATATTATGTTTATTGTTGTGCGTCTCCTTTATTTAAGTGGAATTAATGGTAGCTGTTCGAACTTTACATACCGTATATGAGAAAGTTTCAATTTTGTAGACTGGCAGAATCCAACGTTGCGTTGCATTTTGGGTGTGTTTCTCTTGCCAGGAAATGCAGATTTGGTGCAGAATTTTCTGCAACCAAATACTCAACGTGCGCCTATACCCTTAGGCCTTGTGCACGCAGTGAGTTGTATTGTGATTTTGATGCATTTTTTTAATGTGGAGTTTTGTCACAAAACTGAATTCAAATCCCTATGTCAGCAAAGTCAATGAAAATTCTGACATTTTTTATACTTGTTGCTTTTTTTAAAACAAATTCTTTTTATTAATTTCCAAAATGTAACAAAGCGAGGACAGCAATAAACGGCACAGTCATATCAATTCGCTGTAGTAAGAATCAGTCTTAAATATACAAAAGATTCCAAAGAACCATTAACAAAAATGTTTTAGAAAACCTATCCCTTCATCCCACCCCTTCCCACCCCCCTTATCCAGCATATGCTCAATGAAACCCAACCTTAACCAGGTAAACTATTTGATCATTTCAGTCCAGTAATAACCGCAAACGTTTATGCGAGATTGGCCTGTCTTGTATCACCGTTGCTTACTATTGGAGCCACCCCTGCAAATCCTCTAAGTTATACCATGATGTGTTATGGAAAGGGTGTACCAGATGGTAGATTTAGTCCCCAGTAAGTTGTGATATTAAGATGTCTCTCCATTTTGTGAAAAATTTGGATGTCTTATTATCCCTGCCCCTCTTGCTTCTACTTTCTCGAGCAACATGACCCCCTTCAAGTCTTTCACCAATTCCGATAGAGTAGGGGCTCTTGATTCCAGCCAATGTCGCAATACGAGTTATTTATGAATGACAGCAATAGTAATGTATTAGCGTCATCTGTGGTTTGGGGAGACCAAGTTGCTCATATTATGAAATATCCATATTTTGTAGTCCAGCAGGAAGCGACCTTTCAATAAGCCTGTGTTCAGTCTTTAACCCTTTCTCCAAGTCTGTAAAATTGTCTCACATTCCCATATCCCATGAAACATGTCTACTTTATCAGTTCCACACTTCGGGCAGAGTTGCCGCCTGTCCAAGTGTGTCACGGAGATTGGCAAATTAAAACCTAGGATAGTCTTGTGGATTACCTGTAGTGTGTGTCTCTTCACCATTCGTTTTGTAAATGTTTGCGGATATCTTGCCAACCAGTCAAAATCGTATCTCCTATCTCCACATTTTCAAATCTATTATATGTCTCGTTATTAGTGCCGTATCATCCATGAGTCAAGTTGAAGTGTTTGTCTCAGGGGCGCCACCTGCTGGTAGCCAGAGGGCGGCATCAGCAGGGGTCCTTGTGGTAGCGTCGGCCCTGTGGATGCTGCTCCTGCTCATATGGTCCCGCCACTGCTGCTGTCGGCCGCATTCTCTCCACCCCACAGGAGAATGGCGCCATGTCAGGCGGCTGTGTAGGGCAGGACTGAGGACTCTGTGAAGCTCTCAGCGGGCTACAGCTGCACCAGACCAGACTGTGAGCTCCCACTGTGAGAATCCTGTGGAGTTCAGGGCAAAAGTAAATGGTAATCCTCAGTATAAAGCTCTGCCACAGCCTCCTACTTACATAAACATCATTCCTCCGTTTAACGCCTTAAAGGGAACCAACCAGCAAAAAATCGCTATCTAACCTATAAATATCTGTCCCTGGAGGCTTTAATTACTATTCTAACCATCCCTGACTGACTAAATCTAACTAAGTACACCCTCAATAAATTACTTTTTATACTTACCAAATTCTTGTCGGTACACCCAGGCTGGCTTCCGAGCATGCGCAGATGGCATACTGAAGCCGGCCTATGTGCGTCACAGACCCAGCGACGAGGCGGGCGGAAGTGACGCGGGGCCTGCAGCACGTGACCCGCTCATTGCGAGGACGCAATGGGCGGGTAATTTGAATCACAGAAGAAGATGGACAGCGGCGAGGAGACCCGCCTCGCTGATAAAGCCTGGAGGGCGTTCGCCCATCAGACAAGAATTTGGTAAGTATAAAAAGTCATTTATTGAGGGTGTACTTAGTTAGATTTAGTCAGTCAGGGATGGTTAGAATAGTAATTTAAGCCTCCAGGGACAGATATTTATAGGTTAGATAGCGATATTTTGCTGGTTGGTTCCCTTTAATTGCTGTCTTTCTGCTGAACTCACCACGTTTACAAGTGTGTGCACAGAACCCCCACAGACCAGGCAGACACCTCAGCTCCTCTAGATCTGTGGCTTGTATTTCTGGCTCTGTGCTGCCTGTAGTCACATTATCAGTGTGAACACTGCTGGAGTCCTGATAATTCTGTATTTTACATGAATGACTCAGGAGAGATTGCAGTGAACATTCTCAAGGCCACTTCACACACACAGATATCTGAGTCCAATATCTGAACAGATCTCTGGTTGCAGTGAAATCATGGATACATTGCTCCATGTTGTACACAGCCACAAAATGGAGCAATGTATCCATGATTTCACTGCAACCAGAGATCTGTTCAGATATTGGACTCAGATATCTGTGTGTGTGAAGTGGCCTTCATACTTTACTAAAGGATCAACACCTATCATTACCAGCATAGAATAGGCTGGCTTCACATTTGCGTATGGGAAGGCAGCGTATTGCTGCGTTCCCATACGCAGTCAAACGCATGCGCACTGCGTTCCTATGTTTAACATAGGAACGCATGGTGCCTGCGTTTGCTGCGTTCGGGTGCGGATGTGGACGATATCTGCTGCTTCCGGTGTCCAGCATCCGCACCGGGACGCAGCATGTTGGTTTTTTTTTGTGCGTTTGGGGACCTTGGAAAATCAGCAAGCGTCCCCAAGCGCACAAAAAATGCATTGGCTTCAATGGGTCCGCAGTGTCCTCTGCATGACACCGCAGGAGAACGCTGCGGACCCATTGAAAAATCTCCCGGTGGCCGCGGTAATGTCACAGGAGCTCACCGACGGCCACCGGGAGATCAGCTGGAGCCTCTGCTGTCCTCCGCCTCCCGGCCGCTGGTAATGTGCTAGCGATGTCGGCGGGGAGAACAGCTGATGTGACAGCTGTTTGAATCTTCCCGCGCTGACATCTCCTCTCGGTGTCGGCGCGGGAAGATTCAAACAGCTGTCACATCAGCTATTCTCCCCGCCGACACGTCCCGGAGGTTACCGGCGGCCGGGGGCGGAGATCTCCGGCGCTGATCTCCGCCCCCTGACAACGCTGATTGGCTGGCAGCCTGCACAATGATGTGTCCGCAGGCGGACATTCTCCGCTGCGGACACATCATTTGGACCCTGCTTTGCACTGCGTATGTGTCTGCATGCCATCAGCATGCAGACACATACGCAAATGTGAAGGCAGCCATAGTGCAGCAGACAGCACCAAGCAATAATGTAAAACACAGAAAAACCATAAAAAGCTGACAAAAACTACAATTAAAAAAATATATACATAAATAGGGCCAGCTCACACCTGCGCTAGGCTGCGTTTGGCTGCATTGCGTTAACACTGCCATTATATGCTATGGGCCAACGCATGCAAACGCAACCCCAAGCACAAGTGCAAAATAGGGATTTGGAGCCCTGACCTCCCTACCCTGGGTGTCCCCATTGTGCAGCTGTGGTAAATATGGAACTAGTGGCATCATAGGGAATTTTACTTTACATGTGATGACTTGATAGGCACGCTGTATACTGGGGCTAGGTTGCAATTCAGGGGTACTTTGTAATCACTGATGGTACTTTTGTTATCCATCTATACTAAAAGCGGACGAGCCTTTATTAATGTATGTATACAAGGAACCTATGTAAATGTATACCTGTTGCTCCCCTTTGTATTACTGTGAATATTTATGCCTCTGTAATCACTTGTATTCAACTATGTATGTGCCAATCTGACTGAGGCGGCCGACACACGCATCAATTTTAAGCACGATATCGCTTAAGCGATCTGCTTTTTGATCGCTTAAGCGATATCGTTTGTGCATCGCTGCGTGCAATCAAGCGATTTTACAATGTAAAATCGCTTGATTGTTACATCGCAGATTGGTGAGCCGGAGCTCATATCAAGCGATAAACGCTTGATCAATCTGCATTATCGTGGTGTGTGACACCACGATGAACGATCTCCCAGCGCCAGAGCCTATGCTGGGAGATGGTATCTATGGTAAACGTCGGGTTACTAAGCGCCGCGCGGCGCCTAGTAACCCGATGTGTACCATAGTTACCAGCGATCTCGCTGCTCCACATCGCTGGTGAGTCTGCCTGTGTGATAGCTCACCAACGATGTGAACGATATTGTTAGCGATCGCGCGTGCATGTGATCGCTTACAATATCGCTATCGATATTGAAGCGTGTGACGGCCACCTGATATGGACCTGTTACTTGTGGTCACATTAATAGTGTTACATACCAACAGCTGTATATTGGGGGCTCTCTGCCCTCCTTATCTGCTCTCCAAATCAGCTTTACAATCTTAATAAACACACAGCTTTTTTATGCAAGCACTATTCTCTGTTTCTTCCTCTTAGTGTATATCTATACAGAGAGCTAGCAGGGGATCCATTTCTAATGGATACCCTGTTTTATTTGGGAATTTTTTCCTTAATAAATAGGCCCAGCTCACACCTGCGCTAGGCTGCGTTTGGCTGCATTGCGTTAACACTGCATTATATGCTATGGGCGAACGCATGCAAACGCAACCCCAAGCACAAGTGCAAAATGGGGTTGCGTTTGAACGCATGCATTAGTCCTAGCACACAGGAAACGTGTCCTGCTACGTTTTCTGTGTGCTAAGACTAGCCCATGCGTTCAAACACAACCCCACTGTGCACTTGCGCTTGGGGTTGCGTTTGCATGCGTTCGCCCATAGCATATACTGACTGTGTTAACACACAGTGTTAGATCTGTACTTGACTGCGTTTGCACAGCGCTAACGCAATGCAGCCAAACGCAGCCTAGCGCAGGTGTGAAAAGACCCATAGTGTTTAGAATTTCAACTCTAAAAGTTTGAGCGGAGAGAAAATCAAATTATTTAACCCATGGGAAACATGTAATAAAAAATATAAAAATCCTGCAAGAATTGCTGTTATTTGTTCACTGCATCCAGAGATACTATGAATACCGATTAAGGGTACATGCTCATGGTCCGGGGACACTGCGTCTTGGACCTGAGGGAACCCACAGGTGTGCACAGGGAGACCGCAGCCGCCTTGTGCCCATGATCTGCAGTGAGTGCAGGGCGGCTTCTCCCTGTGTGCACCTCATGGTGATCACTTCTGACTCCGTAGCTTGAAATGAACATGCTGCGGAGATGCAGAAGTCTGGAAACCTGCACTGCAGGTGAAAACACACTGCAGTGGGGAGAAGCACAATGAGCATGGGATTTATCCCATCCACTATGCTGGTACTGTAAAATGCAGCGTTTTGGAAGCAGCGGTAACACTGCATCCAAAACACTGCGTTTACTGATAGCGAGTATGCAGTCCAAAACTTAGTATCTCCTGTATATATGAAGCGATGGCTGGGAGGACCACCGCGGTGCAGAATAATGTACGATACACAAGATGGGAGTGCAAACCACAAGGGTGAATTTATTAACAGGCGGGGAAAGGAGTGAAGAAGGCAGGTTCAAGCAGGGGTAAACAGTGGCAAAAACGAGATTTAACAAACTGTTCGTTTTCTCTAGTTGGTCCGCTCAATAGTACGGTTCTCCAACTATCACAAGTTAAGAGCACACAGGTAAATTCACAACAACAAGGTACAATGCTACTCTACGTATAACCTTTCTGGCCGTGCTACACAGGCCACACAGGCTGCCGTGTTCTACCTACTGAAGCCTATTCTAAACCCTGAAAGGTGCACAATATTTAACTCACAGTGATGCAGGGATTTGGATGCAGTCCCGGGGGCCCCCAACAACAGCAGTCCGATCCGAAGATGCACACGGTTCCTGTCTCGAGTCGATGAGCTGCAAATCTTCTCCTTGCTTCAGATTCTCAGATCCCGGGCTTGTCTGTGTCCCACTTTCATTTCACACGAACACTGCAGTGCTTTCCAAACTACACAGAAAGTCTGTTCCTCTCTACACATAAACGGGCTGTTCCAAAAAACACACTCTCCGAAGGGGGGAAAACAGGACATACCATCATCCCACAGCTGGGGGGGTTTCTGTCTCTTAAAGTGGCAGAGTGTTTCTTACGGTCCCACACAGGCAGGGACTTCTTAAAGTGGCAACGCTTCTCTTACTGTCCATAGCAGTAGCCCCCCAATATGCCTCCCTACTTAATGATGGTCGTCCTCGGCCATCACAACATCAGGTCCACAGTGTAATGACGGGCCGTTCAATGTGAACACAGCACCTGTGGAGGAGACAATAATGGCAATACAGCAGACTGAGTACATTGTTCAACATATCGGATTGGTGGAACCCTGCAGTAGACCTCTGAGACCTTCTAAGATCTTGACTATCAGGCCAGGCCTGGCTAGCTCCCGGAGGAACACCTGCTGCAGGAGCCACAGTGGAATCTTGGCTGGGCTCTTCTTCACGTGGCGGTAGGGGCTCATCCATGGGCTCCCCGCTTCTGGAAGGCTGAGGGTCCCCACTGTGTTGGGGACTGTCCACCAGTCATCGTCGACTTCACACACAGGTGACGTGAGTTCAGGGAGCGGGGCAGAGACTGTAGGAGATATTGGCGTAGGAGAAGCTTCGGACCGACATGGCCGCAGCATATTTCTGTGTAGTACTCTAGGGCCGGACGCCCCATTCTCAACTTGCACCTTGTAGACTGGGCCATCAGCATATACCCGTCCAATTACTCTGTAGGGTTGTACTTCCCATCTCTCACTCAGTTTGCCCTTGGGGCGCTTCTCTCTGACTAGCACTCGATCTCCAGGTTGCAGCGGTATTTCCTGAATCGGTTTAGGGCTCGTATGTTCTTTCTTCTGTAGCTGTTGACCGGCCAACCGACGGATCGTTTGTAATCGTTGTCGATGTTCTTTCACCCACGAAGGGACAGTTTGTTCCATGAAATCCTCTGGCTGCTCCAAATTCAGCTCGATGATGTCTCGCCCAGCTCTTCCAAAGAGCAACAGATATGGGGTGTAACCCGTAGTGGAGTGAACTCGGTTATTGTAGGCCCAGACCAATTCTGCTAGGTAATCCGGCCAACATGCTTTCTTATCTTCCTCCAATGTCCGCAGCATCTGAAGTAGGGTTCGGTTGAAGCGTTCACATGCTCCATTGCCTTGGGGGTGGTAAGGTGTAGTCCGAGATCGCTCGATGCCATACATACGATAGAGTTCCTCCATCACCTTGCCTTGGAAACATGCCCCTTGATCGGAGTGGATTCGCTTTGGGCATCCATACACCCGGATAAAGTCTTGGCAGACAGCCCGTGCCGCCGACTCTGCAGTCTGATCTCTAGTCGGGGTGACTACAGCGAACTTGGAGAAATGGTCAGTCATAACCAAACAGTATTGTAGCCCCGAGCGGAGTGTCCCACGAGGAGATAATCAATCATCAAGATTTCTAGCGGTTCTTTGGTCTGTATGGTCTGAACGGGTGCCCTCTGTTCGGTGCTTTTAATGAGGTCGCATACTCGACATCGCCGGCAAACCTCTTCTACCACAGACTCCAATCGAGGGCAGTACACGTACCGCTGTAACCATTGGTAGGTCTTTGCAGGTCCGAAGTGAGCGCCAAACTCGTGTGCTTCCTTAGCTACCTCTTGAGCCATTTTTCCGGGGATGACCACCTGCCATCTTGTTTCTATTTCTTTTGGCTGTTGTCTCTTACGATATAACACTGATTCTCGAACTTCTAGTCTATCCCACTGGTGTAAGACGCTCTTCATCTCGGCGTCCAGGTTAGCCCTTTCTTGCTTGTCGGGCTTCTGCTTCTCAGCTACCCAGTGTTTCATCTGTTGTAGCCCTTCGTCTGCAGATTGAGCACGTCCCCATTCTTCATTGGTTCTTCCCAGGGACCGGGGCAGTGTGCAAGCCTCCCTACTTAATTGTGACGCAACCACTGGGGGCCCAAACTTGCTAAAGTCTGGCGTCTCTTCCTCCTCTAGTTGTTCATCGAGATCCCCCACTGGGATCTCCACCGTCACTCTTGACAGTCCATCCGCATTTGCGTTTTCGGTGGCGGGACGATAACAGATGGTGAAGTCGAACTTTGCAAGGCGAGCCACCCACCGTTGTTCCAAGACTCCCAATTTAGTATTCTCAAGGTGGGCCAGAGGATTATTGTCTGTTCGGACCTGGATCTTGGTCCCTGTCAGGAAGCCAGCAAATTTCTCTGTCATGGCCCACACTAGGGCCAGGAGCTCTAGTCGAAAGGAGCTATAATTGTGGGGGTTTCTTTCGTTGTCCCGCAGGGACCTACTGGCGTAGCCAATGACTCTCTCATGTCCATTCTGTATCTGAGACAATACTGCACCGAGTCCATGAAGGCTACCATCCGTGTACAGCAGGAATGGTCGGTCGAAGTCCGCGTAGGCTAGGATCGGGGCTGAAGTAAGGGCATTCTTCATAGCCTGAAAAGCCTCATCTTGTCTCTGAGCCCAAAGGATGCCCTGGTTCTTTGACACTCCGGCGGTCCCCCTCAGCAGCTCATTCAAAGGACCCGCCACCTTTGCAAAGTCTTTGACGAACCGGCGGTAATACCCGGCGAGTCCAAGAAATGCCTTGAGTTCTCTCACCGTTTGAGGGACTGGCCACTTCTGGATGGCCGCCACCTTTTCTGCAGAGGGCAGGACTCCATCTTGTGAAACTGTGTGGCCCAGATACTCGATCTCTTTCTTGAAGAGGTGGCATTTTTTCGGCTTCACCTTCAGGTTATGAGCCTGCAGTCTTCCGAGTACCTGTCCAAGCCGGTCAAGGTGTTCTTTGAACGAGGCCGAAAACACGATGATGTCATCCAGATAGATCAGGGTAGCTTCGAAATTTAAGTCCCCCAAGCACTTTTCCATCAGCCGTTGGAACGTGCCCGGAGCATTGGAGAGTCCGAAAGGCATCCGGTTAAATTCAAACAATCCCATCGGGAGAATGAACGCGGTCTTTGCTTTGTCTTTTTCCGCCACAGGTACTTGCCAGTACCCGCTTGCTAAATCCAAGGTGGAGAAGTACTTGGCCTTCCCCAATGCCGTCAAGGATTCTTCGATTCGTGGTAATGGGTACGAGTCGCGAACGGTACAGGCGTTGAGTTTTCTGTAGTCTACACAGAACCGTATGGTCCCATCCTTTTCTTGACGAGTACCACCGGAGCCGCCCAAGGGCTCTGACTGCCCTGTACTACTCCCGCATCCAGCATTTGCTTCAGTAAAGTCTTCACCTCTTGGTACATCTTGGGAGGGATCTGTCGGTACCGTTCTCGAATCGGACGAGCTTCCCCGGTCGGTATCTCATGCATGATAGCTTCAGTGCAGCCGAAATCTTCAGCGTGGCGAGCGAATGCAGCCTGGTTCTTCCACAACATAGCTTCTACTGCTTGCACACGCTCGGGGCCCAGCGATTTCACATCCACTTCCATCTGATCAAGGATGACCTTTCCACTCCACTCTGGGGAGGGCATCTCTTCAGCCCTCGCAGAGACTGCTAGGGTCCACCCCGTACCTTCTATCGGCGATAGGGATATATCTTTTTGGCTCACCACTTCACCTTTATGTAAGTATACCAGGGCCAGATCTGTCCCTCGGGGCAAGGTGACCTCACTGGGGCCCACATTCAAGGCTCTGATAGGGACGCGTCCTTGTTGGACCACAGCTACCGTACGAGCTATCATAACTTCTTGGTCCACTCTTCCGGTTGCTACAGGCTGCACAATCACTTCTACCCCATCGAGATTGCGATAGGTTCCCACTGGAAGGTGTAATATACTTTCTCGTCCGGGAGGCAGGATTATGGGCACCTTCCCAGGAGCCCTGATGACCCCTACCGTCTGATGAGATGGCACACTCTTCTGCGTCCCACAGACACAGATCAGTCGCTGAAGTGCTTCTTGCGTAGGCTTATGTGTAGTAGCCTGCTTCCAGTATCCGGGTCCCCGTTTGACGAACATAATCTGATCTAATTCACGTAGGACATTCATCCCCAGTATTACAGGTACATCTTCTTTGATGGGCCCGGGGACTAGTAGGATCCCTTTTCTCCCCACTTCTTGCCCACAGATACGAACATTCATCCACACAACCCCTGTGACCGGGATCGGTTGCTGATTAGCGGCAATCACCCGGATCAATGTCTCTTTCTCTGGCCTGGCCAGTGCCTGGAAATGTTGATTGAAGTATGCTTCTGGCATCGTCGTCACTTGTGACCCGGTATCTATCAAGCAATCCACTAGGACACCCTCGAATTCAGCACGTATGATGGGACACCCAGCGATCAGATGTTCGTCATGATACGGAGCGGCCTCCCTTCTTGCCTCCCCGCAGAGTGCCGCACTACTGCGGGGGTTGGTAGTTTAACGGAGGCTTCTGTTGGCCTTGAGTGCTATTCCGGCACCCTCTGGCAATATGCCCCCGACCTCCACATCGCCAGCATCGGATGTCTTCTCTTCGCTGAGGAATACCTTGTGCCTCTGGTGGCTGCTGAGAGGAAGCCTGCACCCTCCAGTTTCCTATTGGTCGCGCCGGGGAATTATTGCGTGCGTACGATGGGCCAGGTTGAAAGGAGGATGGTGCAGCTGGGTAGGGAGGTGCAACAGACAGATCCCTCATTCTTTGCTCCATCTGGGTCAGCTTCTCCTGTACATTGAGAACGGATTCCTGTAAATCCTGCACCACCTGGACCAGCACCTCTTGGCGGTTTGGGTCCACGCTGGACTTGGCGGCTTGGATGCGCACCACCCCAGAAGCGTAGCTTTCTTCTTTACTTCGGGCTACTGTTTCTGCCAGGATTTGACGAAATGTAAGAGCCGGGTTCGCTCGGACCCGTTCTGACAGGGCTCGCCTCAAGGATATGTTGTGTAATCCTAGAATAAACTGCTCCCGGAGTATCTGGTCTGTGGACCCTATGCCGCCGAGTCCAGCTGCCTCCTTTTTCTGCACCTCTGCTAGCACTTCTTGTAGTGCTGTGGCATACTGAGAGATCCCTTCTTCTTCCCGCTGCAGCCTCGAAAAAAATTTGATGCGAAGATGCCCCGCACTAGCAGTCTCGCCATAGATTTCTTCCAGGAATCCAACTAACTCTTTCAGGGTACTACGGGTGGGTTGTAGACAGACGTTTCTACGGGCTTCTCCTTCTAGGGCAGTCAAAGCGATGTCCACTTCAAGCTCTGGGCCGATGTTATAAACCTTCAGGGTGCTCTGCAGTCGGGACACCCAGTCACACAGTGCCATGTTATTGCCGTCAAACTTTGGGAGTACACTAAATATAGTGCCCATTGGGAGTGTCCTTGCAGGGGTTCCACCATTGCCCACATTACCCCCGTTAATATTAGCATTCCCGCCGTTGCTGTCTGCTGCCTCCATCTTGGTGACCGTACCCTGCTCGCAGCGCCACTTGAAGCGATGGCTGGGAGGACCACCGCGGTGCAGAATAATGTACGATACACAAGATGGGAGTGCAAACCACAAGGGTGAATTTATTAACAGGCGGGGAAAGGAGTGAAGAAGGCAGGTTCAAGCAGGGGTAAACAGTGGCAAAAACGAGATTTAACAAACTGTTCGTTTTCTCTAGTTGGTCCGCTCAATAGTACGGTTCTCCAACTATCACAAGTTAAGAGCACACAGGTAAATTCACAACAACAAGGTACAATGCTACTCTACGTATAACCTTTCTGGCCGTGCTACACAGGCCACACAGGCTGCCGTGTTCTACCTACTGAAGCCTATTCTAAACCCTGAAAGGTGCACAATATTTAACTCACAGTGATGCAGGGATTTGGATGCAGTCCCGGGGGCCCCCAACAACAGCAGTCCGATCCGAAGATGCACACGGTTCCTGTCTCGAGTCGATGAGCTGCAAATCTTCTCCTTGCTTCAGATTCTCAGATCCCGGGCTTGTCTGTGTCCCACTTTCATTTCACACGAACACTGCAGTGCTTTCCAAACTACACAGAAAGTCTGTTCCTCTCTACACATAAACGGGCTGTTCCAAAAAACACACTCTCCGAAGGGGGGAAAACAGGACATACCATCATCCCACAGCTGGGGGGGTTTCTGTCTCTTAAAGTGGCAGCGTGTTTCTTACGGTCCCACACAGGCAGGGACTTCTTAAAGTGGCAACGCTTCTCTTACTGTCCATAGCAGTAGCCCCCAATATATAGATGCTATCAAGAAAAATGTCCGCTCTGCACAAAGATATGTGGAACCCCAGGAAGTGCAGGGGTGCACCTATCATGATGCGACCCAAGTTAGTTGCTGCTGGTAAGCAGAGGGCGGCATCCGCAGGGGGCTCAGTGGCAGCCCCAGCCCCCCGCGGATGCCGCTGCTGGCTGCATTCTCCCAAGTCTAGGCCATCGCTGTCTGCACTCTGCAGCTCAGCACGGCAGGACACGATGACGTCATGAGTGAGCGCCCCTGTGCTGACCCATGCAAAGGGAAGACGCACTTTGGGGAGACCAGAGCTGCGACAAGAGAGGTGAGTATTTACTTTTCTTTTTTAATCAGTGAGTACACTGGTGGGAGACTATGTAGCACTATGTAATGTGCAATGTACTATACGATGACTATGGGGGTGCATTACACTATATGGAGGACTATGGATGGTGCATTATACTAAATGGAGAGCTGTGAGGTGTGCATTATTATTATTATTAATTTACTATTTATTTGGGGGACTTTGGGGTACATTATACTATATGGAGAACTATGGGGGTGCATTATACTTTATGGAGGACTGTGGATGATGCATTATAATATATTGAGGACAATGGATGATGCATTATGATATATGGAGCCAATTATACTATATGGAAGCCATTATAATATTTGGATGGCTCTGTGGGGGCATGATAATACTTGAAGGGCTATGTGGAAACTTTTATACTTTATGGAGGGCTGTTTGAGTACTGTTTTGGAGGCCATTTTACAGTGTGAAGAAATGTAGGAGCCATTATACTGTATGTAGGTCTATTATACTACATGGAGGGTTGTGTGGGGGTCACAGTTGGAGATCATACTGTGTCGGGGGGTACAGTAGGGTCATCATACTGTGCATGTGGAGGGTACTGTGGAGAAATAACCTTGGGGGATCATACAGTGTTTGTGGGGCATGTTTGCTGGCATCATACTTTATGGCTGTAATGAAAAGAGGAATCCAGGGGCTTCAATAGGAGGAAAATTTACCTTGTAAGACTACAAAGTTGAGAGATATGTTATTATGTGACCCAGCTAAATATATTATTTTCTTGGTGGGAGGGAGCAATTAGAACTTCTGCTATGGGGACCCATGATTTCTATGTACGCCGCTCGTGCAAGATGCATTGTCCCTCTGCTGCAGGACTGATTGGTACATACAGGCATCCAGCCAGGTTTCTCCTGGGCAGTGGAAAGTCTGTGGTGCTCATCCTCCTTCCTACTCTCACATCCCTTCCTTAGCCCAATAGGAAGGCCCCTGCTCTTAGCTCGTGTGGACTGTATGCGGCGCTTGTGATTGGCTAAGTGTTTCAGGAGGAGGCGTGGTCTGTTGGGGGAAACACGCCATTTTACCAGCTTACTGCAGTGGCAGCTTGTTGTTGCTCAGACTGCAGGTTGTTGCATGTGCTGTGTAGATGATGAGGCATGGTGGACATGTCTGGCTAGTCAGTGCCAGGCAGCTGCCACATTGGAGCTGCCCAGAGTTTAGAGGTGTGTGCCAGAAATTATAGGTTGCAATCAGTGCTGCCTCCTGTGCTATAAGGATGCAGAACTGTGTCTGCCCACAGGAGTACAACTCTGCAGCCATTATTGTGTGTCTGTAGCTTGTGCCAAGTCTGCCATTGCCATTAATGATCCTTGTTCTGAATTCTTCTGTGTGGTTCTTGTATGTGCATGTGATGGCGCTGACATCCTTTGTTTGGACATCTCTACTTTTCTAAATTAAAATGTCCAATATTGTCTTCATTTTTACAGAATAGATATAGATCTGTATGAACCAGATTTATTTCTACCAATTCAAAAAATTTACTGGGGATCGGTGACGTTTTGCAGTTCACCTCAGGTAGCACAGAGGCTAGGTTCACCCCTGCTCATTATGCAGGCTAAGTTATAACCTCGTATGTTGGGAAGTCCTAGCCCTCCATCTCTCGAGAACATCAGACTGCGGTCTCTGATCCTAGATCTTTTAGCCCTCCAGAGAAATTTTGTGAAGGCTCTATTAAGTCGGTTCACATCAGCATGCCTAAGGAGAAGGACGTTCTGAAGTGGGTACAACAAGCGTGCAAAGCTAGTTATCTTTACTAGATGGCACCTCCCTAGTAATGATAGCGGCAGATATTTTCATCTGTCTAACTCCTGTTCGATTTTGGTAATTAATGGGGCATAATTTAGTCTATAGATGTCCCTCGTGTCTTTCCCTAAATATATACCCAGATATTTGATCGTTTTATTAGTTACTGGTATACAGTACAAGTTTCCCTGAGTAACTCCTCCCTCCTTCCTGTTCATATCCCCATTGTTGAGAAACTTTACCTCACATTTAGTTTTATTCAATTTGAACTCTGAGAACTACCCAAAGGCTTCCAGCTGTAGCAAGACACCAGATAGAGCTCTGTGCGGGTTCACCATATAAAGTATAATGTCATCCGCAAAAAAACTGGATCTGATCTCTCTACTGCCTACCTGTATTCCCCAGTAACTGTGACCCTCATTAATGAATCTCGAAAGTGGCTCTGTCGCCAGGTCAAATAGCAATGGCGAAAGGGGGTAGCCTTGACGCATACCCCTTCCCAGTTGGATCACGTCTGACAAGTAACCTGGCGTGTTCACCCTTGCTTTCGAATTACTGTACAATGAGGTCAAAAACATCATAAATATGCCCTGTAACCCTACTTTATCAAGGACCAACTCAAACCGACGCTTTCGAAAGCTTTTTCTGAATCCAACATGACCATGGCTGGAGCCCCTCACAACTTTTCTCCCCTTAACCTGACTGCTTCCAGGATCATCCTTGATCATCACATGTTCCTCACTGCTGACCACCCCTTAACAAAGCCTGTCTGTTCATATCCCAACAGCCCTGGTAGTATAAGTGCCAGTCGATCTGCCATGATTTTGGTTATTATCTTAAGGTCTTGATTTATAAGCGAGATAGGACGCAAATTAGCAGGATTGTCACCCTTGAGTAGAAGCTTCATGTAGGTGGTATTCATATGGTCGGGTATTGCCATTCCCATCAGGTAGCCATCATAAAGCGCTTTCAGATGGAGCAGGACCTGGTCCCTCAGTATTTTGTAAAAACCAGCTCCAAACCCATCTGGACCTGGCACCTTGTGTACATTAAGATCCCTGATGACTTTAGAAATCTCTCCTTCTGTTATCTCCCCGTTCAGACCGTCCAAACCTCTACCGTGATCTCTGGGAGTTTCACCCCCATAGCCATTTTTCACCTGCTTGCTTATCCATCGGTCTGGTCTTGTATAAAGTGTCGTAAAATGTTCCCAGGATGATAATCTTGTGAGGGATTGGTCATCAGCGTGTTGTCTGTTTTTTTGAGTGCTGTGATTAACGTCGTGGTGCGTTTTCCCCTGGCTAGGTTGGTAAGCAATTGACCAGCTTTGTCACCATGTTTATATGACTCAGCATCACGCAGAGATTTCCTGAAAAGCTCTCTCTCTCTTTTTAGTCCATGCAACATACTCCAGTTTCGCCTCCTGCCATAAACGTTTGGTAAGGTGCGAGGGCTGTTCCTGATAAGTCGTGTAAGTCTGTCTAATCAACTGACTCGCTTTCAAGTATTATTATTTTTTTTAATTTATTTATAGAGCACTATTGACTCCATGGTGCTGTACATGAGAAAGGGTTACATACAAACAAGTTAAAAATACAATGAACAAGCTAACAGTGACAGACTGATACAGGGGGGAGAGAGAACCCTGCCCTTGCGGGCTTACATTCTACAGGGCAATAGGGAGAGAGACTGTAGGCTCTCTGCTCTGGTGGTGGTGGACCACCAGGTCCAATGGTGGTGCAGCCCCAGGTCCAGTGGTGGTGCAGCACCGGATCCGGTGGTGGTGGAGCACTGGGTCCACTGGTGGTGAGGTGGCACTGTGGTCATTGCAGGCTGTAGGCTGTTCTGAAGAGATGGGTTTTCAGGTTCTGCTTGAAGGTTCCGAATGTAGGGGATAGTTGGACGTTTTGGGGTGCAGAATTCCAAAAAATGGGGGATGCTCGGGCGAAGTCTTGCAGGCGAGCATTTGTTTTTCTTTCCAGTGAGGCTGTATGAGCTATAATTTTGCCCCTGAATACAGCCTTGGCAGTCTCCCAGAAAAGTGCATGGTCAGGTTTCGCCCCCTTGTTCAGTTCAGAGTATTCCGTCCACCACTCCCTCATTAATTTAGCAAAGTCTTGGTCTCACTGCAAGAAAAGAGGAAACCTACAAAGGATTTCCGTTTCCCTTGGAAAGGTGTCTCATAGCGTCAGAGTAATCGGGCTTGATCAGAGATCACTAAGTCACTTATGTCTATCTTTTCCACCCTTTGGACCAGCCTCTCTCGCACCAAAAATAAATCAATTCAGGACAAGGTTTCATGAGGATGTGAGACGTGGGTGAATTGCCTCTTCATCGGATGCTGCATTCTCCACACATCCTTTTTTTTTATCATAAGTAATTTTTATTGTCAAAATTTCACACATTAACAAACTGACAGGAATGTAGCATTTTTTACAACATAAACAGAGGTAGGGGAGGGAGGGAAAGGAAGGGGGAAAGGTGTAGTCTCAGAGTATGCTTCGACTACATCGACCTATTGGTCCCGTTTTAGAAAAACATTGTAGTTCCATTTAGCCCCTGTGAGACAGTGCGGGGGATCATATGCGAGGGGCGCTATGTCTCCCCCAGAATGCGCACTGTCACGTATTGAGCCCGGTGTAGGGTGTGAGAGAAAGGGACGGTCCGCTCCCTCCGCTCCGGGTCTTGCAAGGTCCCGGAAGGAGACACGGAGTTAAAAGCCTGAGCAGGAGGCAGGGCGGGGTTCCTTGTACACAGAATTGTGCCTTAGCTGCAAGAGCAGCAGAGATAGACAGGAGAGGTCTGGAGTTCCAGGGGGCCGTGTGCTATACTAACACGGCCTAGCCCAGGAGGGCTGGAGGAACTCGGGGTGACCCATAACGGAGGCCTTTGGCCTGAAGGACCCGGGTACGTTATATGAACTGTGTCTTGTGTACCCGGCTGCGACCCGGATTCCGGCAGACTGTGCCATCGCTGTGTGTATCAGCAATAAACACCGGGTCCTGTTTGAACTACTACCGGGCTCCACGTGTTTCCTGACTTGCAATCCAGGCGCTGCCCCACATATGGTGGAGAATGCGGGCAGCTGCCGGCCCGGTGAGGTGTAGCATACATTCCTGGTGAAGCTCGCGCTACTGTCGCCCTTCCTTCCGGAACCGCTGGTGAAAGTGACTGTTTCATGAGGCTAATGAGCGGCGGATAAGTGAGAGGAGCAGCAGTTGTTATAGCCGCCAGTCTTGCGGGGTGCCCGGCCCTGCATGTCCATACTTAAGCCGGCCACGCTACAGTTCAGGCCTGCCGCTGATATGGAGGAAATCCTAAGGCAGCTGGTACTTACCCAGCAGCGGCAGCAGGAACAGCAGCAGCGACACGAGGAGCAGCAGCTCCGACAGCAGGAACAGCGGCAGCGACACGAGGAGCAGCAGCTCCGTCAGCAGGAGCAGCAACAGCGACAGCAGGAGCAGCAGCAGTTGCGACAACAGGAGCAGTTTCTACAACAGCAGAAAATGAATGAACTGCTCCTGCAGCAAATTGCGGCCTTACGAGACCCGCCAACAGCGCCTCCCCCGGAGCGGCGTGAGGCCCGGGACCGGGTCCGGTCGGCACTGCGGAAGCTGAGTCCAGAGGATGACGTAGAAGCCTTCCTCACCGTCTACGAGCGCACCGCAGAGCGAGAAGGCCTCCCTCCCGCTCAGTGGGCTGAAGTGGTGGCGCCATTCCTGATGGGTGACGCCCAAAAGGCCTACACGGACCTCAGTTGGGAGGATGCACAGGACTACGCCAGACTCAAAGGTGAGATCCTTGCTAGACTTGGGGTCAATACTTATGTCCGAGCCCAACGGGTGTTTTCCTGGTCCTACGTGGAGTCCAAGCCGGCTCGCTCCCAGGCGTATGACTTGTTGCAGTTGGTGAAGCGGTGGCTCCAGCCTGAGAGCTTGACTCCGGGACAGATGGTGGAAAGGGTGGTGGTCGACCGGCTGGTACGGACTCTGCCGGTTGCGATACAGCGTTGGGTGGGGCAAGGGGACCCGGGTACCTTGGACCAGGTGGTTAGCTTGGTAGAGCGATATACAGCCACCCAGGAGGTCATACGGGACTCTGCCCCACTGCGGCAGTTACGACGGCCTCCGGAGCCGGGTAAAGGTGTACGTCCATCCCCAGGGGACTCTCCTAAAAACGTACCTGCTGAGAGGATACCCCAGAACGGGGCTGGCAGGAGACCAGGCTCCCCAAGAAGGAGCTTCCGGCCCAGCGCTGCCACTGCTACGTGGTGCTGGCGGTGCAAAGGACCGGGACATGTGGCTGCCTATTGCCCACTAACGGCGGAACCCATGGACTGCGGGTTCACACGCCGGCTCTCGATGTATGCCAGCCCCGTGTTCACCGCCGATGTGGTGGATCCCCTAACGGAACCATATCTGTGCCCGGTGCTCATTAATGGACACAGAGCGGAAGCTCTCTTGGACTCCGGCAGTTTGGTGACGCTGGTTCGGGCGTCCTTAATCCCCGGGTTGCAACTCACTGGGGGATTGATCGGGGTCCGGTGTATACACGGGGACCTACGCGAGTATCCAACCACGGAGGTGACTCTATCCACTCCATGTGGAGAGGTGACCCACGTGGTTGGAGTGGTAAACTCTCTACCCTATGGGACTGTGCTGGGAAGAGACTTACCATTGTTTTGGTCCTTATGGGGAGGGAGGAGTAACCCTCCCCTGATGCCAGGGCATCAGGGTGCTGAACCCGACGACCCTGAGACCGGGACACCTGCCGTAGGGGTCGCCAACATAGGGCTAGAGTGTCACCCCGATAGGTTCCCGCTAGACGTATTGGCAGGAGAGGTCGAGGAGACCCCACCGCTTCCAGAGTTGGAAGTGTCCCGGGGAGCGTTTGGGACAGCCCAGCTACAGGACCCCACACTGACCAGGGCCCGAGAAAGGGTAAACAGAAGTAAACGGGGTAGCTCAGCAGCCGGGGGCAGAGAATGTATTTCCACGCATGGTGATTAACCGGGAGTTACTCTATAGGGTGGACAAAATCAGGGATGAGGTCGTGGACCAACTGGTAGTGCCGCAGCCACACCGCCGGGCGGTCCTAGAGATGGCCCACTCCCACCTGCTAGGGGGCCACCTTGGGGCTAAAAAAACGCAAGAACGCATCTTGCGGAGGTTCTTCTGGCCGGGCATGTATGCGGACGTCCAGAGGTACTGTGACTCCTGCCCGGAATGTCAGCTGACCACTCCCATTGCTACCTTCCGTAGTCCATTGGTACCTCTCCCCGTTATAGAGGAACCTTTTGAACGGATCGCAATGGATTTGGTGGGGCCTATAGTGAAGTCAGCACGAGGCCACCAACATATACTCATGGTTGTCGACTACGCCACCCGGTACCCGGAGGCGATTCCGTTACGCCGCACATCGGCGAAGCTGATTGCCCGGGAACTGTTTGCCATGTTCTGTCGCCTAGGACTACCTAAGGAAATCCTCACGGATCAGGGGACTCCTTTTATGTCCAAAGTGACCCGGGAACTATGTAAACTGCTCAACATAAAACAGCTGCGCACCTCGGTGTATCATCCCCAGACCGACGGGTTAGTTGAGCGGTTTAATAAAACCCTGAAGTCCATGCTAAAAAAAGTGGTAGCAAAGGACGGAAAGGATTGGGACATGTTATTGCCCTATCTAATGTTCGCCATCCGGGAGGTACCACAGTCGTCTACGGGGTTTTCCCCCTTTGAACTGTTGTACGGCCGGCATCCTAGAGGGCTATTGGATGTTGCCAAAGAGACGTGGGAACAGGAACCCACACCCTATAGGAGCGTGATCGACCACGTGGCGAAAATGCAGGACCGGATCACAGCGGTCCGACCTATTGTAAAAGAGCACCTAATGGATGCCCAAGGAGCGCAAAGCCGCGGGTATAATACACGGGCCACCGTTAGGACCTTTGAGGTGGGGGACCGGGTATTGGTCTTAGTGCCCACAACGGAAAGCAAATTATTGGCCAAATGGCAAGGGCCCTATGAAATCCGGGAAAAAGTAGGGGAGGTCAATTACAAGGTATACCAGCCCGGGAAAAGGAAACCCGTGCAGCTATACCACGTAAATTTGCTTAAAGCGTGGAAAGACCGGGAGTGCCTGATCATGGAGGCGTCCGATGCACCCGGAGACCCTGTCCCTTCGGCCCCAAGGGATACCGAAGGGGTACAAATAAGCGACACCCTCACTAAGGCCCAACGACGGGAGGCTCGAAAGTTGGTACAGCAGAATCCTGACGTGTTCTCTGACCTGCCCGGACGCACTTCGGTCATTCAACATGACATTGTCACTGAGCCCTGGGTTAAAGTGCGAGTAAAACCTTATCGGGTACCCGAGGCCAGACGGCAAGCCATCGCGGCTGAAGTTAAACACATGCTTAAGTTAGGCGTGATAGAAGAATCCCGGAGCGAATGTGCTAGTCCCATAGTGCTCATTCCAAAGCCGGACGGATCGTTGCGGTTCTGCAACGATTTCCGTAAGCTAAATGAAGTGTCTAAGTTTGATTTATATCCCATGCCCCGGGTGGACGAGTTGATTGAAAGACTGGGGCAAGCCCAGTACTTCACAACGCTCGATCTGACAAAAGGGTACTGGCAGGTGCCGCTAACAGAGGCGGCCAAGGAAAAAACCGCCTTTGTTACTCCGGAAGGTCTCTATCACTACGTCGTGTTGCCTTTTGGGTTGCATGGAGCCCCGGCCACATTCCAGCGGCTCATGGACATAGTGTTAGAACCTCATCGGAAGTACGCATCCTCCTACCTAGATGACATCATCATCTTTAGTCCGGATTGGCATACCCACTTATCCCAGGTTCAGGCCGTGGTGGATTCGCTCCGGGCAGCAGGCCTGACGGCAAATCCAAAAAAATGCGCCATGGGGCCCGGTACCTGGGGTATGTGATTGGGCGAGGGGTTATCAAACCCCAAATAAACAAAATTGAGGCCATTCAAAATTGGCCCCGACCAGTGTCTACCAAACAGGTGAGGGCGTTCCTCGGCATAGTTGGGTACTACCGACGCTTCATACCCAATTTTGCTGGGCGAACTGCGGCCCTGTCCGACCTGTTAAAAGGGAAGAAATCTGCTTTGGTGCGATGGAATCCCCAAGCAGAGGCGGCCTTTCAGTCCATGAAGTTGGCCTTGTGCGGGCAGCCCGTCCTCATCAGTCCTAACTTCACGAAGGCCTTCGTTGTACAAACAGATGCCTCGGAGGTGGGGCTTGGGGCTGTGCTGTCGCAAGAAGTGGGCGGAATTGAGCATCCAGTCACTTACTTGAGCCGGAAATTGTCCCCAGCAGAAAAGAATTATAGCGTAGTGGAGAAGGAGTGCTTGGCTGTTAAATGGGCCTTGGAGTCCCTACGTTATTATTTGCTCGGGCAGCAGTTCCGGTTGGTTACGGATCACGCTCCCTTGGTCTGGATGCGCAATGCCAAAGAACGGAACGCTCGGGTCACCCGGTGGTTCCTGTCCCTCCAAAACTTCCGTTTTACGGTGGAGCATCGGGCTGGCAAGTTGCAGGGAAATGCGGATGCCCTGTCCCGGGCGCCCTGTTTGTTGGCTGGGGTTCAACCCCACAAGTTTGAACCGAGGGGGGGGGGTATGTGAGACAGTGCGGGGGATCATATGCGAGGGGCGCTATGTCTCCCCCAGAATGCGCACTGTCACGTATTGAGCCCGGTGTAGGGTGTGAGAGAAAGGGACGGTCCGCTCCCTCCGCTCCGGGTCTTGCAAGGTCCCGGAAGGAGACACGGAGTTAAAAGCCTGAGCAGGAGGCAGGGCGGGGTTCCTTGTACACAGAATTGTGCCTTAGCTGCAAGAGCAGCAGAGATAGACAGGAGAGGTCTGGAGTTCCAGGGGGCCGTGTGCTATACTAACACGGCCTAGCCCAGGAGGGCTGGAGGAACTCGGGGTGACCCATAACGGAGGCTTTTGGCCTGAAGGACCCGGGTACGTTATATGAACTGTGTCTTGTGTACCCGGCTGCGACCCGGATTCCGGCAGAATGTGCCATCGCTGTGTGTATCAGCAATAAACACCGGGTCCTGTTTGAACTACTACCGGGCTCCACGTGTTTCCTGACTTGCAATCCAGGCGCTGCCCCACACCCCGTTTGGCAAAGAGTCCCAAGTGCTCGGCGTGGTAGGGTCAGTTTCGATCTCTGCAGAGAGAATCATGGGTGCTCAGTTGTCCGAGCAACCTCAGGTCGTGTCTTTGCGTAGCGCTCTGTCGATGTCAGGCTCACAGTGCAAGTCCTAGGTCTGCCCCCGTGGATGGTAACTCAGGACTGATCATCTGAGTGGCGTAGTAGGAAAGATTCGCAGAAGAAGTAAACTAGGCCAAGCGGTCGGTCGAGGAGAAGAGGGGTGAGATTGGGGGGGGGGGGGGAAATGTGGGTATGATTAGAGGATGTAACAGGAGGGGAAAGGGGGAGAAGAGAGCAAGAGGAAAAGGGGGGGGGAAAGAAAGGAGGGGGAAAGGCAGAATGTAAGAGAGCAGAGGGAAGAAATAGGGGCACCAGCACCCGGAGATCGACAGGCCCACGTCAAGCCCGTCGCTCCAGGGCCGGTGTTAGGAGGAGACCGGTCCCCCCCTGGGCCCATTCTACTCATGTCGCGAGGCAGGGCCCAAGAGACGGAGTTTCAAGTCCTACAGTGGGGGCCGTTGGGCAAGCGGGTGTGCTCCCCACAAGTCCCATGCCTCGGCCACGTATCGTCATGCGCCGTGATCCAGTGCTAGGTAATATTCATGACAAAATATTGTGTTTATCTTGTCAGTGAGGTCATTCATAGTCGGGGGGGAGGGTTGCTTCCACTTGGAGGTGATACAGGCCCTGGCAGCTGTCAGTACATACTTCAGTATCCGACATATCACTGGAGGATATACCATGACCCCTACATGTAAAACTGCAATCTGCGGCTCCAATGGGATTTTCATCTCTGTGACTGAGTCCAAAAGCCCAGACACCAGCTGCCAGAACTGTGCCACCTTTGGGCAGCTCCACCACACATGTGGCAGGTCCCCCTCCATGCCGCATTGCTTCCAGCACAGCGGCGACGCGCCTCTGCCGAATCTCGCTAGTCTCGTTGGGCTAATGTACCAGCGTAGATGGATTTTTTTGAGCAATTCAACATGGTTTATGCACCTGGACGCCTCTCTCACACAGTGTATAGCATCCTCCCATTCCTCCTCTGTCGCCCTGAAGGAGAGGTCTTGTTCCCATTTGATAGTGTAGGAGTGTCTTGGGGGGGCATCCCTGTCAATCAGGTCTGAGTACAAAGCCGATAGGGATTTCGGCAGTCTGGGCACCGCCGTTAAAGAACGGGGGGCGCAAGTCATGAGAGAAAGCGGGGGAGCGCATGAAATGCACAATCTGATGGAAGTGTAGAAAGGAAGTTTTTAGGTCTGGGTAATTGACCAGTAATTCCTCCAGAGTGAGTGTTCTAGTGCCCTGAAGAAGATCCGCGAGGGTCTTAGGGCCCACGTGTTTCCAGGGTGACACCGGAAAGGTAGGGATCAACCAAGAGAACGCCTCCAACGTGAAATCTCCAGGAGGGATCTTGTCCACTCCCCATGTAGTGAACGGTAAACCGTTAGTAGTTCAGAGATTGGGTTAAGAAAGTCAGTGTCTGTTAGACGACTCACTGAGTTCGCCGCGAGGAGAGATCGCAAGGATCCCCCCCGGAGCGAGCCCTCCTCTATCAGCTTCCACCCTTGAGAGTCCTCATTGTGCCACCACTTCCCCGCCGCCTCCAGAACCGCCGCCCTCCGGTACTTCTCCACGTCTGGCACTCCCATCCCACCTCTCGTCAGGTGACGGTACAGTAGGGACCCCTTAACTCTAGTCGGAGCAGTCCCCCACACACATCTAGAGACCATGCGCTGGAGACGCAGCAACAGCGTCTTGGGGAAGTGAATTGGAACGCATCTGAAGAGATATACAATTTTAGGGAGCCACAACATCCTCACCGCCTGTACTCCAGCTATCCACGACATAGAGTCCAATGGAAGGTCCGCAAGGGCCCTTGCAAGGTCAGTCGTGAGGCGGTCCAAGTTTTTCACTGCCATATGTCTGGAGGGACACAGAGTGATCCCCAGATATGGAATGCCCGACTGCGAGCATTTAAACGGGAACGAGGCGGCGAGGATGGACGTGTCGTCGTCTGAGAATCCAATAGGGAGAAGCACAGACTTAGTTGCGTTGAGCTTGTAGTATGATATCTGTGCAAAGTAGTCAAGCTTCTGTACAATCCCGGGAGGGAGGAAAGGGGCTCTTCCGTAACCACAATGACATCATCGGCGTACAGACCGACTACATGTTTATGACGCCCCACCACAATCCCGGCTATCGACTGGTCCGCTCTCAGTGATATCGCGAGTGGCTCCATGACCAGAGCGAAAGCCAGAGGCGATAGGGAACATCCCTGGCGGGTGCCATTGGTGATACGGAAGAGCCTGGACTTGTATCCAGAGGACAAAACTCTAGCGCATGGGTTCGAGTAAAGACCAAGGATCGCTGTCAAAATAGGGCCCGTAATACCGAAAGCCGAGAGGACCTCCCGGAGGTATCCTCAGTGCACCCTATCAAACGCCTTCTCGGCGTCTAACGACAGAAACACACTGGGGACACCCCTCCTCTCGGCCACCTCTATCAAGTCCAGCATCCTCCTCGTCCCATCGTTCGCTTGCCTACCCTGCACGAACCCAACTTGGTCGTGATGCACCAGGAGAGGAATCACATCGCCCAAGCGTGTGGCCAGAAGTTTAGCATACAGTTTCACATCTGTGTTTAAGAGCGATATGGGTCGGAAATTCTCCGGGCGATCCTGAGCCTTCCCCATTTTGGGAATTGTCGATATCGTGGCCTCCAGCGCACTTTCGGGGAACCCCGCGCCTGCCATGCGTTAAAAAGTCGGAGAAGATAAGGCGTGAGGATCTGCCCGTAGAGCCCATAGTACTCATTGATCAGCCCGTCAGGGCCTGGCGCTTTGTTGCTTTTCAAGCCCTTCAGAGTTCTGTGGATTTCAAGTTCAGTGAAGGGGGCATTCAGCGAGGTCAGTGAGTCGGGCGAAAGAGTATGAATATTCAGGGTCCCCAAAAAAGCATGTATGGTCTCTGTAGTGGGGTGGGGTGTGTGGGGGTCGAGGCGGAGGTTGTATAGCCGTTCATAATACAAGGCAAAGACCTCCACTATGTCCGATGGATTCCTAACTAGTTTCCCCCCACTGTCTCATATAGCCGTCACCGTCCCCTTAGCCATTTTTTTTTTTTAGTCTACGAGCTAGTAATTTACCAGCTCGGTCTCCTGCCTCATAATACCTGGTACGAAGTTTTCTGAGACCAGTTTCATGGTTTTTAAGAAGAAGTGCGCGAAGACTGTTGCGAATTTGTCTTATCTGCGATGTAAACGCACAAGACGGCGAGGCTTTATTGAGCGTCTCCAAACAAGACAACTCAGAGGTCCAGTCTTTCAAAAGACTCTCTCTGCGACGCTTCGCGATCGATGCCTTCTGTATGCGCAAACCACGCATCACCGCCTTGTGCGCGTACCAAAGCATGTCATCCGGGGTCTGGTCTACATCATTCAGGTCGAAGTATTCCTTCAATGCCGTGCCAAGATCATCAGCGACCTTCAAGTCGGTCAGGAGTCCCGCGTGCAGCCTCCAAGACCTAGGAGCCCCACCTCCGACGTCGAGCTCCAACTCCAATTCAATCAGGGCATGGTCCGACCAAGTGATCACACCAAGCCCCGACGAACGGCACCTATCCAGGGCTAAATCGTTAAGCAGAAACAAGTCTATTCTGGAATAGGATTTGTGCGCCAGGGAGAAGAAGGAATAGTCCCTCTCCTCCGCGTGCTGGTATCTCCAGACGTCGTGGAGGTGGAACTCCCGGCAGAAGTCTCCAAGTGAACTCCTGCGCTCTGGACTTAGGGGATGAGGAGTCAATGTGGGGCTCCATCACCGCGTTGAAGTCGCCACAGATGATGAGCCGCCCTTCTGTCTCTCTCTGAATGTGACCAAATAAGTGTCTCAAAAACTTCGTTTGACCCACATTCGGGCTATAAGCCGTGACTATCGTGTAACGGGTTCCCCCGATCTCACATCGCACACCCACGTATCTACCTGCACCGTCGGTGAACGAGGAGATGAGGGAGAACTGTATTTTATGGCTGACAAACATGCAGACCCCCGCTTTCTTTTGGGGCACATGGCGAAAAAACTGTGCGGATAGTCCGGATGTCGAAGCCGTACGTTATCGGCTTCTAGCAGGTGGGTCTCCGGGAAGCACAGGATGTCAGCTCTAGAGGACTTGGCCTCCCTCCAGAGGTAAGACCTCTTAGCGGGGGAGTTTAAGAAGCCGTTCACGTTCAGTGATAGCACTTTTAACGGCATCGCAGGGCCCAGGGAAGACCAGTAAAGAGAGAGAGAAAGGTGAGAAGTAAAAAGAAGGTAAGGGGGGGGGGGAGGGGGAGGGTTGGGTCGTGGGGGGAGTCAAAAGGGGAAGACAAGGCGGGAGAATTTCTCCCAGGAGACAGGAAAACTTCCACGGGGGGGGGGGACTCTCTTGAATGTACAGTACCTTATGGGAAATAACCCATCAGCGTTCTCCGCCAGCGATCCACAGTATGAGAATTCAGAATTCCCAGATATATAAAGTTGCGCTGTTCTATTCCGGAGCGATCTCCTCCGCTCCGTCGTTCCTCGCAGGGCTCTCACTGGCCAGATCCGGGCGCTGCGGAGTAAGGGCAGCGAGCAGTCGCCATGCCCGAAGAGCCCTCCTCAGTAGAGTCGGTGACGCAAAGGAGTGTCGCTTGCCGTCGAGCCTGAAATTGATTGAGACAGGGGACCCCCAGGCGTATGGAATCTCTCTGTCTCTCAGCACCTTACAGCTGGAGGCGAATTCCCTGTGCCTCGCCAGCATTCCCAGAGATAGATCTTGGTAGATAGAGATGTTCTCGTATGGACTAGGCAGCGGCGGGCCCCTTCTCATCCGTTTGAACAACGTGTCAGCGATCCCCGGGTACCTCATGTGCACCAGCACATCTCTGGGAACCGACGGAGGGAGATTCTGGGGCTTGGGGATGCGAAACGCTTTTTCCATGACCAGTTCTGTCGCTGGCAAGTTAGGGAAGACCGCAGCCAGGAAAGCAGCAGCAGCCACCCGTGCGTCCGGTGCAATATTCTCTTCCGCCATCCCTCTTATTTTGAAGTTGTTGCGCCGAAGTTGGCATTCAATGTGATTCAGTGCCCCCGAGAACGATCCCATCTCGCGGTCTAATTCAGCGTGATTATCCGCCAGAGCGTTGTGAGCTTTGGCGACCTCTCCCATCTTATTCTCCAGGTGCGATGTTTTGGCGTCAAGCGCTCCCAAATCCTCCCTTATTGTGCCGATCAAAGCAGCCATGTCCGTCATGAGGGAGGCTCTGAATGTGGCGAGGCAGTCTT